>JAWNOD010000178.1:182500-782500 GCA_035046225.1 Drosophila pegasa | reverse complement strand
AGCGTGCATAAAAAGGTGTTGAGCATTCACGTTTAATCGCAGCTCGTAGCGAATAGCGAAAAATGATTTTGTGGTAGCTCCGTAATTATGAGTGCTAAGTCCACGGAGATCTATTAAAAATAAGCTGTAAAGCTTTTTAGTGATTTGTAATTTAAGCTTTGATATCGAATGGAAGAGGCTTGAAGATGGGCGGGGATTAGCTAAGGTCTATGGGCGGTGAAAAGCGTGGGGTATTTATAGTCAGGTAAACCTTTGAACTTCAAGCTCTGACTGAGGTTATCCAATCAAGTTATCTAATATTTATTATTTAAATATAATTATGAGCTCTACTTGAAGCTTCACTTCCACTTCAACTAAAAAACTATTTATTATTTTATAAAAAGGCAACTCCCAACTCCCAGGCAAATAGGAAACAATAAACTATTATACACAATGTCAAATTAGAAGAAAAAAACAAATATCGCTTTAGGAAATGTTCAGCTAATCGACCCAAACGTTACACAACTGACCCTCTCACTACAGCTGGACATGGAACAAGTAACCCCCATGTAGGTATTGGAAAACAATGCTCGAGTGCTCGAAATTTTTCGTATATTGAAATGAAAAATAATTGCAAATGTTTCAAAAGTGGACACAGCTAATGGACTGGGCGCTCGCGCTGCAAATTGTTGCCAGCCGGAGAGCTCATAAATTTGGCTGTGACTGCACTTTGACGGAGAGTGGAACAAAAGTAACATTGACCGATATCGATAAGGGCCTCCATGCGGGACGCATAAAATGTGAGCTCGACTGACATTCGGAGTACTTTCGCTGCGCAATTGGGAAAGTGCGTAATGAAAAGTGAAAAGTTATGATGAAAGCGCGCATTCGAGGCATGCGCCACTGGCTCGACGGCAACAACTGCGCAGTGGCAGCTGCCAGCACACCCTAAAGAAGGAGAGGCGAGTGAGGAAACTACCCCAGGAGCGGCTGTAAACTACCACAGCATCATTATCCTTTTTGGGCGCAGACTCTTATCGATCTGGCACTTTATCTGCCACTCGACTTTGCCTCTGTGAACATTTGCGTGCCACATGGCGCGTCCCTCTGCCCGATGCATTTGTAATTTATGCCAGTGCTCGCATCCATTATGAAAACATCAACACACGTTGTGCAAATCAAGTAATTATCATTAGAGACGTTCTACATAATTATCGGCAGAGCAGGGTGGGGCACACCTTTTCGGGTGGGTCTTTATGGCTCTGTCGTCAGCATGTTGAAATATTTTGATTTATGGGTAGCTAGGGAAATGCCACTAGCAGCCTTTTCTACGCCCATGTGGTAGTTGAGCTGTGTGAGAAATTTGAGATTTAAATTTCGCATAAATTCGATAAGAATAGGCAACGCAGATCTATTAGATTTGACAAAGCTAAAAGAGGCACGCTTCCAAAGCAGATCTGCCAGAATCTGTTTCATTTAGGCTCTAGGTGTTTAGCCTATTAGAAATGAATATAAAAACTGACAAATTTGATATGTGCGCAACAATGGTTGAGGGCCTTTGTGAAACATTCCTGGGTGAAACATTTTTACCTAAGTAATTTCTAATAGGCAGAAATAAAGCTGCAAGAGTTTGTGAGAAGGTATATGATAAAAGGATTTTCACAGTGTTTATATGTCAGTTCTGATTGACTTCAAATTTTTACTAAATATATATATATATATCGATGGGTTTTTTTAGAGCCACGAAGGTTTAAATTCAGTATAAGATATACGCAATTTGTTATAGATCCTATTGACTAAATATATTTATTATTTATTTTTTTTAATCAATAAATAATACTGATGCCAAACCAAAAATATATATTTATACATTGTTATTATATAGCCAATTATTTTTTTTAGTGCTCTATCATAAGACAGAAGATTAATACTAGAAGT
This sequence comes from Drosophila pegasa, assembly GCA_035046225.1. Lineage (NCBI taxonomy): Eukaryota > Metazoa > Arthropoda > Insecta > Diptera > Drosophilidae > Drosophila > Drosophila pegasa. The sequence continues at coordinate 780,583 of JAWNOD010000178.1, read as the reverse complement.
AAAAGTCAAGCAAGCTCTAAATTTCGACAGTCAAAAAATCACTCTAAGCAACTAATATACTCCTTCTTAACCATGAACAAGCATAAGCAGCAACTCTCTCTCCCTCTCTCAACTCTCAAGCATGTGAACAACACTTAGCATACACAACTTTTCACAACAATTTCTCAATGACTTTTCACAGTTCGACAATTCAGTGTAAGACTTTTCAGAGCAAACTTTCTATCGCCCACCATAAACTGAAAAAACCCGATTTGCCAAACGTAACTCATTCAAAATTTCGCACACTTTACAAACTTACTTGAACCTTGAACAGTTGGTCAATGAATTTGCTTTCGATAAATTTAAGTGCAGATATTCGGCAGAACTCCGCGGGCTGCTTTGCTATGCGTAACAACTCTATTTAGTTTCACAATGCATTAAGATATCAGCTGCAATAAGTTTCAAGGATCTGCAGCTTGGCCTTGGCAAATGTCGTTAATAGGACTGCAGCTTGCTATCAGCACACGCCCAGCGTTCGCCTTTGACAAGGTCGCGCATGCGCGGCGCGTGAGCAAGTCATGCGGTGCAGGATAACGACGCAGGATGTTGTTCTTCGATAATGTTGCTGCAGCAAGGCTGCAATTAGACCTTGACTCGCAACAGAGGCAATTTGCGCAAGGACGAAGGCGCTGGCTCGGGCTTCTTCTAACCCATTTTTGGGCTAATTATGCGCAAGGACTGTTTATCCTTCGGGTCAGCGGTGGTCGCGCGCGTAGTCGTGTGTGTCCTGGGAGTGGCCATTGTTTGGCATTAATTGCACTTTTACAGCTGAGTGCGTGTCCTTGCGCAGCGACTTGCTCAGCTGGGATAAGTCAAATTAATGCTCGACTGGACCAAGGACATGGCGATTGGTGTGAAAAGCGACAATGTGTGTGCCCTTCCAGGAAGGTCCTCGCAAAAAAGGGAAGAACAAGAAGAGAAACAACACACAACGACTGCTGCCTGCTGCGCGCTTATATTAGATAAAAATTTAATTTTGTTTCGCTCTTTATTTTTTTTTTTTTTTGCTTTGTTTATTTTATTCTTCTTTGACTGGGGATTTATGTGCGTCCTTGGTGTGAACTGCCAATAAAGGACTATCGTGCCTTGGATACCCTCGGCTGTTGTAAAAATGCAATTATGATTGTATTATGGTCGCCTTTGTGTTCAGTTTAAACATTTTGCCCTTTGTTTGCGCTCACCCTACAGCCCGCATACCCACACACAGGCAGACAGACACAGCTCTCAGCCATGTCCTTATCCACAAACATCCTCAGCTGCAGTTGTCAATCGCGTTCGGCTATCAGTGGATGCTGGTCGATGGCTAATAAATTACCCATGTGCACGCACTATGATGGCACAATATGTTTGTCAATTTCTCCAAAGTCATCGTCTTACAGTTTAAACTTGTAGCTCCTTGACTCGAGTCTAGAGCCAGGTGAAAAGTCGAGTAGCTGTGTGTGTGCGTGTGTGGCATTAGAGATTGGTATGTAAAGGTGAGTGTCTAGTAAAAGTAGTAGATATTTAGTTTATAGATTTGTATATTATAATATGAAGTTATGTATTGACTCCGCTCTGAAGCATTTTGTTATGAATTTCCTTTTTTTTAATAAGTTGCAGTATTTTCTTTATATACTTTTTACTGATCTTTTTTCTCTATATTAACTTAATGTAATATAATATTAATTTCTTCTATACCAGAAGTAGTATATACCATTTTTACTTTAGATTATATATATGTATCTATTGTATATTAATTTATATTTTTATATAAATTATATATTTTAATACATTTCGCTTGTTGACAACTAGCAATCTCTACTTACATCTCCTGGAATCAACTCTCCAACGAAGTTCCAAAGAAGAACTTCACCACCTGCGTGTGGCATACCATTTGACTATTACAAAACAAATACATTGCCTAGTCGAAGCATATTTAAATCTCAATCGATTACTCCTCTGCAAAGAAGCATTCCATTAGTGCGCCGTCTGCTTGTCGTCTCAAGCTTAAAGAGGGTCATCGAGCGTCTCACCTGCTCGGCTACCGTCTTAAAGCTTCTGCTCTAATCACCCTCATAATTTCTATTTAATGATGCACTTTTCCTGCCTTTAATTGACATTTAAATTGTCTGCGCACAGGTCAAATAATATGATAAGTCTGATTGACGTGCCCAAAACTCATGTCAGAGGCTGCCTCTGCTTAGCTCTGAGTTTTTTATTAATTGATGATTGCCCGCCGTCTAGACGAATGATGACAACACTTGCTGCAGGTCAAGAATAAAACAAAAGACAGAGAGAGAGAGAGATAAAACATGCCCAAATTGAAGAAAAACTCCTGCCAAACCTGGAATGCTTTTAATTTGTGCGCTCAGCCGTTGAAATCATAAATCAAAATGCGAGGCAAGTGCCGAGAGTGTCTGCGGCTGCGGTGGCTCCTCCACGCAGATAATCAGCATTTTGTATCTGACGGATCGCGCGGCTAATCGAACATATCACTGAGAACTCGATTCGAGTCGAGCTGCATAAATTACACAAATTGCATTTCCATGTCTGCAGCTCTGATGGATCATCGCCCGCGTCGTCGTCGTCGTCGTCGTCGGCCACGATTCTCAATGCTCGCTGCTCGATGCTCGATGCTGAATGCTCATCAGCATAATCGTTAAAATAACAGCGCAATGCACTTCGATTTTGTTGACGACGGCGAGTGGCTACCGTAGCTGATGACGGTACCCCCAGGACAGGACCCAAGCCCAGGCACAACTTTGTTGGCCGTGTCAGTCGTCTATGGCCCGCGGCGTCAGCCCCAAAGTGAAAACCAGTAAGAACTTTTCCAGCGAAGGCTAATGACTGCTTAATACTCGTTCAAAGGGTGAAGTAGATGGAATATAATGTAGATATGTTTATATAATCTAGATGTATTTATGATATAATTATATATTGTATGATATAGATATATAACTTATAGATATAATATAATTTGTGACTCTATATATTAAAGAGGATTTAACCATAGTGAAAGGGTTCTTTATAGAGAAGTCTGCATCTGTAGAGAGAGATGTCTTCATATATGTAGAGAAGTCAATTTGTGGAGAATGCTTTATGTGTAGATAAGGCGCTATAGAGAGCAGCTCAATGCAGACTAAGCTCTATGAAGAATACGCTCTATAGAGAGTAAGCTCTATGGAGAGCCAAATCTATGGAGATTAAATTCTATGGAGATTAAACTCGATGTAGCATAAACTTTATGAAGATTATACTCTGTGGAGAGCAAAATCTATGGAGATTAAATTCTATGGAGAGTAAACTCTATGAAGAATATACTCTGTGGAGAGTAAACTCTATAGAGAGTAAGCTCTATGGAGAGTAAACTCTATGAAGAGCAAAATCTATGGAGATTAAATTCTATGAAGAGTAAACTCCATGGAGAGTAAACTCTATGAAGAATATACTCTGTGGAGAGTAAGCTCTATGGAGAGTAAGCTCTATGGAGAGTAAACTCTTTATTAGATGTGAGCTCTATAATGCTTATCTCATCAGACAAAATTCTTATACAATAAATGTACGTTCCAAATTCCAAGTCTCTAACCACACATGACTCCTACACGAATATACTCTCTTCACTATGTACGAGCGAGCATCAAAACGAAACGTAATGGCACTGGGCGCCTCGGTTCGGGCCAATGCGTCGGCCGTTGTTTATTGTGTCGGTAAATTCGGAGGCATGTTTAAACAGCGAAATGAACTTGTGGATAAACACCATTATGGTTATTTGGCATCCACTTTGGTTGTCACTACGCGTATTTGTTTGCCCACCAGCTGCACTGGGCCGCACAAACATTTTGGATCCGTTCGCCAGCCACTGGAGCCAGCGAGCCATCTTTCCAGTTCAACTCTCCCTCTCTCTCTCCCAGTGAAGGTCTGTGGGCGTCTTTGTTTGAGCTTGATTTAGTTATTTAATGCAAAATTGACATGCGTACGCGCATGTTGACTGCCAAGCTGTGACTTGTCTCTCGAGTGCATCCGCTGCCAAAGACTGAAGCACTTGTCGCACTTTCGAGCGCTGCGGCCTGGCGGCTGCTCTTGAGGCCTTTGGTAAATGCATTCAAGTCTCTTGCCAAGGCAATTGGCAAGTGCGGCTTTTGCATGTGGAGTGGCTGCTGCTGCTCGGGCCAAGCACACACATATGCAGCAATTAATCAAAGCACAACTTAAAGTAATTGCAAACACTTCCGACCTTTGCGCTAACTACGATTGATTTTTGCCAGTTGAAGATTTAGTTCCCACACTCACATCCTTGCAGCAGCAACAACACCAGCTGCTGCGCGTTAGTCTGTGAAAAATTTGCCAACAAGCGAATATCAATGGAATAAAAAGGATGAAGCTGCCAGGCAAGACTGAACGACTATGAAATACCCAGTAGAAAAAGAATTTTCCTTGTAAATTTTATGTTATAATTTTTAGATTTTTTTTATGATATTTACAAGTTATCTAGAGGTTGTCACAGACTCAACTGTAAAGACACTTTATTTGACCTATTCAAACTGAAATAAATCCTGAAAAATTCAATTTATTAAATGAACTCTCAGGCTATCTAGCCTATATCTATTATAGCTGGCCTTCTGTGATCTCTAGTTTTCCAGATCTTATACATACCTAAAAGAAACTTCTTCTGAAATATAATCTATCAACTCTAGGGTGTCACATACCTTCCCATAAATCCCTCATACCCATTCCATCACTTTTTCGATGAATACAGGCAAAAAATGGACAAACAAAAAGGGAAAAGCAAGCGAGCCAAAGCAAAAAGGGTGCGACGCTGCAGTAAACTTCCGGCTGACCAAAAATGCAACAGGACCTGGGTCCGAGCACTTGGTCCATCCTCTGCCATGCAGGACATGCAGTTTTTGCTTTTGCCGCTGCCGCCGCTGCCGCCGCCGCTGCTGCTGCTGCTGCCGTTGCTGCTGTTGTTTCGTTTGTTTATTGCCACGCCATGGCAATGCCATACAATGTCCTTCCGGTCATTTATTAACGTCAATGAAATGGCTCCAGCTATGAGACGCTCTGATTTCTCTTCTATTTCGACTTTTTTCCTCTACTACGACCATGTTTGCTGTGGGTTGACGCTCGAGTTGGCAACGATTTGTCGCCGAGTCAACACAAATTTCACTCACAGCGCTTCGAACGTTTCGAGTGATAAAACAAAAAAATTGCCACATATAGTATATTTTCAGAGGAAGTCAAAAAGTACAACTAGAGCTGCTCTATGTTGGCCATAAAGTGTTGTCAGAACTGTGTTTGCTTTGGCGACAAAAGTGGAGCAACTGTGAGTGTGCGAAGGGCAAAAGCTGTGAATTTAGAGAGTTGAATATTTGGCTGTCATAAAGTGAAGAAGATATTGAAGTGAGGTAGAACGGATGGGTATATATATATATATGATATATGCAAATATAATTATAGATGAACAGATTAAATATTTAGAATCTTCTGATCAATTTTTATTTAAATTTATCTCAGCTTAGCCGTTTATACTTTCATGCTACTACAATAATATTGATCAATGAAAAATCTCTGAATTTGTTGATAAGGAGAGGTGCCCAAGCTCCATGAAACTCTGAAAGAAATATTTATTTTTCTGGAATTAACTGACTCAATAATGACTCTATTCAGAATTAATCGTAAAAAACTCGCTTTTAGCTTGAACTTTTCCTGGCCTATCCCAAATACGTTTTCTATATATTTATATATTATATATGTACGGAACGATCCAGCTTCTTTTCCTCAAACTCTCTTCTTTTCTATTTCACACTCTCTCTCTCTCTCTCTCTCTCTTATATATCGCACTCTCACTCTATCTCTCTCTCCAAACATCTTTCTACTACTCTCATTCTTTTTTTATTTTTTTCTCTGTCCCTCTCTGTCTCTTTCCTCTCTCTCTCTTCTTTCTCTGCTTTCCATCCTCACTCCCTCTTCACTCCCTCTCCCTCTCTGTCTCTTTCCTCTCTCTCTTCTTTCTCTCCTTTCCATCCTCACTCCCTCTCTCTCTCTCTCTCTCTCTCTCTCTCTCTCTCTCTCTCTCTCTCTCTCTCTCTCTCTCTCTTTTCCTATCAATTCGATTCCCGATTCCCTCCTCTACCATTAGTTAAGCTTAATACAATTTTAGGCACCTTTCCACTTGTTTCCTGGCCACTTCCTTGCAGTTGTCCTCGCTGCACTTCCTGTTGGCCGCACACAAAAGTCTTCCGCAAGACATTAGATACACCTATTAGCCAACGGCAGCTACCTGTGGCTGGAAAGGTGGTAACATCTAGCCGAGATAAAGCCACAAATGCATTCTCCATAGCCGAGCGTAGCAATTGCAATCTGATGACAATGCGCTCGGCCATTGTGAGCCAATTTCATGACAATTTCTCAACGGACGATCGACAGGGGCCGTTCGCTATGGGAAATTCCCCAGAGGACAACTAAGAAAACAAGCAAAGTCACACTGTACATTTGTTTCATATTTACTTAGAGCCAAAGAAATGCCGAAGCAGCTGCGCAATTGGATTTGTAGCTGCCTCGACTGCTGCCTCGAAGGCTGCCTCGACTGCTGCTGCTGCTGTCAGCCATCAATGTCATGCATACAATTGTGAATGACACATAAATATTGGCACAATGGCCAAGACGAAACAAGGCAAGGATAACATACACACACACATACACAGTCAGAGTTTCCTTTATTGGCCTGGCCCAATCTTGCGGCATTTCCGTTTCCTTGTTTTGCTGCCCATTGTGCAATATTTGTCTTCGAGTGAGTGACACTTTTAGCCAGGCCGAGAGTCCTGCCAGCGGTCCGTGCACAAAGCCAAACGCCCAGCTAATCCCCATGTTTACGGGGCTATTTACAGCATGCCCCTGACAATTTTAACAATAACCAAAAATTGACAACGAATACGCTGGCATTAGAAAATGCTCGCTCGGGGCCACTGTTTGCTTATCTTTTGGCGAGAACCAAGAAAAACTACTTTGCCAAATTGCTTTAGAATAAAATTTAATTGAGGATTACGACGACACACGAAGCGCTAACACTTGGTAGGTGCAACTGTCTCTGTCTGTGTGTGTGAGAGAGTGTGCCCGTGTCACATATAATGCCTGTTATCCAGCCTTAAGGCTACTTAGGGCCTGTCTCACATATTACACATATTACATTAGTCGCTGCTCTGCCCCGGTCTCGCCTTCTAGAATAGCTTCAGCTCCTCTGACTCCGCCCTCTCTCTCTCTGCCTTCCTTTGGCATCTTGCTGGCTGTACTACCAGCTGCCTTTACAACATGTGTAATCATCGTACGTGTCGGCAATTGACAATTATTATTATGTAGTTTGTTGCCATTAGCAGGAAGTGCTGCCCATTTTACCAGCAGCTGCTCAAATGCCAACTGCAACGTCGAGCTTAGCAACTGCTGGGAGACTGGTTATAATATAATTGAAAATATCGTATTTTATTGGTTATACACGCTGTGCGCTAAAAGAGATTACGCATTTACATATAAAAAGCGTTGCTTTCAAGAAATTTGATATCTCATTGGAGTTTATTTCCCAGTTGTAGTCGTTTATATGCAATTTTTAGATAATTTGTTTACTATAAATATTTTTTTTTGATTTAAATAATCATGAAAATGTACATCCAATATTTTTAAAAAATTATTTATAAGTTTTAAACTCTTAATAATATTTTGATAAACATGTTTAATTGTTAAAAAAGTAACAACAATATTTTTAAGTTTTAAATGAAAAAAATCTCTTAATTTTAAAATACAAAATATGTATAGAACATATTTTAATATTATTTTTTTTAGACTTGCACCTATTATTAAATTATGATATACTTTTTAAAAAAGTTTAAGCTGCTAATAATATATTTTTTTAATTATTTAATTCTTAAAATACCTCCATACAATACATACATACAATACAGCAAAATATTTCAAAATTTTTAAATTATAAAAATATGTATAGAAAATATTTTAAAACTAATTTTTGTGGGCTTAAACCTAATAGTAAATTATAAAATACTTTTAAAAAATGTATAGAAAATATTTTAAAAATATATAAAAAATATTCCTAATACGGTTAAAATTGTCAAACAAAAACATTATCATATTAAATCGATACTAAGCATTCCCTTTCTTGAACAAAAATAATAATTCGTAGAATATTATGACTTATCTCAAAAAAAATATCTTAACTCAGCCACATATTATATAAAATATTAAAAAAAAAAAAAAAAAACCTCCTGCATTGCCATCAAATTTAAATCAATTTTGTTCCATTTACTCCAAGCAGAACTACAAATACAAAATTACACAACAAAAAATAAACCAAATACCTATGGAAATGCCAACAATACGCGCTTCAAATAGCTAATCACAGTACTTGGGCCAGGCGAAACAGAGTCAAATTATATTTAAATGCCATGAAATGCTATTTGATTTCTTTTCGTTAAGCCCATAATTACAAACAGTTGTCAGTTTGGGGTCGACTAGTTGGGGGCACTTCGCACCGGCGATTAGAGCTGCGTGCTGGAAAATTATACGTTAAATCGAGCCACATTTGAAGTGCGCTCTGCCTCCGTCTGGCCGTCGAGGGCATCCGAATTCAAATGACATTTGTCACGCAAGGCTTTCGTTTTCAAATGCAGACGCCTATTAAATGTGATTTCTTATTGAACTTCTTGAGAATTATTCGCCTGCCGCTTAATTATAGCTGGGGCTCTTCTGAAAGGTTCCGACGACGGTTCGTTGATTTTAATAACTTTCGACAGGGACGCAAAAAAAAAGGAGAGAAAAAAGTAAATGGAGAAAAGGAAAAGGAAAATAAAGTGAAGCATTGAAAAGAAACGAAAAGTTGGCGACTTATTTTTTTCGCGCTGCGTTGAGTTTTATGCTCTCAAGGTAAAGTTTTTTAGCGGTCTTAGCTCATTAATCACAGGGCACAAAGGCAGCTCGAGATGCGGACTTAGAAGCCGCCAAAGATATCGAGCCATGCATTCAAGTCTAACAAATCAACGTGCAATTTGCTCATTGAACTATGATCGCTTCCAAAAATTAAAGTTGAAAAGTCTTTGCCGGGCCCGAAACTTGATGACACAAAACTTCTGCTGCCTTCCAGACTCTTTTCACAGAAAAAACTTTGCGTGATTTATAACGCATGCCAGGGACTCCCAAATCTGACAGGGCGAGGGCAAGAGAGAGGGTGAAAAATAGAGAGAGAGAGAGAGAGAGAGAGAGAGGGGGGAAGTATTTGGCTGCTGGGGTAATGGAAACACGTATTCAATAAACTTTTTGCCGAGACATATTCATATTTTATGCATAAATTCACGCAAATGGCATTAAAAATGCGCGTCAAAAGCTGCAATTGAAATATGAAGTGAGTTTGCGAAAGCTTTTAGTGTTGTGCAATTCCCCAAATTTGTGTTGGCCAACTAGCTGTCTGCCAAAAATATGCATATAACTGTCAAAGTCACCAGCCCAACAGGCTGTGTGTTTGAGCAAAACTATGCAAAAGTTTTTTGCATACCCAATATTAGTATTGAGCAATTGGATATAGTGTTGTGCAGCGTCAAGTGGAATTGCTTTATGTGTGAAGATCTTGGTAAGTTTTTGATATGTTATAGACTTTTTGTGTATTGATGCTACTAAGAAAATAATGTTATATGAGAGTTGAGCTATTAGTATTGGGAAACTGGTTAAAATAACTATGTATATGCATAACTGTCTAGAGCATTAGTAAGTTATAGAACAGACAATATTTTCTACTAGAAGAGACAGTTTTGATAGTAATATTATAGCCAGTGTTGGGAAACTGAAGCTTATAGAAGTCCATATTTTTATATAGAGTATAACATTTTGTCCTTGTTAGGAGCTATATGCAATTCGGTTTAAAAATCCATCCAATCTCTCAACTTATTTTGAATATGAGTCTAGAAAAAGAGGGTAAGTGCTATGAAATTATAGTGATAGTGTTGGTAAACTGATTTATATGGCAATTTAAAGACTGAAAGAAGATCCAAGTTGATAAACTTAGAAGAACATTCTATAGGACAAATCAATGACTTTTGCTAAAGTATATTCAAATTGGCATATCTTTCTATACAAATATTTCCTCGTATCATTGTGGCAAAACCGATCAGATCAGGCTCTTCCTCCGGCGCTCGCCACACACGCCTCCTTTACACACAAGTCGAAGAAAGAGCCAGACCCTTTCCCTTTGTTGCCCTTTGTTTCTCGAAAAATCAGTTTCCACCTGCATCCTTTCGAGCGAAGCCAACGAGCGACCCGCAACTGTATCTCTTACGGCCTGCCACTACCTTTTCATATGCAGGTACAAAACGCGTGCCCGCGAAGGTAACTGGAGGCATCTCTCATGCCGTCTCGTACGATTAGCATTTGAAATCATTAGCTGGGCTCGGACTCGGGATACTGGTTCTGGCTATGGGCTGCAAGGTGCATTCTGGAACCGCATTCGTGGTCGACCAACATCATCATCATCATCATCATCATCGTCATGAGCGTCATCATCATCATCATTTTATCTGGCAATGTGCATCTTTCTCTCGTTTTTGTTTCATTCTGGCCTGCTTTGCTTTTGAAAGCCATCGGCGTCAAATTTGTAAATGCACCTGGATTTCGTTCGTTTGTTCTGTATCTTTGTCCGTCTTTCTTCGGACGGACGGGGCAGGCCGATATTTGTTTTCTTTGTTGCCGTTGCTTTGTTGTATATGGGCATTACTCTACGTCTTGTTGGGTTATCCTTTGACATTGTGAAATGTGCAGCCGTTCGGGTATCATCATCCATCAAAAATGATTGCCGAAAGATGTTTCATGTGATTTGAAATTCAAATACGAGCATTCAATTAGTTTAATTGCAGTTACCTTCGTGCGCTCAGCAGGTGAAACATTTGCAAAAAGATAAATAGACTTCCAGGTATTTTCTATAATTGAGTGAAATTTCTTATAACCAAATCTGATTTTGAATAACAATCGAGTTGCCGCCCAAACATAAATTTAATATGGAAAGCTCATGTTTAGCCGTCGATAGGAGCTCAACCTGTTCCTGCTATCAAAAATCACATTATTAATGTCGCTCGAACTGAGCCACAGAGCACGGGCATTATACGGTCGTATTTCAATGATAACATAAAGTATATTAAGCGTATGCCTCCAGCTCCCCAATGCCAGAATCAGAGCTCCAAAATGTCGATATTGTCAACAGACGGCACCGACGCCTATCTAGTCGCGCTTATCTCAGCTGAAGTTTCTTTTAATTAAAAGCGAGCCACAGACTGTGCCAATGACCCGCATCTGAACGCAGAACGTCTCAGGTCTCTCGATTTAGCTGGCAAGCAGCCGAGGTCTCCTCGCAGCTAAGACAAATGCAATAATGCACCGGCACATTATTCATGCCGTTATCAGTTGAATGCTATCCACACACACACACACACACACACACACACGCTCACGTGCTTTTAACTTGGCCAACAAAATGCGTGCCACGTACGTTCGACGGCAGCAGCGCTAAGCTGCCTCCAATTTCTAGTCGATTTTTCCAATTGGCCAGCAGCCAATGCTTGGCAGCAACTACCAAATGACCCTCATACGCTTCGCTATCAATTTGAAAGGTGGGCGTGGCGCGAGCGATAAGCGCTGCCCGCGCGCACGAAACGTGCCCGAGCTGTACAAACATTGGACTAGTTAATTGCAAAAGCTGGGCGAAAAACACTTTCCCATTCGTTCGAAATGCACCTGCGTCGGCTCCGGCTGCGGCTTCGGCTTCGGGATCCGGATCGGGATCTGGAAATGCCTTCACGCGTTATCCTGGCTGCTGTGCACAAGGACCTCAGTGTCGCCTCCCCTATAATTTGTGGCAGCGCTTAAGCGTCTATTAAAACCTGTATTTAATAACGGTCAGACAGTTTCCATCTTCTTCTCCTCCTTCTTCTCCTTCTTTTTTATTTATAGGCATTTCATCCTTGGGAGAGCTGAACTACCTGTCGGCTAGCCATAAAAAATGATTCGACGCTCGACGTTGTCTCTGGGCAAAGAAAGAAATGTATTAATTAAAGCAAGGTTTCAGTCGAGGGACAGGTGAATTTTTTTTATTTAATTTTATGTTTAAGGAAAAAATTGCTCCGTTAATTGCAGTGATTCCTGAGTCATTGCCACAATTTGAACCACTGCTGAGTGGCTGTCAGTGGGTGTCTTGAAATAATTGTCGAGGCGGTAAGTGATTTAAAAGTTGGCAAAAGGCAGGTGAAAATGAGGATATATATATATGAAAAGTACTTAGTTGGATTATAGAGAAGATTTATGTGCAGTTCTTAGAGACAAAAAAAAAATTGGAAAATACACAAAATTGAATTGATTATAAGAAAAAATTGTATAATGTTAAGATGATGTGTATGAAAGGCAAGTGAAGATTTCTCTAGAGTCTGCAGAGTCTGAAAGACTAAGAAAATAAAAAAATTAATAAAGCAGAAAAGCAAAAACTTAGTAATAAGCTCGGAATAAATTTGGAAAAAAGATAAAAAATTTATGTTGACTATAAAAATTTCAAATTCAATTGCAGAAATATCGCTTCATTTCGCAACATTAGTAACTACATTTTTTTTATACCCTACGAAACTGATCTATAAGAAAAAAATACTTTTGGAAGATATTGTGCTTAATTTTTGGAGGAGAAATATGAGATTGAAGCATACTTTGATTATTGAAAAACTTTTTGCTTTTATTATGTGACTAGATTTTGTTTTATCTCTTAGATTAATTTTTACTTGTTTTATAGAATTATCTTATTTAATAGATAATAAAACATATTTCAAAGATGAACTCAAAAATTCACTAATAAAAGACCTAAACTATTAGCAACATAATAATACCTCAATAGTTCTCACTTCTGTCGGACGAATGCCTGACATGCCCAACAACAGCATATAAAAGCTTCTACTATTCTGAGAGCTGAGAACATTTTATGGCGTGTTCTTCGCGCTGTGCCAAGTTGTTAAGCTGCTAAAAATTTGTAGAAACAATTTATAGACTTAAGAACTGTGTTAATATTCATAAAGACAGGCCGGGACTACTGTTGCCCCGGCTCGCTCGAGAGCTGCGTTTTTATGGCCCCGGCCTAAGCCAAATGGAAATCGTTGTCTATGAGGCACGAAATCAATATCAATTTTTCACAACTTGAAGAAAAACTTCTTTCACACCCAGAAACAACACGGGGCGGAACAATGGACAAACGACGGCCTTTTATAATGTCACACAAAGGAGTCTTAAATGATATTTATGCTGGCATTTATGTGGAAACCACAAGAAATGCCACGAGGAAAATCAGAAGAAAGCCGATGCGTGTAAATAAATGCGAATGGACTAAAGAGTCGCCCTCGGCTAAGCCCTTCGAGTGACGCGTAAATTAAATAATTTCTTTGTCCGCTTCACATAAAACTCAAATTTACATAAGATACAAAATTCTGAGCTCCGCTCGTCTCGCCAGCGGGCGGCCTTCAGCTGCGCCCTTTGATTACCAAAATGGACAGACTGGAGAGAGCCGCAGACTGTGTGACGCGACCCATTGAACCGGGCTCAGCTGCAGCTCGAAGGTAATTTAAATTTCATCGGTCTCCACTGGGGTTGAGCCGAGCTCCGAAATGCCGCAATACTTAAGCGAATGCTAATAGAAATCGCAGCCCAGGCCAAATGGCACCTGCCCGGCGACAAATGCAGGACAATGCATGTGCATTCCTAATGCGCTCGCTTTTTCGGCTCTGCACTCACTTTGATTTCCAATTAAATGTTAATGCCTGCCAACTCTTTGGGGCCGGCTGTTTGCCCTAAGTCTTTGATTGCTCAGACAGTAAGACGACGCCTCGAGCCGTAGCGGAAATGTGACGACCATTTAAATGCTAAGCAGCGCCCTCTAGTGTTCACTCGCATAAATTAGACTCGAATGTGCACTATAGCATTTCCGGCGCCCATATAGATAACACGAGAGTGTCTCGTGTGTCAACTAGACTTTATTTCGGTTTATAAGTCAAATGTTGTGTTTTCCATATTGAAATGTTTTTGTTTGTTTAGTTTTATGACCAAATATTTGGAGCTTAGACTGAATTTCTTTTTCATGGTGATCGGATTGAGAAAGTTTTGCATTTTTTTTTAAATATAATAAAATAAAAAATTAATTTATATTTAAATTAAATTACAGCGTGTTTGTATACATATTTTTTATGATTATTAATAAATAAAAATATATATAATACATCAATATAATTTTCGGTAGCAGTAATTAAATTGTTAAGATAAAGCTCAGCAATTTTTCATTTATCTTCCACCAAAAGATTTTTTAAACTTTAATAATTTCATGGCATAGTTTACTATATATTTATCTTTCACTAAAAGATTTTTTCTGGAATTCTAATAATTTCTTTGTATATTTTAATATCTATTAATAGCATATAAACAATTATGAAAAATAAATAAAGTGTAAAACACTTAAATAAATAATTTCTACTATATATTTGAAACAGGTTTTTAAAGTTCAAATGAGTATAATATCTCAAAGCAAAGCAACTCTTTTGCTAGTACTTTATATGATCATATGTTATTTATTTTTTATAGTTTTTATATATACATAGTAAAATAAACATAAAAATGATATACAAAAAATAAATAAAAAAAAAATAATAATCAAAATAAATCTGACCACATGAGAACAATAGCTAAAGAAGTTGCAACATAATAAAAACAGTTCATATATTAATTTTATTCATATTTTAAATCTACATCATGCTATGTATGTATGTATGATATGAGATATCATCATCTTGGCAATTCATTCTTGTATGACTCTGCTCGTTATTTATTCGTGCAGCAATAGCAGCTCGAATGTTCAGCCCGATCTCTGCCATGCAGTTGATGATGATCATGATTAACTAAAGACATGACATTGTTTCGAATGCTCGAGGCGGCCAATTAATGAGTGTTCGAAGTGAGCTGGCTGAGCCAACAAATTGCTGCAGCACAATCTTCTCAGATGACTAACATTGGTTAGCATTCCAGTTAGCTTTAAATAATTGGTAATCAAATGGCAAATCTTCCTTAGCATTTCAACAGCTTCAAATGATCAATAACTCAAAGAACTGCTGCAATATAATTCACTTATTACATATTACACTCCACACTCCTAGCTATATGCAAATCTCCTTCTATCCCTATCAGTCTAATTCTACTACTCAAACCCCGTTAAAGCTTTCGCATTAGCTTCACTTGATATGCAGCGATTTTGATGCGATGTGATATGATGTGCGCTCTTCGCGTAACCATTTCCTGTTTAACTCAGAGCCCGAAGCCTGTTGATTTTCCAGCAAATGGTTGACATTTATCAGAAGACCCAGCTGCTTGGACTCTCACAGCGCACAACTCGGTAGTTCAAAACAAAAGTTGGCTTAAATGAATGCCCCAAGCCGGGCTATCAGCTGCCTGTCGCCGTGTGACACATCAAAATAATCCCGACAGCTTAATTATGTACGGTTTAATGTGCGGCTCATTGCCAGGGACAAACAATGGCCGAACGGCTGGCTGGCTGGCTGGCTGGCACAGCCTTTGCTACACTTTGTGAAATGCTCTGTGTGTGTGAAAGGATTTATGCAAAAATATAAGACCGCCACCCGCACCGCTCTGGATAACCGGGCACAGCATCCCAAATATGCAGGCGACGCGGTTTTATGAATTTTTTTCCATAACGCCTCGCTGAGTGGTTTAAGCGGCGGCCCGTCGGCATGTGAATTTCGAGGTAATTATTTGCAAACAAACCAAAAAAAAAAAATACAAAAAAAGGAGAGAAAATACAGAAAAAGCCGTCAGCACATGGCAATAATTTTCCGGCTGGGCTTCAACTTTTTAATGAGAAAAAATATGAGAGAGTGAGGGCGCAATGAAATGAAATGAAATACAAAAAAAAAAGAGAGAGAGAGGGAGAGGGGAGAAGAGAATGTGCAGAAGAGAAATGTAAATAATTCTTATCACTTAAATGAAAGGCAACTGTCAAATATCACACCCCAGTTGGAACCGCAGCGAAACGGGTGTGGAAACTAACACCTCGGGCGTTTGTGCAAACGTCTCTCTTATCTGTTGGCCAGGACCCAGCCCCGCTCCAGCATCATCAATCAGTGTGTGTGTGCGTAGGGGCAGGATGTAGCTTATCATAGATATATATATCCGAGTTTAAATATTTAAATATATATATCATCAAGACGCGCCGCGCAGCCTTGAAAGCAAAAGCCCGACGCGCGACATGTGTCATCCCACTCGTAGGTGTTGTACAAATGTTTGTCGGAGATTTCCTTTTCTTTTCTTTTCTTGCCTTGTCTTGTTTTGGTTAGTTGAGCTATGACAAACATTACAAGTTTTCCACTGCAGCGATTCGGGCTAATCCCAGGCGGGAATTTTCCCGCGAGACGCGAGTGAAATAATAATAGCTGACATTGACATTGCGCAGCCAGCGATAAGTTTCAAGTAACACATGCCGGTAATGATTGCGCCTGATGCTGATGAATGTGCTGAGTGGAGTGGAGAACTTGAACAGGCACGCGTGATATATATGCCCATGAAATTGTGGGTTAAAGTCACTGAGCCCCAGCGGGTGTGGCCTGAGCTTCAGCTTCAGCTAATATGACATCAGATAACCGACTTGACTCTGCATTGTGGGTGTTTCCGACACGGGATCACGGACTTGAAACTCAGCTAAATGCTTGGAGGTGCAGTGGGAGAGTGAGGCAGTTAAGGCCGTAATGAGAAGTCAATGGAAAGTGTTGGGGATTGAATTGTTTTTCGTGGAATTTTATCTTGGATGGGAAGCTTGGGAATGTTTTATACCCAGCTTTATGTATTCAGTGGGAGCCTGATTAATTATCTTATAGGTGATATATATTCTTGGTATTTAAAAAAAGGAAACTGGAAATGAGTAAAATGTAGCTAGAATGAAGCTAGAAGTAAGACAGCATTCTAGCTAATTTCTATCTCTCTTCTAGCTTCCTTTTCTGACTCCTTCTAGCTTTTTCTTTGTAGTTGACCTCTAAATCTTAAATATTATTCTAAGGATATTTCAACCTAACTTGTTTTGCTTTCTTATAAAAAACATGGCTAACAGATCTCATATTCTATTTTTATATATCAAAATAAAACTCCTTTAAAATATTATATATATAAATAAAAATAAAATAAAATATTATATATATAAAAAAAAGAATAAAAAAAGATTATATATATTATACTTTTCTTTGTATTTTTATTTCATATAAACTAAATAAATATACAAGATTTATTTAATATATATAAAAATAAATAATTATCAGTTCCTCTTCTAGAATTTACTTTATAATTCTCTATATACATTTCAAATAATTTCCATAATTCTCCAGGCAAACTCTCATCTAACCTCTCTTCATACAATCATTTTTTATTGAAACATCTTTGACAGGCTCGAAAATGTGTTCTCATCGCGCCACCCCTAGCACATTTCTTATAAATAGATGTAAGTCGTTGTTTTTATATGCGTCTCCACCCTCGCCATTAATATGGGCATAATTTATAAGAAATCTGTTAAAGTCTTATTAACGCGATGCGCTGTAAGTGTAGCGCCGCCATCTGGCATCAGCTGCTTAACAAATTGAGATCTCTGTCGACTCCTCTGTAGAGCTGCTGGGATGCAGCATTATGCTGCTTGCAGATGAGTTGGCACCTTCTCGTCGTCGTCGTCGTCGTCATCGACCGCAACGCGACACGAACATAAATAAACGAAATGAAAAGCGCAGCGAATGGGGCGCAGCTGTGGCCATCGAGCAATTTGCAATGCCCAGAGCTACGCCCCTTTCTAGCCCCGCTCTACAATTTTATTGCACAATCAGGGAGCAAGTGTTGCACTGGCGGCGCCTCAATGCCAATGCCACTCCCACTTCTCACACACGCATCGAATTGGAATCGGTGTGATCGCCCACCTTTTCCCAAAATGTGCGGCACTTCACACCCGGTCCACAAATAGTCAAGAGTTTGCCCAGAGATCAGGGAATGACTGTGCCTAATGCGCCTGCACTTGAGCCGCTGTTTGCTCAAACTTCCAGCTGATGATGACTCGGCGTCCCGTCTGGCCGCTCGCAACAGATATAAATTAAGAATTTTAATGCGGAGAAAAAACAAAGGGACCTGAGACTTCATGCTTAATCAAAATGTGTTGTAGGCTCGTCGCGGCGATCCTTTTGAACTGCCGGCAGCCACTGTAATATTTAAACCAGATCAGTTCCATGCCGCCGCCGTCGTCGCTGGGAATCGAATGAGGCCTGGAACCAGTTTGTTCTAGGGAAATATGCCACAGCTTTGCTAATGAAAGGCAAACGAATGAAATTTTAACGAGCCCACATAAGCCAGAGGATTTAGGCACGCATGCCTACCTTCCTTCCTTTGACTTGCCTGCGCCCAGGACCTAAGGACCTCAGGACCTCCTGGGTTGTTTGTCCCAAAAAGGTGATAACGCCGCCGTTTTGTATGCCCATCCCTGCTCCTTTCTCTATAAACCGAATTTACAATTTATGTCTTAGGTCGATTATTAACATCCTTTTAGCGAACGCTCCTGGATAGACTTGGTATCCGTTCACGCCTTAGATAATGGGTTTTCAATTGACAAAGAGTTTCGCGCATGGAAAAGTCTGTAGACAGTAGCTGGCCGTTGAGCAAATCCCCTTATAGAGTGCATAAAAGCCTAGGTGAAACCTATTTCCGGCTCGATAATTCTTTAGTAGCTCAGCGGTTTATGGTCGTTAATCTTTATAGTAAGTGACTGGAGATTTTCTTGTTATTCAGTTTCAAATAGTTGCTATGTAGATAGTATAAAAATATGAACTGTAGATCAACTGAAAAGGTTGGGCTTTTTTTTCGAAACTATCAAGAGTTATATCTCTTCTACGAAAATGCCAATTTAATTAAATAAATTTTATTAGATGAACAATTTATCAGCTATGACAAAGAAGTTTCTGGCCTGTAAATTTTATTACATTTTCTTAATTCATTTTTTTTTTCAAAAACATGTTCTTCATATGCATAACTCTTTCTATAACATCTCACATATATAAATCACTCTATAAGAAATGTCTCAAAATACATATAAATTATGCAAAGTTTGCGCCAACAATTTCCTTCTCTTAAACCCCAGAGCACTGTAAGACCTTCCAACGCATGAAAAGTGCTGAAAATTAAAAACCTAAAAAGACATGAATATAAAAAGTCAAAGCAATAAGTTGAATATATGAGAAACTCAAACAGAGATGATGAATATGAATGAAGAGGGCAGGGCGAGGTGAGGCGAGGCGGGGCCGGGTGATGCGAGGGCAGCAAAGAAAAGCGTAGACAAATGTTTGCGTGCGCTTAGAAAATGCGCTGAAGTATGCACAGCCAGGTAACTGAATGCCAATGACAAATTTATGTATAAACTTTAGCGCTAAAGTGCCACTAACTAACCCATGGAAACACACCCACACCCACACACACACGCACACACACCCAGGTCGAGTGCAATGGCACGACGAGGCGCCTGGGCGTATGCTTTATGAATAGAGCATACAAAGTGCAATTCTATGAATAGAGAGGATGCCCCCAGAGAGTCGGAGAGGGGGGGGCACGTTGAGCTTGCCTCAGGCTCGCCTGAGCACTTACAATAAGCACTCCCGCGTTGATTATTATTAAAGGCGTCCATTTCAAAAGAGCGAAGGCGCCCGCGACAATGTCAATGTGCTGGGCTCTGCTCTCGGCTGTGGCGCAGCTTTTAATGATTTATTTGAGAAAATTTACACGTGAGCGCCAGCTCAAAAACAAACAGAAGATGAATGGAACGAGCACACACACCGAGACACAAAGCACACACACATGTTTTCATGAATATGGAGCCGAGGCACTGACTCTGACTGCGACTCTGACTGAGACTGTGGCTGTGGCTGTGGCTGGGGCATTTTTGGATAGAAGAGATACAGCGAGCTACAGAAGCGCTCCAGCCTGTATTAAGTTGCCAGACCATGAAATTCTTTGGCACGTACGTAGCGCCAATTTTGCATAGCTTTTTTGCATAAACAAAGGAACAGGTGAGAAGCAGCTGTGCCGCGCGCCTTCCATCCGCCCAGATATCCATGTCTCTCCTCAGTCTCTCCCCTCTCTTTCTCTCTTCTCTCTGTG
The DNA here is from genome assembly GCA_035046225.1 of Drosophila pegasa. Taxonomy (NCBI): domain Eukaryota; kingdom Metazoa; phylum Arthropoda; class Insecta; order Diptera; family Drosophilidae; genus Drosophila; species Drosophila pegasa. The sequence goes on along the minus strand of JAWNOD010000178.1, from coordinate 760,321 downwards.
TTATTTCAGTTACAATTCGCGCTTTCTCATATTCTTTTAACGATTTATCATGCGAAAATTGTCTGGTCGCCACTTTGCATATGCAAAAACAACGTGGGCTATTATTATTTAACTGCTCGCCTTTCTTCTTGCATTTCCTATTGTTATTTGGGGGAATGGGAAGGGGGGGGGGGCGTGGCTTGGCGCGCCGCCACGCACTACGTAAATTTAGTCACGTTGTTTAAATAATAAACTGCAGCGCAAAATTATGCAAAAATATCATCAGATTGCCGGGAGTTATGATGACAATGCGCATACGCCAGGTGAGCCGAGGTGAAAAGGTGGTGCGGCTCCTCACCGATGCCTCCAACTGATACAACTTAATCAGTGAGACGTTAAGTGTATATATATATATGCATGTCTTAAATTATACGCAATTAATTATGTCATATCGGCAAGTGAACATCTTTGAATTCGAATTAGCATGAAATATACACAAACGAACATCGCGATAAGGCGCGTAATTTAATGACTGCCATCAAAAGTTCCAATGGGAAAATGAGTCTGATGAACCGTTAAAGCCGCAAACAGATAACTATCTATAAATGTGATGCAGTAAAAACAAATGGAGAGACTGCTCGACTAGCAGATACCCTGAATACTGCGGGAGCTGTTATTCCAATCATTACGGAGGGATGGACAGACGGAAGGACGGACAGACGGAAGGACGGAGAAACGGACAGACGGAGAAACGGACAGAAGGATGGACGGACAGAAGGACGGACGGACAGAAGGACGGACAGAAGGACGGACAGAAAGAAGGACAAACAGAAGGAGGAACGGAGATAAGTATGAACGGACAGAAGGAGGAACGGACAGAAGTATGAACGGACAGAAGGATGGACGGACAGAAGGACGGACGGACAGAAGGACGGACGGACAGAAGAAGAACCTGTTATACGGACAGACAACGATTGGACGGACGGATAGACAGTGGGACGGAGAAACAGACATATAGGAACGGACGGGCGGACGGCTAAGGCTAGATCTACTCAGCTCGTTGTCCTGATCAAGAATATATATACTTTAAGGGGTCAGTCAAGCCTCACACTGCCTGTTACATAAATATCAACACAACCAGTATACCCTGAATTCCCATTATTAAAATCTTCAGGGCATAAAAGCACAAGTAGTCACAACAAATTACATGTATATCGCTTTGATTCTTTATGGTTTAATTTTAGCTATAAAGTTCTGAGCATATTTCCTGCTCAATATAATTCTAGACTTAATCAAGCTATTACGCGCTGCATCAGCTCTAAATCTGTTCATTAAATATTCTTTACTTTGCCATAATTTTTAATGATTTGTACGACTTGGCCCGAGATCGTTGGTTCACAATTTCGTAACTTTATTGCCTGCCTGGCCGCATAATTAGTATGACCAGAGAGTCAGTTGTGTTGGCTGGCCATAACTAACGTGGCTACTCCATAAACTACAGATAATTTGTATGTAGAACGAATGGGCGGGAGGGAGCAGCCAGCATTGCCTCGTCTCAAGTCCCGACCTCGACCTACAGCTATTTGTTACATTTTCAGCTCTGGCCCACAAAATGATTGCCAAAAAAGCAACCAGGCAACTGGCAACGAGACGGGCACCTACTTTCGCCAAAAGGCAAATAAAAGGTGTTACCAAAAATAGCCATGCGCCATATAAAGCAGCAGCCAGCAGACAGCAAAAAGTTCCCCTCCGTTCGGAAGAAACTCGCATATAAGGTCATAAAATAGTTGTCGCAACCTGGCGGGATAAGCATCTGACTGTGCCACAGACTCTATTCCTGTGGCACACACATACACACACTGATTACTTCGTTAAGTTGCATGTTGGTACAAATTGTTTCCAAAGAAAGGCAATGGAAATAAAAATTATTGCCCCAAAACAAACTGGCAAGGGTTAAAGGTAATCACAACGACATGAAACTTGTGAAAGGTGCTTGGATTGTGGAAACTATTAAGCTGCACTAAATAAATAAAAACAAAGAGAGGAGGAAGAAAAAAAGGGGGAAACAAGAACAACAAGAAAATCTGGCTGTGATTATCTCTAGCTAGTTTATGGCGGATCCTACGATCCAGACTCCTGTCAAATATGCAGCTCTTATCATATGTTGTCATCATTCGAAATGATGCACAAGTGTACCACGAGAGCCAACAGAAACTAACAAATTAAAAGCCACTCGCTGGGAACTTCATTAGAGAAAGTCACAGACGCTGACCCGCAGGTCCCAAGAGAGACTCCAGACCCAGCCACAGCCCCAGACTCAGTCCCCGCCCCACTCCCTTTGTCCACTAATTTCTGTTTTGTTGTTTTCTGTGTTTTGTCAAAGCTAATTAGTTCGTAACAGACATTAACAATGCAGCGCAGTGACGAATATATGATCGCCTTCGAGTCAGGCCCTAGCATCGACTGCATTTCGAGTGTGAAAAGCATATTTTCTTTGTCCAAGTCTTTGTCCATTCCTTTCTTTTTGAGCCAAGTCATTATGGCATTGGCATTTGCATAATGTGCGTATTATGCGTATTAATTACAGCGCCAACATTTGCATTTAAACGCCTGTTCGCCGGAGTGGCTAAGCCACCGGAGGTTGGGCAATCGGTGGTGGGTCTTGAGCTGAGGCCCAGTAGCTAATGCCAGCCGTGAGCCCAACTATAATTATTAAATTAAAAGACAATGCGTTTGCCCTCTCGCATAGGCTAAAGACCTGCGAGATGCGTACGTTGTGATAGGTGGAAAGAGCGACCGACCACCCGAGCGTGGAGAAAGAGCTGAAGATCTAGCTGCCAGATGGATGCGGAGCCAACACAAAACCATAAATAGAAAACAAAAAGAGTTATTATGTACAAATTTGCATAAATTTCACGCTTGACACTGAACCGATGCCGGGAGGAAATTGTTAGAATGCCACGAATGCTGTTTTCTCAGCCAGCATTTTCCTCTCTTTTGTAAGTATGAAATGTCTGAGGTACTAATTTCTTAATCACTGTTCGCCGTTCAATGTGGGTGTCCGCAACAGGCAAGTCATTCGTCTTGGATAATAGTTAGAAGTCGAATTTGGTGGGCGGAAAAATCTGGGATAATATTTAATTATGTAATCTGTTTGATGCTGGAAAGAGCTAAAGGAAAAGGTGGAAAGGAGATGGCTTCTAGACTGGTTATTGGCTGTGTCTATCAATAATTTAAATAAATTACAATAAAATAATTCTACATCAAAATTTAACTAAAGCCAAAACGGAAATGGAAATATATAAAATTATTTAAAAAAAATTAAATAAATAAATATATAAAATATAATATATTAGGATGAATTTCAATCAATGAAAAATATTAAAATATTATTTATTAAATATATAGGAAAAAATTTAACTAAAGACAAAAAGGAAATGGAAATAAATAAAATTATTTTAAAAATTTAAATAAATAAATATATAGTATACAATATATTAGGATGAATTTAAATAAATAAAAAATATTAAAATATTATTCATAAAATAAATAGGAAAAATGGATATAAATTTATAAAATATATTGAAATGAATACAATATAAATATACAAATAAATAAAATAAAATTAATGTAAACAAATTAATATTATCATATATATTTAAATTAATTGAAATAACTTTCAAATGATACAAATGTTTAACAAAAATAATAAAAATATAAATATGAAAGCAAAATGAAATGAATTGTGCAATCATGTAATCATGGACCAGTAGGCAATTATACAAATTATATTACTTATGCTGCTTATAGAATCCTAACTCAACATATTATCAATTCTAACAAAGTTAACCTACTAAGACTCACATAATTTTAATATATATTTAAAACAAAAATCTCCAATAAATAATTGATTAAATTACCCATAATTTTCAGCCCAATATCTTTAGAAATTCACTGCCCAAATGATGCACATCAGAAAAGTGCGCCAAGAGGGATTTGGGACAATTAGCATAAACCTGATCACAATCGGCGCCCGCATGTCCCAGGCGCTCCGCCTGCAGATAATCGTTATCCGTGTGCTCTGACAGCGGATCTATAGAGCTGGAAGGACTTTAAACAGAGAGTTAATCATTGATCAACAAAATCCTCACTCTCTACTCACGTCAGCAGCACATGCAGCAGCTCGCCCAGCAGTCCGTTGCGCTCGTCGAACGGCGCCGCTGAGCTCTCGCAGATGCTCTTCAAAATACACTGGCGTCCATTGAGCTTCATGCGCATGGCCATGGTCTCGAAGCTCTTGTAGATGGCCCAGCGATAGCCGCTTTGGGCGTGAGTGGTCTCCTCCATGGGGTTCGCTGGTATGCCCAGTTCCTCGTCGGTCTTCTGCATAGTCTGCTGGAATATGGTGGCATTATCCGAGAACTGTCGATCGGTGATGTCGTGCAGGTCCTTCACGCGTATTTGCTTGGCTCGAATGGGCAGATAATACTGAGCTTTCAGCACATAACCCGAGGTAATTGACTCAATATATAGATCATCCACGGGTATACCGAAGCCCGCTATGAACTGCAGAGTAAATTTGTTAGAAATCTCAAGACTCGCTTCAGCTGCTGCTTACCGACTTTAAGCCTCGCTGGATGGGAGCTGGGGTAGATGAGGGGCAGCCAACGCGCCTTGCGCACCAACAAATCACTCTCATCGTGCAGCTCGGAGGAAAAGTTCTGATTGTAAGCCACAGCCACAGTTAAATAAAATAATATCAAATGTAAAAGGATCATTATTATATATGAAAATATCCTTTTCACTCCACCCGATCACTCAATGCGCACAGTTTCAGCTTTGACTCTCGACTAGAATCAGTGGAAAATAAAGTTAACTTACTTTCTACTTTAATCGAAAACTAAATGACGACAGCAAAAACGAAAGTGCCAAATGATAGAGGAAAAAATTGGCACAAAAACAAATCAAGTTTCGTTGAAGCTTGGCAACCAGACACAATATTCTGGACGCCACTGTGTGCCCATTTGAGCTATATGAATGTGTGAGTTTTCTAAAAACAGTAGACGTCGCGTTCTATCGATTAACACCTAGAAAGTCTTCAAAGACTTCTTAAAGTACACTGAGCGAAAAAATTGGGTATTTTACTATGTAAAGTTAAATTTTTTTTATAATAATTTTTATATTATAATTTTTAATAAATTTCTTGGAAAATTTGACAAGAATTGTGTCAAGTTGGGCTATAGAACTTCAGTCATGTTAATCGAATTAATATTCTTATAATTTGTTTGCTAAACAAAAACTCCAATTTATTGTCTAAAATATGAAACTATCTAGATTGTCGCTTAGTTGGCTAAAATGCTGTAACAGGCTGCGCTTGCACTCCTTGAAGACGCGCTCGCAGCCGGCGCCCGACTGGCCGACCTTCTCGGCATAGTAATACTCATTATCCGCATGCTCCGACAGCTTGTCCACCGAAGCGGAGGGCCTGGAAAGAAGCTAAGCTTGAGCACAACTCGGATCATCAATCCAAATCTCTACTTACGTCAGCAGGACATGCAGCAGTTCTCCAATGAGTCCATTGGTGAAGTGAAATGGCTCCTCGGCCGCCTCGCAAATGCTTTTTAGCACACAAATTCGTCCTTGATAGCCCAGCTTCTTGGCCAATCCCTCCAGGCCCTTGTATACCGTCCAGCGATAACTACTCAGCACCTTGTTGGTTCTGGAGAAGAGCTTCTTGGTGCTCTTGCCCAGATCATCGACGCCGACCAGAAAGTTCTCCAGCATCGGCCGATGCCTGCGTGCGCCCACCGAGCCCAACGTCGGCACCTGATTGATGGGCAACGCGGTAGGTGTTCGCAGCGAATCCGTCGTCTCGGGCAGCCAGTACTCCGCCTTCAGCACATAGCCCGTGGTAACGGCCTCATATTCGAGATCCTCCACCGGTATACCAATGCCGCCAATGAACTAACGCCAAAAGCATTTCAATTAATTACATATTAATTACAAATTATCATAACTCACCTGTATACGAGTGGGCGATGTGGCTGGAAAGATTAGCCAAGGTATGGGAGCTCTTTTGCTGCGCTCATGCTTTGATAGACTGCCATAAGTGACAGTCGTACTTGAACACAAACTACTTAAAATAAATACACACAGACAGCTACCTATACTCAGCACGACTCTCGTTTTCATTGTGATCTATTTTAGATATATCTATTATATATCAATCTATTTATATATTGATAATATTTCAATTAAATTTCTTTAGACAAGGCGCACGTTGTTAATGCTTTGCCCAACAGCGCGTTACTGATTCTGACAGCATGAAAAAAAAAAAAACAAAACAAAGATATTAAAGTTCTAGCTAACGCATTTATTAATGATAAAAAGCAAGTGGGCATGACTGACTAGCAGATGCCCTGTAGAAGCTATATAGAAGTGAAGCATTTATTAAAAATTAATCATAAGAATTTTTTATATAAATTAAACTTACAAACTCAACTCAAAAACTTAAGTTCAACTCTTAGATACCCTCTACTTTATACATTCTTCACCTCTTTACAAATACTACAGGGTATTTGAGCTATTAAACTATATATTTAAACACTAAGTTCTACTTTCTTGCTGCAACTTTTTGGGCAAAGAGAAATGTTACAGATTCTATTAATTAGCGCCAACCAATTGACGCTTTTCACTCCGCAGAGACTTGGCTACAGGCTGCGGACTGCTTTATGGCCGCGTTATTTGGCCAGACCATGCAGAAGCTGTGAAAACTTGCATATTCCAGTTAGAGCCAAGTTCTTTGCATTTGTTGCCTGACTGTTGAATTATACGAAAAATTCATTCATAATTTAAGGTCTAGACGAATGAATTGAGTGAGAAACTCATGAATTAAACTTATGTTTTTGAGTTGAGTTTTTTTTAATATAGGTAAATTTTTTGTATAAAGAAAATAATAATTAAATATATTTTAAAAATATTTTCGTATTAAATGTATGAGTTTAAATTGGGAAAAATAACATTATATATGTTTTAAAGATGTATTAATATATTTTTTAAATTTTATTTTAATATTAAATTTGCTTTATATATATATATTTTCTTTTTAATGTAATAACATATAAATATATATTTTTTATTTGATTTATATATTTTATATATTTATTATTAAGTTCATATATTTTTTTGGTGCTAATATATTTTTTTTTAATATATACTTTACACTTTTACATAAAAATATTTTTCTACATTTATTTTAATTTAATTGCCCTCTTGATTTTTTTTTTCAATCTAACGTGCCATCTTTTTGTTTAAGCAGGTTAACTGAAAATCTATCTAAGAACATTTTCTCCAGTTAGCGAATCCAATTATTGCTTAAAAAATATCACACCTTGCAGTTGTCTGGTGCCTCTTCTAACTCAATTGGGTTTTCTTTTGCAACTTCTATGCAAGTTGCAACTGAAAACTGCAAGCAGTTCACTTAACGCTTTCAACGAGATGAGTTCTAGGCTCCATTACCTCCCAGCGGGAATTATTCTAATTTTGCTGTCTATTCAGCAAGTACAAGCTGTGCTTTTCTTTCCACGCGGCGGCTCAATAGGCGTAAGCAAAGTTGCCTCACAAGAAAACAATATCGGATTATAAAAACTTCATTCATCATTCAGTTATTAGCTGCTGTGGCAATCCCATTGGATCTGACGTATCGCAATGTCTATATGGCCTTCAATTTCGAGTCGAACTACGGCCTGCCATCGAACAATTCGTACAATGAGTGGATCGATAGGGTAAGTGAGCAGTGCGTGAATTCCCGCTGGGCTGGCATAATGCGTTTTAACTTCAAGTGGGATCTGGACGAGGGTTTCCTCGGCGTCGGCAGCGATGTAACGCCCATAGATGGACGCACCGGCGATAACCTGGAGAAACGTTCGATTGCGGCACCGCCCCGCTTTACACGTCACGACTTCTACCGCGCGATTGTTAACTATTTGGGTCAGTATGGCTACAATGGCAGCGCCTGTTTGCTGCGCACCATCTGCGAGGTGAGCGCCGCACCGCTGGATGCCCACAACGGCCTATTGGGCAGCATATTCAAAATTCTATTCATGTAAGTTTGGGGGCTCCTTACTTGGCGCGGAAACAATTCCCCCCAGATCTAATTAGTGACCTCACGCCTTTCACAGGCCAACAACAAGCGCCGCCGAGCGGCGACTCCAGCACATGGACAGCCTCTATACGGCTGCGGAGCTCGGCACGCGCAATCTAAACTGTGCTGATTACGTGGCTGGCTGTGCACACAGTATGCTGGACATGATAAGCGTTATGCTCTAAATCTAAAGTGTGCACATATGCACTCAGAGAATGCAGCCAAGTGATTTGCCGCATTTGTGCATTAACAGAAACTGCATTACACCAATGTAAACCAAGCTGCATTGAGATGATTTAGAGCAACAAATATAATAAAGAATATTTAAATTTTAAAAGATTTTGTTTAGTAAAATATTTAAATAGCAGTCTGTTAATATTTGCTTGATGATATTGCCTTCCTGCAAGTACGTAAAAAAATTGTATAAAAAATAGATGAAATAATTTTAACAATATTTAATTGAATAAAATACATACAAATACTAAACATAAATATCATTTATATATTTCTGTACAAATACTAAACATAAATATCATTTATATATTTCTGTGCAGCAAATTTAACAATTTGTATCTATAATAACATGAAGTAATTATTTATAGATAAGTTGACTGCAAATACAAAAAATATATATATACAGCTACGGTCAGTAAAATGATAGCGCACTGAATGCACTGAAAGCGCTGAATGTTGGTCATCACAATTTAGTGATAAACACAATATTTTTGACAAAATTTGATGCAATTATTAAGTTTAACATCTATTCTTATTAATTAAATGTTTTTTTTGTTACAAACTTAGGATATGTGCACTTCAGGACCTTAGAAGGAGAAAACACCTAAAATTGAGCTGTTCATAAGAATGATAGCAGTTACCAAAAATTGAAAAAAAAATTAGAAAAAACCTTTTTAACGTTACTCTAACTTCATATATCATGTTTTACACATCTGCTTTAGTCTAACACTTAAATTTAAAACCGTTATGTTTTACTACGACTTTGTATTTGCAGTGCATGGAGTCGATGAGGTCCTGGCACCGTTTCAGAGCAATTTGGTGCCACGCCCCCTAAATTACTTGCCGCAGTCGATGGATTTGTAGCTTCTACAACTCTTATAACATCCCCACACAGGTTTTCGATAGGATTCAGATCCGGGGTCTGAGCTAGCCATGCCATAGGGTCGATTTTTTTGGATGCAAACCACTATTATGCGAAAGAACTCGTATATTTCGGGTCGTTATCCTGCTAGAAAGTCCATTTAAAAGGCATTCTACAATTGGCAGATGCTAGCACTATATTTGCAAATAAACGGATGTAGACATTTATGCCCATTATTCGAGTAACACACATGGGTTGTACTACATTCAACATACGGAAGATGTGCCCATATCACATTGCTCAGACTGTCGTGCTTAATCATCAGTCATCAATAAGTAACGCAACTTACTGTGAACAGATTTGGTCAAAATAGTTATGTTTGGTGTCAGAGGCCTTAGATAGTATATACTCAGTCCACCAAAAACCAAAAATATTGTCCTTAGGGTACTAAGAAGATGATTAAGCACGACGGTCTGAGCATTATGATATGGGCACGTGTTCCGTATGTTGGATGTAGTACAACCCATGTGTGTAACTCGAATAATGGGCATAAATGTCTACATCCGTTTATTTGCAAATATAGTGCTAGCATCTGCCAATTGTAGAATGCCTTTTAAATGGACTTTCTAGCAGGATAACGACCCGAAATATACGAGTACTTTCGCATAATAGTGGTTTACATCCATAAAAATCGACCCTATGGCATGGCTAGCTCAGACCCCAGATCTGAATCCTATCGAAAACCTGTGTGGGGATGTTATAAGAGTTGTAGAAGCTACAAATCCATCGACTGCGGCAAGTAATTTAGGGGGCGTGGCACCAAATTGCTCTGAAACGGTGCCAGGACCTCATCGACTCCATGCACTGCAAATACAAAGTCGTAGTAAAACATAACGGTTTTAAATTTAAGTGTTAGACTAAAGCAGATGTGTAAAACATGATATATGAAGTTAGAGTAACGTTAAAAAGGTTTTTTCTAATTTTTTTTTCAATTTTTGGTAACTGCTATCATTCTTATGAACAGCTCAATTTTAGGTGTTTTCTCCTTCTAAGGTCCTGAAGTGCACATATCCTAAGTTTGTAACAAAAAAAACATTTAATTAATAAGAATAGATGTTAAACTTAATAATTGCATCAAATTTTGTCAAAAATATTGTGTTTATCACTAAATTGTGATGACCAACATTCAGCGCTTTCAGTGCATTCAGTGCGCTATCATTTTACTGACCGTAGCTGTATATAAATTCAAAATGCAAAATTCAAAACTTTAAAGTAAAAAAAAAAACATTTCTACAAATAATTTTAAATGAAGTTTCAAATTATGTATTTTATTTATAAAAAAAATATATAAAATAAATAGGAAAAATAAAAATAAATTTAAAATTACAAAATATATTTTTTATACAAATAAATATAAAAACTTAAAACAAAAAAAAATCAAAATATATTTTTTATACAAATAAATATAATATAAATAAATATATAAATTTAAAACAAAATATACATAAAATAATTAAAATAAAAAGGAACAAAATAGTAAAGTAAATAGTTTTTTTATAATTTATCATATTTCTTATCAAATATTCTTTAATAAATTAAATATCAAAAATATACTTGTTCTTCTTTATTTATTGTATTCAATTGTATTCAATTCTTTTTTATTGTTTCATATTGTTTTTTATTATCATGAGTAAGCTTACACTTTAACAATTTAATATGGAAAACTTAAATGTGGATGGCCAAATCTATCTGCCATGATCAAGCAATAAAGGCTTGAAGCTAACTTGCCTAACAGCTCCGCAACACATTCCACTACACAAAAAAAAACTAAATAAAATATAACAATATTTCGCATATAAAAAGAGAAAAACCTTTGCATGTTTTCCTTTTCACATTTGACAAAAAAAAAATGCATTTCGCACAGTGTACTTTGCCTGAATAAATGCGAAAATCTGTGGCAATGTTTGCATAACAAACAAGCAGCCAACAAATGTCGCTCGCCTGCTGCGTGAAATGTTTTAATTTCGCTTAAAGCGCTTAAGACACCGCATCGTCCTGGCAACAAAAGCAGATGATGGTGATGAGTAGGGTCTTAAGCTGGCCGCAAAGGGAATCCGCAAATACACACACTCGCATACACACACACGCACACTCGTTGATATGTGTTGATGCCTCGCGTTTTGTTCGAGAACAAGTTTTTATTTTCATTTTTTTCTTCCTCTTGCTTCTGTGGCAGCTCAGCGCCTCTTTGATCGCTTTTTCCGCTCCTTTTGTGGGCTAACAAAAAAAAATGTAGAAGAAGAAGAGGAAGAAGTGAACTCCTTTTGTTTGGCGGTCTGAGCCCTGTCAACAATGCCGTACATATGTCCATGCACACACTTACTTTAGTTTCGAGACCAGCTCTCGTACTCCTTTTCTCTTTTTATTTATTATTATTATTATTTGGGCTGTTTGTTATTTCTTTGATTTGATTTGCCGCCTTAAGGGGACCTTGGCATTGTTTATAAGACGCTCTTCGCTCTTCGCTCTTTGACGGACGGGTGAGAGGCGAATTACGCCTTCTTTGATTCTGCCAAAAAAAGAAAACCAAAGCAACCTATTGAAATCATAATTAGAAGACAAATGCTTTCAGCTCTTTTCGGGCACAAAGGGCACGCAGCGAAGCTGAAGTACGTATTTGCGTCGTAATGCGAAGACAAGGATTTCTAAGCCCCAAGTGCTAATAAAGGCAGCCAAAGACTTGTGTGTGCTGTTAGTTGAGGAAGCTATTTTAGGATGAACGATGAACGTTGAACTTATGTGGATGTTATTTTATATGTTTATTTTCATTTATATATATTTATATGCTTTATAATATTACATATTATATTATATTTTATATGAATTAAATGCATTTTCATTTGACGTAATGGTGCCTACCTCTAAATTATTTTGAGCTAAATTAAAATAAAATTATAATAAAATAAGAAATATATTTTTAAAATGCGACTTTTTTAGAGCTACTCAAGTTCAAATCATAATAAAATAAAATAATATTTTTTTAAAACAAATTAAATTAAATTTATTCGATAGAAAATATTAAGACATTTATGAATAAATATTATTTTTGAATAAGAAAAATCAAATTTCACAATCATCAACACCATATTCATTGTCATTTTTGTAGTCATCTGAACAAATGACTGCGCTCGCTCATAAAGCGCATAAAATGATGGTGTTTCGACAAAAGCTTATGGACTATACTGACTATAAATATGACAATTCTGCTGCTTTATGTATCCATTAAAAAAAATTGGACTTCATAATTATGTTCATGAAATGCATAAAGTGCTCGATATGTTTGACAAGCAGAAGCAATATTTTTATACAAAATTTCAGTAATTTGCATAAATGTTTTATGATATTAGTGTATGTATAATAAAATGTCAAGCCAAGCTCAAAAAAAAACAACTATCAGCTATTAAATAGATCTCTTAAATAAAATAGTTTTGCTTGATTGAAATTATGATACTCTAAAGAAAACAGCCTATATTAGCCTCAAGAGGGAATAAAAGTTAAGTCTGAACTAAAATGCCCGAAAGAGCCATGGCCTAACTATTTTTTTAATATTTAATATTTTTATTAATATTATATGATGATTGATAAAAAAGCTAATGAATTGTGAATAAGAATGAACTCATTTGCTTATAATTATTGCCTTGCTACCCCTATCCAAGTAGCTTCTACCAGCTTCCTGGCCAGCTCCCACAGCAATAGTCAAATGAGCACCCTACTGAGCACTATAATTCTCACTCTGCAATAATTTTCACTCACAGGCACTACAAAGTTTCAAGCAAATCACTCTTAAGTGCATTTTGCTTCGAGGTCAAAGCTAGCCAGGTGTGAGTCGATATCGTCGCGTCTATAAAAATTGCACTTCCCCAGCCCACCTGAAGACGTCGCAGCTAATGAGTTTGTTAGTTTGCAGCACATGAAAGTCGCGTCGCTGATTTATGGGGCCTAGTTTTCATTAGCTGCTCTTAATGATGCTTTGAGTTCAAGGCAGCATGCACTAACATTTAATGGAGTTGTCAAAAAGGCAAACCGCATAAAACGGCAGGTGGCTGTGGCTGTGGCTGCGGCTGTGGCTGCCCGCCAGCCGCATTCATTTCCTGTGGGGAATTGGTTTGACTTGCTCTGCTTTTCATTTGGAGCGGCAACAAATTGATTTGTAATTAGTTGCAGTTGCAGTCAACAGTATGATTAACTTGGCATTTGGCGTGGCCGACGGGAACAGCCCACCGTCGTATGTAAAACCAGCAAAGAGAGGGAGGGGGAGCTGACTAAGGTTACAGAAGCCGCAGTCACAGCTGTGCGCAGGCGTGGACGTGTCTCTAGGCATTATGTATCCACTTGAGCGTCGACTGGCATAAATTACATTAAAAGAATGCATTATCCTTGGCATTAGCCTAGGCAATTGACAGCTCCTTTAAGGAGTAGAACATGTGTGGGCGTCACTGCTGCTGCTGCTGCTGTGGCTTACCAGACATGTGTCAACAAATGTTGAGTCGCCTCGGAGAGTATCCATAACAACATGGATATGTCGAGTTCTACCCAGAATCATCCCATCCTGCCCGCTGACAATTGTCATAAATCAGTGCAACGCACAAAGTGCATTAGCTGTTCCATTTCAACGCCAGCTTTAATTGTGTATTTCAACAATTGCACTCGTCAGTTATTAAATTAGAGCGTAATCCACTTTGACACGCGCATATAAACATTAATTGAATTCACAAATGAGCAGTTTATATGAAATTATAAATTAACTAATTAGCATGTCGGTTATTATTATTATTTTTATTATTTAAACTGATATGGTACAGGATTTTTTCTCTCTTTCTCTCTGTCCTTTTTTTTTTATTACACGCCCCAACAATTGGATTAAGTGCATCGAATGAAATGGCATTTAAAATGCCGCGTTTAATATAAAAACGCAGCGCACACGCACACGCACGGCATACCAATAAAATCCATTTAAATGTTTGCGGGTTATCCAGCTTAATTTTAATTTAGTTAATGAAATGTTTTTGTTCATGATTTAAGCTCAAAAGAATTGGGGCCAAACAGCACAAATAAATTATAATTTTTATTATTGAAATAACATTCATTATTCAGGAGCAGCGCACGGACATTAATCTGCACAAAGCAGCAATCATAGTGCGGGGTTTATCTTTCGATTGCTCTGCAAATACTATATGTTTAAGCATATTATTGACATTGCTTAAATATTTATATTCATATATTTTCATAATTAAATTAATGTTATTTAACAGATGAATTATCTTGCTGCATGCCATAAATATTTAACTCATTTACTCACATGCATTTTGCCATATAAAAAAAAGAGTTTAAGGTGTATAATAATTTAGTTTATCCGCTCAACTCAATATCAGGCTATTTATTAGTCGAACATTTCCCTCTACAGCACCTGCTCAACAATCTAATTAACATTCTCAGCCTATCTACATGCATCAAAAATTATTCTTATAAACATTTCTCCCATGCATCTTTCGATTAGTTTCATTTGACCAAGTTTCTTATCCCAGAATCTTAAATATGTTCTCTGAGCAGCAGCATATCGAATTGCTGAGCAGTCTGTCTAATCATTAGCTGTTGTCACTAGGTTCCCACAAAGCCCTCGCCTTATCAGCCATCAAAAATTCATCGTTTTCATTGCATAATAATGCAAGTGAAGAAAAGGTTACCCCAAACTCATCATCATTCATATTTTTATATATATGGCTTCCACTCTTGCTCCTCGGAAATTTGATGCATTCATAATTTGATCGATTGCAGCGCTTCGAAACTACTTTGACATTAATTGACTCCAAATATGCACAAGCGCATGAAATTATGAAAATCTTATTAAAGTCAACCAGCCAGGCGAGCGCTGAATGCGCCTTTTGTTGCCCGAAAGACCGAAAAAGAAGTAAAAATTCACCGGGCTAACTTCATAAATGCTAATGTGCCTGGCTGCCCTGACGGGCGGCTAAGAAATGATTGATGGACCTGGCCGAAGCGACGACGACAAAAAAGAAGAAAAATAAACTGAGTTTGAGGTTTCTATTTACTATTGAGTGCAAAATTATGCGGTGCACACCTAGCAGGAGGTGCACACAAAAAAATAAAAAGGGATCAGGAGAAGGGAACGCCCACGGCCAAGGAAAATCTCGGCTCCTGCCTTTAGGGCACATTTTCGGCAACTCCTTGATCCAATTTAATCCCACGGCTTAGCCACAACGAGCTGGACTTAGGCGTCTTAACGCATGTTGCAACATGCTTACCAACAGCAAGCAAAGATTTAGTTATTCTACCCGAGGGCAAACACTGCAAATATTTGCAACGAGAGTTCTTTGTCCAGAGAGTTCTATGGAAAGAGCGGAAATGTTTTGTGGGTGGATTCGCGCAATGACAACTCTATTTGCCGAGACGCCCCTTAGATTGGCTAGCCTCAAATGAAAATCTAGTTAAGATTAGTCAGGGGCCCGAAGTCTCCTATCGTCATAGTAAACTTTTACCATTAGCATTTTGAAAACTCGTTCAATGTTTTGCATTTGCAACTCCGTCTTGGCCAAGTTGGGAGCCAGCAAAGCAAACCAATTTGTGGAGCGGCCACAACATAGTCGGCAGTCCAAGTCCAAGTCCAACGAGAATAAATGTATTCTCAGTTATATCCGACGTTTCTCTGTGCGTGCGTGGCGCCGTAAAAAGCATTTTGTGTAAATGCGGCGCAAACAAGCTCGAGACTAATTACAGCCAAAGATAACACCAGAAAGCAAACCGCACCAGGATAATAATCTAAGCAAATTTATCAACAGTCCCACACACACGCACAGAAGAGAGAGAGCAAAAAAAAAACACATAAAATTATAAAAAGCCCCAAGCTTTGCATGTGTGCAGCGCCAAGGAAGACAGACACACACAAAAGGATACAAGTGAAAAATTATGCGATGGAGACTAGAGCACAGACAGAGCGCAAACAGCCAACCCATACGTGGCCCATAGGCCAGAGGGCAGCCTTAGCATTCAGTACAGTTGTTTGTTAAGTGTGAACTTGAAGCACAAAACATGCCACGTGCCGCAGGCCACAACGGCAAACGACCCACAGAGCATACGAACTAGGATACGCCAACGCTGGAGAAAAAAAAGCTAAACCAAAGCAGGAACATATAACGAAACTCTGATGCACTTTAAATAATTTTTGCATGGTTAATTATGACGAGCATTTGTTTTCTATAAAGAGTGTTTTTGGGGCAGAAGAGGGAGAGAGAGAGAGAGAGAGAGAGAGAGAGAGAGAGAGCTAATGTGAGGAGGAAGTTTAGAGACTGAGAGTTATGCAAAGGTAAACTGTTCTATTGAGCGCAGTAAGGAGTGTGTAAAGAGTAGAGTGTAGAGTAGAGTAGAGTGTAGAGTAGAGTAGAGTGTAGACTAGAGTAGAGTGTAGAGTGATTGAGAGATATGTGATATATATATAGACAATTTTCATATGTCTATCTAAGGGACAAGTAAAACACTTTTCGCTCTCTCTCCCTAAATTAAAAAGATTTTCTTTTGCCCAAAACTTACCATTTTGCTCTCTCTCCCTCTCCCTAAATTAAAGACTCTTTTTTCCCCCAAAATTGTCCAATGTATGAGAGAAGTGGAAACAAAAGATCTTACTCTCTGTATATATATATATATATATATATATATATATATATATATATATATATTCAAGAACTATGTTGATTTCGTTTTTATATATACCTGATATACTTATGATAATAGACTACAGTTTCTAAGATATATTTTATATATTATACTTGCATATAATACTATATAGATACATTATTATTTATTAAATATATTATATAATTCTCTTACAATATAAATATATTATAAAATTATTAAATATATTATATAATACTTTTAAAATATAATAAATTAGAGTCTGATAAAATATATATATATTTTATAATTATTAATTATATTCTGTAATATTTATATAATATTTACAATATATAATACTCTGTAATATTTATATAATATTATATATTATATTATTAGAGTCAAGATAGTTTATTTTCATTTCAAAATATATAGCAAAGGTCTGTAAGCAGAGAGAGAAAAAAAGCCTTATACAAATTTCATACCATTTCCAAACAGTGCACAAGGCTTTACGTACCAAGAAATACATTTTCCACATCTATAATAGATCAGCAGAAATCCTTATATTTTTCATCTAGCCAACTTTCAATTGCATGCGGAACTATACTTTAATATGTTTTTTAATCCTATCAGTAAGCAAACTCTCAAAGTTTAATCAACCTATAGCTTTACGAATTCACCTTTCAAATATATTATTAATCCCACATATCGAACATTCCCTTAGATGTTACAATCCCGTTCAGGTAGCAATTATACCCTGCGCCGCAGAATGTAAACTGTGTGAAAATTGCATGTTGCTTGAGTAAAATAACAGAAAATTTGTTTTTCGCCCAAATAACCAAAAGGCAAAAGGCCTTCAAATGTCTGATATATAACACCCACGAGCTCCACCCAGTACCCAGTCCCCGCAGGTAACAGCTTTTTAACATAAATTTCCAGTTACACGGCAGGAAGTCTTCTCCGACGTCGACGTCGTGCGTCAGTTGCTTGCCACACAATTTCCATTAGCAGCGGGCGCTGGCAGCACATGTGACGTAGGGAGCGAAAGACACGGCCATTTGACATTTTAAGGAGCGCCAAGAGCGCAAGTGGCCCACAGGTAGGTCACAGACCGAGCCCAGCCCTGGCATGTCAACTGCCGAGCGCCACGCACAATTTGAGTTGGAATCCTCAAAGGCAAAATAAAATGTAGAAGCGATGGACTAACGTTAAATACACATAAGTGAATAGCGGGGCCACAGAGAGAGGGAGAGAGGAGCACAAACAAATGCAAGGAGCGAGACTTGCAGCAGCTCCCACAGTTCCCCCTGTTGGACTGCTGCACACCTGTGGTAAGCGCTCGAATTTCAATGCACTGCTCAAATAGAAATTAAATGCCAGACCGCATTTTAGACTAATGCCAAAATTGCGCGCTTCCAGCGTGCTCATATCAGCTTACATCAGCAGCATCCCCGAACTCCCACTCCGAGAGGACAGGTATACCATATATTTGTATGGCAGGCAGCCTGAATCAACCACAACATATACACCTACTTCCTCCATGTCATACGAGACGCTTTGCCAAAATAAATAATAAAAAAGAAGAAGAAGAAGCAGGAGAAGATGCAGGGGAAAAAGCGATATTGAATACATCCCTGGGCCAGCCACAATGCCAAGGAAGTGGAAGTGGTGGCCCGCAGCAGCACAGGAACAACCCAACACTTAGTCTCGGAAATGGCTCATAGCAGCGCCGCCCAGCTGCCTGCCTGACTGCCGATAGATGGCTCATAGATAGTGGTTGGCCCTAATAGTCGGTGGTCTGGGCCCAGTTAAGTGTTTTGCATTTGCAATGCATAAAGCAATCTGCCCTCTCCCTCGCCCTCTCTCACTTTTGGCATGTGCAAATTTTAGATGGATTCCCGATAAGTTTATGCGAAGCAAAAACCGATTATAGACGAACGAACGAACGAACGATTCGTCGATATTGTCAAAGGCACAAAAAAGGTAAATTGAGTGCATGCAGGCAGCAGGCCTAAGCCCAGAAATCATTGCCAACGTTAATAGCTGACAAAGGTAGAGCTGGAGTTGAACCCGAGTGTGTAAAGGAGTAAGCTTAGAGCAAGGACCTTGTGCTGAGAGTGCGAGACTGGAAGTTACTCTGCATGTTGCGATGACATTAAAATGCACTACTATTTTTGTAAACAAGGAAATATTTTTTAGAAATTTATATGAGAAAATATATATATGAAGACAGATATAGATTAATTAATGTATACATATATATTTAATAAATATATTGATATATAGAATAATTAATATCTATATATTTTGTAAATATATGATATATATATTTGATAATTATTATATATTATATGCATTTAATATATTTAAAAATGTATTTAAAATTCTTGAGCTCCATTACTCTGAGTTAATGAATATATAAGGAAGCCATTAGCTAAAATAAAAATTGTATTTGGAAGCTATAATATAAAAGAGCTGAAATAAATTTAAAAAAAAATTTTAAAAATAAAATAAATGTAAAAAAAAAAATTTAAATACAAAATAAAAAATTAAAAAAAAATGCTATTTCGTTTAAAAAAATCAAATAAATATATATAAAAAAAAATCAATAAATGTTAGCATATTTGAATGTAATTTATTTATTCAGAAGCTATAATATAAGAGATGAGATATATCAAATATTTATATATGCAAAAAAATATATATTTTATTTTTAGACCCTTTTTACAGAAAGATTTTTGCTTCGTCTGATCTAACATAGTACAATAAATGAAATATAAAAATAAAAAAAAAATCAATTTCATATACAAAAAATATTTCTATTATGCAAATTTGTTGAGCTCAGTCTCTTATTTCCCTGTGCCGATCTCGCATATAAAACCAATTGTTTTTTAATTTATAATATCTCTACCTTGCCCGACAAACGAAAATAAAATCACACGCGATCTCTATTTTTCCACGTATTTTCAGCTGTCAAATCATTGTGAGTTGTACGAGATCAAGCGGCACAGTAGTTGCAGCCTGGTTTTTGGCCAATGCAGCGACCAGATCGACCAACATTAATAACGCTTCAGTAGCGCCGCACAAATGACAATGGGTAGACAGGGGCCAGGACCAATGCCTCGGCCAGGGCCAGGGATTTGGGAATAAAAGTGCTCAATAGCAATAGACGAGGCTTTTCAATAAAAGTTCCGACAAAGGCAGCGCCCAAACAATTGGGCAACAGCTACGACGACGGCGACGGACAAAGCAGGCACAAAATTACAGCGCACGTTGCCTGAGTCGCTGCATTTGATTACGAGGAACTCAGTGCGAAACCAGCTAGAGAGAGAAGGAGAGGGAGAGGCGGGCAGAGGGAGAAGGAGTGCAGTATGTGTGTGCTGTGCATGCGGCATTTGGCAAGTTGAACCGAGTCGAACAATTAGTCCACGCCCTTGAGCATTTTTACACCTGGTAATTGCTCCACAAAACGTCGTGTAATTTTTCTTTAACGAAACTCAAATGACTTTTGGCCTCGACCCTCAGACCCATTGTTTCCCAATCTTGACCGCAAGCAGTTTTCAGATGCTGTCCAGGCCAGGCCAGGGCCAGGGCCAGAGCCAGGATACATGGACCGTGTTTGACTTTCAGCTGCTGGCCATAAAACATTCGCATTCGCTTACTTTATTAAAGCCACGGAGACAATTGTGACCATGGTCACAGATATATACGAATATATATATATATCTGGGCTACATTTTGGTTTCATGATTAATGTGTTACAGTGCCTGGCTGTGAATGCAACTGTTTTCTATTGAGGCATTGTGCATCTGTAGGCGTTCGTCGAGGACTCTTTGTCGGCATTCTCACCTTGCCGCGCACCTTTGCGGGTTAATACGTTTACGATGAGCGCTGACTTTGGTATTGTTCCAGGGAACTCTGGGCCCTTAACAATATTTGGCCAGCTGAAAAGAAGCAAGAAATGGGTCACATAAGCCATGCACATTATTATAAACTTTTACCCATTCGATTTTGATGAGTTTTCAATAAGCCAAATCGCTGGGTCATCAGCCAATGGACTCCAATTAGAGAGAGTGAAGTGATCTTAAATTCAATTTAAAATGCATCAGCGTGTTTACCGTAATAATATCAACACATTTATTGATGAACGGCTTTTGCCCGCAGTTTTATCTGGTAATATGGTCCATAATATCGCCCCCGAGCTCCATTTACAAGCGGGCGCACAGACGCGGGCCCAGACGCAGACGCATCCAGGACCAGTTTGCAGTTCAGTTTCAATTTCAGTTCAAGATGCACCAGGTGCAATACCTTAATGAGCTTTCCTCGTTGTTGTTGCTGTTGTCGAACTTAACGAGTGCCCTCTGCGCCGGCGGCTGCTGTTGCCTTCTTTTTTGCTTTTGTTTTACGCAAAAGTGTCTGTGGCTTAAATAAATTTTAACTTGGCACTTTTTTGCGAGCAACAGGCGGGATTTTTTGCTTTTTGTCTGCAGCGACACAGCTGTTGATGCCCTGTCCTGGGTAGAGACTGTGATAGTGAAGCGGGTATACCGACTTGATTGTGGCTTTTGTTTGCTGTTAGGAATATTGAAAATTATATATAAATATGGTTTTAAGTAGATATATACACTGCGCGTCATCAGGATAGCGCAACTTTCATTTTCTCCGTTAATGTTGAATATTTTCTATATTGTTCGAGATATCGTTCTAATTTTTTTTCCTATTGGACTTTGTTTTGTTCTCGTTAAAGTGGAAAAAGATTGAGCTCTGAAAAATTCCAGGAAATATTATTAAAAATTCTTTGAAAAAAAGCTTACAGAAAACGGTTGCTAAAAGTTGGTCATCAGGATAGCGCATTCAAATTCAATTGTTGACCAATTTTTTTTTGTAGGTCATAAATATGATCTTCGTTAAGAACAAATTTAATTTAGGAAGAAATATACTTTATTTTTTTTAAGGAAAAATCAAAGATTGAAACATACTTCATTTACATTTACATTTTTATGAGCAACTAAATTTTGAGAAGTTTTTTCCCCAAGACCTGAATTTCACCTGCGTCACAAGTTGGTAACAGAAAACATTGAAATTAATAAAAACATGTGTTCATTTTTTTATATTCGTTTTGAATTGTATTAAAAATAGTGCATTTATCACTCCATTTTGTCACACTACTATTTTAATGAACACAGCTGCTTATTTCATATAAAAGCAATGCTGAAAGACAGCAAAATTACAATTTATTATAGAGCTAGGAACATATATTTAATTTATTTAATACTTTTTTTTGTACATATATCTATTTAATATTATATATTATTTTTGGAAAATATTTTTTAATAAAAAAAATTATTTTTATCATTTTTTCCAGCAAGGGTATTTTAATAGTCAGTGCCATTCCCCATTTAGCCCACGCATTTCTGGTAAACGCTTGCTTAAATGTTTTTCTGTAGCTTATTCGCGTCGCCCTGTTTATGCAGTTAACTGATATTTTGCATGGCAGCAGATAAAAATGCTGTATGCTGTGTGCTGTACCTGTGCGCCGTGCGCATCTGTTATCCTGGCGGCAGGCAGGTGAGAGGTGAGCCAGCGAGTCCTGCCGCCGCCGCTTGCACGCTGGGGAGGTAATCGATCTCATGCGGTTTATTTACATCCGTTATTGAAATTCGCTTTTTGCCTTTGCTTGTTGTTGGCGGTTGCCTTTGTTTTTATGAATTGGCTTTGTAGTCCTCTGCTGCTGTCATTCGTTCCTTGTTGTTGCCGTATTGATGACAATTGCATTTTGGCATGCAGCTGGGTTCCATTTACATCCGGTGCGCGCTTTTTGCAGCAGATTTTTTCCTTTATTTTCGCCTTTTTACTTCCGATTTTAGTTTAAAATGTGCAGCCGGCGGATGTAGAAAACGCATCTCGGCCCTTTAACATATCTATCAATGCTAACTAGTTTCCTGATTTTAATGTCAAGTCAAAAGTCAATTGAAAGGTTAATAAAAAATGGCACATTGTGGAATGAAATGATGAAAGGGAGATAATATGAAAGCTTGGTTATACGGTCTATACTGATAGACCGAGTAGGCTATAGAGCGCAATTATTAATAGCATTTATGCTTGAAAACCCGGAGTATTTCTTATACTTGATAAAGCATTGACGAAACTAAATTTTAGACTTATTTTTATAATTTAAAAAATTTTTTTAGCTAAAATATTAAATTTAACTTTGACATTCCACATTGTCACTTCAACAATTATAATTTAAAATACCTCTTAGCGTTGACTGATCAACCCCATACTTAATAAAGATCAACATCAGTTGATGACACAGTAGATATCACTTAGCCTAAATAATTAACCCCATTTTAAGAAAACCAACAATTTTTTATTTAAGCTTCAAGATAATGTTCTGACATTATCTTACAAAAAAGTCCAAAATTCCCCTACATATCGCATGCTTATAATTTTCAAAAATTTTATAAATTCAAGTTTAATGCTACAAGTATTTTCTTATTAAGTTTCCCACATTGCCGGCCAAAGAATTCCCAGGTGTAATTTGCGCTGAGCTCGCCTCACCTGTCCTTAAAATTATCATCTCCATACATAATCAGCAATTTCACTCGGCTGGCAATACGAAATTATATATTTGTAGCAAGACTAAACCAGATACAAAACAAAATTCACCTGTCCACACGGATTTCTAACTTTTAATACATAAATTAATGCTTTAAGCAAAACACAAAGCAATCCACGACATTAAAAAGATAAAGACAGAGGCAGACAGAGAGAGAGAGGGAGAGGGAGGGGGAGAGGGAGCGAGGGATGGACATAGGGAGATTCCACCTGCAGTTCAGCATTCAAGAGCAACATATAATAATCCCATCAACATTTTTGGATACGCTTTGCAAATGAATTGCGGCTCGACCGGCCGGTTCAATAAGTGAGAACAGGGAACGAGGAACAGGGAACGGGCCGAACCGGACCAAAGCGTGGATAATAATAATGTGGAACCGAAAATGTGTGTGTGTGTGAGCTGGGATCGCCTGCTCAGGACTGACGACGACTCGCTGGCGTCTGTCTCGACTGTCTCGAACTGTTCTGCATTTGCACCTGCAACGGTTGCTCCGGCCAGCAAATTTGATGAGCCGTGCGTGGCTTATAATTAAATTGAAGTTGTAGATACAGTTTGATATCAACGCCGTTGCGCTACATAAAACATATACGTATTAAAAAATTGTATAATGGCTACGCTTAGCATTTAAATACCTTTCACGAAAAAAGGTGCACCGTTTGGGTTCATAAAAAACGAATAAGCGTAAATTTTTTGGAGCTCAGGCAAAGAGTCATAAAAGAATGTAAGCCCAAAGCGTAGCTTTATGGGTAACTGATAAGTGATAAGTAAAACATAGATGTTCTTAATAATGTAAAGAAAATATATATAAAATATATGGTAAGGCAATGACAAAAGGCTAGATGCTTTAGCCTAGATACCAAGTCAGACGAATGTTCTTGAAAAAATAAAATAAAAATAAAATAAGTAAAAAATATAAAAATATGGATACTGTAAAACATAAAAAATATATATTTATATAAAAATAAAGTAAAAAATATATTAAATAATAACAAATAAAAATATGTATATAAAAAAAATAATATTAAAAAAAATAAAAAAAAATAAAGTAAAAAATATAATAAATAAAAATATAAAAAATTAATACTGTAAAACATAAAAAAAAATATATAACAAGTAAATGAAGTAAAGGAATTAATATAAATAATGATAAACTAAAATATGATTATAAAAAAATAATAATATAAATAATAAATAATGTATATAAAATGTTTTAAAAATAGAATAGATATAATACTAATTAAGCTAAGTTATAAGATGTTTATTGTGGCATTCAACTCCATTCACTAGTTAAGGTCAATCAAAGAAATGTCATGTCTAACTGGTCTTATATAATTATTATATCTATGAGTACAATTCCCTGAGTTATATTTATATTTTGGCTCTCAAGGAATTGGCATTGATAACTATTTAAAAAAAAAAATCGAATAAAAAACTCTTTACCATGTATTTCCATCGCTCCCCCTCTACAGTCAACTCGAGAAATACCCAAATATACCCAACAATCGCCTTCTTTTCCCTTGATTATAGACATCAGCTGACGGCTTTTTTTGCCAGTCAAACATTGCCTTACACAAAAAGTAAAAACTGGCTCAACATTTAAATTTAAAAATAAAAATCTGAATAAAAATGTCTTTGCCTTTGTTGTATAAATCAAAATTCACACACAGAAGCGATTGTATGCAAAAAAAGATATATATATATATATATACATAAAAGATATATATATATAATAATAAATGCCGCAGGTGGCCGCAAGCCCTGTCCAGTTGTCCTTTGAACGTTTTCAAGTGTTTGTCTTTGGCATCCAGTTGGACAAATTTACATGCGCGCCTCGCACACAATGAGGCAGCCGCAGGTAGGCCCGACTGGACATTCCAATCCACAGTGGACAATGGCCACACGTCGATATTCAAATAGTTTTTTCCCATTCTCCTTTTTTTTCCTTTTCCATTTCATTTCATTTGTTTGCTGCTGCTCGACTCACACACACACACACAAATGTGTTTTAAATGAAAAATACTTATAAAGGTTGTTTGCCCGTCTGATTTCCGCTTTTGTAATGCTCATTATCCTTTGTGTGGATGTGTGACAAGCGCTACTTCACAGCTGCATGGGTGTCCTTGCAAGCCTTAAGCCCGGTGGGAGACAGCCAGCAGCAAATCAATCAAACATTGTCTACCAAAAAACATTAATCCTTTTTTCAATCTAAACATTTCGTACAGACAAAAAGTTGACAATATCTGAAACTATTCATAGCTGATATTTGTCAGGTGATATATTTGTTTTTAGAAATGAAAACTAAAAGATTTTGATAGCTTTTTGGAACCTATGCAACCTATACCTATGAAATTTTCATTTGGGATTAAAATATGATCATGGATCTGAATTCCCAAACTATATAGTTTGAAATATACTAAACAAATTTGACAGTAGGAATATTGTGAAATCAGACCTTTTTATCTAGTATTTACTTTATCTAGAATTTACTTTTTTTCTAGTATTTATTACATAGACCTAAAATTGAAATTCAAATGCTATGAGTTCGACCAGAAAATTCTCAAAACAAAATTATTTTCCAGCTATTTTCAGCTAAATATGTTTTGGTTTTACAAAAAATTAATAACTTCATTATAAAAAAAAAATAAATAAAATAATATAATAATAATAATATGTTAGGTCGATCACTAAGAAATTTTGTGTTATTGAAACAGAAAAAAAAAACAAATTATATATATATAATAAATATAATAATAAATAATACTTGTTATTATCATGATTTAGTTTGTTTAGAAATACTTTTCTATATAATACTTTCTATAGGCAATTTTTATTCAAGATTTTTTATTTTTATACCCTGAGTTTTGTTGGATGTATATAACAGACAGAAGGAGGCGTGGCAGACCCCTAAAGTATATATACATTCTTGTCTATATTTATATTTATATATTTTTGTTCTCAGCTTGCAAAAACTTTTACTCACGTTGCAACTTTTATTTTATAGTTTTTTTTTTTCATACAAATAGTTTTAATTTTTGTAAACTATTTGGCTATACAAATTTTTTACTCGATTTGCCGACTATAATACCAATTACAAACATTATTATTATTACAACCACAATAACAATACAAATTTGACATTTTTTATTAGGTGATATAGTACGTCGAACTACTGCAGCTTGAAACTCAGCACAGCCCTGCTCCACGTTAGCGGCATTCTGATCGACAAGCGTCTCAACACTATCTGCAATATGAAATGTTTATCTTTATATAAATATACCCTTATCATAACGAATCATCATAAATGCAATCCATTTATAAGGAATATATATGTATATATATATATACCCTCACTTTGGCAAAGTTACCGGATGTTGATAGAGAATGCTTGATATGTCGGCCATCGATATCGTCTAAAGAGATTACCAATCTAAACAACAGCTACTCACCCACTACTTCACCCTGGACGGCCACCAAGCTGCTTAGCTGATTCATAATGAAGTGAACATCTACGATATCCGCTTCGAGTTGTGCGACTTGGCGCTGACGCTCGACGAGTATATTGTGCTCCCTCTCCAGATCACCTTGTTCCAGCAGTTCCTGCTGCTGCAGCTCCGTGCTGACCGATATGTCAGCCTCCTGCTCATCGGGCTCTTCATACCTGTGTCGCGTGGCCTCCGAGTTGCGCTTCTGCTGCGCGGAGTACTTGTCGAGCACACGCTGAAATGCACTTATGAGCTTCTCCAGCTGCAGCTTCTGCCGACGATCGCCATGCCGTAGCACCGGCTGCAGCCGCTTCAAATCCTCACTTGTCTGCCCTACCAAGACATTGGTCCTGCTATTGATGCTGTGAATCTGCTCTTGCAGCGCAGACAAATCCTTGGCATTGCCGGTCAGCTTCAGCTGCTTCTGCAGCTGCTTGGTGCTGCTGTTGATCGCTATTATATTTTGGCCTATACTTTCGCAGCGCGAGGCAAATTCTGTGGCACTGATGCCCGAATCACGCGAGGTGGAGCCAACGGCACCATATCTGTTGCTCCATGAATTGTTGCCTGTCTGCGCCATAATGCAGCTCCGATTCAATGACTCAAGGAGTCAATCACAAATTTTTCTTTGCACTTGCACAAGCCCACGGAACTCAACGAGCTTCAGCAAAGCTTATCAGACAATCTTACATATATGCAGGCATACTTGGGTGTGTGTGTGTGAGTAAACATTCTAATATATACAGACACACACAGTTCAGTTGAATACTTCTAATTCTAGCATAATACATATAGTCTTAAGTCCTAAACATATTCAATTTATTTATAAAGAGCAAGTTTATATATGTAAAATCAAACTTGCTCTAAGAATCTACAATTTATATACAAAAAAAATAAATTTAAACTTAATCTATAACTAAAATCCTAAACTATAAAGCAGCGATCCAAGCGACATCGATGTAGATAGATCAACAGCCTGTAAGAAAGAGATAAAATGATATTAGTAAACGTTACAAACATGAGTTCAAAATAATAATAGCAAAATCTTTCATTGGCTCGCCTATTGATGCTTGCTGCACACCTGGAATCGAGCGATGTTAGCCAGCTCCGTTTTGGTCTTGTCAAAGAGTCAGGCACACGGCGCTGGCAACTTTGACATTTGGATAATTTATGGCCCGCAGGCGGCAGAAGGAATGTTTCACAAATTGCCAAGTCATTTTTGCTACTTATCGCAATTAGTTTGTGTTTGTTTAATTATAAAAATAGTTTGGCCAACAAAGTTTCCTCTGCGCTGACATTTATTGGGCGTGTTGGGCCGCCCGCCTCGGACTCGTCAAAAACTAAAGTTTTACGGCATTGGCAGGGCTGACGGGGGGCCAAAAGTGTAAAGTAAAAATGTGAAATGGAAAATGGAAAATGGGGAATGGAAAATGTGAAATGGGCAAATGAAAAATGTGAAACTAAAAATTTTTATTTAATTTCTGCTACGTTTCGTTTCGTTTGCTATGCAAATTTGGCGCTTTTGATGCGCTTTTAATTAGCCCTCTCCCCGCATGGAATAACGCGAAAAATCCGCTGTCAATTGGCCGTTGCCTTTGTTTTTCTATGCTGATTCGTACGGCACTTTGATTCTGTGACGCCATCCACACCCCACTGCCTCTACGCACGCCCACCAGCCCAATCGCATGCAAATGAGCGTTCGTTCGCCTGCATGGCGACAGACGTCCAGGTGTTAACCCACCTGGCGGTACGCTGTTCGACTGCACGGATGGGTTTTTTATTCTAGGTTTCGGAACGTTTTACGTTTTTAGTTTAGTTTTATGCTGCGAGAATTGGAGTGTCCTTTGCATATTCAACAGCATGCAAATGAACTGCACTCAGCCTGCAATTACAACAGCACTCGGCGCTGTTCGCAATGCTGTGCGGATGATGCATCCAGTTTTTCCCATTTGATATCCATTTAGAATTATTAAAAAGAAAAATTGGGTCTGCGGGGCGTGAAGGTTTTAAAAGCAATGTGATGGTGATCTGGCGAAATTTAACTGGACATACTGGAAAGGGATAGAAAATGTTTAATAAATAAGACATAAAAGTTAATTAAGGATGCTTTCTTTGAATTGAATATGCTTTCCTTAAACACAGAAATAAGGGACTCGATAAGTGTGGAGTAGAATATGAAACAACACAATGCAGAGATGTACATACATATGTCTGGGTATCATATACAAAGGCTCCACTTTCAGCAAGTTGTTATAGTGATTTTAATTGATCTGGTATTTGTTAAAATAAGATGAGTTTATGCTAAGCGTACTGACAGGAGCATGCGTGGCACTACAGAGGCGGGCAGCTGGGATGAGAGCCGTCGCGCATGGCGGGCATTATACAACTGAGTCCACAAACAGACCAAGCACAGACGAGCATTATCTACTTGAATCCATGACCAGAGCAAGCGAATGTTATCCAACTGAGTCCACAAACAGACGACATACTAAATCATCAATCAGACGAGCAGTGGAGGGGAGCAGTAGTCAGACATGGTTGAACCTGATATATTTACTCCATAGAGCATCGAGCAAGTTATATATAACTCAACATTAGCAAACATACCTGATAAAACAGCATCTTCTAACAATGTTCCGGCAGACGACCAAGCAGGTATGATCTCTTAAGCACCAACATCATCGCACACCTCATAAACCTTGCTGGCAATAACAACAACAGTTAGTCAAGCAAATCACATCACATTTCAAGTCAAACATACCTACCCAATGTCACTTAAATCTACTCCTTGGGTGTGCTTGTGCTCACCGCAGCCGCTGCAGCGGCCTGCGCCGCATGATGCTTGGCCACCGCTTCCTGGGCTTTGCTCAGCTGTATGTAGCCCTCATGGGCACGCGAACGCAGTTCGCTTTCCACACTTTTGTTAACTGATTTGGATATGACAGCCTTGATTTTCTGCGTCTCATTGAATTTGCCCTTCTTGGCTTGTATGGGCGCATCTGCAAGCAAAGAAAAAAAGTTAAACGCATGCAACCTGTTGCCAAATTCAAGTACTCACTTGATCTGCGCGTGAATGCTGCCTGTTTCTGCTGCTTTTTCTTGTTTTGTATGGCTGCAGGCAGCTTTGCTTTTTTGAATTTACCCTGCGGCATTTTAATATTAAAAAAATTCAATGCAAACTAGAAAATTGAAGCGCAAACAATACACGTGCTTAACAAGCCACCAACAGCTGATGGCCGATATTTTGTGGTGGTGCGCCGATAATTTGTTTATGTAAACGCACAATTGAGCATGTGAATTTTGATGTTAGCTAACATTAAAAGACTGCTCCACAATTGTCATTTTCCCGCTTTCTTTTATTGATGTTCGGACAACGATTTAAATAGCTTTGGTTAATTGAATTAAATGTGTACATAAGGTCAAATCAGATTATATAAATTGATCGTTTAATATCTTAAGCATATATACCGATAAGCAATCAACCGAGTTTATTCAACGTATATTATTTGCTCGCTTAACTACGAAAAAACAAATTCAAATTATTGTTTTGATATTTTTGTTTTTTTCCTTCTTTTTTTTGTTTGTTTAACAGGAAATAATTTAACATTTAAAAGCGTTGAATATTTTGTAATTTGTTATTGTGTTATCATTAAGTTTTAAATGTTTTTTTTTTCTTTTACATATATATATATTTTTGTATTTTTTAATTTATAATTATTTTCTTTCTCTTTTGTTCATACACATAACTACGATCTACAACGCGTTTCGGATTTAAACTCGTATTTTTATTGAATTTCTTTGCGGTTTTTGTTTTTGTTTTTGTCTTTGCCTTTTACTCACTTTGTGATTAATGCCTTATTTTTTATAAAAATAGTTTTACAAAACTTTTAATTACTTTATGTGTATGTGTATGTAGAGGGGTATGTGTGGGTGTGTAAGTGTACGTGTGTGTGTATACATGTATATATAAAACAATTAACTCAATTTGCCGACTATAATGCCAGTCACAATTAATCCTATTATCACAGCAATCACTAAAAGTATCAATATCTTGCGGCGGTAGCTATTGCGACTAGCCGCTGCCTTCTGCAGCTCGATGCGGCCCTCCTCCACGTTGGCGGCCGTATGGTCGATAAGCGTCTCCACATTATCTGCAATATGAAATGTTATCTAAATGAATGCTTCCGTCTGAATGAAAGTGAATATAAAAAATAAATAATCTGCATTTATGATTACGGGATATGATAATGGTATTCCCCAAACAATTTGACAAATTTATCGAACGCTGATCGATTGGGTAATTTGAGGAATAGATGCAATTTTGTTATCGAACATGTTGTGACTAACAGCAATCGCAGATGTATGTTATCGAACATAGAATTTAGGCTATCGATATGTAAATTTCTTATCATGTTTGAAATTTCGGCAATCGATAGGCAAGTTGCCATTATCAGCAAATGCAAATAAATTTCCCTGAGGGGAATTGGTGACTTGGACTTGGACTTGGACAAGTACTCACCCACCACCGTTCCCTGCTCGGCCACATAGCTGCTCAGCTTGTTCATGATGACATTCACATCGAGGATGTCCGACTCGATTTGCTCCACTTGGCGAGCCCGCTCGACCAGCATATCGTGCTGCCTCTCCAGGCCGGCCTGCTCCTGCCGCTGCTGCTGCAGCAGCTCCGATCGAGCCGACATGTCCGCCTCGCGCTCCGCCTCCGCGGCCACTTGGTAGCTGCGACGCGTCGCCTCCGAGATGCGCTTCTGCTGCGCGGTGTACTTGACCAGCACGTCCTGAAATTCGCTCTTGAGCTTCTCCAGCTGCAGCTTCTGCTGGCGATCGCCATGCCGCAGCACCGCCTGCAGCCGCTGCAAGTCGCCGCTTGTCGTCTGCACCCGGGCATTGGTCAGCGTATTGATGCTGTGGATCTTCTCGCGCAGCGCCGACAAATCCTTGGCGGTGCCGATCAGCTTGAGCTGCTTCTGCAGCTGCTTGGTGCTGCTGTTGATCGAGGTGATATTGTGGCCAATATCCTCGCTCAGCGACACGAACTCTGTGGGGCTGAAGCCCGAACTGCCCGAGTTGGAGGCGGCGGCAAAGCCCACCTCGGGCGTGGCACTGGATATGGCGCCATAGTCACGATGCGTGCTGCTCGAGGGATTGTTCAATGGCTGCGCCATGCTAATGCGGCTCCGATCACTGCTATGCGTGTGTGTGTGTGTGTCTATCGATGACTGTCTGTGTGTGTGTGTGCGATGGCTCTGTCTTTGGTGCTCCGCTGCTTTCCAATATTTTTGTGGGTGGTGCGTGCTCGCTGGGCTCTATGACGCGACTGTCTGCGAATGTAGAGTGCTCGAGAGTTTAGCTGCCGCAACTATCTACAAACTAATGCGCTTCGCATTACACAAACAAACCAACCCGAGCTGGAGCCAAACAAATGATTCACTTCAGCAGGGTTTATCAGACACAAGCTAACATATGACCAACAGGCGTACAAACATACATACATATATACATGAGGGCATGTACATATGTTTGTGTACGTGTGTGTGTGTGTGTGATTGTGTGTACTCACACACACACACGCACACAAACATCCACACACACACTCACACTTGCACTCACTGTTTAGTTGCTTGTCTCTTTGTGCCCGTGGGCAGCTCTATGGCTTCCAATTATTAGTATAAATTACCTATGATTTACTTCAGTGGGCGAGTTGATTTCCAGTTTCTTTTTAACTAATTTTTGCCCAGTGCGCAAGCCTTTCACTGCATTACACACAAAGACAAAAACCTGCTATCGATAAGTGCCATGGCTCTGAGTCATTTATCGATGCTTTGCAGCCCTGTATAAATGTAGAGCATTTGACAGCACTGAGTCTTGGAGCGTGAAGCTTGCCTGACCGAATAATTGTTACTCAAAATGTTATATATAACTATATCGGTATAAATACGTAACTATTTTTAGGCATTTCTGTTTAAAGCCAGGGTTGCACTAAAAATGCTCACATCTGATTTACTATTTATTACTTTACTATTTACTATTTGTGGCCCTTCTTTTTTACTCCAGCTCCACTGTAAATAAGTCATTTATCGATGACAATTACTCACGTTTCGGAGTTGGCGGCATATTTGAATTTGTTAATGTTTAAGGCTTAATGCACATTGGTGTCATTACTCAAAATGTTATCAATAATGGAAATACCTGTTAAAGGGCCAAGATAGCGCTAACAGTGCTCACATGTAAAAGGTTTACAATTTGTTTCCCCACATTCTTTTTAACTCCAGCTCCACAGCAAATTACGGATATATCGATAACAATTTCTCGTAACTTTCATCACATTAGAAACTTAGCAGTTGGTAGCTTACATCAATTTCTCAATCCATAAAAAAGACAACAAATACTTTTTCTTTACGTTGTTTTTGTAATTCCGTAGCTTTAACGTACAGAGGTTATGCTAAAAAGTAAAAATCCTATTTACTCTTGTCCCCTAATCTGCTGCTGCTCTGCCTGGCTCCGGCTGGCATTTAATGTTGTTTAGTGGGTCTTGGCGGCCAAGCGCTTGTCGCGCTCCTCCGAGATGCTCAGCTTGACACCCTTGCCCTTGGGCAGCGAGATGTAAGGCTTGTTGCCCTTGCCAATGATGAAGACGTTGGTCAAACGAGTGGCGAACACATGACCCTGCGAATCCTTAATGTGCACGATATCGAAAGATCCGGGATGACGCTCGCGGTTGACAACAGAGCCGACACGTCCCAAATTCCTGCCTCCGGTGATCATGCAGAGGTTGCCTGTAAATTAGAATATATATTACATTAAACTGAATATTATTTTAAAGTATTTTAGAATTTGTAATTGCACGTAAAAGTTACTGAAATGGCTGAGGGATGCACAGATCAGAGACCGTCGTATCAAAAATTGCTATTGGCTTTGTATTTGAACCACGCAACTTGTTGGAAAGCGTTTTGTGGTCTTCGAACCAGCCAGGACGACGAATCGTATCATTAGATCAACCTACCCGAATCAAACTTGATGTAGTCGGTGATCTTGCCGGTGGCAATGTCCACCTGCACGGTATCGTTAGCGTGCACCAGAGGATCGGGGTAACGGATGGTGCGACCGTCGTGCGTAACCAGGAATGGAACACCCTTGGCGCCCAGCTGTGTCTTGCGCACCTTGCAGAGCTTGTACTGTAAGAGACAAGAGAATATTTCATTAGAATACAATCTATGCAGGGAAATCTTAACTAAAAGTTTTTCTAATTAATTTGTAATTGCACGTAAAAGTTACTGAAACGGCTGGGGAAATGCTCAAGATCAGAGACCGTCGTATCAAAGATTGCTTTGGGCTTCATTTTGAACCAATTGGCGTATGGAAGACACTAATCGGTCTTCGATGAAGCCCATCATGAAGGGTTATCCAAGTAGAGTTTCAACCTACCTTTGCCTCCTCGGCGGAGATGCGATGGATGGTGAAGCGGCCCTTCACGTCATAGACCAGACGGAAGAACTCGCCGGTCTTCTCGATGGTGATGACATCTGCAACGACAAACAACGATTATTCAACCGGATTGGAGGGAATCAAGTGCACTTCGACTTACCCATGAAGCCAGCCGGGTAGGTGGGATCGGTGCGCACCTTGCCGTCGACCTTGATGAGGCGCTGCATGACAATCTTGGTCACCTCAGCGCCGTTCAGGGCGTACTTGAGACGGTTTCTCAGGAAGATCAACAGCGGCAGCGACTCGCGCAGCTTGTGTGGACCGGTCGAGGGACGTGGGGCGAAAACACCGCCCAATTTGTCCAACATCCATGCCTTGGGTGCGGCTAAACGCTTCAAATGTTTCTTAGGTCCACGAGCCTACAAATACACCAATTAATTATTATTTTTGCCACTTTCAAGCAAGCCACTGCAACAACAAACAAAAACGCAGAGTTTTTCTATTTCAAATCACGCACTTGCACACAAATGCTCACATATTCGACAATTGTACAGTTTGTAGCGTTCTTTATTTCATAGTTCACGGCATTTTTGTTTGTATTACGCGTCGATGGCAGCGTATTTAATTTGCATTTATATTTTCAGCCTTACCATCTCGTACGATACGTAAAAAAGGAAAGGAAGTTGACGCGCTGTCAGTGCATTTGACAGCTGCGCGCAGCGTTGCCAGATTGAGTTGCGTCAGTGTGACCCTAACTGCGCAAAGTTGCGCTGTCAAATCAGGCGACTGATGAGGGTTGCACAGAGCGCGCCAAATTGGTTTTCAAATTTAAAATACCAAATCGTATCTTTTACATTGGTTTATTTTTTTTTTATATATTTATATATTACTTTAATTAATAATGCTCTCAAACGCACACAATTTTCGTTTTAGGTATCATTAATTACATTCTGTAAAACCTACTTAGACATTAAACGGTAGTGTTCTAAGCAAACATTATTGCCAATTAACTGTAGCAACATGTATTTAACCAAACTTTTTCCTGAAGTCTGATGCATGGATTTTTTTAGGGCTTATTGTTTTGCCTTTTATTTGTTATTAAAGTGTTTTTTGCTTTAAATGTTTTATGTTGAGAAATTTCTTGCTTTTTTGTACATAATACAAATTGTATTTATCATGCACGAATTCGGATTTTCATTTATATTAGCTTCGACGACGCGCAATGTGACTTAAACGTACGAAATAAATTGTTAGAAATATTATTTAATGTATGTAAATATGAATGTTACGTTAGTGTTTAAATGGCTACGCATCTCTGTCTGTCTAAAAGTCTGTATGTATTTGTAATGAGGGATCGCATTTTGTTAACGTTTCCATTCCTTTCCTTTGCCTTTCAATTTAGTCAGTTGCTTTCTGCTCTTTCTTCTCCTTCTTCATCTCCTCCTTCTTCTTCATCCATTTTGTAGCCGTTTCTTGATGTTGTTGTTGCGGTTGCTCAGTCCAACTTTTTCATAGATTTCAGCGCACGCTCGCGCAGCTGCTTCTCCAGATCCTCATTGATGCCGCCAGGGCCGCCGGCCAGCAACAGCGGCAGCTTGCCATTCCGCTTGCCCGCAGCCCTCGTCGTTGGCTGCAGCTGCTCCTCATCCTCGTCGTCGTCGCCGCTGCTTTGGGAGCTGCTCTCCTGCCTATGCTTAGCGCTGCCGCTGCTCTTCCGCTTATGCTTCTTATGCTTCTTGCTCTTCTTGCTGTGCTTCTTGTGTTTCTTGTGTTTTCGCTTCTTCGCCGACGACTCCTCCTCGGAGCCCGAGTCGCTGTCGCTGCTCTCGGCCGCCTTCTTTGACTTCTTGCGCTTCTTCTTGGCCAGACGCTCCTCGTCGGAGTCGCTGCCGCCGCTGCCATCCCTTCGCGGCTTCTTATGACTTCGCTTGCGACTTCTGTCCAAGCTCTTCTGCTTCTCGGCCAGCGACTCCGTAGGC
Source organism: Drosophila pegasa (assembly GCA_035046225.1). NCBI lineage: Eukaryota > Metazoa > Arthropoda > Insecta > Diptera > Drosophilidae > Drosophila > Drosophila pegasa. The sequence goes on along the minus strand of JAWNOD010000178.1, from coordinate 723,894 downwards.
ACTCTCTCCTCGCTCGACGCGCTGCGCCGCAGTTTCTTGTCCCCGCTGCGACGCTGCTTCTCCTTCTCGCTCCTGCTGCTGGCCGTCGTCTCCTCCTTGCGCTTCACCTGCGACTTCTTCTTGCGCCGCTCATCGCTGCTCTCGTCGTCATCGTCGCTCCGGTCACTGCTGCTGCTGCTGCCCGAGCTGCGCGGCGCCTTGGCCTTGCTGCCGGAGCCTTTGCTCGACTCCGCCGCCGAAGGCTTCACCTTTATGCTGTTCTTGCGGCGACGCGACTGGTGGCGCTGCTTCTTCGGCCGCTCCTCATCCTCGCTGTCGTCGCTGTCATCGGCGCTGCTGTCCGAGCTGCTGCTCTGGCTGCGGGCGCGTGGCTTCTTTGGTGCTGCGGCAGCGTTGCGCTCATGCGACTTAAGGAACGGCGACGGTGTGCGCGACAGGCTGGCTAGGCTGCGACGCGCTGACTGCGATCGGGGCTGGGACTGCGCTGGCTGCGGCTGCGGCTGCTGCTGTGACTCGAATTTGCGCTGCGGTGGCTGCTGTTGCTGTTGCTGTTCCACTTGCTGCGGCGGGGGCGGCAACGGCTCTTCGCGACAGAGATCAATGGTGTTGACAGCCGGGCCGGCGAACTCCACGGAGCGACGCACTGCCGCGGGACTGGGACGTCGCCGCTGCTGCTGTCGCGAGTTGGAGCGACTGCGGCTACGCTGGCTGCGACTGCGGCTGCGTTTCGTGGGCCGGCCGCTGGAGCGACTGCGGCTGCGATTCCTGGCCAATGGACTAACGCTGCGCTGCGGCTGACGCCGTGCCGCGGGACTAGCCGAGCCCGAGCTGGAGCGACGTTGGATGCGCTGCGGCTGCTGCTGCTGCTGATTGCGCATGGGCTGGCGCTGCTCGGGATGATTCTGATCCCAGCGATTGTAGTTACCCTGCGGCGAGCCACGCCGATCGAAGCGACGTCCGGGCGAGAACTGTTTGCGGAACTGCTGTCCCTGCTGCTGCGGTCCGCCCGGCCCCGGCGACTGGCGGCGATCCCGCGAATAGCGATGCTGACCACCACCGCCGCCCGGCGGCGACTGACGACGGTCGAAGCGCCGCCCGCCATTGGGACTGTTGTGCCTGGCCTGCCAGTGTATGCGTCCGCCGCCGCCCCGCTGATTGGGGCTGCCGCCACGATATTGCTGCTGCCACATGTTACGATGGTTGCCGCCACCCCTTCCGCCGCCACCACCACCTCCTCCGCTGCCGCCGCCACGACCACCGCCACCACCTCCTCCACCGCCGCCACCGCGGAAATGCATCGGCGGCGAGCGTCGGCGATTGTTGAACCTGTTAAAAGGTTGATACGAAAAAAATGGCATTTAGTCAAGTAGATTATCGAGGACACAGTCTAGATATGAGCAACTAGGAGACAGACAGGGTATATCGACTGCAAAGTATCGATGTCTGGGCAAACACTAACAACTGCGATGACATAGAAGAAGCAGGTTGTCATCTCAGCTGTCAGTTAAGGATGACAGACGGGAATATTCAGTAATTTCATATCTGAGATATGTTGGGGACATAGGAGATAGTGATTCTTTATGGATTGCTTGGTCTTAGTATGTTAGTAAGAGGTAAAATAAATGTTTACTAAGTGAGTGAAGAGATGAAGAGTAATAGGTTTACTAACAGAACTATAAAAGATATTTTGTATAAATATATCCTATGATATTTTGATGTCTCTTAAATATAAACTAGATTTCTAAGCTCTTTTGCTAAAAAAGAAGATATATTAAGTAGCATCTAAACTAAAGGAAATTAGTCTTTAAGATTGCTTAATAAATTTGAGAGCTAAGAGCTTGAGATATTTTAGTTAAAATTTGATATGTTTCTTAAGGAAAAACTTTTCTTAAGATCATTTGCTTGAAATTGTTAAGACTTTTAAAAATATCTTAAGTAGAGAGCATGTAAACTTAAGAAACAAATACTTTTTGAGATTGCTTAATACATTTGCGAGTTAAAAGCTTAAGAGTTAGATAAATTATAATCGTCTAACAGCTTTGAAAGTTAAGAGCTTAGTCAGATAAGAGACTTATAAATTTATACAAAAACTAGGCCCTTAATCTATTGATAAACATTTGATATAACTATTTTATATGAATTATCTATTTATCTACTGCTAACATATGCATATACCAACTATCCTCAACGTTCTGTATGAAGTATCTATTTATATTCCATTTACATATGTATATGCTAGCTATGCTATACACTATATAAATATATAGATACAGATATACATAGTTATATATACATTTAATTATTATTTTCCTAACAGCTTAGAATTCATAGTAAAAAACTCTCCAAATTCCAAGAAACTGTGCCAACTTTAGCGTAGTTGTCTAAGTGACATAAGTGACTCCTCAACAGAACTTATCTTAGAATTACTATAACATATAATATAATTCCTCTACATATAAACTTAGCTTAACTAAATCTAAATTTCTATCTTGAATATCCTAAGGAAATTTCCTAATCTCTACTTGCTTTCATATATATACATATTTAACATATATAAATGCATATGCTTAAATACATTATCATATACCTAAAAGTCTATTCTTATATTCTATATTCTTACCGCCTTGGTGATCTGGAGTAGCGCATCGGCGATCTGGATAGCATGCGGGAGCGTGAGCGACGTCGCGAGTTGGAGCGTTGAAAGCGCCTATCACCGCCACCACCGCCGCCATTATCCTGACGCATAGGGCTGCGTCCGCGTGGCGAGAAACGTCTGCCATGTGGTGGCGGTCGTCGTCCGCCGCCACCGCCGCCGCCTCCGCCACCAAATTGCCTGGCACGGCCATCGCCGCGCTCAATGGAGCTGGCGGAGCCATCACGATTGTTGCGATATTGTCGCTTATTTTGCACGCTGTTCTTGTTGCGTCGATGCTCGAACTGTTGATCCTGCTGGCGCTCCGGCGACAGCGAAATGCTGCTGGCACGCGAACGCGAGCTGCGACGACGCCGATTGCTGCGCGCCGAGGAGCGTGAGGAGCTGCGTGAACGAGAACGCGCCTTGGGCGAGCCTTTGCCTCCGCTACGGGATCTGCGTGGAATTAAAATCATTATTATATTTGTTTTAAGTACGAAGAAATTCAAGAGATGTTGATATCTAATTAGTGTAGATCTTAGTCTATTTGTTGAGAGATCTACATCTATAAGAACTTAGAAAACATTTGCTCTAACAAAATTAAAGGATTATTATACTATATTGGGATTATCTATTATGAATGACCTAAGTTTATATTCAAAATATTATCTAGGTGCTTTAATTCTTAAAATATTTATAGTATAATTCTTATTTAGATCTTGAGAACTATTTCTAGTTCTAGCCTTGATGACTTTTGCTACTTATTAACCTTTTCATAGTTTAACAAATATATCTCTACATATCTCTATATATATCTCTATATATATCTCTACACATATCTCTATACATATCTCTATATATATCTCCATGCATATCTCTATATATATCTCTATACATATCTCTATATATATCTGTATATACATCTCTATATATATCCCTCACCTCCTAACTACATTTATCTCTTGCTAACTTCCTTTTCCTAAGGATATCAACATCTCTGTTATACCTTGCATTGCTTATCTACCTGGAGCGACTGCGCGTGGAGCGCGAGCGTGAACGTGAGCGCGATTTGGCCTTTGTTTTGGACTTGGACGCGGTTGCGGGCGATGTTTTCTGGACAGAGTGGCGTCCATTTAGAGTCTTGACAGCAGCACCAGCAGCAGCAGCGTCTGTGGAGGCCGCTCGCTGCGCCGAGCGATTGGAACGTGAGCGGGAATGTGAGCGGCGGCGACTATTACGACGTTCTCGCGATGTGCCGCGTCCACCGCCGCCACCGCCAGTTGTTGCTGCAGTTGCTGCTGTCCCTCCTCCTCCTCCTCCTCCGCCAGCAGCTGATGCATTGGGTGAGCCACCACCACCGCCGCTGGCACCGCCACCTGCTCCACCACGTTTGCGTAGCCGAGCGGCTGCATTCGCCGCCGCCTCTCGTGCCGCACTGTTGATGGGCACTGCAGTGGTGCCGCCATTGTTGGAGGCTGCTGCCATTTTGGGCCCTGAGCGACTGCGCGAGCGCGACTTGGATCTGTCGTGACGGCGCGGCTTGTCCCGCGAGCGTGAGTGGGACCTGGAGCGAGAGCGTGAGCGCGAATGATCACGTTGACGCTGCTGCTGTTGCTGGCGCTGCTTCTGCAGCTGCTGCTGCTCCTCCTCGCGCTTGAGTATCTCATCCTTCTTCTGCTGTATGAACTCTGCGGGAATGCCGCTGTCGCTGTCCTGCGCGGAGAGCAGCAGCGCCCACAGCTCGCCCATAAACTGGCGGGCATTGCGGCCGTTGAGGAAGCCGGTCATATTGATTTGCATCTTCTTGGGACAGGGATATTTCTCCTCCTCCAGCTGATTGTAAACAAACTCAACGACGACATCGTCCTCAATGTGCAGAATATCAGTGATCTTTTTACTTATCCAAGGTCGCAGCACATCCAGCTTCACCTTGGACATGTCCACACGCTTATTCAGGCAATCTCCGAATTTCATTTGCTTCATTAGCTTCTTTTCCTTGTCGCTGAAGCGCGTGTCCTGCTGCTGATTGGTGCCCTGCAAACAAAAGCAAAAGCCATAAAATAAATATAGATCTTATATCAAAATGATTTAAATATGCATCGAGTCCATCTTGCACTCTGCTAGCAGAGATCATGGAGCACAAAATTGAGAGCCAAGTTATGCTCATCTTTATTTCGCATATTCCTTATTCTGTGCAAGAGCAAGAGAGGCGAAGAGAGCGTAAAAAGTTCGTGCTAAAACTCCGCATAAGCATTGCTGATCATGAAAATAAACTCTCTCTCTCTCTCCTTTCCTCTCTCTGTTTTAAGCCTTTTAGTCTTGATTTCGCATAATCCTCCACACGGACAAAACCTTGCTTGAGCAAAAGAGACGAAGAGAGCGTGCTAAAGCTTCGCATAAGCATTGCCGATCTCTCTCTCTCTCTTCCTCTCCTTTTCTCTCGCTCTCAATTTTTTGCTCTTCTCTCTGGGCTTGCAGTTTTGCAGCGCCGTTTATCGATTGTTTGTCGGGGCAGCAATTGAAGCACCCCTTAGAATAGACGAACATAAGGCGTAACAACAACGTACCGTGAACATCATTTTGAGGCTGAACGAACACACTTGCACACTCGCTAGCGTTAAATGATTTTAACTGTGCCGGCTCTGACTGGCGTTGTTTTTATTTCATGCCACAGTTAATGCGCGCGCTCGCAAAACAACAAATATTCTGTAATATTTAACTGTAACCCGGCACCACGCAACAAAATTGTCACCTATACACACACACATGCACATGTACACACGGGCACTCACGCACACACACTCACACACAAAACACTCGGCGCGTGTGTGTTAGTGCGAGTGCGGGGCGATTAAGTATGCGGCGCTAAATGCACGAAAACAACTTTGCATTGAGTGTAATTACACAATGTAATTATTGAACTGTGCGCCAAATTACAGCCGCTGCACTTTTCTCCACTTTTGCTTGCTCGTTTTCTAAATTTTCGCTAAAAATTTATGCGTGTAGCTAGAGCTGGCACGACATAAAACGATACTCGGCAAGCAAGTGATGAGCGATAGTTGTAGCGGCGGCGCATGCACTTTACTCGAAATCGTATCGATAGTGGTGACTATATACGATACTTCGCCAAAGAAACTCACCACTATCGAATGAGAACAAATCAGTTAAAATTCAATTGTTTATTTAAAATAATTTAATTTAAAATTAGTACATACACATAAATTTTAACAAAACGTTAAAAAGGCTTAAGTTATTATATGTAACTATGAACTACATTTGTTTATGCCATGTAAACTGCGTGCTTTCCTTCATTTGTCTCTTTCTTCTTTTTCTTTTAGCACAAATCATATAAATTAATCATTTCCTCTTTTATGTTAAATAATTTATTTGAAATAATTTAATTTAAAACTTAATTTAAGCATTATTTTTCGAGCAAAAGCCTATTTCATGCTAACAGCAATATGAAAACGAAAAGCGAATAAAAAACATTGAAAATACGATTTTGCTACAAAAAATAATTCCAGATTTATGTTAATTTAGCCGCTCCATCCATCCATCCACATAAACTCGCTCAGTTCTTTTGGTTGCTGTTGTATACCAGTGTCTAATTACACTCGCCATCCCACTTACGGTATCATGTTCGGCTCTTGAGCTGCTCCCGTCGAATACTTCGGCTTGCATACGCACCCACTCTCGACGAGCACATAGTCCTGGCCAGTGAGCGTCACTGGCCCCAGAGGTATAACCAGGAATAAATAAGGCACATACGTTTGCGTGCACTCGCCGCGCACCACGTCGCACTCAGAGGATCTGAAGGGGGAAAATTATTATGAATATAATTAGTATTTATTTATGTAATTTAACTGTAGAGTTGGTAATTTTCCAAAAGTTTCATTAGTCAATTAATAGCAATAAATTGCAGCCATTAAGAGTTAATTTGTCTGGCAAAAAAAAAAAAACATTTATGTTAACATTAACACAAATTAGTTTAACATTCATTTAAATTAATTTATTAGTCTGGCAACGCTGCATTTGCAATTTGCGGCTCGTTTTTCGTTATAAATTCAAATAAATATGACTGAACTGTCTGGCAATATGAACAAAAATTTGTTTAACATTAATTTAAATTCTTAAGCTCATTAATCTGGCAACGCTTAAAGTATTTCAATTGACATTAGTGGCAGTCCCAACAGCTCATTTAATAATTTTATTGTAATAAATTCAAATCAATTTAGTTCAACTGTCTGGCAACGCTTGATCCCATAATTACTTATAACAGCACATAAAATACCGCTTAAAGAGAATTGAAACTATTTCTTTTAAATACTCACTCGCACACCTCGAACACCACCTGCTGCAGCAGATCGGGAAACTTTTGCACAATGGTCACGGGCTGACCGGAGGTCAAGCTGACGCCATACATGGGTGCGGTCGTATTGTAGCGCGTCTTGCAGAGTCGCGCCGGCGTATCGCTCTTGCACTGCTGCGCCGGCGACGCGTTCTTCAGCGAACGACCTGCAAGCAATCAATCAATCAATCAGTCATTCAATCAATTGCGGCCACACGGTCATTAGCATTTGCGGCTGACCGACTTACCATAACGATTGCTTCCGATAGCCTCATTGTTCACCTCATCGTAGGCCCTCAACAATGCACTCGTGGTTATGGCTGGATCCAGTGTGGTGGGCAATTTGCTCTGGCGTCCACGTCGCGAATTTCCGTTCCAGTTGGAGAATGTGCGCGCAACGGCCGCGCTGCAATCGATCGATAGACAGAGCCGAGGCGACAGCAGCAGAGGCGTTAGAAAAGAAAGCGTAATGAGTCAACACAGTTTTTTTTGTGTATATTTACATACCTGGGATATGGCGCATTGTTGGGGCCCAGGCAGTCTGGCGAATCTGTCAACGCATCACCCGACAAATATTTCAGACCACGCGCGCCGGCGCATTTGCTGGGCGGCGCATCGTCCGCGCTGCTGCTGCTGCTGCTGCTAAAGCTGGGCCACAGCGCCGCATTGGCGCAGGTGAGTGCAATGCTGATGACGCAGAGTGCCGTTAGATGCTGTCAAAAGAAAGAGAGAGAGGAGAAAAGTTACTTATGAATGCATATTTAATATGTTATCGATATGCTTAGGAGACAAGCCTGTACTTATAACGGTTACAGCGAACATGCCAATAAGCGAGGGGCAAAAAAATGCTGTGTCATGCGGCATTAGAACAATGCTAACCAAATGCTCAACGCGAAAATACCCTGTATGGTATTTTAAATTAAAAAATATATGTTAAAAATTTAATGATACTCTGATTTGACAATACAAAACAATAAAAAAAAGAGATCATTTAAATATCATGAGCTGAGAAACAGTTAGCTTTTTAGCTGGCATTCCTCAAGCCTCGATAAAAGTAAATTTCTTTTTTACCCAAAAGCGAAGCCAGGCACTGGCACTGGCAATGGCAGTCTTGACCCGCTTCAACTTTTGTAGCCGCGCGCTAAGCAAATTAGTAGAATTCATAAATAATCATGATAACCGCAATCGCCCCCATATCCGTACGTGAAAGTAAAAACAAAAGAAGAAATTCCAAATCCGACAACAGCGAGCAGGCGGCAACAACAACAACGACGAGAAAAATGTTAATACATTTTTCAACAACATGCAAAGTTGGCTTCTAATACGGTCTGAACTTTTTATTGCCACTTCTCGTAGTTTTTATGTATCGTTGTCTTGTTTTGATTTTTTTTCTCTTCTTTTTTCGGTATTTTCTTTCACTTTCTCTGTGCAGATTTGGTTGGCCTGACCAAAAAACAAAAAAGCCATTGCCGAAAAACCAGTTTCGATTAAATCAAATTGCAGCAGCACATGATTTGCTTTTAACTAAAAAAAATAAAAAAAAATTGAGAAAATCATTTCACGTATGTTATGAAAAAAGCGGATAATAAGCTGAAGTCCAACAATCGAGCATCAGCTATCGACTATCGACTATCGCCATCGGCATTGCCATCGCTATCGCGGACAAGTCGTAACGTGCATTGTTGTTTATTTATATACGAATAATTGCAATGTCAATGCGAAGGTATTTTTAAATTGATTTAAAGCATTGCTTTTATGATATGTGACCGGCGGCTGGCTTTGAATTTCTTTTGCGTGCGAAAGCGCACAAGATAAAAATAAAAAAAATAAAAACGAAACAAAACTAAACTTTCTTTTCAATTGCACATTTGACGAAATGCTTGTAGCTGGATTCATTATAGTCTGTCCGTTGCGTGTTGCTTCGCTGGTGGGAAGTAAATGAAAGCGAAATTCTATTATTTAATTCTTTTCACATTCATTACAAGAAATTAATGAAGTCGTCGCTGCTGCTGCTGTTGTTGTTGTTGTTGTCGCACAGGTTTTACAACACTCTCACCTGAACTCCGGTCTGGCCCTTTTGTCGAAATTCTGTCATTAAAGGCGCCATTGTCAAATGCCGCCTTTTCAACTTTCTGTTTTGTGAGCGGACGGGCAGACGACGCTGATGACTTCGCCGCCGTGGGCTCCCTTAGCATTTTCGTTTAATAATGGTAATAAACACATAGCTAGTGCCGCCTCTAAATTAAACTAATTTCACATTTAAGCAGCCGCTCGACCAATGGCAATTGCGTTGCCAGCTGGGCGAAAAGAAAGGAGCGTGATGAGTGGCAACTCTTATTTGGTTTTTCCCTTTCTTCTCTTTTGTCATATTTGGAGTTCATTGAAATTGTCGCGCCAATGACTGGACGAATCACAAGAAAAAAAAACAACACATGGAAAAAAACATGCAAATAATTACAATAATTATGATAAGCTGATTTTTTGTGTGTCTACCTCTCTTCTCCTATAATTGGGTTAGAAATTGTAAAATCATGCATTAATCAAAAAGCCATTGAAGGCGCTCTCGGCGACAATTTCAACATTTCGGACTAATGCGCAGTCATTAGCGACGCTTACATAACAACAGCAAAAACAACAATAATAATATTTTTTAAAGTAGCAGCGGCAACGCACTAAATGCTTTTTGTTGTTGGTGACTTAACGCATAACAACAAATAAAAAGCACGACAGGCAGGCAGGCAGGTTAGAGAGAATAAGAATTAAAACTACAGCAAAAGAAACAGCAAAAACTATCAAGAGCACACACACATACACGCACACGTACCATACGTGTGAGCGCTCTTACATACACATAAGGTGCCGTTATATCGAGGTTAACGACCTACATTCATCTGTCTCGCTCTCTCGCCCGCTGTTTAGCTCAATCACTCACATGTCGCCTTCTTGGATCTTCGCCTATTAGCTGAAAGCTTTTGGTAGAGCATAAACATTTAATAAACAATATTTAATTCTAATACAAAGCACAAATTGCCCCAGACAACAATATGGGGCGCTGTTCTATGGCTCGCAGCTATAGATCAAGTGAAAAGCGGAGCAGAGCAGCGCAGCGCAATGGGGCGACGACAGATTACAGATGACAGCAAACAAATAGCAAACAACTTGAAACTGGTTTATTGATAAGCGTTGCCAGCTGCTGCCATGTTCTCAATGGCAATCTCTTTAAAATGAAACAAATTGCCATTTGTTTGTTTTGTTAGCATGGCACAGTTTTCAAGGCCTTTGTTGCACGCTGGCAACACCAGCTCGTGTGCAGGATCGATAACACAGATTCTGACAGCGCGCACTGTCCAACACTGATGAGCTTAACATTTGTCAATCGACTACGACGATGACGATAAATTAGGCGCAGTGCTTGCAGCCTGAGCAGCTTCTCGGCATTTCAGTGCATTTTTTAACCGTTGTCCATTTTTTCTGTAGTTTACCTGCAGCTGGCAGCTGCTATGCTGCGACGTGATAACCCCAAGCGACAAAACTTTCAATGCGGTTTTTTTTTTCGCTCTCAAGGCATGCAAAGCACGTTTTCTCAGACTCAGAGTAACCACAACAACAACAACCGTACACAAATAGCCTTTGTAGCTGGAAGCACAGTTAGAAGCAGCTAGCAATTGGTGTGACAGGGACAGACACAGAGACAAGTGCACTGGCTGCGGCATGCCGTTTGCTGTTGCCCTCTTCTGCCTCCCACACGGCGACGACAACAACAACAGCTTTCATTTTGGGCTGCTTCGCATGCTGCGTGCGTATTTTAGCCATTGTCCGGCTGAAGAAGAAGAAGAAGCAGCAGCAGCAGCGACGATCGCGCGTGGAAATGAGGTTAAGAGCAAATAAAACAAAAATTTCGCCGTCCCTCGGTAGAACCGAAATAATAATGATAACAATAATAATAATAATTAGCTACAGTCGCTGACACTTTTACTCATTACGCTTTATTTTATTATAAATTATATCTATTTTTTGTTGCCGTTCAGGAATTTAGATTTCTCTAAGCAATTTGACTGTTTATAGCCGCGCTTGCGGCAAACGCGTCGCATCAATTAAGGGGGGCCAGCAAGTACTGTTAGTTCTTGGCGCTGCATTAAATATGCCAATTAACACACATTTCCGAAAATACTGTGAATTCTCACAAATATTCTGTATTTATCCTATATGACATTCTATATATATATATATATATATATATTTGCACACAGAATGAACACAATGACAGCATTGTGACCCAGAAACTGAATTATCTTCTTTGTTTTACAGTTTGGTTTTTTAATTCTTCACCGTTTTGCAAATATTCAAATCGCTCTTTAAGGTTGGGTTCATCTTCGTCACACTCAAGAGAGAGAAGAACAAGAACAACAAAGATCAGAGGCACGCATGAATGAGATTTTCACGCTCCGAAGGGCATATGTATGTGCGTGTATGTGTGAAGAGACCGGCTTGAAGCACAGCCAACCAAAAGAAGAAGAAGAAGAAGAGGAAGGCGAAGAAGCATAAGCAGAAGAAGAGACACAATCACGGGACTCCATAAAAATCAAAGTATGAATATGTTTAGCCTACTTTTCGAAAAACGAAACGAATATATAATACAGTGAAAAAAAGCAACAAACTCTGTGCTTTGCTTGGGGCCAACTGCTAGCGGCTCATTGAATCAGTCTGGGAATTTATTTTGAATCATCCTCAGCACGGCTCTAAGCGAGCACGTTTTAAGCCCAAGCAAATGGCGATTGGCGAAAGATATGCGGCACGATATGGGTAAAGTGTGGATTAGCAAAGTATTTAGTTAAAGTATTGTGAGTTAGGGCTTTGAAATTGAAATTTATAGCTGAATAAAAGACAATAAGAAATCATTCAATTATATAAATTTATATTAAACTATGCAAAATATAATATATTTTATATTAAACCAAAGTGATATAAAATCTAATTAATGCACCTCTACGCTTATTATTTCAGTATAATGATTTTTTTTTAAGTTTTTTATATATTTATATATATATTATAAATTTTTTTTATATTTTAATTTTTTAAAAATTCTTTTTACATTTCTCAAAAAACAAAATTTATATCTATACAAAAAAATGATATATATAAATATTTTAGGCAAACTTTTTTGTTATATTTTTTATTAACAAATTTTGTATATATATATATACTTTTTTTTTAATTTCTCTCCTTTTTTAATATATTTATAAATATTTTTAATCAAAAATATATTAAGAAATTTAAAATATATATATATTTTATCATTTTTATATAGGCATGATATATATATATATTTTTTTTAATATATTGTCTATTAAAAACATTTATAAATATATTAATAATTTCTCTAATTTTATTGCTCTGGTCTTTTATCTGCAGTGCCTAATACTATGTAAGCAAATGATTAAAAAATTCTCCAATTTAAATTTATTTTTATTTTTATTTATTTCATCTTCAGATCAGGTCATCTGTCATACTGATCTAATGCTTCTAATGCCATATAAGACAAAAAATTCAAAAAATCTCATATTTCAATTTATTTCTATATGTTATTTCCTTAAGAACTCTTTCTCTCTCTCTCTCTCCCTCTCTCTCCCTCCCTGTTTCTCTCTCTCCCTCCCTCTCTCTCTCTCTGTTAAGAAAGGATCCAAAAACTCTGCTAGGCTTCCGCATTTGGCAATTGTTGTAAAAATCTATTCATGGAAAAGCCATAAATGTACGTTTTGAACGTGACACGAGTTACAAAAAAAAACCAAAAAAAAAAAAAAAAAAAAAAAGCAACAACAACATATTACGGGCAGCTAGTAAAAGTTATTCAAGCAAGGCAAATTCATTAAAAATTCGTTAAGACCGCGACGGAGCGCGCCAGCCAGCAAAAAGAAAGTCAAAGAAAGGTGATAATTTTAGCAAGTGATTGGCTGGCCACAGAAATAGGTCGTGTGTGTGGCTTGGCTATTCCGCTCCAGCTGAAAATTCCTGCCTAGCCGAGCCCAAAAACAAAATATTCACTTAATCTTTATTGGACCACCAAGGTGTCGGGTGACTCTCCACAGTCGACAGTTGGGTTGGGCTGCACACACACACACACACACGCAAGTGCGCAACTCATCATATAGCTATATATGTGTGCATGTCTCTATATATATGCAGAGTTTAATGGCATACTGGTTTGCAGCGTCATAAGGAATACAGACACGACGACGACAGCGCCAACTAAACTGAGAACAATGCCAAGTTCAATGCAAAGAGTCAGCGACAGAGTCGAAGTCGGAGTCGGAGTCGGAGTCAGAGAGTCGGCCAGCAGCAGCAGCAGCAGCAGCAGCAGCTGGAGAGCTTCAGCTTAGCCGAGACGTCGCTTCCTTGTGGGCGCTTTATTGGCTGGTGTCGCTCTTTTGTACCCTGCACTCGCATGGCATGGACAAAACTAATTAACAACTTGCAGCAGCTCAGGCAACACACTCTGCACATGGAGTGCATATAGGGTATTTAAATAAGTGGGGTATATGCATTTAGTGATATATTTAAGACAGCTGGTGACAGAGTAAGTTTAGATGAGATGGTATTAGATTTGAGAAAACTCTGAATTGATTTTATTTTATTTATTTATATACTTTTTTTGATTTATTCAAATTTTAATTAAATAAATTCACAGTTTCCTTAGCTAAATATTATACTAGAGAAAACTCTGAATTTATTTTATTTTATATATTTAAAAAATATGTATATATTTAATAAACATATTTATATATTTTATTCAATATTTAGTAGAGAAAAATCTGAAGTAATCTTGTTTTATATGTTTATATTTATAGTTTTTTTAAATATTTATTTTTAATTTATACTTATTTTATATATTTAAAAAATATTTATACATTTAATAAAAAATGTATATATTTTATTTAAATATGTAGAAGAGAAAACTCTGAAGTAATATTAAAAAATATTTATATATTTAATAAAAATGTATATATTTTATTTAAATATTTAGTAGAGAAAACTCTGAAGTAATTTTATTATATATTTTTACATATATTTTATTTTAAATATTTATTTTTAATTTATAGGAATTGAAATAAAATAATAAAATGTTATTCATATATTTTTTAATATAATTTTTATAATATTAAAAATGTATTTTTAATTATTCATGAATTATTATTAAATATCATATAAATAGATATATAATATAATTTATGTAATATTATAAATAAAATTTTAATTATTCATGAATTATCTATTCACAAAATATCTTCGAGCTTGAGCTTGGATTTTGTGAGAAATTGGGGAAATCATTCACCAAAATGATTACAATGTTTGCATCATTAGAGCATCCGAAAAACTCAAATAAACGTAAGCTAAGTCCACAGAGTATCTTAAAAGTCTAGCAAAAATTTTATATCTCTGGAACTTATTGTCAAAAGACTTTATCAAGAGTTTAAAGTAAAAGAAATTTCTAATTTCCTTTCATTATATTTGCAGAGATTTCAAATCTCAAAACAGATATTAAGAGAGTTATCTTAATATCGAGTCTAAGTCTAAAGGACTTTCCCTTCATTTTAATCGCTTATAGACCTCATCTTAATGGAGTTTCTACAAGTCACACTTGATATGAGCTACCTGCAGAGCATCTTCGGTTCGAGCATCAAAGCTAAGATAGCTCTGACTGGGATTTTTTCTTTTTCGTTGGCTTATTGGGGTCACTTACTTTGACAGAACTTCTACTTAAGCACCGGTATTCCATTTTAAAACTGTGTTTGTTTGTTTGTTGGTCGGCTGGTCTGCTGTACTTGGCAGCAGCTATGTTTCTTGTTAACGTTTCTGTTGTTGTTTTTTATGTTTTTTTTTTTCTTTTCTGTATACAAATTTTATTTGCTTTCTGCACCGCACTTGATCGAAACACGTAACTGAGCGAGCGAGCACACGATTCAGGGCCAGGGCACAAAAGAATTTCAATTTCAAGCTCTCAGCCGCTGTCTTTGGTCTTTGACTGAGGAGGAGTGGAACAGCGCGGCAATATATCTATATCTCCATATATGTATATGTGTGTATACGTGTGTGTGTGTGTGTGTGTGTGTGAGCGTGTAACCAAGCTAAAAGAAACCAAACCGAACAGCACGAGCGCTCACCTTGGACTGAGGTGCACAGGTAACGTTTACCATTCCTTAAGCACTTGGCTGTCGCTCGGCAGCTCTGCCATCGTCGCTGTTGCTGTCACTGCGACGACGCGACAGCGCTGCGACGCCGGCGCATCGCTCGTAACCTGTTGCCAACTCTGGAATCGGGGATGGGTCTTAACATTGGCCACGGTCTGGCCTGAGCTCTCATGTCTGCGGCTGCGGCTGCGGCGCAAAACTGCAGCAGCGAATGCGAATGACAAACACCTCAAAGACCATCAATGGGGTTCGTTCAGTATATATATATGTGTGTGTGTAAATATATATATATATATATATATATATATATATATATATTACTAAGCGATTTTAGAGCTGCGTAGAAATTCGTCAACTGACAGTCTCCATAGCTCATCAGCGTAGCAGAAGCTCATTAATCTTATTATATAAACTATAATTTAAGTCAACTCAAATTATATTGAAAATAATTGTAAATATTAGCTTTATATTTTTAACTATATATATTAAAGGCATAAATTATAAAATATATATTTATGAGAGAGATTATAGACTATAGAAATTTATATAAATATACAAGAAAAAATAAATATAAACAAGTAAGAAAACTCTAGTCGGGCGTGACCGACTAGGGGATACCCTAAGCCCTGTCGAATCTGTGTTTTTCATCGAATTTGGGGGAATTTGGGGCCGGTATCCAAAATATAACAAAATTCAAAATTCCATAAAATACATATAAAGCTAAATACAAAATTTGGTGTCTCTAGCTTAAAAGATGGGCGAGATATAATTTTTTCGATAGTGTTTTTAATCGATAACAATTAATTGGGGATAGTTATCGATTTTTTAAAACAAACTCGATCTGCGCGTGCTATACACGGACCTACAAAAAAAATTTCAAGTCTCTAGCTCTTATGGGGGCTGAAATCGGCGCGTTCAAACATACGGACAGACGGACAGACGGACGGACGGACGGACGGACGGACGGACGGACGGACGGACAGACGGACATGGCCCAATCGATTTCTCTTGTCGTCCTGATCAAGAATATATATACTTTATGGGGTCTGCCACGCCTCCTTCTGCCTGTTACATACATCCAACAAAAACATTATACCCTGATTTCCCATTTTCAATGGGCTCAGGGTATAAAAAGATCAACAAAAATGTAATCACACAACAAACTTAAAATAAATAGATCTATATTCGTTTTTAGACTTCACGAAAAATATATAAAGCTTACTTTTTTAGAGGCTTACAACTAAGTGCTGATAACATTAAAATTTGAGCATCGATAGTTGATTTTTGTCAAGTTTGCTTTGACATTTGATTAAAGAGCAGCGTAATTTTGATTAAAATAATGATTCAGTTTGCCAAACTTATAGTATACTTGATCCATTTGATAACATACATAATGATTTAGTCAATTTTTGTTTGTATGGGTAGTACTTGAAGTAAGGATATTGCACAAACTTTTGTACAAACACTATTACTTCTATGGAAAGTTACTATTTGCCTTAGAGGCGTCATTGAACCACATGTTTTTTAAAAATAATGAGCGAAATATTATCATAATTTCATGACAATATGAGTGAAACCATCTTAAAACATTATTGTCATATTATTATCTGTCGAATAAAATGCATTTCATTAATACTAAAAATATATTTCTTGATTGTATTTTGATATGAACTTCTGTACCGCCAAAAAAAAAAGAAACACCCAGAGACTGGGCAGATAAAAAAAAGAAGCTAAATCTTAATCTAAATCTAAATCTAATCTAAATCATTAATAATTTTCTGTTCAACTAAATGGTTTATATTGAAACTAAGAATATATTTCTTTATTGCGTTTTGATATGAGCTTCTATAGCGCAAAAAAATTACACTCAGACTGGGCAAATAAAAAAAAAGCTAAATCTATGGTTGTTATAATATGATAGAATATATATGAGCCCTTGATTTTGAAAGTGGGATAAGTCCCTTGTTTCGAGAGTTTTAGATAGAGATATTTAGAGTTTTACGTTTTAAGGAATAAAAAAATATTTTTGCACTATGGAACATGATTTTTCGACAGTAAAGTAGTGCCAACATTCAAGTATTTATTATGGCTGTGAAATTTATAACCATTCTTAAAACGAATTCAATTAATTTATGACACGGCCTCATCTTCTGTTAGGTAATTTGAAGTTTTGCAAACAGAAATTTCTGAACTCCCTACATTTAGATGAAACTTATAATTACATTTCCTAATATATCCTTCGATATTTCTTGGACGTCTCTTCGTTTATTAGTCATTTTCGAACCAAACCATACAGAAACAAATTTTGTTTTTTCTATGCTTACTAATTTCTAAAAGGAATAAAAATTAGATTGACTTATCCCACTATCAAAATAAACTCTTATCGTATTTTGACTAACAATCAAAAACGAAACGCTAATGTTCATGGAATGCTGCTAATTTCTTCAAAAAAAGTTATTTTATTGGGATTTGATACGAAATAGCTAATAAACCTTTGACTTAGATTCAAGTTATATATAATTTTTTTTTATGTGTGCCAACAAAGTAAGCAGCGCCTTAAAAAGCGCAAAAATTATTAGGAAATTGATCAAAATTCAAAATTGAATGGTTAGGCTTTTGAATACATTGTTAAACAAAATTTTGGGAAATTGAATAACTTGTATTTGGCGAGATGGCGAGAATGAGGAAGAAGAAGTCCTGGAATATAATCTATGCGGTCATTGGCATTTTCGTCTCCCTGGTCTTTATATGTTGCTGCTGTGTTGTACTGATATTGTGCTGTCCCTGCATGGCTTGTATGGGCTGCCTCAACTGTTGTAAGAACAGGGATGACGATGATGAATACGAATACAGCCAACCACCGCCGCAAGTGCCCGCAAGATATTGATGCCGCCAGCCACAGGATATTGACCTGAGGAATGTCCAAATCATGTTATTCTAATTCAGTTTCAGTTTAGATCAAATCATTTTGGAAATAAATATATCTAATTTTATACTTCTATACTTTAATTTATTTTGTTTAAGTTTTAAATGGATGGACAAAGTAGGGGTATTTCACGTAACTCTAAGCAGAAAATAACAAAATGTGCTTTTGCTTTACAGTTATATACATATATATATTTCAAATTTGTTAGCGAAATGACTTTACCAAAAATAAAAACTCTCCGACAAAAAGTTATTTTATTAAGTGGCATAATTCTGGCAATTGGTGTGTGCGGCTGCTGTTTGCTGGGCGTCATTTGTGCGCCTTTTATTTTCCTCTGCCTGAGCAGCAAGACTCAGAGAGATAGAGACTGTGAATGGTGAGTTCTACGAAATTTTCAATAAGCATTAAACTTTGAAACTTTAAACATTTAATATACAGACAACCATCATACATAGATTAAAAGTCTGTAAGCAAATGAGACTAAAAGAAAAATTATACTTTAGTTATAATAATAATTTTTACAATAACAATTAAGAAAACTTTAGTCGGGCGTGACCGACTAGGGGATACCCTGAGCCCCGTCGAATCTGTGTTCTTCATAGAATTTGGAGGAATTTGGGGCCGTTATCTAAAATGTAACAAAATTCAAAATTGCATTAAATACATATAAAGCTAAGTAAAAAATTTGATGTCTCTAGCTTAGTTTTTTAACTAAATTTAGATTTTGCTTATAATCGATAACAATTAATTGGGGATAGTTATCAATTTTTTAAATAAACTTGATGTGCGCGTGCTATACACGGACCTACAAAAAGGTTCTAGGTTTATAGAAGAGGAAATCGGCGCGTTCAAACATACGGACGGACGGATGGACAGGGCCTCTGTGGGGTCTGCCACGCCTCCTTCTGCCTGTTACATACATCCAACAAAACCATTTTATCCTGATTTCCCATTTTCAATGGGCTCAGGGTATAAAAAGGCAAAGAAATTTGTAATTTCATTAGTCTAGTTCATTGTCTTAAAGCCTAGACATTTGATTTGAGCCGAGTTTTCACCCGATTCAATGAAAATCGAAAGCATTGCGAAATGGCTGAGCCGGCGACTGCATTTAATTGAATTACAATTAGTATTATTACATAATCGCATATTCTGTAAGCATATGTCGTCGCTGAGAGCGAGAGATGTTTCGCCTGTACCAAAGGCGCTTTTCATTTTGGGAAAGTTGTCGTTGTCGTTGTCGCTGCCATTGCCAAAGCTATATTAGTTTCAATTTGTGATGGTTATTATAAAAAGATGGAGTAAAAAAAATGATATATATATATGTGTGTAGTCACACACACATCAATTACAAAACTTTCAAAGTTGTGCTTGTGCTAGCATTTCTCTTTGGTAAATGCAAGAAATTTAAAGTCAATTGTCGTCGCGGCATTCGCCCGTTTGTTTATTATAAATAAAATAAAATTAATAGTAACAATTGAAACAATGAAAACATTGTCAAACTGAAACATGAGTGGTCATTATAAGTTAACCGTCTGCCTGTTCGTCCGTCCGTTTGTCTGTTTGTCTCAGGTGACATCGACACTTAACGACATCTGTGACAGTGGGGCAAAGTAATTTTATTACTTATTATTTTTTAAATACCTACCCAAATAATTTACTATTAATTTAATAATAATTAAATATTTTAATAATAATAAAATAATTTAATAATTAATTTTATTTTTATTTCATTTTATATTTATTTAATAGATTAATTACTTTTATAATAATAAATTAGTTTAATTATTTAATAATTTAATTTAATGAATTGCCTTTTCCACTAATTGCCCCACTGTGCCGGAGTTCGTTGTTTGGTCACAATTTTCAGCGAAAGTAACTGAACGAGTTCCAATGCCAATTGTGCGTTACTTTTATTTTATTTTTTTTCTTCATTTTTTTTTTTTATATTTGTGCTTTAACAAGTTGAACACTAACTGTCGTAATAGTTTGCCAAAAACGAAATGGAAACTCCTTTTAAGTTGCGTATAGAATTTGAGATATAGAGAAAGTCGTGTGGGCTCAGTCGACAACAAAATCGTGTGCTATGCACAAAGTTTGCCTTGAAGTTTGATATTAACTAAATTCTTTAGTCTAAAAATGTTTTGAAATTCACGTAGAGCATAAAATTTTGTTGCAGTTTTTGAATACGTTTGGTTGATGTTCGTTTTACGCGCGCCCAATGCATGTTGCTTTAGCGTTATCGATTACAACACAATACAACCGTGCGTACACAAACAACTGTTGACCAACACTGCAGCCAGTGACCGTGTGTGTGTGTGTGAGAGATTGAAGACAATGGCTGCGGCTGTGGACGGTGTGGTTCCTACCCTTGCAAGTAAATATACGCCAATTAATATCCACTAAATTCTATGCCATTCGATGGCCATATGAGTGACTCAGGCTATGCAATAGTTGGCGCCAGCTGGGCACGCCTTCTGGGCGCATATAAAACGCATTTTGTCAGACGGCCCCCAACCGCGTGTAGATGGGGCCGTCTGTGTGCGTGTGTATGTGTGTGTGTGTGTTGGTTACTAATTCTTTTTTTTTTTTCGCCGTCTCTTTACAGTTCGCTCTAGCGTGGCTGTTGAGCTGTGGTCGTCAGCTGGTGCAAAGCAGCCATACGAACACAAGCCCAATTTGCCGCGAGAGGAGACGAAGAGTTCGCGTTCGATCTGCTTTAGTCCGGATGGTCGTTACTTCGCATACTCGAATGGTGCCGAGGTGAAGGTGCTGCGCGTGCCGAGTGCCAACACGGACGACGTCGATGGCTGGCCGGTGCAGTGCACGCTGCCGCGTCCAAAGGCCTTCTATCTCAAGTTCTCACCGCGCGGCAATTATCTGTGCACCTGGGAGCACTATGCCATTACCAAGGAGCGCCCCGAAGGGGCTGCGAATTTGCTTGTTTATGATGTGGCCACTGGCAATGAGGTCTTTGCCATTGTTCAAAAGAATCAAACGGATTGGCAGCCGTCGTGGTCATCTGATGAATCGATCTTCGCCTTGGTCGTCGGCGGTGAGGCATTGTTTTATGATCTGGCCAATGGTGCCGCGGAAGGATTTGCCAGTGCATCGCGCAAAATTGGTGGCAGTCGGGGCGGCATGCTATCCCTCGGCCCGGGCAATAGTCCGCCATTCTTGGCATTTTATACACCGGGTGCCAAGGGCGCACCATCCATGTGTAAGCTCTACAAGTATCCAGCTTTGGGACAGAACCAAACGGTCGCCTGTAAGAGCTTCTTTCAAGCGGATCGCGTCGAAATGTTGTGGAATAAGCGGGGCACTGGCCTGCTGCTTCTAACCAGCACGGAGGTGGACAAGAGTGGTGCTTCCTACTATGGAAATCAAGCGGTGCACTTCATGGCCACCAAGGGCGATACGTGCTCTGTGCCATTATCGAAGGAGGGACCCGTGCACAGCGTCAAATGGAGTCCCAAGGCCAATGAATTTGTTGTCGTCTATGGCTTCATGCCATCCAAGGCAGCTCTCTATAATCTTAAGTGTGACGTTATCTTTGACTTTGGCGAGGGACCGCGCAACTGCGCCTACTTCAATCCATTTGGCAACCTAATTGTGCTCGCCGGGTTCGGCAACTTGCCCGGTGCCGTGGAAGTATGGGATGTTAGCAAAAAGGAGAGGATCGCCAACATCAAGTGTGCGGATACCACGCACTTCGAATGGCATCCCAACGGCGAGTGGTTCGTTACGGCGACAACCGCGCCCCGTCTGCGGATTAGCAATGGGTGAGTGACTCGAGTGACCCCAATCGAGCTCAATTAATTTGATATTCTCATGTGGTTGCCACAGATTCAAGGTGTATCATTATTCGGGCGCATTGCTGCATGAAACATTGTGGCCGCAAGGGCAGGAACTGCTTGGCATTGAGTGGCAGCAGTATACGGATAACACATTTGCCGAGCCAAAAATAACGAAGGCCAAACACGAGGGCATCAAGTCCAGTCAGCCGGAGGCCAGCAAGAAGGCCTACACACCGCCCCATCTGCGTTTGCTAAAGGAGGGGAAAAACCCGGAAAAGTATTTGCCGCAGCCGACGGTGCCGGGACTTCCAGCAGCAGCACCAGGTAATAGCAGCCGGAAAATTTGGCATAGACAATATGACTTGGATAATCCGATAATGCGGCGATGCCAGGGCCCCGGCGAACAGCAACAGAGCCAGGGCCAGCTGGTAACGAGCGTGGGCAACAGCGGCCATAGCAGCTCAAGTGCCAGCTCGACGCGACCCAATCGACGCTACCGACCCTACCAGCATAAGCGCTACTAAAATTATAAAGATTCATCATTCCATTCCACTCATACAAAAACCAAAATGCATTGTGTAGGATGTTAGAGAACGTGGCTGTAAGTAAAAAACGTACATTGCCTACCAACATTTCAATGGTTATTTAGATTAGATCCAAACTAAATTGTGCACATACATAACACTCGGGTCAACTGTTTCTATACTGTCGACAATGGCCATTAAGACATCGTATTAACTAACTAATATCACTATAATTTGCGAGATTTCAATGCTTCTACTTTGGAAAGCGAAAGGTGTGAAGTTTCCCTCTTGTTTTTTACTCTATTTCATTTTATTATTTTCCCTATCGAGGTGCAGTTGAGTCTCTCGCACGACCTAGATCGTTGTCTGTTTTTAAAGAATAAATAAAATTATTATAATTTGAAGACGAATATTTAGCAAACCATTTGCGACGTCGGTCATTTTTTATGTAGAACATCTAAAGACTTTTTTTCTTAATTATTTGAAGTGTCCTTCAGCGATGGCTTATTATTTCTCTCTCTCATCTACTTTGCAGGTGTTGGCAAAAACAAGAAGAGGAATACCAATGGCAACAAAGCAAAGGGCAATAATAACATCAACAACAAGCGTGAAGCTGGCGATGCCACACCAGCAGATGCGGCTGCAGCTGCAGTGGCGCCCGTTGAGGGTGTGGAGCAGGAGCAACAGGCGGAGAGTGCAACAGCTGCAGTTGGTGAATCGCCGCGCAAACCACAGCAGCAAAAGCAGCAGCGGCCGCTGCCCAGGCAGCAACAGCAATACCAACAACAACAACAGCAGCAAGAGCCTCAGCAGCAGCCGCATCAAGAGCAGGAGCAGCAAAATACAATGGAGCCGGGTACACCACGTCAATATCACGCAAATGGCAATGTTCCGCAGAACAACAATGCCAGCAATAACAACAACAGCGACAAGGATCGCAAGATACGGAGTGTGGCCAAAAAGTTATCGGACATTAAGAAGCTCAAGTCGAAACAGAGTCAGGGCGAGACTCTGGAATTGAATCAGTTAAACAAAATTAAAATGGAGGCAAGGTATTTGGAGGAGCTCAAGGCGCTCAAATTGTCCGTCTAAGATTCCATGCCATCAACTGTTAAATGTGTGATACAGCAACAACAACAACTACAACAACAACAACAAAAAATAAAAGAGATTGAGGAAGATCACGGCACCAACAGCAACAAGCAAAACGGAGGCGAAACGGTCACGTTTTGGTTCTTCAGGGCCCCAAAAACCCTATTATGTACTTTCGAGCTTCCTGTATTTGATTTGAATATGAAATGTTAGTGCTGTTTTCTTTACGTGCGCAAATTTTTCAAAGTTTAAACACAAAAAAACCTAAAAATCTTCAAAAAAACATTTTTCTACTATTGTGATTTTTGAATATATATATATATTTTGGCAACCACTGCAATAGCAATAAACTCATGTATGTACCAAATTGTGCTACACAGTAATAAATAGTTTCCAGATAACAACAAAACAAAACGGGGAAGAAATGGTTTTTAAGTTTCCCAATTGGATTTCTTTTTAATAAACTCCTCGCGTCCGTCCTCCTTGACGGCCACATAGTAGCCCAGATTCTCGTACTTGTGCCGCATATAAGCTATATAGCCAAAGACACCTACAATTGCCGTCAGTCCAATGCCCATTATAATTTTATTCTACAAGAAAAGAAAATATTCTCTTCATATTCTGTGTAAATATTGAAATCTAGGTTGCATACCGGTTTCGCATAGAGCTCAAAGTTAATTAGCCTAAAGACACCAGTGCTGCGAATGGAGCGGATTCCATCACCAGGCGACTTTGTTTCTTTCTCACTCATGGTATTATTTTATAAATCAGTTAAATTGTCCACAATCCTAGAGCACATTGCACAATTCTAGTAAACAAGAGAATACTTGACTATCGACAACGACTATCGATAGACGTCATCGAGCTGCAGCACATCGAATCATCGCAATCGAACTGCAGCACATACGATTAATATTGAACCATCGCTAAAATTGTGACTTTTCATTTGAACTAAATTGTCAGCCATGAACAAACTTTCAGGTATAATAAACAAGACAATATAATTTTACAAAATACAGCAAATTATTTTTCCCAATTAGATGTTTTCTTTATGAATTCCGTCTGGCCATCTTCCTTCAGAGCTAGATAATAGCCCAGTCGTTCGTATTTGCGGCGCACATAACTTGTATAGCCGATAATACCAACGGCTGTGGCAATACCCAGGCCCAGCAAGACTTTGTTCTGCAAGAAAATTTTTAGTTTTAATACAAGCGCAATTTCTTTTGGCTTACTTGCGGCGTGTTCAGCTCAGAGTTAATAAATTTTAAGATACTGGCGGTGTTGCTCGGTATGGTGGGGCGCATGCTCCCTGTCGGACTTTTAATTTGTTTCTCATCCATAATTATTTAAACCTTATAATTTATTAAAACATTAACTGTCATGTAAATATTTGAAGTATGGCGCACAGAGGTGTGTGTGTGTATTTATCGATAACAATTCGAATTCGTAAAAGTCAACATAGTTATCAGTTTCAGCTGAAGACACAAGGTTGCCACATAATAAAAAAAAAACCAACATTTGTATCGAAGCGGACTTTTATAAATTATACATTTAAATCTATGTACATAATTAATTAGATGTCCGCAAATGTGGTTCGTTGTCTGTCGGTTCTTAATACAATAAAACATAAATTTACAATAAATATATGCCATCAAACTAGATGTTATGTACAAGAGAAAATCGTCTTCCCCATATTTCACTCGAAATCAAACTGATAGCCGCGATCCACGAAGCTCAGGCCTCGTTCAGAGCTAAGAGGAAAGGCATCCATGAAGGAAATGTAGTCCTTGTACTCTGCTGAATTTCTCAGATCCTGCAATGAAAATAATGCATAAAAGAATTAATATTTAAACAGACATCTCGCAGAGATTCCCTCAATCCTGTGGGAGCTGATTGCCATTTCCAATGGGTTCAAGTACTCACCTTCATATCAACAAAATCCTCGAAGCCGCACAGAACATAATATATTAGCAGAGGTTTCGTGATCGAAAATGGATTATTTTGTTTGTTTGGTTCGCGCTTCTTCAAGATCTTAAGCGCTCGTTGCAGAAAATTGGGCGTCAGCTCCCGGCAGTAGGATACATCGAGTTGATGCAGGTGTGGACACAGCTCGACGAATTTGAGCAATATATCGTCGCACAAATACGTCCAGTTGCGAAGGCACAGTAACTGGAGCTTGGTCATGCAGGTGTAGCGCTCCAGGAAGTCCGCAGAGTGGGTCCAGCTGCAAATGGCCAGGCGCTCGAGCTTCCGATGTGACCAGAAGGACAAGTCCTCATCCCAGCCGGGCTCCAAGGGCATGTAATAGCCGTCCACGGCGACACCTTTAATGTCCGCCGCCTTGCGCTCCATGATTTCATAGAACTCCTGCACCTCCCGTATCTTATGGTCGTAGCTGTCCACGCTCGCCAGCGGCGGTATGCAGAACTCCGTGTCGAGCAGCACGATCAGCTGCTTGAGTGCCGGCAGCTTCAGCACCTCGGCTGTGACCGTCTTCAGTGTGGCCAAATTGAGCTTCAGGATTCTGAGATTCTTGAGGCAGGCGACGCAGTTGTTGAGCCGCAGCTTGCTTATGACGTCGTACAACCGAATGTCCAGCACATGCAAATCTGTCAATTGACTGTATAAATTAAAGAAATAATCAATTATATTAATCAACTCATCTATGCAACTCCCACTCACCTGCAGATCTCATCGAGATATTCCTGCTGCAGTTCATAGGCTTTATGCTGATCCTCGTACAAGTGGAGCTCCTGCAGATGCCGAAAATTGGAGAGGTAACGTCCCTGTATGGGCGTGGTGAGACGCAGACGCAAGAGATTCGGCATCATCTTGGCCATTTTGCATATGCTACGATCCGATGGATAGCAGTCCACGTCCTCCGGATCATAATAGAAGCTTGTCACGTTGGGCAGCACGTATATTTGCATTTCGTCCAGGTCTTTCAGCAAGGTGCACAAACAACTCGACACCGTCATGTGTCGGATGAAGGGACGCATTAGATTGATGAAAAAGCACAGGTCATCGTAATTGGGCAGCAGCTCGCGCCACTTCTCCATATCGAGTTGATCGTAGGCGTGGGAGCCGCGCCATCGATTCAGGCACACCCATTGGAAGCGCTGGCAAACGCGGGCGAAGGTCACTTCGGTGCGCAGATCCTGGAGTCGCTCGAATATGCACTCCAGGCAATCATTGTTCAACCTCAATATATCCGGCGTTCGGTCGCTGGGCGTCGAGGGCGGGCTAGGTGCAACTGACGGCGCATCGGCCATGACTGTAAATTTGGAAATGAGTACAACACGTTGAATATTATTGATAAATCGACACACACATACCCTAAAAAACGTTCCGCTTCAATAGCTTACTATTCGAGCGACTGTTATTCTTTGTTTATGAGCTCTGATTAGGGTAAAAAAAAGTTTATAAAAATTCGCTTCATAACAAACAAAACGTAAAACAGCTGCTTTCAAGCAGTGTTGGAAAATAGAGCTGTGAAGATTCGTTCCGAGAGCGATTAATCGAACTAGTAGTGAACGATGAACTAAAAAATAGTTCCTATTATATGATTATGAATTAAATTATGATAATAATGTTATAGAAACTAACAAATTATTTGTTAATTAAATTAAATGAGCAGTTATAAATATTATAAATAAATTATACTCCATATTTTCCCTATTTTAGCCGGCATAGACAATGCTAGTTCTGCATGCTGTTTCCAACACTAATCTTTGTCAAGTGCTGGGCAACTAAAAGTCGCATGACAGCTAACTTATCGAATGTGTAAAAATATCGAAGGTACACGTGTGTGTGCGTTGAGCAATTTCATTCCTTTTATTGTGAGTGCGGCGAGCGGTTCGTTGCTTGATTTTTGTGAAAAATAAAAACGAACAGTGAAAAAGTTGCTTAAATGGCTGAACTACAGAAATTGACGGATGCAATTGTGCTTGAGTATCTAAAGACTAAGGATAAAAACCTAGCAAAGGTCTTTGAGCAGAAGGCTAAAGTGGTAAGTTCTTCCGGCATTTTATTTATTTGTTTTTTCTTTTTTTTTTCGTCTTTTTCAATGCAATTTGTATGCATTTGCGCACGAGCCGGCGACGTCGGCAAATGCCAAATTTATATGTACCAACGATAAATTGTAAATGCGTTCTAGGAGGCCGCATATGGCGCCGCTAAATATGTTTGGGGAGCGCCATGCTGAAAACACGTGTTTCCCTAACCCAACCATTCTTGTCTAATGTTTCGTTTCGTGCACTTGTAGTTAACCGTGGGAAAGAACACGCCCACCTTGACCGAAATCCTGACCTTCTACCAAGCAAAGACTTCACAAAAGATACCGCCTATCAAAAAGGCAAAATCTGACAGCGATGACAGCGACAGCGATGAGGATGAAACTGAGGTGACGAAGCCAGCAACAAATGGCACCACAAATGGAAAGGCTGCTAAAGAGTCTTCATCTTCGAGCAGCGAAGACGATTCTGAGGAAGAAAAGCCTGCCAAGAAGGCAGTGCAAGTGAAGGGAAAGCCCGCAAAGAAGGCGGCTGAGTCCTCCAGCGAGGACAGCTCCGATGATGAGAAACCTGCTAAGAAGGCAGCCCCAGTTAAGCAAGCAGCTGCCGAGGCCAAGCCCACATACACTAGCAGCGAGGGCAGCGACTCTGATTCAGATGAGGACGATACACCGACGAAGCCAGCAGCAGCAGCAAAGGCAACTAAAGCCAAAAAGGCTGAATCGTCTTCAAGCAGCGAGGACTCGTCCGAGGAGGAGCCGGCTAAGACCGTAAAGCCAGCTGCAAAGGCTGCCCCGAAGAAGGCCGCCAAATCGAGCAGCGACGAAGATAGCTCAAGTGAGGAGGAGGAGGAGGCAGTGCCGCAAAAGAAACCAACTGCACCTGCTAAGCCAGCAGCTAAAAAGGCTGCGTCCAGCAGCAGCGAGAGCAGCGACGAGGAGGATGAGGAGGCAAAGAAGAAAGTAGCTGCCAAGCCAGTGGCAAAGCCAACTCCTGCCAAGAAGGCAGCCTCCTCCAGCAGCGAGGAATCCTCTGATGAGGAGGAGAAGTCTTCAAAGAAGGCAACAGCCCCTAAGGCTGCTCCGCCCAAGAAAGCAGCAGAAACGAGCTCGTCCTCAGAGGAGGAAGAGAAAGCAACTAAGAAAGTTGCTGCCAAGCCTGCCGTGACTCCTGCTAAGAAGCCCGCTGCCAAGGCTGAGTCTGAGGACTCCTCCGAGGACAGCAGCTCTGAAGAGGAAACTGCTGCAGTGAAGCCGGCTGTCAAGAAGGGTGCTGCACCAGCCAAGAAAGCAGAGTCGTCATCCGACGAGGATTCCGATGAGGAGGAGGAGGCGGCCAAGCCAGCTGCCAAAAAGAATGACGACAGCGACAGCTCATCCGATGAGGATGAGCCGCCGGCTAAGAAGAAGCCCACAGCGGCCAAGAAGCAAGAGAGCAGCGATAGTGACGACAGCAGCGAGGAGTCCGGCGAGGTGAAGCCCAAGAAGCAGCAACAGCCAGTGGCCAATGGTGCTGGCAAAAAGCGCAAGTTCAGCGGCGGCGATGCAGATGAAGCGACACCCAACAAGAAATACAACAACTTTGTCAAGTCGGGCGAACAGCAGGTGAGCTATGCAGCAATATATATATATATATATATATATACATATATGTAATATAATAATATAATAAGCTTAGGTATTAGGAGGGGACATCAGAGAATCTCAGCAAATATTCCAGATTTCATTGTTGAATTTATTAGCATAGTAGAGGTAATTACGTGCAGGTGACTTTAAGAGCTATAATATCTAGATATTGACAATTTTAGAAGTATTTATTTAGGAGTTATATTTCTGATTTATCAAGGTTTATCAAGGATTGCTCCAAAGAAAGTCTTTGAATGACAAAACAGCTTCAGCTGATCCTTAGAAAGTTTTAATAAGTATTTTCATATTTATAGAAATTATGCAAAGCTCAAGCAGTTAAAGAATTTCATCTATTTGAATACCTAAAAAAGTATTTTATTTATTTGACTACTTAAAAAAGTATTTGAGCTACGTCAATTCTGTCAACAGGCATTGACAGGCCTTTTTCATACGTGTCTAATGCGGTATGCTGTAAAAACATGGAATGTCAAAAATGACTTCAGACAGAGCTTGTCAAAGTCAAAAATGAATCGATTTTATAGCTATCGGCTTGATTTTTGACACCTATTAGGAAGGGGGTATACTGCATTGGGGGCCTAAAGGCAGACATTTTTTAAAAATAAAAATGTCCTTAGAAACTTTTCATAGGTATTTTCACATCCCTTTGTGATTTGTCCATACCTTTAGTAGGTTAAACAACTGTACCTGCTTAGTCTATTGGGTCAAAGGATTTCCTTAAAAGGGAAAGTTGTTTGTATATGAATTCCAAGACAATTTTTAGACACTCCATATATGCTGAGATGCTATCTTTTACATTGATAGTCGATTTTCATCAATGTCTAGAAAGATTTTATGACAAAAAAAAAAAACACACCTTATAGCTTATATCAGACATGCATTCCCTATCCCAAGTTCTACCCAAACACCAACAGCAATTGTCTGCTTTCAATCAAGAAACCCAATTTTACTAAACTCATTTAACCAAACCACACACAGCAGCAGAATAAGAGCTTCACCTCCACGCCCAACAATACGAACAACAACAACAAACAGTTGAACAACAGCAGTGGCGGACGTCGTAGGTCGCCATTCCGACGTGTGCGCACCGAGGAGGTGATCGTAGATTCGCGCGTTCAGGACATGTCCTTTGAGGCAAAGGTGAGTGCCACAAATGCATTTGAGTGTGGCGCGCTGTATGTGTGTGTGTCTCAGTGTGTGTGAGTGTCTGGGAGGGGGATAGACTTCTTTGATAGGGCTTAGGGGGAGCAGCGACAGCAGAGGGGTTACACACAAATTAGCAAAAGCGCCTTTTCGACTCGAACCTCAAATCATTTGTGGCATTCGCCTAATCCTTATTTAAATATGTTTTTGTCATTTCCAAGAGCTTGGCTAGTTTGTGTTTAACCTTTGGCTGTTGCTTTATTCTAGGATTCTGGCAATGCCTTCAAGAAGTTCAATAATGGACCACGTGGACGCGGCGGTTCTGGCTTTGCCGGCCGTCCGGATCGTAGCAACTGGGAGAGCAATAAGAATGGAGAGGAAGACGGCGGCAATCGCAAGAGCTTTGGAGGCTTCGAGCGCAAGTCGTTTGATGGACGCGGCGGTGGTGGCCGTGGCGGTGGTTTTGGTCGCGGCAATGGTGGTGATCGCGGTGGTGGCGGTCGTGGCGGCCGAGGCGGCTTTGGTCGCGGTAACGGCGGTGGCGATCGTGGCGGACGCGGAGGTTTCGGACGTGGCAACGGCGGCGATCGCGGTGGACGCGGTGGATTCGGACGTGGTGGTGGGGGACGTGGCGGCGGCGGCGGCTTTGGCAACAAATCGTTTGATTCGGCGACAAAGCCGAATAAGAAAATAACTTTCGATAATTAATGAGTAAAATTAGACTAGAAGCAAACGCCCGCAAACGACGCCAGGGGATCGAGTTCAAAATTGAAATAACTTTATTTAGTTGGACAAAAATAGCGTGGAGCATCGTTCCATGATTTTTCGAAAATATTTCAATACGATTTCTGGGTATTTTTTTATAATGAAGTAGACACACACACACACAACAAACACACATACACTCGTAAAACATAATGTAATAAGCATTTTTATATACTTACTATATAAAACACAATATGTAAACAAATATAGCGAAACGCTGCCGGCTCGTGGGGAGAGCGCGCCAACAAGGATCTGAAATTCACGCGCGGCAAATCGTTCAAGCACGAGAAGACCAAGAAGAAGCGCGGCAGCTATCGCGGCGGCCAGATCGACACGGGCGTCAATTCAATAAAATTTGACTAGATTTATGTTAGCACATAACATATATACAAATATTTTATAACATATATACTTTACATACCTTAAACACTTAGTTTGTAAAACCCAACCAAACCCAACCACAAATCGACCTGTTAACCAGAACTTCAATTGTAATTAAACAAATTGTCGATTCTTAAATATTATTTTTATTTTCGTTAGTATTTCCACTTGACTCCACGATCCATGCACCGACGTTCAGTGAGCCCATATTAAAATTTATATTATATATATAAATATAAATTATGTAATATATTTATATATATATAAAAAAAACGCTTTTATGTTAAACTTGAATTTGTAAAGCGAAATCGTTCTTTTACTTTGTAAATTTGACTTGAATTTTATTCGGCTCACTGAACGTTCGTGCATGGCACTTAAATTAAAACTAAGTTACGCCTTGTTGCATTAAGCCATTAAACTATATTTGTATAGCAACTGAGAAGCGAAACAGAACTTACTAACAAGTAATTTAGTTGTTATGAGTGAAGACGTGAATTATGTGTAATAAACGTATGAGAAACACACGACGCACATGCTACATCTCTTTTAACCAATCGAGGATTAGAATGAATACGAAAAGGCATACGATTAAATAGAAGCACCACGCAATTGGAGAGTTGGGATCAGGGACCATCCTGCAGATCAGCGAAGTCGAATTGTCGTTTGCCCTTCTCACGGGCCTGAAATCTCGATCACTGTATAGCTGAGCGAGCATCTGAAAAGCAAATAGAATTCGGATTGGCAGCCGAGTTATCTATGTTGGTCCCAGTACTCACTTTATAGCTGTCGGTACTCATACGTTCAGCCTCCACGTCTTCCATGTCATCGTCGCAATACATCATTTCGAATAAGTCGCGCAATTTTGTTGTTTGAGTTCCGACTGACTTGTTGCCCGCTCGCCCATGGGAGCGCGAAGTATAGGAAGCCATATGGATTATAAATAAAAAAATAAAAAAAAAAAAAAAATTAGTTAAAAATCGAACGAGTTGTACGAATGCTTAGATGATACTAAACAAGGCAAATGTCATAATTTAATGGAGCAGCACACGAAATCGACTTAGCCAGCTTCGAGTTCTATATCAGTGATTGAATCGAACTGGAATTTCGACTATATCATATCGGATATGGAGGTTCCTCTTCTTTCATAGTTCCACGAATGTCATTTCAGCTTTTTTCCCGTCAAATTTGGCTGTTTTGGAAATGCGATTGCGGGCGGGATCAATTTGAGAACATCGGTCAGCGGGAATTCTAGCCCTTTTAGTTAATGGAAAAAATTGAATTGTGCTTTTTCTCAATTTATGAGATGTTCTTAACGCTTTTCACGGTTGAAATGTTATTGTATATAGTATTAAGTCCTAAGAATCGACAGATTTGTATATTTGGTAAGCACTGCTATTTTTATGAGCAGAAGATTTTTATATTTGGTAATTACTGCTATTTTTATGAGCAGCACTAAATTATAATTTTTTCACTAATATGTAATTTCTGAAAATGGGGGATTTTTTTTTCAACCCAAAATGGTATTCATTTTATAATATATAAATATAAATTTTAAAATTATAAAAGATTGGTGATCTTATGGACTTTTTAATATGATTTATCAACTTTGAAGTCAAAGCTTAAGGGCACTGCTATTCTTTCGCACACAGGATTCAGCCATTTTTATCCTATTTTATCGTCGATCTAGCTTTTTTGGTTTAAACTGCATACTTCATACTCACCCCGACATTGCACTGCAATCATAAGAGAGAATCAATTTTGAATTTATATTTTTATTTAAGTGAATTGCAATTTTGTGTTTATGTAACTTTGCTTCGTCTTTCTATATATTCATATTCTTCTTCACATTTAGTATTTAAATGGTATTGTCAAATAGTTTGTGTATATAGTGTATGCGTACCTTGATATATGTATATATATATACATTAGCTAGTATATATATTGTATACAGTTATGTGGCAATAGTAACTACATTTAACCTTATTGCATTGGCTGTGACAACAAAGCGGAGTAAAATCAATTGATTCGAAATTATATTTATAATTAAATAATCACAATTGGTTTTACAAATTTACTTTATAATTTAAAACGTATTTTATCATTCGAGTTACATTTTATCTTTGTGTGTATGTGTGTCTGTGTGAGTGTGTTTGTGTGTGATTTTATTATGGTAATCAGCATATCAATTTACAACATCTTTCGGCATTTGGTTGGTTGTTCGAGGCGATTAAAATACAGCAGAGATTTGATATAACATTTAACTACGTACAAATGTAGCGGTTAACTAGGAAGGTGAGTATGTTAAAAATAGTTCAACAAAATACATATACATTTCCTTTCTATATATATATAAATATATATATATATGTGAGTTAGTGTTTTAAATGAGATTCCTGTCGTTCTTCAATTTGCTTCCTTGTCTGTCCCTTATTCGCACATGTAGGGATAGTTCACGTCACGCAGCGGCACAAACGTCTCCTTGATAGACTGCGGCGTTGTCCAGCGTAGAATATAGTGTGGTCCGCCAGCCTTGTCATTGGTGCCGGACATCCGGCCGCCGCCGAACGGCTGCTGACCCACCACGGAGCCAGTCGACTTATCATTGATATAGAAATTGCCAGCTGCCATTTTGAACTCCTCCAGAGCACAGTTGATAAAGTTTCTGCAAAGAGTTTGGGTTAATGAGGAATGTCTCTATTGATGGCTCCGCTTTAGTCCTTACTCATCCTGTCCGAAAACGGCGCCTGTTAGCGCAAACTGGGTTGTGGTGTGCACCAGTTTCATAGCCTCCAACAAATCGGCGTTTTTATATACATAAATGGTGACCACGGGTCCAAAGATCTCCTCCGTCATAATCTTATCCTTGGGATCTTTGGTTTGTACTATTGTCGGATCGATGAAGTAGCCCTTGCTATCGCTGTAGGTGCCGCCGGCAAGGATCTCCAGATTCGAGCTCTTCTTGGCATGCTCAATGTAGCCCGTAATGCGTTTAAATGCTTTGTCATCGATGACGGCCGACGTGAACGTGGCCATGTCCTGCACGTCATCGATTTTCAGTTTCTTCACTTCCCTGACTAGACCCTCTTTGATCTGTAGATGGAGATGGAGTTAATGGCCCGTAATGGGAGCAGTTATGTGGCAATGCTTACCTGTGGCCACAACGACTCGGGCACATACATGCGGGAGCAGGCTGAACACTTCTGGCCGCTGTACTCGAAGGCCGAGCGTATCGTGGACGTCACCACTGACTCAACGTCCGCCGACTCGTGCACAAAGTGGAAGTTTTTGCCACCACATTCGCCAATGAGGCGCGGAAAGTTGATATACTTATCAATATTGTTGCCCACCTGCTTCCACAGCCGCTGGAATGTGCTGCACACCGAAGCGAAGACAATTACGAAAATCAATAAAGTGAAGAGTAGGAGGTGAAAAGAACTTACGGCACCGAGCCGGTGAAGTTGATGCCCGCCAGGTGGGGTGAGGCGGTAATCGTGTCTCCGAACACGGGCCCATCCGCGGGCACAAAGTTGACCACGCCGTCGGGCAGGCCAGCCTCGCGCATGATGTTGAAAATGCGCCAGTTGGACAGCAGCGCCGTGTCCGAGGGCTTCCACAGCACGGCGTTGCCCTGCGGTCAACCAAAAATAGAATGTTACACGAGGTGTAGCGGAGGTTATAATCGAGTTCTATACCATCATTGCGGGCGTGTAGGCCAGGTTGCCGCCAATGGCCGTAAAGTTGAATGGGCTGACGGCGGCGATGAAGCCGTCAATGCCGCGATAGCGCAAGGAGTTCTTTGTGACCTTAATGTCCTCGCTGATGGGCTTGTACTTGACGCACTCCTTGAGGAAATAGGCGTGAATGCTATGAATTACAAGAAACAAGTCACGGTCAGTAAATGTGTGCATTCAGCGTGTAACCCGAGCGGGCTTACCGTATAAAATCAATCAGCTCCGCTGCCGCATCGATTTCAGCCTGAATGACCGTCTTGGCCTGACCCAGCATGGTGGCCGCATTTAGCTCTTGGCGGTATTTGCCAGCCATCAGGTCGGCGGCCCGTTCCCAAATGGCCAGGCGATCGGCCAGCGGCACACGGTCCCACTCGATCTGGGTCTTCACGGCCGTTTTGATCGCCAGCTCCAGCAGCTTCTTGTCGGCGTAGTAGAAGGCAGCCAGCTTGTGGCCGTGGTCGTGCGGCATCACCTGGTAGACCACCTTGTCCGTCTTGTACTCCTTGCCGCCGATGACGATGGGCACCTCGGTGCACGTCGAAGCCGTGGTCTTCAGCGCCTGCTCCAGAGCCTTGCGCTCCGCCGAGTCCTTCCGGTACGTCAGTATGGGCTCATTGAATATTCTGGAATCCTTCAGTTTTGGCTGCATGACCACGCTGCCAATGGCGCGGGCATGGCTGTGGCAGTCAAAGTCAAAGACGAATCAATAAAGAGGGCTAATTAGGGGAATCTCATGGGATTACCTTTGGAGTGCGCTCAGGGGCTGCACGGAGCTGACAATCGGATTACGCATCAATCGCAACATCTCGAAGCTGGGAATGGTTCAATCTCGTTTGGTGTTGTTATGTAAATATTTTTGAATTTCGTTGCCCTGTGAGATAACGAGAGAAAAGCGCACACGAGCGCAGGTTTTTTTTTTGTTGTTGTTTTATTAATGCCATTTATAGAACGGCGCAGCGGTGCTTATCAGCGACCTTGGCCGCTCGTTGGGGGTCTGACGTCGGCGGCAGCCGGCGAAACGGAACGCGGTCTCACTTGATAAGCAGCCAAACGTGAGACACACCCTCCGCCAATGTTGCATATAATCAACAGCAAATAAATAAATAGAACTACAATTTAAGGTACATTTACGATTAAAAGTCTCGTGCGAAGCAAATGCCAACTGGGCAAGTAAATGAAAGAGTGAAT
Organism: Drosophila pegasa; assembly: GCA_035046225.1. NCBI lineage: Eukaryota > Metazoa > Arthropoda > Insecta > Diptera > Drosophilidae > Drosophila > Drosophila pegasa. The sequence goes on along the minus strand of JAWNOD010000178.1, from coordinate 687,528 downwards.
GTGAAGAGATACTTATAATGCGCACACACTCGCACTCACACTGCGCATACGTATACGTCACACGCACACAAATGTGGCGGCAATTTTTGACAAGCATCAGCTGTTTGCTGTTCAGTTCAGTTCTTCGGCTGTGGAAATTTCCAATTGCCAAAACTTGTGAGCGAGAGAGAGGAGAGGAGAAGGTGGGGAGGGTTAGAGGTGAGCGCGCTGCGTCAATAGTTTGTGTTGTTGTCTTTTAGTCTCGTACGCCGAGGATAAAACGAACGCGTGTGCAAGCGAAGAGCGAAGAGGAGAGGCAGAGAGGCGAAGGTAGAGAGCGCTTATAAAAGTCACCCCCGGCATTGTCTAAAAAAATATGAAGACGGCGCTTTTTAATGCTTTCGCTTAAGCATGTGTGTATGTATGTGTGCATGTACATATTCTTAATGCTCTTGAGGCTAATTGATTTTTAGCAAGAAGCTGGCGGCAACTGAAGTGCATGCATAAACATACATACAAACATACATGTATGCATGTATGTATGTATGCACTGTCACAATTGGTCACGAGTTTTTGAGGCCAAGTAAAACCTGCGCACAACTGTAACGACACTCAGATGCAAGCTAGATATACATACATACATACAGTCAAAGTAGACAACACGCACACTCACACTCACACATGCGCGCTCATACTATAATAATTTAAATGCATTTGTTTTGTTGTATGTTGGCCTCCATTACGCAATGTTATGTTTTTGCATATTCACTTTACTTTTTTTTTGCGAATGAGCTCGATAATATTTGGCAGCGAGTTCTTCTATTTTTTCTGTTATTTTACGTTATTTTTATAGTCTAGTTTACAATTTTAGACAATCAATTATCGCTTACTTTGTGGGCTTTCGCGAACGTAGTGAACAAAAGGCACACGAAGTCTTTGTATTTGTTTGGCCTTTATGAGACTACCTCTATGTATCCATCCGTTAGAACAGCGTGTTTGTATGTATGTGTTTTTTAAATTTTAATATCTACGCACAGCTGATAGCTATCGATAGTTAAGTAATTGAATATTTGAACAAACTAATATGAATTTGCTATAAATTATGAATATTTCGGGTGAGTTAATTTTAAAAATTACTTTTGGGCTAAATTTTTTAGTGAAAGGTAAAAAATGAAAACCTATCGATAAGTCGATGACTGCACGAATAACGATAGTTGAGCATTGTGCAGCACTAATAATTTTTATCGGTTTCTTCTGTTGGCGCGCAAAAATTGTTGATTTGAATGGATGCTTTGTAAATGTTTTATGAATTTCTGTGAATATCGACTTTATTTGAAATGAAGACGCTTGGTTGTTTATGGTTTTGTTGGTTTTCTATAAAATCATGTATTTATTACTAAAACACAATCAACTAAAGTACGATACTTAATCAATATGTACACATTGTGACTAATTAGTTTAAATATTTGTACAGTGCCGTCTGCTTAACCATAGTAGCCACCTCCGGAGCCAGCACTTGCGCTAGCGAATCCCCCACTGCTGCTGGCAAAGGCTGTGTCTAAAAGAAAAAGCAGTTCCAAAACACTAATACATGTATATAATGCATACGGTGATCCTTGCAGACGTTCTCTACTTACTCGAACCACCATAGGGATAGCCGCCATAGCTGTAGCTTGGATAGCCGTAGGTTGGATAACCATATGCTCCGCCTCCGCTGCCACCGCCATAGCCATAGCCGGGATATGTGTAGCCATAGCCGGGATACGAATAGTACGGCGGATAGCCATATCCATAGCCATAGCCGTTGCCAAACATTCCGCCTCCATAGCCAGCGCCTGCCGCAGCTCCTCCGGCGCCATAGTAGGGAAATCCACTGTATTGCGAGCAAACCAGTTGGCACTGCAACAGCGCCAGCACCAAAGCCACGTATAGCCAAAAACTGGCGCTCATTTGTTGGTATGACATAATTCCAAAAGTATTTCTCTTGCTTAATCCCGCTGAAATTCTCGTGAATACTGTTTGCGAAAATTCCCGGCGTCGGCCCATTTATATACGCCATGGCTGTATAATAAACATAATTAAGACTATAAAACGATTTTAAATGTCGTCTAATCGCTCCACCATAGCGCATCAATTGCTCATCATCAGCGCTGCGGCTTTGCTTTTGCATATTGTTTGCTCATTCGAGCGTGGCCACCGCTGCGTATGCGTAATTTTTACACATGTAAACACCTTCATTAGACATTTCCATGGGATTATTATAATTTAGTGGTCAGAACACAGAAGGAGTGAGGGGGGGGAGGGTAAGTGAAAAACTAAATTACAATTAAATAAATGAATGAAAAAGTAGAAGAATAATATTTGATGTTGGAGAGATACCCTGTTTATATATAATAAAATAAATAAATAAATATTTGAGAAAGTAATTTATATTTTTAGAAATATTTTTTTAAATGCATAAATATTTTTGATGGCCTAAATGATATTTCTTTTTGACTTATTGTCTATATTAAAAATAAAAGAATAATATTTGATGCAGGTGAGATAACTTGTTTAAAAATAATAAAATAAATAAATAAATATTGGAGATAATTTATATTTTTAATTTATAATAATTATTTATATTTTTAAAAAATATTTTTTTAAAAATATATACATTCTTTTGGATGGCTTAAATATTATTTCTACTTGACTTAGTGTCTATATAAAAAATAAAAGAATAATTTTCGATGCAGGTGAGATAACCTGTTTAAAAATCATAAAATAAATAAATAAGAAAAAAAATTATATTTTTTAGAAATATTATAAATATTTTTAATATATTGATTGATATTTCTACTTCACTTATCGTCCATATAACTTGCTTAAATATTTAATATAATAATAATAAATTTATTTAGTATATATTTGCACTCCTTTACAGGGTATTCTACTTGATACGATTTATTCATATGACTCAGAATAGTTTTACGCACTTTTTTATTTATTTTTTTATTTATTATAAATAGGCATATGCGATCCCATGAGTCAGAACTGTTTTGTTTACTATACGCATTAAACAAAAAAAAAAGGTATTTTTTTCAGGGATTCACCCGAGTCGACGTCTGTTTCCATAAACACAGTCATTAACCTTAAAATTTGATGCGCTGGTATTAAAAAATCTAAACTCAGGTGATTTGTAGTTTGTTGTTTGGTTTTTCGACTCTTTGAGGTTCAATGGTTCGACTGGTCAATGCTCATCAACGCCCTTCAAATGAGGTCAGCTCTGCTGGAGTTGGGGGCGCGTGCAATTATAGCTTGGCCCCACTATGATCAGATCTACATACACATGTATAATTATCGAAATCATTTTCTGGGGTTTTTCAATGCGATCCAAGTTCATTGTGAAGGATTCGGAGTTCAATAATAATTGCTGTTGACTCGCCGGGTTCGAGTCATCAAATTAATTACACAGTTTTCATAATGAAAATATAATTGCAGAGGAAGACTTACTTTAGCTTATTACAGCCTTACCTTAAGGGAGGGAGAAGTGGAGGGGGGGGGGCAATAAATCGAAATTCCCAATCAGCTTTGGCTTTAGTTACAATTTTACAGAATTCCATAGAGTTAAGTGCCGTGGCTATTATTTAACCGTTTAATGTTAGTGGCCTTGTTATTAGCCAACTATTACAATGCCAATTTGTACGCTCAGTTAGCCCGAATTGCCAACAATTTAACGAGCTGCCATTTGCTCGACTACAGATATAGATATATATATACTAAAAGTTTTCCTATAAAATTGACTCTTAGGGCACTTAATAGACAGACATATCCATTATTAAACAATTTCCGAAATTTATGTGAACAAATCTGGGCCACATTTCTAAGCCCCTAAGTAAGTCTCTAATATTTTTCTTCTATTTTTTTTATAGCTCAATTCTTATCCTTGAATTCGTGCTAAAAATAAAAACCGTTAGCAAATGGCAACGGGGAAAGTTATAAATTTTTAAATGCCGCTCGTGTGTAGGAGTGTGTTACTACACTGGCCAACAACAATGGCAGCAAATGTCATAGCTCCAATTTGCTATTTTTGTTGCTGTTGCCATTGCTGTTCGTTAGCATTTTGGTCCAATGCCATTTTGTGCCTTGGGTTGTATTGTGTGCAGCTGACGTTTGTTTTCTTCTTCTTCTTCTTCTACTACTGCTGCTTCTTTCTCTTCCCTGCGATTGCATTGCTCGGCTTCAGGTGTTTTTGAGTGAGTTGCCCGTTTGAGTCGCTTTCAGCTGTTGCTTTGCGCATGCCTCGGCACAAATGTTGCTCCTGCTGCACCCCAGACACCCTGTATGGTGTCTAATATTTTATTCACTGCATTTTAGTTATAGCCAAGTTTCTTTTTTGGTGTTTCCGTTTAATGTTTGTCAAATAATACTTTGTTGGCGGCAGGCAAATTGGAAGGAAATATTATGAAAATAGAGGAAAAACTTTTTAAATTTAATTTAAAATAATGTAGAAGCAATGTAGATCGTTGATTTTAAGCCAAGCTTGTGTCAGAATCGAATCTTATACAATACATAGAAAAAAGAGCAACTTAAAGACACAGAACGAGAGGGTGAGAAAGAAAGAAATAGATATGAAGAGAGCGAGGGAAAGACTAAGTCAGGCAGAGAAAAAGAGAGGGAGATGGAGACCAAGGCAAATAGTAAAAGAGAAATAAATAAAGGGATATAGAGAAAAAAGTGAAAGACAGAGAAATAGAGATTGTGTGTCAAATAATGAAAAAGAGAGAAGAGACGAGAAAGCAACAAATAGAGATCGATTGCCTGGGCGTGTATACGGAAAGAGAGGAGAGAACACTTTAGGTAGCAATGTAGAGAAAATAATAAAAAGAGAGAGAGAGAGAATAAGGGAAAGATGAAGAGATAGTGGATAATATAAGAGAGCAAGAGAGAGATTGAGCAATAGAGAGAGAGAGAGAGAGAGAGAGAGAGAGAGAGAGAGAGAGCCAATAAAAGTGGGGGAGAATTGATAGCGCCAACGAGAAAACAAAAGAAAGCAAGATAAAGATCGAGTGTTAGAGCTAGTAGATACAGAGAGAGAGCAAGATAAAATGCAAGCAAGAGAAAGCAAGCTAGAGAGATCACAACACAGAGAGAAAGAAAGCACAGGAGACATATGAAGATAGAGGAGAAAAAAAAAAAGAGAGGAAAAAGCAATAGACAGTGAGAGCAAGGCATTTGAATAGAGGGAGAGTAAAAGAATTGAATTGAGGGATAGAGAGATATAGAGGAAAAAAGTAGAGAGACTAAGATTTAGCAAAAGCTAAAGAACGAGCGGGAGCTAGAAGAGATAGATAGAGACCGAGAGGGAAGGATAGAGACGCACAGACACAGAAAGGGAATGGGAAATATAAAGAACTAAAGCATCTGATAGGAAGTGACTGAATGTGTTAGTAAGAATCAGACAAATGCTTCGATTTTCTTTGCGATTTTTAGCATTCATCACATAAGAAAAAGAGAGAGAGTAAAGAGTCTCAAAATACTATGACCCATTAAAATATTGCCCCACAAGATACCTCCACCTGTAACTATAGAAACTCTAGATCTCCCCTGGCCAGACCATAAATTAAGTAGTTTAATAATGGAAATGTCAATTGTTTTGCGTACGAGTGCTTGTGGCAGACATTTCGGTTGCTTGACAATTTTGCTTTTTACTTCGAGTCACTCGAAAACAATGTGCAGGAAAGTGCCAAAAAGCTGACACAGATTTCCGACTATCTGAATGGAAATTTGAGTTTAAATGGCGCTCGTTGGGGCTCACTCCAACTTGTTGGGCCGGGCTAACCTTTCGAACAAACGCATTCCCCTTGCCAAACACTTTACATATTAAAAAGTTATTTTTATGCGCCAAGAAGGAGGAGGGGGAGGGGAGGGGGTTGAGCCGCCGCATCGCATCCTTCAGGAACTTGATTATACATTTTTTGTAACTGGCATAAAATGCTAATTGTTTGACCAGCTCCTCGCTCAAGCGTGGCCAACTCATTTTTGGCTTGGATTTTTGTATGTAATTAATTAAAAATTTGTTGCCACAGCAAGTTTATACCCCTCCCCCCTCTTGTTGTTGAAAATAAAAAGGGTAATTAAAACTTGAAAAAAAATATGAAACGGACAACATTAATTGACCTAGAACGGGCGAACGGCTGAAGAGATCGCCGCTGTAACGGGAAACTCACTCAAACTGTGCAACTCACTCAAAGTCAGGTGCGTGCGAAGTGCAACTGTAAATGTTACGCATACGCCGCGTGTAACAAACGAGCAAGGCACACACAGAGATTACGCTTGCGCTCTCCCTCGCACTCGCACTCGCTGGCCAAAGTGCATGCAGCAGCGGCGGCAAAAAAAATCAATTAAAATGCACTCGAGTGCATTTTCTGCTGTAAGAAGAAATTTCGTGCTCGTTCTTGCCGTGGCTCGTGTGCTGCTGCCGAAAATAAGCTATAGGCTAAATTGTTGCCGCAGAACCCCTAAAAGCAGAAATCCCCCTTGACACGCCCCCCACCCCCTCCCCAACCTATTGCCGCCGCCCACACACAGATGCGCTCTGGCACGATTTGCCCTTAGTCGCGCGCTCGGTGCGACGAAATTTCAATTCAGTTATTTGTGCAGTTTCGCTCAGTCAAGTTGTGTGTGTCCTGTGTGCGCTTCACCTCAGCGACAAATCAAATCGCAAAGCAGCCGAAATTTAAATTACGCACAATCACTGTGTGTGTGTGGGTCAGCCCGTTCTCTGGCTCTTGCAATCTAATAAACGTGGCCAAACAAACAAACTGCATTAACTGCCTGCCCCAGAGGCAATCGACAGACGCCGTCGCTGTGCCACAATAAACACAGATCCACTGAGAGAGCGAGCGCAACAGAGAGCGAGTGAGTGAGAGAGAGTGATAGTGAGTGAGAGAGAGAGAGGGAGTGTGACTGTACTTTGGCGCCCAAATTATCAAACGCTGTAATAACGAAACCAATTAACGCAAAACCCAAAGCCCAAAACCAATCAGTGAACTAAACCAAAGAATTTACGATTCGAGCGCAAAACTCGCTCATTCGATTAGCGTTCAAATTTTACATGGCAAAAGCCCCAAACAAAATTAAATAAATCTAAACACAAACCATTGCGACAGGTGAGTTGGAGGTGCACAATTTCTATAAACCTAATTCAGTGTATGCGCTGATAATTGAATTTGTCAACATTCAGGCTTGTGTGCATCGATAGACATGCGATAACCGATAACGATTGTTGACAGCTTCGATTAATGTGTGTGGCCTTATGATTGTTTATATGAAATATAAATTTATAAAATATATTTATTAATTGAATGATAAATGATGTTTAAATGATGAAATATGAATTTAAAATATAATTTTTATTTAAAATTGGTATTTTTCGATAATAAGTATGATAGTTACTTGTTGAGCCTTATGTCCTATATGACTAAAAATACATTTTTAGTCTGTAATATTTAATTATTATATATTTATAATAATATTTAATTATTATATATTTATATTAATATTTAATTATTATATATTTATAATTATAACATAATATTTATATATTTTTATTTCATTTATTTTAGTACGATTTCTTTTTAGGCAGTTATATTTTATTTATTTCAGTAATTTTTTTTAAATTTTCTAAGTATTCTACATGATAAATGTCCTTAAATTATGATATACGCGCTGAAAGAATTCAAAATATATATTTCTACGGATCAATTCATTACCTTTATTAATTCTTTATCGAACTTTTTTTCAAATTAATATATTTTTTTAATAATCCTCTTTTTTATGCCCTTTTTTTTTTCAATATATGAACTGACAGAATGAATTTTTTAAATATACTATATATCAAATTAATACCCATATTCATTCTTCATGGAATTTATATATTCTTTCAAAGTAATCCTCTTTATTTATTCACTTTTTTCCAATATACAAATTTATTTAATATGTTTAAGCTCTTTTCAACACCCTTTTCTGCTTCCTTATATAATTTCGATAACTTCAGCCAAAGTTATATCTGCTCAAAAGAGCAAAAAAGTGTTGAAAGATAGTTGCTAACTACTGACTAAAAGATTAATTCTTCTTTAAATTACTTTTATGGTAAACTGCAAACGCAATTTATGTACCAAAACTTTTTTTTGTACCCCGAAGCCATTGGTAAAAGAAATGGGATTTCAGGCTGCAAGTGCATGTAAAAGGTGTAAAAGGTATTTCTGATTAAAACTACGAGATAAGTTGATAGAGCCAGAAGAGATTAAATTTACTATAAAACCCACATGAATACAGAATATACTTCTAGGTATATTTAATACATCTGTCTTAATCTATAAAATATATAAGAAAGAGAGAGAGAGAGAGTTGTGCCTTGGCACATAGACTCATAAAGATGTTATTATGATGCTCTGAAAATGTGATAAAGAAACTCCAACTAGAACAAAAGTTCTTCAACAACTAACTTAACATAGTTGGGCAGTTCAAGCGCAGCTGCTACATAAAGGGCATGATAATCACAGCGGTTGCTTATGTGTGAGTGCGTATATGAGTGTGTATGTGTGTGTTCAAGCATTGTATGCTAAGTATGCAGAACACAACAGAAGACTGATTGAAATAGCTACGCTGTGCAGGATTCAGGGTATTCGCAAGTCGGGCACTGCCGCCTGGAGCACTCGCCCACTTGTTTTTACAACTATATTTCGATTTCCATTCATAGATTTCCTTTTATTGTTGTTCTTTGCCATCGCTTTCATTCATTGTCAAACAATGCCAGCTGACAGCCACGTTTGATTGATTCGTTTGGCCAATATCAGTTTAATTAACAGCTCAATGCTAAGCAGTATCTGGCTCTTCGGAGCAGCTGTCATTTATGCTGCTTTTTCTTCGGCTGCTCTTCAAGTCTCTGGGGCGATGTAATTTAAAACAATTTGGTGGGTAAATCCCATTAAATGTTCAACAACTTTTGAGCCGGCTTCACTGCGTCAGAGCGCTTTGTTCTCCATTATGTGGCACAATGGGCGCATGGACAAGGACGACAAGGGCGAGCGCCGCAAGGACGACTAATTAGAGCTACGCCAGACACTAGACACTAGAAAATATGGAAATGAGGAAATAACGAACTTAGCGTCACGGCGCAAAGTAAATAAACTAAGCCACGATTTCAGGCGAAAGCGCCATAAAATATGAACAAATTGGAAATATAGAAGTAAAGTTTACTTAATAACAGGCAATGCTAGAGAGAGACGAGCACAAAGCAACATGCCCAGGGAAAATATCAAAAGTAAAATATGAGGGAAAAAAAACACACAAACTACAGCATGCATAGTAGAATATGTATGTATGTGTGTGAGTGTATGTATGTAAATATATATTTTTACGTGCACAGTAATGAAAGGCCTCGGGCATAAGTTTTAAATAAATATTTGACTGTGTATATGTGCATGTAATTTAACAAAAAAAAACATAGTAGAAGAAATATATATACATATGTATATATGTGTAAAAATATATATATATATAGGTATATATATAGAAAAAAAAACAAGAGCAAAAGAAACGTACAAGAGTTATGGTCGTTTGGGAGGCGGGGGATTGCCTGCTGCATATGAAAATTATGATGAATGATATATATTTATGTATATATATATATATACATATATATAAATATATAGCTGCATCAGCACGATAATTTAATGCTCTAAAAGCTTGACAAATAATTATGCCAAATTTTTTTTCCTGCAATTGAAGGCACCTTTGAAACCTTGCTTAAAGCTCAACTTTAACATTTCATAATATTTTATTTTATTTTCTATTTCATTGTCGTGCTTTATTTTCCTCAAACATTTTTACTAATATTTCCAGCTTTTGATACAATTTTCTAATATTTTCCATAAAATATATATATTAAAATCAATATTATAAATATATTTTTATTTACTTAAGTCTTTCCTCAAAACTCAACTTTAACATTAAATAATATTTTATTTTATTTTTGTGTTTTATTATTTATTTTATTTATATTATTTAAAGATTTTGATACAATTTTCTAATATTTTCCATTAAAAATATTTTGAAATATATATTAAAAATATATTTTTGACTCTTTCCTATTTTATTTGCTGTGCTTTTCTCCCTTAAATATTTTTACAATCCTTTAAAGCTTTTGATTCCTTTTTTTAATAGTTTCCATAAAATATAAATATATATATATAAATATATGTAAATATATTTTTGCCTACTTATTTTATTTATTTATATTTTATTTTACTTATTTTTATTTTATTTAATTTTATTTGTTGAGCTTTATTTCCCTTAAAAATTTGTACAATTATATAAAGCTTCTGATACAATTTTCTAAAATGCTCCATAAAATATATATTAAAATATATATTATAAATATATTTTTGCCTATAAGACAAACTTACTGATGTAGTCATTATGCTCTAGCTCTCTTGTTCAGTATATACATATATATATATATGTACGTGCTGCAGATGATGTGGACGCTGAGCAGCGGGCTAGGTAAATATGCACAACAACAAAACTGCCTGGCTGACTGCCGCTCACTGTTGACTTGCAGCACGTTTTGGTGGGCGTGGCCAAGGGGGGGGGAGGGGGATCGGCGGGGTAGTTCTTAACAACGGCGACAACGCAGTCTGGCCCCGAAAGTAGGTTGAGGTAGCCAGCCGCCAAGCGCTGCCATGTTTAGAATATGCACACAAAGCGTAAGGCCAACAAAAGCTGCAAGAAGGGTTACTAGATGAAGCGGCGACGGCGGCGGCAGGCGAGCTTATGTGTGTGTGAGTGTATGGGTGTGCCTGTGTGTGTGTGACTTGTGTTTTAAAGGAGGCGCAGCCTTGTTGCTGTAGACAGTGTAACAAAAGATTTGCTTAGCTTTCATGTAAAGCGTAAAATACAAACAATTATGCAGCTTGTTGGTAGGATACAAGCTCACAGTGCACCCTTCCCCCCTCCCGCCTCAAGTCCTTCCCCTCGCCCCTGCTAGCCATGCGCGCCAACGAGCCCGCATTTCCTATTTAGTAGGCCGTCATAGGCCACTTGAGCCCGAGACTTTGCTACTTGAACATTTTTTTCTTCTCTTTTTTTTTTTTTTGGACAAAGGCAACGCAACGTCGCAGGGGGCGCCAAGGGGTAGCGAGCGGGCGGCGCTTCCACAAAATATGACAAATTACAAAATAATTGTGCGCACAGTCAAAATATGTTCTGCTCGGCTCTGCTGCGCTCTGTTCATGGTGTTTGTGTTGTCGCTGTTGGCTCTGGCTCCCGCTGCTGCTGCTGCTGTTGCTGTTGTCGCCCGTCCACCTTGCAATATTAATGAACTCTTTTACATCGTCTGTCATTTCCATGGCTTTCGTTGGGGCAACGCAACCGCAATATTGCAAGCGGCTGCCCATGCCGCCCATTACCATTACCAATCCCACGCCCACGCCCAAACCCAATTCCAGCGCCAACTTTTGCCCGATTGGCAAACAGTCTGCGCCTAACTATTTGCATTACAGTCGCACGGGCGTTGACGACGGCAGTGGGCGTGGTTCGAGCCGGGCCAGCAGGCAGTCCCATCACGATTCTACTTAAGGCAATCATCTGGTGGCTACGTTTATGCGTTGGCCGATTGTGAGCGGGGTGTGTTTAAAGGGAAGCGGGAATATATATAAAATATATATAAAATCATTAATATTGTGCTTAAAGTAATGTTCATCAAGTAATATTTGTAAGGGTTTTTTTTTTTTAATTTTTTTAACACTTTAAAAATATAATTTTTGTGATATTGTTCTACTTCTGCTGCCATCTCCTCAATCTTAGTATATTGTCGTTTGTCATGGATGTCTTCATTTTCTGAATCAAGAAAAATATGATAGATTTAGTCTGGAGCATACGATTGCAACATCATTTGCTTGTTGTTTTTTTTTTTGGTCTACATTTTAAAGAGATTCCTTGCTTTATTTATAGAACAGGCAAAACTCAAAAACGAGAGTCAAAAGTCAAAGAGTCAACCCGCTATCAAGCCTCACGGTTGTCATAAATTTATTAAATTAAACTTATATAAAATTATATATATTTATGTACACTATAAATTTTTTATTTGTTTAAATTTCTTATAAATTTCTGCAAGGATTTTTTTTTGTAAATTTTTAAACTATTTCTTAGACTAGAGTCTAAGTACTTCGCTCTTCCATTGCATTCAACGCAGTTTTTGCTATGTAAATCTATTCAAAATATATGTAAACGTAATTTGCTATTTAAGCTAAGAAATCATAATTAAAATTTACTATTTGAGTTAAGAAATCATAATCAAAATGTGTGTTATATATATATTTATAGGCGCACATGTGTGCGATATAAATTTACATACATAAGTAAGCAGTAAATTCACAATTCTATTTCCAATATGCACGTACATAAATTATGAATGTATACGCACACATCATCATCCTCATCATCTATAAAATCCTATCACATTTTTGCTCCACAACCCGCTTATCACAATTTCCCCGAACTTGACGCATAAACGAACGTGCCACAACAAATCCGCCCCCTCCCCCTTTGCCAGGCATTGACAATGCTCCAACTATATACGCATTTGCCGGCAGCTATAGGAAAAGTCTGCACCTGCGACGGTGAACGACATCCAGCCATTTGGTTACCAAATAAACGCGCTCGCTCTGTTCCAAGTTAGTTACTCGAATGCATTTTATATGGCCCGCTGGCCGTGGCAGCGCTGTTTGCATAGCCTCGCGGGCATTCATTAAAGCCTGGGCGTATGCATCGATGCTTTAAGCTAGAGAAAAAAGGGGAGGAGAGCAGAAAAATAGTGAAGAGGGAAGCAATTTTTGTGACAAGCTAGTTGGCGCTGAAACTAAAAAGGAAATTAAAGGAAAATGTGCGTCGCTATGCGAGTTTGAGTAATGGAACTTTGTCGGGCCTTACAAAGTTGCCGGGATAGATAGTTGGCTGGCAGACAGACAGGGGGACAGGAATGCCAGTTGGACTTGGCTTATTACATGCCACGACGCCGAAACACGGGGCGTATGCTGCATGGCGTTTGGTGTTGGCCAAAAACTTATTAGACAGACGGAAATTGAATATTGTTCCAGCAAAATTGTTAAATGCTTTTGCGCTCCGAGCGAATCCTGCCCATTCCAGCTGCGCTTGACGTGTCCTTTATTTTTTTTGTATTCATCTCAATTTTCCTTTTCTATTTTTTGGCTGGGTGTGACAAGTGTGTGGTTTTCACTCTTTGTACGACTTTTAAATTGTTTGTTACGTATACGACATGTAATTAGAAAACTGTTATCATGTTTGGGTTAGTTTGTGATGAAGTAAAAAGTATTAAAATATGAACTCAAACTGTACCTGAATCAAAGAAGTTTTTCTTGAAGATTTAATCATAGATTTTGCTCTACCTTTGACCTTCTACAGTTTTCTTAGCTCTTCATAATCGGATGTGGGCATAGAAAAACTTGCCTCAATTTGCATATGAAACATTTCGCATTACGCATACGACCCCTTGTTGCCATAGTGCATAAGACCCCAGCCTCAGCCCCAGCCCTAGATCCCGAGCTTCATCATTAGTTACATTTTGTGGCGCACGATAAGCTTATTAGCCGAATGTAAGCGACAATGTTAGTTAAGTGGCATTACGTATACGCCCCCGTGCGCGGCGAGAACTTTAATAAAATGGCGCAGCAGCAGCAGCAGCTAATGGGACTGGCACCTGTTTAAGACCAGACACTCGCTCGCTGTGAAGCGTTAAACTCTTTTTAGCTTGAGCTCCTTCCGCATCGCCGTCTTTGTCTCTTAATGCCAGTTGAGTGCATCGCTTGGCTGGGCTTAAACGCAGCAGTCGCAGCTGCTCACTTTGTATTCGCCCACGCACACCCACTCGCACTTGCAGTTCAATCCGCTTTTTTATTCTTGGCTTGCAAACACAAACGCATGTAAATTGGCCAATTTCGTGCTGTCCCTGACAGGCCGCTGCCAAACCTCTCGAAATGCTAAGAAAAAAATTGCATATCGTTTTCTTCACCAAATCCCTTTTCTTTTCATTTATCTGCAGTTTTTTTTTCGCTCATCTCCACCGACTGCTCCAGCTTCTCCTTCTGTCATCATGCTCCTCCTTTGATTTGCAACTTTGTTGATTTCCTTTCCTTTACTATCTATCTCTCTCTTCCATTTTATTTTTTGACCTTTTGCAATTGCACAAAGATGTGCATCTATCTTGAAAAAAAAGAAGAATCTCTTGGCTGTCGTTGCCATGCCAAAAATGTTGGAAAATTAAAATTGAAGCTAATGGGAGGGCAAAGTATAAATATAGATGAATATATATATATGAGCTTCTTGATTTTGAAAGTTTTCTAAGTTATTTTACCCTTTCAAAACCACATTTCCTTTTTAAGAAGGTTATAAATTTCACAGCCATAATAAAAACTTGAATGTTGGAACTACTTTACTGTCGAAAAATTATATTCCATAATGCAAAAATATTTTTTAATTTCTTAAAACGCAGAACTCTAAGGCAAATGTGACTTATTCCTCTTGCAAAATTAAGAGCTCACATATATATTAGTATATAAATATATATACTCGACTTGCCATTTTAAATGGAAATAGATGTTATCGTATAATAAATAAACAATGAGCAAAGGAGTGCAAATTAATGGCCCTTGGAAGCTCATTAATTTTCAAGCAGTCTCTCGCCTCACTCCATTGCAATATCAGTGTCAGACTGTGCAAGGTAAAGTCAAATACGTTTCCATATTTCATATCAAACGAAATCCCTGTGACAAACAGATTGAATTTTCTTTTTGCATTTGCCAAAAAAGTAAAACTTTTATCGCTCAGCTTTGCTTGTTTCTGGAGATAACTCTCGCATAATATATCTAATGGCCATGTAAAGAGCATGTAAGCTCCAAAGTAAACGTTTCTTCCTCTCTTTCCATATATATATATATTATATTTTTTGGTTATTTTAACTTCGTCTCTTGCTGCTTCTGGCGCTCTTCGTGTCACATCAATCACGTGCCGTCTTTCGTGCATGTGCAGCAGAAAAGTATGCTACGTTTTCTGCACTTAAGTAGCTTGTTCTCTGCGCTGCGTGCGTTTTAGTTGCCTCTGTGGAATTTATTGTTGCCGCCGCACGCCACACAAGCTGGCAATATATTGTGGCATACGATTTGTTAGCGCAACCACAGCAGCAGCAGCTGCTTGAAAACCCATTTTGACTTCTGTCGCCCGCTCATTAAAATTGAAAATAAATATTGAGCTCAAGACGCTCAAGAGCGTCAAATAATTAATGATAAGTAATATGGGAGACGTTGACTTCGACAGGCATTTGGCTGACCGCAAAGCCAGCTCGAGGTGTGTGCCTGCTGGGGAATCCTAATTTGATTAGCGTCGCACCGAACCCAACTCAGCGCAACTCAACGCAACTCGACTCCACTCAAACCAAATACCACACGGTGAGCACTCGGCTCTACCTTCACTTGGCATTTCAGATTGATGTCTGGCAATCGTTGCCAGGCGAGCTTCATTAAAACTTTCGTAGCTAGCGATTGGCTGTGGTCTCTGTCGAGCTAAGGCCTGAGGTAAGCTAACCGCAACATTTCATTAAAACTGAGGTCGACAACTTGCATTGGGCTCAGACCCAGGCACAGCCAGCTCGAGAGATAGCAGCAGCCTGGTTTGCTTAAGAGCGTGAAGTACCTGAATAATTGGCCAACTTCATAGGCGTATCAATGCATATCCACTTGATCATACGGAAGTGGTTTAGAGACTATAATATGAGGTGTCTGGAGAGGCGTAGAAAGTGTAGCTTGTTGATGTTTTAGAAGGTGTTGAGAGTTGAGATAAAAGGGCTATTGGTTTGTGACTCTAATGATGAGATAAGATGACTCAAAATTACATAGACTGAAGGTCTATAGTGTGGATTAGATTTGATTACTAAAACTTATATTAAAGACCTTTAACTATAATATAATAAAACTTGCAAAGAGACAAAAAATAAATAAACAAATAAAGAAATAAAAAATAAATAAAAATTCCCCTAATAGAAAACTTTTCAATTCCCTTTTGCCTTTTGTCCTTTTGAGTATTAAAATAAGATGACTAAAAACTATGTCGACTAAAGGTATACGGTGGGAATAGAGTATTCAGACTTAATGCCTAGAAACTATATTAAAAATCTTTGACCTTTAATTATAATAAAAAATAATAAAATAAAATAATAAAATTCCATCAATAGAAAACAACTTCCACTTCGATTCCCTTTTTGCCTCAAGTAGACAATAGGACTAGGCCTAAGACTTTTTAGTGTGGAATAGGGTACTCAGATGTGATGACTAAACAATATTTTAAAAATCTCTGACCTTTAACTAAAACTTGCAAAAAGACAATAAGAATATCTTTCAATGATAAACAACTTTCATTTTAATTCCCTTTTGCCTAAGGAGTATTAAGATTAAACGACTAAAAACTTTTTAGCCTTAAGGTCTATAGGGTCAGACTTAATGACTAAAAATTGTAATACAAATCTATGACCTTTAATTATAATAAAAATTGCAAAAAGACGATAAAAATATCCTCCAATAGAAAACATCTTAAATTTCAATTCCCATTTGCCTCAGGTAATCCCATCCATAAACTAAACAATTTCAATTAAATTGCATCAACATTCAGTTACCCAGGACAATTGACGCATCAACTGCTGAGTCGCAAATTGCATATTTAATTGAATATGTTTAAATTGCAATTAGATTGCTGGCCAAACTAATGACATAATTGCCAAGATTTGCTGTCGTGGGGGCTCCAATGGCCAATTAGCTCGTTGCATATGCAAGCACTTGAGACATGTTTCCACATATAAGCGGCGAGCAGCGTGTCCCTGTACAATTAAATTAACAATCTTTTATGCATTTCTAAATGCATGTTGCAAAATCAAATATAATTACAGCAAAAATATTTTGTAGTCGTCGTCGTCGTCGTCGATGTTGTTGTTGCTGTTGAAATTTTACAAATTTTTGCGTAGCATTGTAAGCGCTGCAGCAGCAACTGCAGAATAGAGGCAAAAAGTGCAGCTAAATATAGACGACTCGAGTTGGCACTGGGTAAGTGCCTCCCCGGTGGCTTGGTGGACGGATTCTCATCGCATTGCCAAATGCAGTGGACGACGCGCAGTGCCGGCGGCAAGGGCACCATCGCGCGCACTCAACTTGTCACAGGGCTGGCGATGCAAAAAAAAAAATAAGAGAAGGTGGAAGAAGAAGAAGAGGGAGCCCGCACTCGCGCTGAAATGTTTATGCCGTCCAATAAGTGGTTGTTGATAGCGGAGCAGCGCAGCGCAGCAATGAATCGCATCGAGTGACAACATAACAAAAGCAAATAATTTAAATATATTCAATATCCATTTAGGGACAGCTTCATTAGTATGAAAAATATCCAATGTTGATGGGATATTTCATGGAGAAATTTGCATTGCTTTTCTTTTATTTTATTGAGCTGATTGGAGGGCATTTATTTCTACTGTCAGTTTTTATAGAGGAAACTGAGCTGATTGAGTGCTTTAAAATGAGTTTTGATAGCTCTTTAACAAGTATTTGTGCGGGGCTTAAAAAATAGAGCCTCAGGTTACTATATCAATATATCAAATATTAAAAAAAAAAATATAATAGAAAATGCTTTTAATATGGAAGAAAACTATTGCAACTATTATTTCATTATAATTCTGATAAATATTACTAATAAATACCTTTATATAAAGAATAAAGCTTTGCAACTATCTTTTCTTTATCATTCTGATAAATATTACTAATAAAAATTGTACCTATTTGCTTATTATCATTCTCATTATTAATTACAGTGTGACTATGATTAGCCATATCATTATAAATCACATTAGCATTTCCATTTTTATTATCATAGACAATAGCTGTAGCATTTGCATTTGCATTAGCATTTCCAAGAGCATTAGCTCTAGCACTAGAATTAGTATTTGAATTAGCAAAAGCATTAGCATTAGCATTAGCATTATCATTATCAATAGCATTGGAATTAGCATTAACATTAACATAAAAAAATAAATAAAATAATACATGAGCATTGGAATTAGTTTTATCATTGGAATTAGTCACTATTAGCATTCGAATTAACATTAGCTTAATCATTTGTTTTAGTATTACATCATATTGGTATTAGCATTAGCATTTGATTAGTATTATAATTAATATTGTCTTTTTTATTCTTATAACATCATTAGCCTTTGCATTAGAATTTGCATAGGTATGAAAATTTGCATTAGTATTAGCATTCAAATTAGCAGTAGTATAATATTAGTATAATATTAACAGCTGGTAATAGCATATGCTTTATCATAACTTTTGCTTTACCATTGCCACATGTAACATATTATTATATGTAATATTACCATTAGCATTAGTATTAGTATATTATATGTATTAGCATTAGCATTAGCATTTATATTACCATTTGCAGAAGAATCATCACAAATAATAGCATTTTCATTCGCATTATCATAAGCAATAACATTATTATATTCATAGATATTCACATTTCCATATCTATCATATTATTATAGTAGAATATATTCTCTCATTGCCTCTCATTGCTCCATATATGTGGTTTAGTGCAGCCCTGCTGCACAGCATCGTTTGGCTATTAGGCTGTGCGTCGTCTATATACTGTTGTCTATATATTATGTACTAAATCTGTCGTTTGCCTTCAATATGTCAGCGGTGTTGGCCGTTGACGCCGCTGCAGGTCTCGCTAGTTTTTGGGATCTGCTCTCGGCTGCTGCGATGTCTGCGTGCTCGTGGTTGTCGCTAAAATTTAATTAATGTGAAAATTTGCACAGACTGCGGCTATTTATAAGTTGTTGTAAGTGCTCGCCAATGCAGTACCCCTCTCTCTCTCTCTCTCTATCTCTCTCTTTGTGCTATGCTGCGTAAATGCAATTTGCACAGAAACTGATTGGAAAACCCTAACTGAGCTGCATAGGAAGCTAATTTTCACAGCATCCACATATGTATGTGCGGCAAGTGTTATCGATATATGGTCAAAATGAACTCTCGCTCTCTCTTTAAAATGCAAATGTGACATGCTGGTGATTTGCTTGTTTGCATATCAAACAAATTGACGAGCTGCGAGTTGCTACAGTTTTCGGCGGGGGAAAGGGAGTGTGTCAGGTGCCGCCCGCGCCCGGCATCCTGTTGACGACCACAGCAAACAAAAGCACTCGAAAAGCTGAACACTCTGTGAACAACTGTAAACTCTGTGTGAACTCAATGTCAGAGCTGGCCGAACACTCGACACGCTTTTTGTTACACCCTCAAAACTAAGTTCAGTATGAAAATGACAATGTTACAGAGCAGATATACCCTCTCTCTCCACACTCCCCCTCTGACTCTCCCTCTATAGTTATTTAAATAGTTCTCAACAAGATTAAGGGATTATGGTTAACAAAAAAAAAAGTATTATATTTCCAATTTCCAATTTATGTGGCTTATGCATTCAATGTTGATTAAACTTTTTGTCGAGCGAACTCTATTTTTTTATCGCAAATATTCCAGGTATCGGAATTAATGATATTTTTAGCTGCATTCATATTTTTATTTATTTATTATTTTAATTAAAAATCTGTGCATATTTTATGACTCTCCAATTTCACGCTTTGTTTTTTTTTCCTCCTTTTTTTGAGTGTATCTCATGGTCGTCTAGCTGCATTTGCATTCGGCTCTGCTGCCTGCCTGCCTGCCTGCTGTTGATTTTCACTATCACGAACAGGTGAAAAGGCTCATGCTGGTTCGCTCACGCAGCGGGTGGACGTGCCCGCTCAAGTCTTAAGAGCATCAGTGAAAAGTGTAATTGAATTTTGATTTAAAGTCCTTTGATATCCGACACAAGACACCGTACACTTGGCTCGCCACATGGTTAGGCGAGCACTTCAGCCTGCCCCTGCCCCCCCCTGCCCACCGCTTCTGGCACCATTTTGTGCCCAGCTATTGTCAATTTATCGGAAAAGTAAATCAATATACTGCTGTCCTTGTGCGCTCTGCGTGTGTGTGTGCCTGTGAAAAGCCAAAATGGCCAGACTTCTGGCCAAATAGCATTGCCAAACTAAAGCGACCAATAAAAATAGTTGCAAACACAATGGAAAAGTTCTTGCAAATTGATTTGTTGCAGATGTTTTGGGGCTTTGGCAGCTATTGTCAGACGCTGCCTGGCATGTGGTCTCTCTATCGTGTCTGGTCTTATACTTTAATTACTTAGATTAATTGAAAAGTTTTGCGGCAAGCGGGGGACGATTCCCTCGCCCTCCCTCAACTACAAACTATAGATTGCAATTTTAATTAAGCTGCATATTGCAATTGGGAATTAAAGCAACAATTGATTCTTATGCAAAAGGCTTCAAATTCCTCGAATTTCAATTTAAAAAAATGTGTTTTTGATATATATTTTATATATATAAATCAGGGTAGAAAAAAAACAAATATGTGTATTTTATATTTTCCAGGAATTACATAGAAACTTTTGCATTTTTTTTTGTGAATTGCAATAATATTTTCATCTTCTTTTTAGCTGGAATTTTTGACCAGGCTTTAAGTTTTCAACTGTGACAAAGGTAGACTTAAGAAACAATTTGTTGTTTATGTTTTTGTTGAAAGAAAGTTAAGTTTTGAAGGTAGAGAAACAGAGAGAGATGGTAAAAGATAGAGAGAGAGGGAGAGAGTGAGTGAGAGGTAAAGAGCTGCAGCGTCAGTCAATGCCTCTTCCCTTTACCTTTGTCTTTCACCTCAGCTGACATTCTCTCATCAATAATAAATAATTTCTCCCTCTCTCTCTCTCTCTCTCTCTCCTTCTCTCTCTCTCTCTCCCCCTCTCTCTCTCTCTCTCTCTCAATTATGCTTAATCATTTAGCATCAGCCATATCATCGGACCAGCTCGCATGTTTAATGAACTCTTAATCCTCAGCGAAGCTGAGCCTCGGCCCAGCCTCGTCTCATTAGAGTCTCATTAAAGCGCAGTTGGGCATAGGAAATAGCACAATGTTTTCTTGCGCTGCTACGCATAGCCATTCTAGCCCTTTCTAATTGCCGCATATCGTCGCTGTAAGCAACTCTAATGGAAAATATTTGGTAATCTAAGCCCGAAAAAAGCGTGGCCAGTGCACACCTTTGCGGCAAGGATGTCAGCTGGTGGCTGCCTGCCATGTTGTCCGCTAATAGATCCCAAAGCTAGAGCCCCGTGTGTCCCAAGTCCACCCCCCCAGGTGTGTGTGGGTGGGTGTTGGCTGCTGGAAAATGAATAATGCCGCGTTTGGGTTTCGCTGTTTGGGGCCAGCAGCAGCAGCAGCAGCGGCGCCAACAGCTACAACAAGTTGGCCAAAAATGTGTGTTTGGAAACGGACTGAAAACCAAAAGCTCTGCACAGTTATTTTAATTAGAAACGAAGCAATTTGCATATTAACAGCGCTCAGAGCAGAAAAGAGGCGTGAAAGAGCGCCAGAGAGCGAGGGGGAGAGAGAAAGAGATAATGAGAGAGAGAACGAGCGCGAGCGACCGTGTCTCATGTTAAATTTAAACTTTATTTCAATTTAGTCGAGGACGTTTTTCTAGACTCTGAACACCTGACAAACAGCTTAAATAGTTAATGAGCAAGCTGTTAGTAACTAATTAGAGAAATGTTTTGGAAATTATTCAACGAGGACTTGAATTAAATAGAGATTTAGCTAACAATGTTTTAGAGAAGCTAGCAATGTTAAAGTGCTTACAAAAAGTATATACAAAATTTAATTAGAGTCAGTCTTGAAAGTTCAATTGAAGTTAGCCAATATTCAACTTAGCCAAGTCAACTTTTCTTGGTCTAATAATCTAATGCTGGCTTAGATTTTGATGTATATGTATATTGACTTTAGATTAGAAAAGAGTTTAATGTTATATATTATTATATTATTATATATATATATATATATATATATATATATATATGTGTCGGAGCGTACTGAGCTTGTATGCGTGTGGTTGTTGTCTCGGATATTTCACAGTGATGATAGCTTCATCATGTTGCATAGGCTTCTAATTGTGTGACTCGGCGCGTACTGGAAATATGTGTGAGAGTTGCCCTTGAACATTTTCGTGCAGATCGTAAATTCGAGACGAGTTGCATCAGCCGATATTTTGTAGCTGGAAGAAGTATCGTTTTAGCGAGGCGACAGCGTAGGCACAAGGAGTTAGAAAGGCAACGAGGGCAGTCGTTGTTTGAGACTCAGTGCAATCTCGTTGCGCTAAGACAATCGCAGAAAATAATAATGTTTCGACATTTATATTATAAAGCTATAAAGCTAATCAGCCCTGTGAAGTAACTCACATTGCTTTATAACAACAAAGCCAGAATTTATGGAAATTTTTAAGCAGTTTATTCTATAGCTACAATATATTTATCACAGCTAATAGCACTCCAGCTTTATTTTGAACGAGCAAATGAGCTATTAATATTATTTCAATCATGAAACAGAAGCTTGTCTCTAATGAATATTTATCATGATATTTATGAATGCTATAATTTGTTTTGTTATAAATATAATTGTGCCTGTTTATGTATTTATTTCTTATTAGGGCAATAATGAGCTGGTCGGAATTTTACCTAATTTCTATAAGCTTAAATGACAATACAAAATATGTAAATGCAATGAAAAAATGCTGCAATCAACAAAAAAAATAATTTATTTATTTTTCGAAATTTATTTTTCTGCTGAAGAAATATAAAAGCTGTCAGCCCACATTCTCCGTATTTGTATTTAGTTTCTTTTCTGCAATTAGAAATTAGATTGTGTCTTAAACATTTGAATTGAATAATAAAAGTCAATGGTTATCTAAAATTTGTATTCCTTTAGTATTAGTTCAAATGGACAGCTAAAGCGCTAATAATTGCTTTACATCTGCAGCCATCAATATAAGAAAAGCTTTTTATTGACGTGGCTAAATGACTGCTCTCAATTGGAGAGAAAGAGAGAGAGAGAGAGAGAAGGAAAGGAAGTCAGAACAATTTGAAGCAATCAGTAAATCAATGGGCAACTAACCGAGTTAGTTGGTCGGTCAATTAAATGCTGAAAATCAGAAATATTAAGCAACATCAATTGATACGAATCGAAGCGACTTTTGAGCATTCTCTTGATTTGTTTGTTTATTTTGTTTGTTTTTTTTTATTTGCTTTTTTCTTGTGAGAAAGAAAAGGACTTCAAAGTGTCGTCCTTGTCGGTGCTGGCATACCAACCCAAATTCAATTTCTTTTTTGTTATGCGCCAAAGGACGTGCAAACTAAACTGATTTGAAATGCAGCCAGCGGTGCCCATCGCCGAGGGGCACAACATTTGGACATTCTGACTCCCGCCATGGCGTCAGCCCAGCCGAAGAGACGTGATGCCATGTAAACAGATTCCAGTGCGAATAAATTCTGAGACGTAGGTAAATGGACATTGAGACTGAGATGGAGATGGAGACTGTGGATGGAGACTGAGACTGAGATGGAGACAGAGACTGAGACTGAGAGACTCGAGGCACAGACTAAACAATTTTGAAGTGACAGCGAATGTCAGCTGCTGTCAACGCGAAGGAAATTTGAATAGGCAAATCGTAAAGTCGAGATGACAGAGTACGATATTCCACTATTAGTATACAAGTAGATAACGAGGGTTGCTCATTGAATAATGCGCGATTACAGCCAAATGCTTTACAATTTATATGTAGCCCAGAGGCCAAGGACTGACTGACTGCCTGGTCCTTTTCATGGGCAGCCATGTCAAGTGTGTTTGCCATGTTCGAACATCTATGTCACCATTGTGTTGTGTGTCTAAAAATGTAGTATGTGTATGTATATCATATGAAAATTTAAGAACACTTTAATGATTGAGGATTTAGTTTATCTTCGGCTTCATGCTTGAAGCTTCACTGACATTCAACTACTTCTAATAACTTGGTCAGTAAAAAGGCTTGTTTGCAGCCATCAAAAATTGATTTTGTGAGATGCTTTCAGCTTATTAATCTCCTGCATAAAAACGTTTAATATACCATAATTTTAGCGAACAACGTTGGCAGCTGCAGGTAAATAGAAGAGAAATCAATTGAAGCATTAAACAAAATATTATTATACTTATTGTATTAAGGATTATGAATATGCCAATTGCAATTTAATCATTACAAAGAGATTAAAAATATTATCTATTTATCATGAATATTCAAATATTAATTGAAATATTGATAATCATTATTATCATTATTGTTATTTTTAAAAATATCATTATTAAATTGAACAATGACCAATATGTAATTTTTTTTTATTATGTAAGTATATAATATATATATTAATATGAATTTAGGCATTTAAAAAATATAAAAAAATAACAATTTAGGTATTAAGATTGTAAATAAATCAATTTTAAATGCTTGTTTACTTAGTAAAAAATTAATACATATATAAGGATTAATTTAAATATATAAATATTATATGTTAGATATTAATATTTATGAATTGTATGATTTTAAAAATGTTTAAAAGAATTAAAAAATTTAATTTATATATTTATAATTAATTTTAAATACTTGTTTACAATAATAAAAAAACCATTATACCCTGATCTCCCATTTCCAATCAGCTCAGGGTATAAAAATATAATTATTATAGAAATTTTTATATGTTTCATATATATATAATTTTTTTTATACCCTGAACCCATTGAAAATGGGAATTCAGGGTATAATGGTTTTGTGAAAATGTATGTAACAGGCAGAAGGAGGCGTGGCAGACCCTATAAAGTATATATATTCTTGATCAGGACAACAAGAGAAATTGTTTGAGCCCTGTCCGTCTGTCCGTCCGTCCGTCCGTCCGTCCGTCCGTCCGTCCGTCCGTCCGTCCGTCCGTAGAAGCTCCTAGATCTCCGAAACTACAAAAGCTAGAGATTTCAAATTTGGCATGAATACTCGTGTATACCATACGCTTAACGAGTTTATCTTTAATTTTCGATAACTCATCCCATTTCCTTATTATCGATAAAAATCGATAATTTGACTTAGTTTTTCATGCGTAACTCTGTAACCGTAGAAGCTAGATACTTCAGATTTGCAGTGTATGTTACTGTAATGAATGCGCACATTTTGGCATTTTTGGATTTTGGATACCGGTCCCCATTTCCCCAAAATTTGCAAACTTCTCCAGAAGTCGTATATCAAATACTAGAGACTTGTGCTTTGGCAAATACAAACATATGTACCATCTTAATCTACTCTGAAAGTTTCATTAAGAAAGTCCAAGCAGAAAAAAAGTTGTTAAACAATCAATTTCCCATAGTAATGCTCATATTGCAGCCCAAGCCCAGCCGCTGCGTAAACTGCGCAGTAAGCAGAGCGCGAGCCTACGCATAACTGTGTATGTATGTGTGCATGCGTTATATGCAATGTATATATAAAGAAGCGTAAAAATATGTATAGGAATGTATTTGTGTGCGATATTCGCGATACGCATAAACACTGGGAAATTCCAATTATGCCCTTTTTTCGCTGCCAACTTCAGATTTCTAAAAGGGTCAGCAGGTACCAAAAATATGTAACATTCCCACCCCTATGCCTACGCATAACTGTGTATTAATGTGTGCATGCGTTATATGCAATGTATATATAAAAGAAGCGTAAAATGATTTTAGTAACAGCTCTTACAGGGTTCAGGGTATCTCTTAATCGAGCCGTCTCGATTAGAGCACTCTTACTTGTTATAAATATACCTATTTATTTTATTTTTAGATATTTTAAAATAAATTCATATGTAATGCTTGTTAGAATGAAATGCTAAGAAAAGTTGCTTTACATATAAGTTAAGGCTCAAAAAAATTATATATAATAAATTAAATTATATATAATAATACCCTTATTTATTTAACTAGCCAAAAATCAATACCCTTCACTTTGCTTTAAATACCGTTTAACAATTCGCACTGGACAGCAAATGAAACTTAATTTGAAAGCTTTTCACTCTCTTCTGGACTTCACACTCTGCCATTTGGGCATTGGCATGCTGTCAGTAGTGTCGGGATGTCCATAAAAAATCGCGGCAGTAAATCTGGGCCGTTGGCTAATTCGTATTCATGGCCGCATAAACGAGCAAACATCTTGAAGGCAGCGGGACCTTCATAAAATTTGACGATTTTTAATTGCCCACTTTGAGACGGCGTAAGCCCGCAATGCCAAGCGCAAACTATGCTCAAAAAAATGCAAATTGCCACGACGCTGGCAGAGACAACAGCAACAACAAGGAGAGGAGAAAGCAACCTATGAAATTTGCACATCATCATTATCAAGCACAACAGTGAAAATTATCTGCTCAAGTGAAGCTGGGGCACGGCTGCCTGTCCAAAAGTGCTAACAATGCCGCAGCCACAGACTGTGCCCGCTCCCTCTCTCCCTCTCTCTCGCTCTCTCTCTCTCTCTCTCTCTTTGACTCTCTCCCTCCCGCCGTAAAAGCTGCGACGGCGACGCGTCAAATACCTTACGGCAACTTCAACTTTGTTGCTGTTGCTGCTCGGCTGTAACACGGCAAATAAAAATTGAAAGCAAATGAGACAGCGGAGACATGGGACAAGGTGGCGGATCGGGATGCGGATGCGGCTTGCAGACACGGGTACGTGCGGATGTCGCTCGGCTGTCCCGGTCCAGGAACCAAAGCCTAGACCGTGCCCACTGCCTGCACGCCCCCCGTTCGCCAACTCTGACAGCTAACGCTAAAAACGCCGAGTGTCGAGTGTCGGGCTCGGTCTCGGTCTCGGCTTGGCTTTTTGAGTGGTTGGTAATGCGTGACGGGCCCAGACCAGGGCAGCAGCAGCAGTAGCTCCCCTCTCCTCTCTCTCCCTCTACAACGTTTCTGAATTCAAATTTGATGGCGGCTGTGTGGGCAACAAGAGCGCACGTCCTGCCACCAGCTCCACTTTTCCCCCACTTTTCCTGGCCGGATGTGAGCCGACAGCGGCGTTTGTCTATGTCGTGTCGCTCCCCCCCCCCTCTCTCTTTCTGTCTACCGTCCCCAGCGCCGGCCCCTTCTGCGCCAGCTCGAAAGTTTAAGCGAATTAAATTATTTGCTTTTTAGATTTCAATATTTCCGCAGTGGAGATTTTTAGTCGATATCAGTAAAGTGGTTTGTGTGTGCGAGGGTGTGGGTCGAAGGGGCGGTTGGGGCAGGCGACGCTCTAAATTGAGTTTGATGATGCGCTGTAATCATAAAGTGCTTTGGGGCTGGCACAATATTTGGGTCTGGGTTAGCTCAGGTAACACATAACAGCTATAGATAGATATAGATTTATGGCCAAAGCGTGCGGCTTCCAATGGCCAAATAGGGTTAACATCCACAAGACGGCTATTGACATGGGTTAGTTTTAGATTTATGATTTTATAATTATGTGTAATATATTTTGCAATAAATTATGCGTATAATATAAACATCATAATTGAAAGGAGCTTGAGAGGAATGGACTTTTTCTTAAAATTCTATGGACCTTATAATTTTTATATATTTATTAAAGGAGTTTATATGATTGATATATGAGTTTTTATATGAATTAAGTATATATATGTAATCTTTATAAAATAAAAAAAATATAAATAAAGAATTTACTTGTTTATTTATCTTTTTATTTTAAAAAGATTGCGTATTAATATAGATTGTTAAGAATTTCCTGAGGTTTATATGAGTAATATAAATATATTTAGAAAAAAAACGTAGACTTAATGTTTATAATATATAATACATAAAAATTAAAAATAAATATAGGATATATAAATATATATATATTAAACAAAAGCGTATAATATATAATATATAAAAAATAAAAATAAATATAGGAAATTTAAATATATATATTAAAATATAATTATATTTATATATTATATATTTATTTATCAATTTATACATTTTACTTTGAATATATTTGTATATGTGTATATATTATAAACAATAATTTAAAGTTGTTTATTTTTTTATTTTCTAAACATATATATAAAATTATTAAAAAATATATATTAACAGATATATGACATACCTTTAACTCAGTCTCTCTATTTCTCTATATATCTCTATCTCCTTATCTCCATATTTCTATATCTATATCTAAATATATATTTTTTATTCTTTCTCTCTCTCTCTACTGTTTGCTCTGTTATTATCTTATTTCTCATAAACTTTCTCTTCCCTTACTCGCCTGCATTCCTCGATGTCCTTAAGCGCTCGCTGAAGGGTATTCATTAGTCAAGATATTTCTGCTTTCCAGCTTTATATTTGTTTTACTGAGGCCTCTTTAAGCTTGAGCTACGCTTCAAATCATTAAAACATAAAAATTATACTTATACAAAAAGCAAAGGCAAAAAGCAAAAAAAATATATATATATAAAGAAGCAGGAAAATCCGCCCGGCTGCCAAACTGCTTTCCGGAGTTTTCTTTTCCATTTAAATTCCAACTCTAATTCAATTTTCCCGCTGAATTTGCCTTTTTACGGGCCGTCTAGGCGGCCAAATTACCTAGGCAGCTAAGTATAACTACGGACAGACCTATATATATGAATATATATATACTATATAGGGAAATTGTTGTGAAGGAAATGCAAGCATGATTATTATAACGCCGCTGAAAATTTTATTTGATTCTTTTTTGCGCTGGCTTACAGGCATAAATATTGAGCATGGCAGCGCAAGAGAGAGAGAGAGAGATAGAAGTGAGAGAGAGGGACAGTGGGAGAGGGAGAGAGGTAGCGCACAATCGGTTTGAGTTTTGAGTTTACTTTACATGCCCAAAAGTTTGCTGAGCTGAAGACCAAGCTGGCTGGCTGAGGTCGAAGGGCTGCCCAGAGAGAGAGAGAGAGAGAGAGAGAGAGAGAAAGGGAATGGGAGTGAGAGGGGGAGAGGTGGGAGCAGTGGGTACCGAAAACTATTGAAGCGCACACAGCGCGAAGCGCATTCATTTACTTCGTGTGGGCGGCCATGGGCGGTTGGGGCGCACACACAGAGCCTGCCCAGCCACCCGCCCCCCGTCCCCCGCCCTCGCCAACTACTGTCGGTCGGAGTGAGCAAGTCCATTGCATGCCTGAATGGTCGCGCAAAACATGCCATCATCATCATCAAAGGGAAATTAACCTAAACGGCCATGAAGCTGTTTGCTGGGCGTTGCTGCCACAGAGGCTTTGCTTCAGGTTGTTGCTGCCGCCACCGCTGTTGCTGTAATTTTGGCTCTGCGGCTGGGAACTGGGAACTGTTGAACTGAAACTCTGCAAATGTGACTGGCTTGCAGCTCCTGCTGAGTGTGCGCCCACATTATTGCTGATTATGAGGTTGAGCAAACTGCAAAATGTTTTAACCTCCGGTTCGGTCGCTCCACTTTGATTGCCACAGCTACAGGAGCATCTGCTCCTGCCACTCCCAACAGTCGTTGGGCTTATCCTCTGGGATCTCGTCTACGACTCAAGTGAGACATTCAGTGTGTGCGTGCCGAACTCTTCTTCCTTTATATGGTGCTAATTGTGGCTGCTTCTGCCGGTTAACTGCGCTAATTGAAGTTCTCGTTGAGTCAGTTTGTGGATTTATCGATACGTTTGCGGCTAACTCTCAGTGGATGGCGTCTGCGCCGGGCTGGCACGTTGATTAACATTCTGCAACTGAAATGGGGTTTGCGCCGCTCAAAGGGCATTCGAAATGTGGGTCTCTGATATAATCTATGCAATGATTGAATGCTGCAATGAATGCTGCTTAAATGGCTGCGGGGCGCTTGAAAAATGCTGTTCAATTTGAGAGTATTTGTTGGGGCAGGTATGGAGTTTGAGAGTGGGAAAGGTGTGAGCAGAGGAAGTGTAGAAAGATTTAATCAATAGTTAAGTTTACAGACATCTATGCTAACTGGACTTAGTCGGTCTTTTCAAAGTATAAGCATGTTATTAATGGTCGCCCATTGAAGCCTTTAAGTGGTCTACAGGAAGACCTTGAGGAATTTGAGACCATCCCTAATTCCTCAAACCATTGAGTATAGGAAACAGCCTCAAAGTAAATTCTATGAATGATTGGAAAGGCAACTTTGTAGAAGTTTTATTTATAGAAGTAGCAAATGTGCTGAAGTATTTTTTAAAATCTATAGATCTATTTGTATATGAATTTGAATCTTCTATATTCTATATCCTATATTTAACTCATCAATAAATGGTATCTTCTAATATATCTATCTATCTATCTATGTATCTATCTATCTATCTATCTTATATATTTTATTGAGTCGTTCACTAAGTTTTTTTTTAGAGCAATTTAAGCAGGATTTTTTATACCCTGAGCCCATTAAAAATGGGAAATATGCAAAATATTTTTTTAAAATTATGTAGTCTATATTTTGATTGGCGTTCGGTCAACTCATCATCTCCATACACATCCCACAATTTAAGCCTTCCTCCAACAGCAATTTTACCCTTTCGATAGGAAAACAGTAAAATACACCGAAAATGCAGTGCACGATCTTTCATCTTGGATAGGGTTTCAAGCTTAAACTTCTTCAATAACTTTAACAAAAATTTGTACAAACTAACCTCACTATATCAGCTGCTTAAAAATATAACAGTAAAGCAGTAAAGTGTGAAGTTGGCTGCGGAAAAAATTCAATGCGATCAGCTGTTTCAATAAAATGAAATTACCTAATGAATGACCTAACATATTTAACTCATCAATAGATAAAATCTTCTTTAACTCATCAAGAGATAAACATTTCCTTTGCCCATTTAGCTGTAATTTCTTAACCCATTTCAATCATTGAAGTTTGAAGTAAACAATTTACAGCAAATTTAATTTAAGGTAAATGCACAAACTTCAATGAAAGATACAAGATACAGAAACAGATACACTTTACAGCTACAAGTTACAAGATTTCAGCGACAAGATTTCAGCTAGAAGTTACAAAAGACAAGATTCAGCATTTCATTTACAAGCTGATTAGCTTAAGATAAAGTTCTTAAACACTTTGTGACAATATGTTGTCAGAGTTTAATGGATTCCCCGTGGATTGCTGGGCAAAGGAACCAGTTTACACCGCAATCCCATCACAGATGCCTGCAACCCTTCAGCGATTTTGACGGCACTTTTCATAATTACCCCCGCCGCGCTCGCACAGCCTTTGTAGCGCTCGGAAATTTGCGGCGGCTGTGGCCAAAGGACGCTGCCAGCTGTTGTGGTCGACACTGCTAGCGTGTGACAAATGAGAATACATCACACTCTGTTGTAGTTCTCCTTGTTGTCGTCGTTGACGTTGTTGTTGTTGTAGTAAATGAAGCAAGTGCACAAAAAGGCTGAGCATGCTTATCCTTATTAGAGGACTTTGCTGCCCGGTAATCCAGATTTATAAAAATAGTCATTAAAAGGGTTGCTCATATATGCTGATGCCGCTGCTGCTGCTGCTGCTCCACATGCTCCGCCCAACCACGCCCCGCTTTATAAATACATTTTAATTTAGCTTTGTGCATTGAAACATATTTAAATTAAAGAGCAGCGGCTCGTAAAATGCGCTCGCTCAGCTCAGCTCCGCTCAGCTCTGTCCTGCTCTGCATGTATCGCTGCCTGGTCGTGTCCTTTGCCATTTTTAATACAGTTTATCAATGTCCAATGGACAAAAGGCGCCCGTGTTCCCTTCCTCTGCTGCCCAACTTGTTTGTGCTCTGAAGCATGCTCGATTGTGAGCCACCGCTGACGACTAGTCATGTGTCCTGTGTCCTGTGCTCAGTGCTGCCCACTTTGCGTAGCAGCTGCCACATGAATATCTGATCAATATTTAAAAGAGAAATTTATATGATTATTTGCCAGCAGAATGCGGTTGCTATACCATTTCTATTATCAGCGCTTTACAGAAAAAAAAAAATACAAAAAAATAGCTAGATTTATCGCTGCCAACACTGGTGGCAACTGTTTGTTTGTTTGTTGTCCTGCTGCCTGTCATACGTTCGATAAAATTAAAACGTCTGCTCATGTGCAAAACCCCAGACCAGACCAGAACCCAGACCAAGTCAGAACAGAGTGCAGTCCCAGA
Organism: Drosophila pegasa; assembly: GCA_035046225.1. Classification (NCBI taxonomy): domain Eukaryota; kingdom Metazoa; phylum Arthropoda; class Insecta; order Diptera; family Drosophilidae; genus Drosophila; species Drosophila pegasa. The sequence goes on along the minus strand of JAWNOD010000178.1, from coordinate 655,406 downwards.
CCAAGTTTACGCCTTTGTTTATCAACTTGTCCATGCTCGCATGTTCTATAGCTTACTCCACACAAGAGTCATCCTTGCCGGCACAATTAACGCTGTCATGCTAGCCAAAAGTTTATGTGTATTCAAAGACAGTTACAGTTTTTAATCAGCTGCATGCGAAATTGGAAAAGTTGCAAATTCGTAATTAAATAATGTTAAGGAAACTTTGTAGATTCTTTATTTATAGCAATTGAAAATGGGTTGAAGTGTATTTTTAAGTATTTTTTTATTTAATTATATCTATTGAATATTTTTTGAATAACTTCTTTAATAGAGCATTAAATATTTGGCAGGTTCAACATTTTTTTTCTCATTTGAATATGCCTGTACAGCTATTGACTTGATGAGTTTTATGTGAATCGAATAGCAAAAAAAGAACCACTTTAGTCGAAAGTGTTCGACTAGAAAATACCCTGAACTGCGCGCAGAGCTGCAAATTCAAGCAATTCTCCCTGACTTATAACTCTTGTAGTTTAAAAACAATTAAGAGTTAACAAATAGAGAAAGCTCGACTAAAAGATACCCGGAACCCCGCATTGAGATAGATTTCAATCAATTTTCGCTGATTGAATACGTTTATATTGTAGTTTAAAATAAAGTAAGAGTGTTTTAGTGAAGAGTTCTCGACTGGAAGATATCCGATTTATAGATTTTGTAGCTTAAAAAGTAGTGACAATGCTTTAGTCGAGAGTTCCCGACTAGAAGATACCCCAAAATTACCGCACAGATGTTACATCTATCATTCTACGTTGCTTTTTGTAGCTATTAAAATTTCTGCATTCAATAAAACCTGTCTACATCACCTCAGCTCTTCAACCCAATCAAGAATCTATCTACTGACATCTGTCTAGCATTCTCTTGCCTGTTACACACATTATCAGCAAACCAATATACCCTGCTTTTCCCTTTTCACATTTTGCCAACTCTTCAGTTTACTTATTTATCGATAATTGGAAAAGCAGACCTGTTGTGCTTTTTCTTCTACCGCACACACACACTGACCCACACACAGACTCACTAACCCATCCATACACGCCCCCCTCATATGCATATAGTCATTGTCTACTTGCTATTCTTGGTCGTATTATGGCAGGACTTGCAATGGCTGGCATCAGCATGGGGACACATTGATTCATTAGCCTGACAATGCAACGGAATTCCATTAGAGAGTTTTATTCAGTGCCTCGCCACTGTCGCTCCTCAAACTGGCTGAAAGGAGGAATCAAGGTGCCTGCCTGCCAGGCTCCACTCACATGTGACTTTATGCCCAGAGCCTGCAATTTTGTGATAAGCGTCAATTGGCGTGTCCCATTAGCAGCCCGGCAGCCTTGCCACTTGATCCCTCGCTAGCCGTGCATTGTGTCGTCGCATTGCCTGACTGGCTAATGAGTTGCTAATTAGAGTTGTGTCTGCAAATGGAAACTTTAAATGACAATGTGTTGCAGCGATTTGTTGCCAGCGATTGCAAATTTGTTACAATTTCAACTTTAACGGGGAGCTAAGGGATTTAAATGGGCGCCAAGTGGATGCATATAGCAATCGTCTAAGCCCTAAACTCATTTATAAATTCCCTCAGCCTCGCATCACTCATACGCCCTGTTTAACATGCAATTACTTTAAAGCTCATATGTTTGGCTCTTGAAGGCTTTTCTTTCATTTCTATATCTCAAGTACTTTTGCAGCAATCTAAAACTGTCTCAGCTGCACTTGAAGCTCATTTGAGATTGAAAATCAACAGAATTTCGCTATTGAAAAACTGTTCCGAGAAGCCGCCTTTGCAGCGTGCGCCTCAATGCCATTTCGAGCTTTTCACAGCGAATTTCGGTTGAGTGAATTTCCATTTTCCCCATCCCTTCCCCCACTCTCCCTCTCTTATTTTTTTCCGGTTGCAGCAAAGACTTGTCCGCACCATTGGCCAGAGCAGTGGGACTCGGCGCTTTGGCAACGTGTAATTAAAATATGCGCAATTAAAATGGAGCAAAGGAAGCGCACAATGCGTCTAATTCGAGTATGAAAAATGCAGAAGCGACACTTCATAATCATAATTTACATATCACCCAAAGAGAGAAAGAGAGAGAGAGACATACGTTGGCCAGGGCTAAGGGAAGCCCTACTACATAAATTGAAATTTCATTAAGAAAATTCCCACTCTGAGAGAGAGAGAGAGGGGGAGAGAGGGCGGGAGAGAGAGCGCGCATGATGCTCATGGACTCGCATTGTTTGTGTGTGTGTCTCTCTCGCTCATGTCACTTCAAAATTGAAATGTATAATGGCTTTCGTATGTACACATATGCAAAGGTGTGTGTGTGTAGGTGTGTGTGTGTGTGTGTAGGTGTGTGTATAGGCGCACTTGAGCGACTTAATTGTGTCGTGTTAACGTCAAACACATGCAACAAACATGTGCAAACAAACGTTGTGAGAATGAGTGTGTGTGAGAGCAGGTGTGTGTGTGGGTGTGTATGCTGATGTGTGTGTGTGTGTATGTATGTGTGAGCGGAAGGTAGGCTGGTAACGGGTTTTTTGCTGGGTGGTTGAATCTGTCAACACGACGCTGACATAAACGTGCCGAATAGTCCCGCCCCACACACACATACACACACTCACACACACACACACACACACACCCACACACCCACACACATAAGGCCACTCTTTTATTTTATAACAACACATATACAAACATTCACTCAAGCGGCAAAACATATCCGTACACATCCGTTGTACCGCCAACGAGCCCCAAAGAACACCAGCCAGCCAGCCAGCCAGCCTTTCAAATCCTCCTGCTCCCGCTACACCTGCAGAGTGCCTGCCAGGCAGCCATTGCCACCTGTCATAAATTTCCATATGCGCGAAAGGTTGAGCGAATTTTTTTTTTCATTTTTAACCGAACTGCAGCACAGAGGAAATGAAATACTCTATCTCTTTGTGTGGCTGTATTTAAAGGGATCAGAAAACGGATTCAATATTGAATTTATTTTTCATAAAAAGGAGTTTCTGAATCTTTAAGAGTATTTTTGAGAGACTTTCTCTTAGAGTTTAATTTGATAAATATTTTTATTTAAAAAGTGGAATAGAAGAAAGATGTGTTAATTTATTAAATCTATAGAAATATTTGTAATATTATATGTATATTTTGAATATATTTGTAAGATTGCATATCTTTTTAATATGGTTTTATATATATTTATATTTCATTAAAGATACGCTAATAAATATTATAATATTTATTATTTATTTAATATTTTATTTTATCTTATAATATTAAAATATATTATTTAAAGTTTTTAAATGTATATATTTTTATCTATATTAAATTGTTTTTTTTTTTTTTTATAAATTTAAAAATTATATATAATATTATATTAGATTAATTATATAAATATTTTTTTAAAATAATATTAATATACAACTTATATTTTCATAATAATTCGTAATAATAAATTGTGTTTTTTTTATAAATTTAAAAATTATATATAATATTAGATTAGATTAATTATATAAATTTATTTTTTAAATAATATTATTATACAACTTATATTTTCATAAAATATATTAGTATAAATATTTTTTAAATTTAAACAATAATAATTCTATTAAATTTCAATGAAATTTAAATTAAAACCTTCTTCCACCCGCCCTTAAAATCTCTAACTACTAAGAAACGCTCCATAAATAAATGTATTAAAGAGCTTGGCAAGATAATTGATTTTTCAACTTGTTTTTAAAGAAAACTTGCTGACCTTTCCACTCGTGTAACATAATACGCACACTACATATAGAAATAAATATATATATTTATAACAAAAATTAATTAACTTGGTCTAGTCACTCACTAGCATCTTGCTCAACAATTGAATTCGACTCCCGAAGATATTTCTTCTTTATTTTATTTTATTTTGTTTTATTTTTTTTTTTTTTTGTGCTGCTTCATCTGGTGTCATATTTCAGTGGAGTCTCGGCTCTCGGTTAGGGCATGATGCGAACTTTTTGGCTGAGTAGTACAGCATAAAAGCAGCTGTTCCGTTATGACTGCCAGCGGCTGGGGTAGCTGGCGGCTTATGCATAATAGACACGCCCACACACACACATACACATGCATATGGCAGGGAAAAACCATTTCCATAACTGACTCAACGATTCTGCGTTCATATTTTCGATTATGACAATGCTAAAAATACCGCGAGTTAAATTCAAATGCAATTTCTCTCTTTCATTCCAATTTTTCCTCGATTTTTTTGTCTTTTTTGCCAATCAGCCCATTTGGCTGACCAGTCGGACGCTTTTCAGTCAATTTTTCTGCCCCTATTGTTTGTGAAAATTGAATTTCCCAGCCTGACAATGGCTGTCGTCCTGGAGCGCATTTGGTCAAAACTGGCGTCGGCCCGATAAGTTTTAAGCCTTGAGTGCTAATCAAATGCTGGGCTGAGCTGGGCGGGGCAATCAATTCGGTGTCGACGTCTTTTAATGAACGTTTTTCCAATGATGCAATGCAACAACCGCCTGTTGCCTGTTGCTGGCGCCACCGTCGCATATTGAAAAGTGAAAGGCAAAGGCAGCAGCAACAGCAACAACAACAACAGCAACTCAACGTCATCCAACCCCTTCCGGGGCCCCTGGGGGCTGTATTGTGGCCAGTTGACAGTTTCATTAGTTGGTTTACATGCAGGAGGTGGCAGTCTCTGTTCCCCGTTTGTTTGCATTGTATTGCCATGTTGTGCAGGATATTGGCTGGCTTGTACCGTTCTCTGTTCCTCTCTCTCTCTGTGTGCGTCTGTCTCTCTGTCTTTGGTGTGGTTGGGTGGCTCACGTTCTGTGTCCTGCCTTGTTGTTGTGGCATTCGCCGGAAGTTGCCTGATAAGTTTACGTTGACATGTTGCCGCACTCTATCTCACCACGATTTCTTACTCTCTTGTCCCAGCTGAAAGCTTTCATAAGTTGATTTAAATCTTAACTTTTGACCCTGCTATTTTGACATCCACTTTGAGCACTAACTTAATTGTGTTTTTGCCTGCGCAGTCTGTGTTTGCCTTTGACTCGAATCGAAGCCAATTTATGGCCATTGGGGTTAGGCTAATAATAATATAAGTGACTTACCGAAAGTTCTATTGATATTTCCATGCGAAACTGAATGAGCATAAAACAAATAATGCTTATCTTGAGTGTTAGGCGAATGCGGAGAATATTGGTGAGGTGCGTAGTGGGCAGTAGGGGGAGTGGCTGACTTGAGAGCTTGAGCTTGAGCTGGAGCTAAAGTTGAGTCCATTTCGAGCATGTCCATTCGACTGTCTGGTTAGTTGTCTATCTGTTTGACTGTCTGATCGTTCATCTGCTTGTTGTGTCTGTCAGTCCTGCCCATCTATATATCTCTCTCTGCTCATCTTTCTCCCTGTATATCAGATTGTCTCTCTGACTGTTCGTCCCTCTGTTCTCTCTCTCTCTCTCTCTGTATATCACTTTCTCTGTTTGTCCATCATTCTCTCTGTCGATACCTCTGTCTGTCAGTCCATCGACTTATCTCTCCGTATGTCTGATCGCCTCTCTGTTTAGCTGTCTGTCTGTCTGTTTGTCTCTCCGTCTCTCTACTTGTCTCTCAGTCCGTCTATCCATCCGTCCCTTTGCCTGATCGACTCCCTGCCTATTGCTTGTCCGTTTGCCCATCTATCTATCTGTCTGTCCATCCGTCTGCCTTTACGTATGTCTGATCGTCTCTTTTAGCTGTCTGTCTGTCTAGTTGAATGACTGCCTGACTGTCTATGTGTCTATCTGTCTCTCTCGTTGTCCGTCTGTTCGTAAATTCGTCTATCCGTCTCTCCATCTATCCTTCTGTTCGTCTATCCGTCCGTCTGTCTGTCTAAGCGTCTCTCTGCCTATCTACTTGTCTGTCTGTTTCTTTATGTGTCTGTCCATCTGCCAGATTGTTCATCTCTTCGTAGTTATAAAGCTATGAGCCAGAGACTTACACCTTTATAAGAAGCTGTTCCTACAGCATGGTAGAGCTAGAGTCTGAGAAATAATGCACAGCTTTTTTATATTCCCTGAAATCTATTAATATCGATATCGAGCATCAATTAATTGAGCAGATCTCGAATATTTTAAAAGCCAAAGCTACCAAATTTAATTGTATAGAATATACTTTAGTATATAAATAAAGGAGTACTCTCTTTTTTTTATACCTCTCCCAACTTACAGAAAATTGTATAAAAAAATATATTTTTAAGACCCATGCAATAGCATTCAAAATATTTCCCTCTCTACAACACACAACTAAAACCTAACTAAAGCCCTAAAATTGGTTGTAATTACAAACATAAAAATTAATTCTTTAATACAAAACTTCAATTAAAGCTGAAAAAAATACCTTTGCAATATCCATTTCACTTATTCCCAAAGCTCAACTTAAATACCTCAAATAAAAATCTGAAAAATCTCATATTCAATCCAATCTAACGAGCTCTTGACTCCATTCTCTGTGCAAATGTCATTTGTTAGTGCGCCGCTCACTGGGAAGAGCTCTTAAATGCATTTTCACAGTAAATGTCAATTATTAGGAGCTGCACAGTGCACATGCCTTACATTGAACGGAATTTGCCAATCAAGTTTCATTTCTAATTGGAAAAACTATTTAAATCCTAACAGCCTTAGATAATACCAACACGTATTCACCTCTCAGACATGTCAGCCACACCTCGGCTCTCAGTCCTTACCTTGCGAAGCGCCCGTAAAATCGAATACGCACACAAACATTTGCATTTTTCGTTTTGTGCCGTTGACCCATAAAAACAAAAGAGGACGAAAAAAAAAAGGGGACGAAAACGAAAACACAGGAGCTTCAGCTGACGACCAGCAAAGTGCGCAGGACGATGTGAGGATGATGCCATTCCAATGCAAAATTGAACAAACTGTCAGTTGCAGCAGCAGCAGAAGCAGCGGCAGAGGCAGTCGGGCAGATCAGGAGGCCTATAACACACATAACACATAACACTACACTACACAGCACAACACAGGCCGAACACAACACTACACGTCAGCAGCAAGCAATTGCTTTGTGCACAGCCTGCTCGTGGATATAACACGATGGCACTCGCCTCTCTCACTCTCTGACTCTGCATCTCTCTCTCTCTCTCTCTCTCTTTGCCTTTCGCCTGTTGACCCTTTCGCTCTCCCACTCTCCTCTTTGACTCTATATATAGTGGTCGTAGCTCGAAGCTGACCACATGCACTGAGAGAAAATTGGAGATATTTAACTTTTGAAAGCTGTCATGAAATATACATAAGTAATGATATCATGATAGATAGATTTTAGGATCAAGCTTATCTTAAAACTTTCATTTACTGCTATAACTAATATATCTATTAATAAATATAATAATAATAATAATAATAAATATGTAAAATAATAATAATAATAAAATAATAAATATATCTATCAATAAATATAACAATAATAATAATAATAAATATGTATTTAATCATTCATTAGGTCTACGCCCAATTGAACTAGGCATTAGTATGAACCACTAAACTTATTTAATTATTATCTTAAGACTTTCACTATATATAAATAATTTGATACATATTATCATATTCATATTGTTGGTTCAATTGAACAAGACTTTCTTATGAACTACTGAATAAGTTTTCAATATTTAGGTATTATACAATATATACTATATAATAATATTATTATATAAAATATATAAGTATTGTCTCAATCATATGTTAGCTCAATTGAGCTAGACATTCGTATAAACTCCTCCACTTATTCAGTTATCTATGATACAATAAACTTTAGTACCTCATAAACTCTACTCTGTTTCTCTCTTCGTTATTCACTCATTTATGAATTTGTTCAATCACTCATAAAATATTTATTCCTTTGTTTGGCTATTCATGAGCGAACGCCTCCAATCAGCTGTCAATTTGGGGGGTAACTGGTTAGCAAAAGCTGTTTATGAAGTGCTTCAATTATTGAATGAGTAAATGAAAGGAAAGAGGAAATTTACTCCATATATTAAAGTAGATTTTGACAGCTCTAAAGTATAGTGTAATAATATTTATATAATAATAGTAAATTAATAATATATTTTTTTGTTCAGTTATTATGAAAAAATATATATCTTTGGCATATTAAATCCCTATATATTGTAGAAAATATAGAAACGTAAAAATATGCTGTACTATATGCTATATCTAAACATTTTGCTAGTTAAAGTCAATTATAGCTACAGAAACTCCTCCGGCTATAGTTTCATTTTGAAGTGAAATATATTATATATTCTACCATTTATATGAAGTAAATACAAGATTATATATTTAATTCCTTTAAGGAAGCTTACCCTAATAATCAACATAAATTATATCCGATCACTATATTCTTCTCTGGAACTGGAACTCAGATTCGCATAGTTCAAGTACCTCATTACTTGGGAGAGTTCAGCTTTCGTATTTTAAATAATTCGAACTTATTGTAAATTCTGAGTAATTATTATTATATATATATTTTATATTTATAATATATATATATTCATATTTTATATATTTTTATTATTTTATATTATTTATTTATTATTTTATGATTTATTATCAATATTCATTATGTATTGCATTTTAGAGTATATATATTTTTATATGTATCTTATATATATATTATTTTATATATAATTTTATATATATATATACATACCTCCCAATACACTTTAAAGCACACTGCATTTTCGCCCAGTGCAGCTGAGTTGTTGTAGTAACTTTGTTAGCCAACACTCTGTTAGCGGCAGAAGGACACATCGTGAGCTGCTGCTGCTGCTGTTGCTGCATGATAATAGGCCATTGGACGTGGTCTCTAAACGTGGACATCGATTCACGGACATCATGGACTTTTCGGCATGTGACCGTGTGAATGCTGTGTGTATGTGTTTGGGTTATTTTTTGTTGTTGTTGGAGTGGAGCGTGCCTATAAAAGTGAACGGAAGTTAATACGTTTACCTGGTTGTATTGTTTTTTGTTGCTACCGCTCGCACACAGGTGGCGCCACCTACATTGTTTGATGGGCTTTGTATGCCTCGCGCTGTTGCTGCTGCTGCTGTCGACCTTGTTGTTTTTGTTGCCACGTAAACAGAGTAAATTGAATTGCGTTAATGCGCTTATGGCTTATACGAGTGTTGTTCGGCCCACTGCAGCAATAAATGGCCGAAATAAAAATGCATATGAAAATCTACATACTATCATAAAAATAGCCAACAAATTGGGTTTAAGCACAAACGACACACACACACACACACACACACACAGTCCCGCTGAACACGTACAGAGTCAGCTCTGCTGTGGTTTGGGATTTATAAATATGGCATAACATTTATGTTGGCTTAAATGTAATTCTGAAATGGAAGTGAGGGAATTACGAATGCCAGCACTTAATGAAGCCACATAAACACACACACACACACACACACACACTAACACTCACACTCATAAACACATATGAGCATTCATATTTACACTGTGTGACAGTTGTGATAATCATTATTTTGGTTTAGCCCAACACTAAATTGAAACATTCAGCTTTGCCCTGTCTCAATACATAAATGGGTTATGTGAGAGCTTATGTAATAAGCAGAGCTTAAGAGCCCATGGAGCATATGAAGTTTAGCCGAGAGTGCTTTAACCGGTTTTTATCTACTAAATGACCTTGAGTTGGTAGTGATTAGCTGCAGTTAGTAAATTTAACCATAATATGAAGTTAAGAGTCGTATATGTGTGTGTGTTTGCCATAGTGGATATATAGAGTGTGTGTATCCAAACGGACTTTACTTTGAATAGAATAGGTATTTGCCAGCCTTACTATGCGATTCTCATGAAATTACATTTATGTAGGTCGCTATATATACTCTATAAGCACTACATATAAATGCCAAGGTCAAATTGCATTTACTTCGCCTAGTTCCAAGTATTTTTTAGCCTTACTATGCGATTCTCATGAATTTACATTTATGTATACATGTCTTTCTGCATATATTGTTTATATAATGTTATTCTAGACGTTTATTACACCTATAATAAATTAAAAGTTCTTCGTTGGAATGAAATAAAAAATTATAATAAAAATCAAAAAAATATCTATGCCAATCTGACTTCTCTTCGAATTTTCCTAGATTTTTGTAAGCCTTACTATGCGATTATGAATAGTTGTTTGAATAGTTCCAAGTGTTTGTTAGCCTTACTATGCGATTCACTTGAATTTAAGCAAGCTATGCATTTTTCCATGATTTTTATTTTTATATAAATGTATTTACCGTCAGCTAATTCTGAGTGCAGCTCGACAATATATTAAACGTAATTTATAATTAAAATATAATATATAGTTCTTATTGCTAATTCAAAATGTTTAATTCTAACTCTCTCCATCTCTCTGTCACTTTCATTTACTTTACACTTAACCTAAATCATTTTATTTCCTTTTATTTTCAGTGATGTGCTCAATTAAAGCTCAATCCTTCCTTCATTAGACGGCAATATAATTAGCTTCTGTGCTTGGTCAATTTTTGGGTAAGTACCTTAAAGCAAATATATTATTATATAACTTTTTCTGTCTATAATATATATTTATAAATATATATAAATATTTTCAGCACATCTATTAATATTTAACTTGGTTCTGTCTATAAAATATACTTATAAATATATATAAATATTTTTAATGCCAAATATAGCAATCTTGCCTTCCACTTTGTCCTTCAATTCCCTCTCTACAGTCTCAAGTCTCTAGTAAAAAATTTATTTTCAATGTAGTTATGGTCTTTGGCATGGCCGTAATCGCATTCTATTCTTTAACTGCCATTGACTTAGTGCTTGATCCCGTTGCTGTCCATTGACTAAGCCAAATGAATTCCTTCTGCTGCTGCTGCTGAGTTGTCGTTATCGTTGTCCTGGCGAAATTGCATTATTTTGTATTAGCAGCGGGTGGCACTGCCTGCCATCTGCCACCTGCCTGCCTGTAAGTAGCTGCAACTGTCTATATTTCTCTATATTTTCTGCTGTTCTGACCTCCCCCCGGCGACTGCTGCGTCTTCGACGTCTTTGACGCTTTAACATTTTCCTAATACACTAAAAGCCAACGTCATAGTTCAAAGTCGACGGCACTTAGCTAACGGCAAATGCAATCGCCTTTAGTTGAGCATTTTATACCCTAATACCAATTGAAAGTTTGTGGAAGAGGGTATATGGGTGATAGGGAATGAGGACAGAATATTTGATAAATATTCTAGGTTGGAAGCTTGGGAAGATGTAGCTATGCCGTTTCGTTGGTTCTTCTCTCTGATTTTCTATAGTCTATAGATAATAATATAGTAGTCTATAGATATTATGTAGTATTTTGACCTCGATGAAGCTCTAGAACACAGAAGAACTCGTCTATGTTTATATTACTAAATATATAAAACCCATAGACAATTTTCAGATCTTAGGCGTGCATAGAAACTAACTCGGAATAGACTTTAGTAGCTGAGTTGCCTTTTTTACAGTCTTTTATCAGACTTAACTTCAATTATAATGATGCTTATAATGTTGCTAATCATCATTATTATCATTAACTTCATTATCATGAACATAATCATCATCATCATTGTCTTAATTACGATATTCAATCACTTCTTAACCTTATTTATCTCATTTCCCTTCATTTCCTACAATTCACTTTCTGCTCAGGGTATCTCATAGTCGTTTACTCTCCTCTATCCTACTTCAGCTTGTCTTATTTATTTTTATAATATTTTCACTTTGATTCAATTTCTTTATACCTTTAAGTTAACATCCGCTTTGCCGGTTGCGTTCAGCTTTCACTTCCGCTTGCCAATGCGCTCGACTCTCCCGCCCCTCTCCCGCTCTCTCTCACTCTCTCTCCCCCTCCCATCCTGTGCGTATGTGCGTGAAAGGTACAGAGTCTTCCGCTGCAAGCACTAGCATTATCCCCGCAATCAGCGTAACTGTAAATCACACACACTCACGCACACACACAGACACACTCGGAGCTATTAGAATAGTTGACACAGGCAGAGGCTAAAAATGGCGTAGGAAATGATGCTGTGATGGCTGCCAAGTCTCGTATGCTTTTGTATTATGAATGTAACTGTAACACGCAAGCAAACAGCGCACACGCAGCACATCAGAGATAGACAGGACAGAGAAACGAAACGGGACAGTTGTGCAGCGACGGCAGGACATTTTTCTAAACTGAGCTCGACTCACGGAACTTTCGGTGTCCCGTGTCCCGTGTCCCGTGGCCGGACGGGCGCATCGTTCGCATCGTCGCCAAACTGACGGATATTCCGGTGCTTCTGTCAAACGCTTGTCATTTTATTTACTATCCACACACACTCGCACACTCACACTCATGCACAATGAAGGACCACTCACTCACAGCATCGCAACGTCCTGTTTCGCCTTTTATCGGCTTAAAATGCGAAAACTGCAAATAAATACGAGAGCGAGAGGCGCCCGGGCAGAGTTCTAGAGTTTCATTCGCTTCAAGTGCTTCGCCCGGGCTGGCCCACTAAATTATTTACTTAGTTTTTATTTAGCGTTAAACGCTTGTACTTGCCAGCCGGGTAGCTGGGCAGTCGGGCAGTATCTGGTGTCCGTTAGATACTTTCGATCGTTAGCCGCCAGTTGAGTGTAAAATGGCTTTAACTGCCCAATTGTTGCGCCAGTTGGCCACGTTCACTTCGTGTGTGCGCCTCGAGTGCTGCTCAAATATTGCCCACACACGCAGCGCGCGTTTTATTGGATGATTGGATTCTACTAAGTGAAGAATGGTAATTGGATGCGCTCTCCTCTCGATGGAGGCCAGCAGCTAAGATGAATGTCTGCCAATTGCAATGGCAATAGTTCTATTTATTTTCTCATTGAACATTGACCCAGATTAGTTTTGGAATTGAAGTGTTCCGTCATGATATAAACACGAGATGTTATAGAATAATATTTGCTTCGTTGTTTGTTTGCCTAAGATTAGTCAAGTTTTGTTTGTTTTGGCATCGCCAAAATGCGCTTTGTTATTGTTTTTTTAGCTGAACTGAACTTTTTTCCTGAGTAAATATTTGTGGTTAATTAAAAAATGTAGATAGCATATTATTTATTAATTTTCTTGTATATACATATTTTTTATTTAAAATAAAAATTGTAAATATTTCCATTAAAAAGCAATAGCTTACCTCTGTAATTATTTAAAAATTTATCATAAGCTTTATACTTAAAAAAATAATTTTAGATTTAAATAATTTTAATTTTAAAATATTTTATTTTAATTTAATTTATTATATATTAAAATATTTTAATTTAAATAATTTAAAATAAAGTATAATAAAATAAAAATAATTTAAAAATAATATAATATTATAAAATAAAAATATTATAATACTAATTATTAATTGATATTTGTTATAATTTTTATTTTTTTATAATTAGGTCTATATTATTCGCTCGTGCACTAAATTCGGTCTTAAGGCAATTCAAATTCTTTTTTAATATTCAAACAAAATTTTTAAAAATATGTACTCTCCATTTTTATCCCTTTTACCTTTTATATATTTATATTTTAAATTTATATATTTTTTTTTGTATTTTATATTTCATATTTTAGCTTTAAGGGTATATTTGATGAATTTAAAATTTTATACAATATCTTTGATGAAGCTCAGCTAATCTAAGAAAATTCAGCACTCTTCTGTTTTTTAGTTATATTTAAGATATTTTCTTAGCATATTTTCTATTTCTCATTCAAGCTGTATGTCTTCTTTGTCATTTTCATAAGTTTTAGTAAAGATATTTCTTGACAATCTATCCATTCTCTAATAATAATTTCGTAATCTCTTATTAAATTATTTGTCACATTGTTCTATGTGACATTTCCATCCATAAATTTACTAATTAACTTTCTAAAAGCTATTTAAAAATGTACTTAATATAATTATATATATTTCTCTCTATATATATCTCTCTATATATTTCTCTCTCTATATATATCTCCATATATTCCTTTCTATCCCTCGTCCCGTCCATCATAATAATTTTCGCATTAATCGCCCATTTTCAAAGAACAATTATTGCTCATGTTTTTAGCTGGCAAATCCATAGCAGTTTAGGCTTACCTGTTACCTGCCCAACTATAAATAACCCTGAGCAGAAATGCGCCCAGCACGAGAGAAAAAAAAAGAGAAACAATTTGGCAATTTTCCACTTTTTATGCAATTAATCAAAGGCAAACAGAAACCTTAGAGCCGAGGGAGAAGCGACCGCTCGCCCAACTGTCCCGGCAGCTCATGAATATATATTTTGCGCCGTGATGTGAAGTGATGTGAGTGTGGAACGGCTTTATAGATATGGCGAATCGTGTAACGGTGCCGGGTCCGTTGTCTGCCGGGCAGCAACTCAAAAGCAAATTCAATTAACCCTACGGACCGTAGAGAGCGTAATCAAATACACTCAGCCAATACAAATAAATGTGGATGGTGATGGACCGTTCTTGGTGTACTAAACCAAACTAAGCCCGGACCCGGAATATGGACGATGGACGACGGACGATAGACAGCGGACTATAGATTGCTTTGGAGCGAGACACGCGCCACTTTGAAGCTATCCACTACAAATCAAGCAGAGAGATCCCGACTGAAGGTGGAGGAGTCGCCAGGCGGGGCAGGGAAGTTAAATGTGTTGGAACCACAACGACACAAAGTAACTAATTATCTCGCCTTATCCCCCACGGACTGGGACTTTGTGTTTACTTAAGTCCAGGGCACTCGGCGCAGCCACTCAACGAGGCAAAATTTTTAATATGTGCGCCGAGAGTTGCTCGATCCCTCGTCTGGCCAACCCTTTCCACACGTGGCCCCAGCCGGGCAACAAGAAATTGAATGCAAACTCGATATGTCTGTTTGGTCTGTCTGCACACACGTTTGAGTGGACAACGGCTCGAGTCCTTCAAGGAGCAGTTAGCCAGTTCACATCAATGTGGGGTGGGGAGGGGGGGGGGGGGATAAAACAGTGAAAAACTCCAAGTGATATGTGTCAAATATGCCCGACACATGCAGCGCTCAACCGGTTGCCCCTTCAGCAGCAACCAATTCGCAAAGCTCCACGACGATTCGCACTTTTGCATGTTAACTGAGAACAAATTCGGTTGGCCCTGCAAGGGGTATACAAGTTGCGGCAGGTTGCATGTAACATGTGAGATTAGCTGTTGCTATAGAACTGAAGAGAGTGTAGACTTAGCTATTGTTGCTATGAGCAGCATGTTTTGGCATAGCTGATCAAGCTTACCTATTGAAACTTGAGCAAAATTTTAAAAGAATTTTGTATGTACATTGGTTAAAATTTTTTTTTTAATTAAAAAACAAATATATATATGCATAAAAAATTAAGAAATAATTTTTATATACATATATGTATATTTTTAAAATATTTTTTAAATACATAATTAGTATTATGAATTGATTTTATTTTAGCTTTTGAGAAAAAGTCTAATTTTTTATTTATTTGTTTTTAATACGACAAAAATAATATAAAGTTTAATTATTAAATTTAAATTAATTTAAAACAAACTCATTTACTCTAGCTTTTATTAAAATAATCAGTTTTGGCATAATAAATATTTTTTATTTGCATAAAATAGTGAGAGAAAAAGTACAACTTAAAACGAGATAAAATCCCCATTAAACTATATTTCTGATATAAATAGAAATAAAATACGTTAAACTATTGAATTAAAATTAAAAATAAATGTAGACCTAAGTATATTATATATTTTTATATAATTTATTTTTCTATATATTTTATTTATTTATTTTTTTAAAATTCATATATTATATTCTATTTGATTTATGTATAAAAATAAAATAAAATGCTACATTTAAGCTAAGCTCTAAAATCTAAAAAAAATATTAATTAATATAAATAAAAATTTTCTGATAGGGTATTTCACCTTCAACTCTCTCTTCTCCCTTCCCAAATTTGTCCAGGTTTTTTTTTTAAAGCGAGAAATTTGAAACGGCTTTTGTGTGTAGTTGCATTGGGTATTTTGTTTGTTAGGGTTAGGGTTGGATTTTCCATGTCCAGTTATGGCAGTTCGTTCATTCATTCGATTATTGGGGGTGTTTGTTCCGCTTTTCCTGTTCCTTTTTTGGAGATTTTTCTGTTTTGCTGATGGATGTTTGGACACGGCTCACGTATCATGTTTTTTCCGTTTTATTGTTTTTCTTTTTATTTCAGTGGAAATTGGCATTGGCAGCTGACAGTGAAGCGTATATCCTTTTTGTTATTGGATTCGAGCTTGGCATAAAAAAAACTTTGTTAAATAGATCAAATTGACTAATTAACAGCCTCACTATGCGTCTAGTGTCACAATTGTTTGTTAATTGGAGCTGAAGAGAGCGGAAGGCTGCAAGGTCATTGAATGCTCGCGTTGTTTGTGTGGCACCAGCGAGAGTAGTTAAATTTTGTGTTTTGTTTGTGTGTTGCGTATGAAGTGCCTCTCTGCGATTCTCATGAATTCAAGTAGCCATCAAAGGCTTTCATGCTTTGTTTTTAGGTGTTATACCAATGTACATTAGCATGCTGACAATGTTATTATATATTGAATTTTCATTTATTGTGTTTACCCAGCTCCAACTTTGATCTATGTGTCTCTCTCTTTTTATCTCTCTCTCTCTCTCTCTCTCTCTCTCTCTCTCTCTCTCTCTCTCTCTCTCTCTCTCTCTCTCTCTCTGTGAGCCTGTATCTCCCTCACTCCTATTCTTTCCCCTTTCTAATGCCTCTCTATATTATACATATATTTTAAAAATTTTCATTAATATATATATCTTTCCATATATAAATACATACATATATTTATTTCTCACCTTTTATAGCGATATTTTTTTTATAATCTATCTCTCTCTTCAACTAAACCTTACTTTTCTAATCTAAAATCCCATTCTCTCTGTCTGCCACCCTCCAAATAGTGAAAATTAAATTCTGTTCTCTCCTTAAAGTGATTAAAGTGCAGCTTAATACCTATTTAAATATGTATTCATACCAAAGGAAGTAAATATTAAAACCCTTTCCACCTACAATCGCTTAGCCCTTATTATATATTCACAGCAGTTTAATGTTGTTGCTCTTTAAAAACTTTCATATTTTACTAAAATAATTTGTTAAATTTGACATCAGAAATGTTGCTTAACTTTTGCAGTTTGTTAATATATTTATATATATTTTCGTGGAATCTCTCTTGGCATAGTTGGAAACATTTTTGGTTAATTGAAGCACGGAGCTATTAGCCTGTCTGTGCGTGGGTTATGCGCTCGAAACAGGAAGTCGCAACAGCTGCAAGTGCAACATTGGTGTTGCCGTTTCGCTTTCGGCTGTTTGGCTTGCATTACGGAGTCGAAAAAGTTTTTAATACGCTTTTACAGCGTTTTCAACTTTTTTTCGCCCATTTCCCATTTTTTTCCTTTTCATTTTTTTTTTTTTTTGGCTAGCGCAAGTTTCTTCTTCGTTTTTTTCCTGCCGTGTGTGTGCATGAAATACAATTTTGTGGCAAATTAAATACACAAACGAAGCGTGCACTACCACGCATACAAACACGGATATATATATTATATATATAAATGTATATATATATATAAACCAGGAGCTCAGCATGCAACGAAAATTTGTCTAAAGCTTCGCTCAGTCGTGTGCGTGAAAACATTTGCCAGCTAAACTGAATAGTTAGTCCTAGCATACGTGAGGTTATATATATTATATATACAGATATATATATATATACACATTCTGGCTTGCATCTGTCAAAAGTGTCTACTAAACATAGGTAACCCACATATTATCTAATGCAATTTCCAGCATATGCTAGATGCCTTAAAAGCCTTTCGTTCTGCTTCAATTTGAGTCCAAGAATGTTTCTAATGGCACTGCTCTTCTCTGCAATTCTCATGAATTAGAAAAAACTCCTTGTCTCATATTTGACATTTTTTGCATTCCTACTTTATTCTTCTCATTTTTTGCTCTTTCTCTTGTGTAATTAGGTTCTTGTGAATCGCAGAGGAGAGACCTTTTTTTATTGTGTCTGTGCTGTGTCCACGCTGTCATATTTATTCTATTTTCTCTGAAATTGCTGTGACTTAATGTGAATCCTGTGCATAGTTTCATATTTCTGATATTTATGCTGCATTTTGTTGCTGTCGCTTCATGCCTAATGTGGTGCACTCTCTTCTCTGTGATTCTCATGAATTACAAAAAATTCCTAGGCTCTTTTTCTGCTTGATATTTGACATTTTTTATGACTTTCTTTTCCTCTTTCTCTTATAGACTAAAGCCTTAATAAGGCTCTTGCGAATGGCAGAGAAGGTTACTTTTTTTTGTGTTCATCCTCTCTTCTAGCTGTCATATTTCAGATATTTTTTTGCAATGACTACATGTATAACCTGTGCATAGTGTCATATTTCTGATATTTAAACTGCATTTCATCTATTGGTCATTTTGCTTTGACTTTAGCTTGAATGTACAGCACTCTTCTCTGCAACTCTCAAGACTTCAATTGGAGTATTCTCCTGCATTTCAATTATATCTACATCTGCTCTCTTTCTTTTATGTGATATTTTTTATGTTATTTTGCAGTTTCTCCTTCTGAGCTATATAAACGCAATAAAGCTTTTTATGTATTTTGTCATCTGAGTTTTAATTTGCTGTATTTCTATTTTATTTCTGCTGGCCGCAAGTCAGCAGCACTCTGCTTGCAAGCTCTTAGATCAGTAGAGCTCTTCTCGACAATTTTTAAGAATTTAGTTTGAGTATTCTTCTGCTTCTATAACTCTCTATGCGCTTTTCTCAGCCATTTTCAGGTCATCAGCACTATTCTCTGCACTTCTCAGGACTTTTTTAAGTATTCTCGTGTCTCTTTATTATATTTAGGACTTCTATATGCTTTTTTTTTTATTTCAATTACTTTAACTCTCTTACATTTAATCTTAAAGAAACAACAGCTAACCTCTGTACATATTAAAAAATTGTATTAAAATCTTTCTATGATTGTAGACAAATGTTTAATTGAAATATAGCATAATAAATATAAAAAAAATATAAAAACATTTAATCTCAAATAAACAGGAGTACTTCTATGCAATTCTCTGTAGTTTCAATAAGCCTTTAGCCTTTTTTGCTGTCTGGTATTTATTTGTCTGTATTTCCATGCCATTAATGTTAGACTCAAATGACTCAAGCACTCTTCTCTGCAATTCTCAACTTAATTAAATTAATTTTACGTGATTCTGAACAATTCCAATAAAACATTTACTAGTGTTTCATATTTTATATAAAATTCCCCTTATTTCTATAGAGTGTTTCTTTACCTCAGTTAATCGCACTTCTCTGCAATTCTCAAAATTTATAGCCTTGCTTTTATTCACATTTCATTAATTTCTTTTGCAATATTTCTACAACTTTCACTGTTTCACATCACATCTGTTTGTAGTTGACTAACTTTTGATCTATTTAATTCATTCCTCGTATTTAAAAATAGATGACTTAATAAGAATATGAATGGAACGTATCTTATATATGCCCTCTACAAAGTTAAGTGATAATAGAATAAGAAAAGTTGAAAATAAATAAGATTCTCTTTCTCTTAACATTCCCTCATTCACCTTATATACTTCCTCACTTTACTTTAGCTATTCATCACGGAACAAAGCCAGAGATAGAGCTTGTGAATGAGTAAAGTGGCGAGGCTTGTCGCTTAAAGTACAAGCAAATAGTATGCAATTCGTATTATTAGCAAGCGCCAGAGCAACTGAGTAACTGAGTTCAGTTAATTAAAAAGCAACTTCAACTCGGCTTAAATTGTGATTGTGTGTTGTAACGTGTGCAACAGCTGTCTAGATACATTTACTGGTACTTATACAACCAGACACACACCCGCTCTCCCTCTCTTTCCCACACTCTCTCTCCCTCTCTCTCTCTTTCTCTCTCATTCACTTGTCATTTTATGTCTTTTGTCTCTCAGTTTTTCTTCAAGTTACAAATGTGTTGTGTGTGCTGCGTCTTCGAGTTTGAGTTGCTCTCGCACGTCTGTTAGGCAGATAAAACTTTAGCTTTCAATTTACCTAATTAGCAGGCCAGGGGGTCCTTTATCCATGTAAGTGTATATATATATACTATATATATCTGTCTACACTGCTAGATAGTTGCGTAGACACATGCCTGCCGGAAGTCGATCTCCCAAATGCCTCGCGCTGCTCTTATCACTTTATCTGCACAAAGTTTTTCCTTTTTATTTAACTATTGTTCTACCACGCCCCCATGTAAGCCTTTGGCTTTGCTCTGGAGTTGAAGGATTTCCTCTTAAATTTGCCAGCATATTTTCATCTAATAATATTTATTTAAGCACCTCCACGCACAACCTGGCAGGAAGCTGCTCCTCCGCCCATATTTTAAGAGATAGGCAAAACATTAAGCGGATTAGTTTTGCCGACTGCCCCCGCCAGGTGGGGGCCATTAGTTCCGAGTCTAAGGACATTGGGCTTGGTCCACTTCGGCTAGTTATAAATTGTTGGCTATTAGTTTAATGAACTTGTAGATTCCTTGGCTGCCAGCGACCGAGGCGGGCATCTTCGTCTGCTTGACTGGAGACCCATGGAGAGAGAAGCCAGTCGAGACGAAGACGTTGCCCCCGACCCTGGCGCTAACCAAGGGTCAAATGCTTTTCACAATTGGCTTAGCAATTGGACTTGGCATATTTTACAAAATCATTTCAATTTACTTAATTTTTCAACATACATATGTTATTGTCGGGAAATGAGTGGGGAATTGGAGGGTTATACTGGGGTTTATTTACGGAAAGTTTTGGTAATTAGTTTTATTTGGGGTAGAGAGTGTGGGGATGGGAAGGGAAATGATAGGTAAAAGTATATGCAAGCGAGGGACTTTAAATAAATTTGGTATACTAAAAACTAAAAGATTTATAAATTATATGCAAGGAAAGTATCCTAAAAAAATTTTGGTATATAATCTAAATTTTGAATTTTGAAATTATAATTATATAATAATTTTTATAAATTAATTATATATTTATTTATTTCTAATATAATAAAAAATATATAAATTTTGGCATATCATCTTATAATTATATATTAATTTACATAAATAAATTATAGATTTATTTATTTCTAATATAATAAAGAAAAAAATTTTAGTTTTATATTTATTTTATATGTTTTATATTTATAATTTATTATGAATTTATAATTTCTAGTATTATTATTATTTTTTTTTTTTTTGTATAAATATATACATTTTTTCATAAATATATTAATTTATTTTAGCTAAATTATTAGGCTTAATCAAAATGCTAATCAAACTTAATTTTTATATATTTGATTATTAAACAGCAAATCTTATAGAAAATTTTAGCAGTTAGATGTTATCGATAACTTAAGCAAGCTTTACATATACTAATTTTTTAGTATATTTATTTTTAAATTTAAAAAAAATTAAATTTAACATATATATGGTTAATAATAAAATGCCAAGCCATATATAATATTTTATTAATTTCTTATCGACAAATTAAGCAACTGTTGCTCATATTGTTATCTAAAATCTCTCTAAAATCTCTCTATTACTGTGTCAATCTTCAAAAATTAAAATAATTTATTAAATGTGCTTATAATAATATAAAAAAATAAAAAATATAATATATTATAAATATATTTTTTTATATTTTGTATAATAATTTATTATTATTAAATATATATTTTTCCTTTTCTTAATTTACTTAAATATTTCTATATATATACATTCCCATATTGATTTTTGTAAACCAAAAAAAAAGAAATACACACATTTCACTGCATTGTGGCACAATTAGAGTTGATTCCGAATTCAACACGACCTAATTTTCGAAAAATTGTTCGCTGTCAAATGTTCGATGTTTGTGTGAAGCAAAGCCCAAACCTGTCACACACACACACACACAGACAGAGAGATAGCAGCAGCAGCAGCGGCGGCGGCAGCGGCAGCGGCAGCGGCAGCGCTGCCTCAGCTGACAGCGGGCAATACAAACGCTTGCATTGAACTTTTACACACACACACAGAGACAGCGAGTTAAGCTGAGCGAATTTATATATTGCCTACTTATGTGTGCTTGTATGTGTGTGTGTGCTGCATATTGTATGAGTGTGTGTGTGTGTGTATTTGTGTGTGTTTGTGCGCTGCCGCCTATTGCCCACAGAGAAAATGTGATTAAAATTTCATGCCCTTGTAAATGCAGATGAGCAAAAAGTGTAAATTAGCTTGCGAGTGTGTGTATGTGTGTGTGTGTGTGTGTGTGGGAGGGTATATGTCTCTGTGTGTGTGTGTGTGTGTTAGCTGCAAACACACACTCAAATGAGATTAATAATAATTTAATTAAACTGGCGAAGCTTAATGCACTTCGCTTGTAACATTTTTTCTTCGTATTCTTCAGCGCTCACACTCTATCTCTCTCTCTCTCTCTCTCTCTCTCTCTCTCTCTCTCTGTCTCTCTCTTTACTTTGTTTGTTAAAAATTTAATTAAGTTTTACACTTATCGCTGGACCAGACTCAAAAGTTGCGCCTACGCAAATCAATTTATGCTCCTCTTCCACTCCCTCTTCCTCCCTCTATCTGCCTCTCTCTCACACACTCCGCTTGCATCACTCTCTCCCTCTCCCTCACTCCCTCTCTCCACCCCCTTCACACACTCTTGCCCTCTCGCTCGCACGCTTTGTTTGTACAAATTGTTGCGTGTGACATTTAAATTTGTGCCACGCCCACTACCATGCGCCCCCCATTAACCCGCCGCTGACCAATAATATTTTTTCAGACTTTTTTCAAATTTTTTTTCAGCATTTTTTCCCATTTTTCCCCCATTTTTTTAGTTTTTTTTTTTCTACTAATTTTTTGCCTTTGTTTATTTAACATTAAAAAGAAAAATGTATTTTTATTCAATTAATTGACTTTTGTGCACATCCTTGCACACGCCCACATACACACGCACGCACTCAGGTGAGGCTGCGGCACAGGTGTTCGCCTAGCATTTAGCACTTGTGCAATATTTTAATCTGATTTACGTGGAGCATATGAAATT
This sequence comes from Drosophila pegasa, assembly GCA_035046225.1. Taxonomy (NCBI): domain Eukaryota; kingdom Metazoa; phylum Arthropoda; class Insecta; order Diptera; family Drosophilidae; genus Drosophila; species Drosophila pegasa. Next base: position 632,239 of record JAWNOD010000178.1, on the reverse strand, counting down.
ATATTCCATTTGGGACTTCTCCTTTTTTTGTGCTCCAGCTGAATGTGGGAGCTAGAAATGTATAATTATATGAATATGGGTGTGTGATAGACTAGGAGATACCTGGTAAGCAGCTGGTAAGGTTGATAGACTTAGAGATACCTTGTAAGCAGCTGCTGGACTGCTTTTGACCTAGTTTATCGTCTGTTTATTGCGTTTTCAACTTATAATTAAAAATTTATATAAAATTTGAAGTAACATTCACATTTCTGATTGACTTTTAATACCCTAACCATACTTTAGCTATAGCAAAAGCTAAAATGTATCGATATATTGTTATGTATTTCAATTCCTATTAGAATATGCATAAAATCTTAACTTTCAAATATTTTTGTGATCGACTTTTAATACCCTAACCATACTTTTGCTATAGTTAAAATCTAGTATATATCTATATTCTTTTATATTTTCAAATGCCAATTGAAATATGCATAAAAGCTTAGCTTACTTTGAAACTTTTCGAACTGACTTTTAATACTCTGTACTTACTTTAGCTACAGTTAGGACTAATATATATCTATAATTTATTATTTTTATTATTATTATTTCTAATTGGAAATATATGAAATCCTAACTTTCAAATATTTTTGGGACCGACTTCTTATGCCCTATACTTATTTTAGCTACAGCTAAAATATTATATACATCTATATTCTTTTAAATTTTAATTCTTGACATAAAATCTGAGTTGTAACTGATTTCTAATACCCTATACTTACTTCAGCTACATCTAAATCAAATATTTCTCTTTATTTTCCTATTATTATTATTATTTTAAGTTCCAATTAAACTGAGCATAAAAGCCTGACTGTCATACGCCCTTGTGACCGATTGCTAATACCCTGCACCCTCTTCTATTACACCTCCACTCCTCCACCCTCTACTTTAACAGCAAACAATCAAATTCCTTTACAATTTATTGCCCAATCGAACCCCTAGTATCCCCGCCTTCACAGGGTATTACAAAACATATTAAGCCAACTGAATAGCAAAAATTATTGAAATATTTGCAGTGCCTAACGAAGCATAATTCAAGAGATTTGCCACAACAAAAAATATGAACATATTTATTTTCACATAAACTAAAACAAAAATCACAATTTTCAAATATTTATGATAAATAAGAGGAGACATTTATATGAAATAGAATTTTATAGGTGTAATTCGATGCAGAGTTGCTAAGCGGATTATTAGTGAAACAGAATTGTTTTAAATTTATGGGGAATGTGGGGAGTTTCAAGAAATTAGGCATACGATTCGTGGTGCCATCAGGGAAATTTTTAAATATTTAAAATTTTTATTTTAAATTGAAATTATGGATAGATTTAATAGAATTTGTATAGGTTTAGTGAGTAAGTATAATCATATGAATGGATAATGTAAAATAGAGACTAAATATCGTATATAAATGTATATGTATAGAGAGTAAATATATATACATATATGAAGTGTATAGAGTGTAAATATGTAGGGTATATAAAATGCTCCACAAATGGGGTTGAGCCTTATCAAAAAGGTCTGGAAAATATGATGGAATATAATACTTTAAGAATAAGAAAAAAGAATAAAAAAATGTAAATATAAATATAAAAATATTCTGACTATTAAATATTCATACAATTTTTTTTATATTTAATATTTATATATTAATTATTTAATATATATTTATATTATATATATTTAATATATATATATTTAATATTGATTATTTAGTTATTAATATTATTTATAAAATATAGTTAATAACAATAATTTTTTACAATATTTTTTTATATAAATATATATTTTTTTCTAATCTTACACTACAACTTACACTAAGACAACTTCTAAAAAAATTAAAAAAACCTTTTCTATTTAAAAATTTTAATAAAAAAAACGTCAACAAAAGGACGAATTAGATTTAAAGAAAAATGTCAAAAAAGGGGGGGAAACAAATCATATAATTAAAAATTCGACTTGCTGCCGTTGCAATTATTTATAATGAACTAAAGAATATATTTGTGTCAATTGAGTTAAAATTTTTGTTGCTGTTGCATGTTGATAATGCAATTAAGCTTTAATGCAATGCACAAATTTGGCATATATATATATATATAATATATATATAATATGTTATTGTAAATCATGTTGAAATTCGCGCATTTGAAATGCTCAGAACTTGGCAGCACTTTTTCCATCCGTGCAACACACTCAACGAACAATCTCTCACTCAGAATGTTTTTGCTCACTCAGTGAAATGCACTCAAACTACTTTAAGGCAGGGCGCAACAAGTGCAAGCGAGACAACTATAGTGCGTCACAATGTATAGCAGAGCGCAGAGGCAACACAAAATACGCTCAACTGTCGCTAACAGTCAGCTGTTAAGTGAGTCGCTTAACATACGAGTGCATCCCCAAGAGTATGTAATGCAATTCGGTTAGCCCGTTCGCGCACTGTACTCTCGTCGCGCTCTCGCGCATATAGCAGCGCTGTAACAGTTTGAGTTGCATGTTAGTTAACAGCACTGCGGGTGGCGTGCGCTCTCTAACAGTGTGAGAGAGACGGAGAGCGCAATGTGCCAGCCCGTTTGGCTTGTTTGTTCTTATAAGAAAAACTGAGCGCGAAACTGAGTCATTTATAAAAATTTAATGGTGGTGTACGGTTCGTTCAGCTCGCATCGCGTCGCAACGTCTCGATTTGTTGGTCAGTGAAAAATTACAGAAAATTCAGCAAATAAGGAAATTGTATATTGTGCTTAGCAATTGTTGTCGCGCGTCGTGCATTACACTGTGGCAAAATCAACAAGCAATACAACAAAAGTCTCACAAAAAGGCAGCAACAAAATAAACAAAACCAAATAAAAGCGCGTCGCGTCTAAAATTGCAAATTGCAATACAAAGTCTGAAACGTGAAGCCGAAAAGGAAGAGAGAGAGAGAAAGAGAGAGAGCAGTGTAAAAACAGCAATTGAAAGAAGCGGCAAAAAAAAAACACGAAAGCAACAAAACATACATAAAATACAACAACAGTAATAATAATAATACCAGCAACAACAACAACAACCACACTCAGCAGCAACTACAGCTACAATTGAGGAGGAAAAAAAAAACGTGAGCGCAATTTTTTTTTTTTACACTGAATTTTTAAGCTTTTGTTGTCTGCCGCGTTAGTCTTTGGCTTTGCTCTCTCGTCACTTATTTCGCTATCTGCGAGTGTTGTGCAAAAAGACTTTACAACTGTTTAATACGTTTATTGTTTGTCAGTTTGATTAACAACAAATTAAGCATAATTAAGCGTTCTTTCTCTGTTCCTTCATTCGCTCTCGTCTTGTGGGCAGCCGGCAAAGCCGTCGCGTGTTGCGTGCCTGCTTGTGTGTGTGTGTGTATGAGAGAGTGTGTGTGTGTGAGTGTGTTTGTGGTGTATACAGTTTTTATGCGCTTGCTGGAGATGAGCATATTAATATGTTCATGCCTTTGGTAACGCACGCAAAAAGATATATTAAATTTGATTAAATCAGTTCATATGTAGCGGAAAAAATGAATATTTCCATGTTATATATATATTTCATTCAGACTCTGATCTGGTTAAACAGGTCTTAAATAATTTGCACTGTTATATATAAATTAAATATACAAGTTATGAGGCTTAAATAATACCTAAAATGAATGTGAATACTGATTTCGTATTATATAAGAAACAAGTTAAAAAACGATTTAACTTAGCTCTGTGCACGTGATAAATTGACTAACTTCAATTGTAAAGGGCATTAGAAATTCGTTACACGCTTTGCGGTCTCCCTTTTTTAGAGTGCAAAACCAAAGACAGCATCCACACACACACACACAGGCGCGCACACATCACATTCGCATTTAACATATTCGTCCCCACGCCGCTTGAAATTGATTTTTGTATGGCGGCGGCGACGACGACGGCGGCGTCGCATTATTTTCTTATTTGCTTCTCACGTTTTGCTGTGCCTCAGCGCTCTTTGTTTTCTTCTTTTTGTTGTTATTTGCCTCCTTTTGTGCCTTGCATTCTTGGAACAGTCGCCGTTTACGCGCGCCTTTGGGTTTGCTTCTTGCTCTCTTGCGCAAGCCACTCTCCGCTCTCAAATGTTGAATAGGCTGTGTGCGAGTGTGTGTGTGTGTGTGTGCGAGTCGCCTGTTTTGACATTGTACAACACTGGCTTTTACCAGTTGGGATTTATGTACATTTTCTAATTGGCGTGGGCCGCAAATGCGCACGATTTTGTCTTTTTCTTATTATTTATTTTTCGTTTAATATTTTTTAGAAATCAATTTTTTTGGCAGCCCTTTTTTGCCTTAATCATTTCCGCTTGCAGAGCCCTGTCAGAGTTTGGCTCTTATCAGGCTAGCAGGCAACAAACTTTTGTAATATATTGTGTATGGGCTGCATCTGCCCCGCGTCGCCTACAAAATTCAATTGTGATTACTTTTAAGGCGACGCAGACGTCGCCGTCGCCGTCGTCGTCGCTTCGCTGCACTTGAAAAGAGACAGATTTGAATTTGAATTTACGCCCGTCCCGCATCGCTCCTCGCTCCCTCACTCTCTCTCACTCACTCACTCACTGTCTTTCCTTCATTCCACCTTTCATATTCCGTTGACTTGGTTCGGGGCTTTGCACAAAGCTCAAGCTCAGGCGTTGCTTTGTTGTTTAGAATTTTTGTTGCTGCTGCCTAGTCATACAAATCATTTACACTTGGCACGCTCACCAAATTTCGTTGGGTTGGTAACAACAAAAATACACACACACACGCACACGCACACACACTTACTTAATCGTATATGCACATATTGACTCTCTGACTGGCAAACCAGAAATCTGTGAGATTCCCATTCGATTTATTTTAAGAACTTCAAAGTTGAGTACCAAAAATTACCGTCTAAATAGAATAAAAAAGGAAGAAAAAAAAAACTAGTTATAATGAAAGCTTTACAAATGATTTATGTGCATATACAGCTGTATTTGTCTGGTAATTTATAACAATAGAAATTACTTTTATTCAATTTTGTTGACTGGGTTTATTTTTTAATACGAATTGTATTTGTTATTTGTCTAAGCATTCGAATATTTACCTTACCCAAATTTATTAATTTTTTTTCCAACGAAATCTAAAGCTTACACACACACACATGCAGTCAAGTGTTTTTTATTTTATCAGTTATTTGTTTAGCGTACATGATATACAGCTGCTTGGCCCGCCCATTTACCGCCCGAATTGCTGCTGCTGCTGCTGTTGTGCGCTTCATCTTCTTCTGCTTCGTCTTTGCATTCAGTTGCAATTGCTTTGACGTGTTCGCTTTATGTTGCATTTTCTACTTTGCGTTTTGCTACTGCTGCTTCAGTTGCCGTCGCTGCTGCTTTTGCTCTCTTTTGCATTCCTTCGTTCGCACTGTGCCTATTTTGTGCTTTTTTGATGCACACACGTCGCTTTGTCGCCTGCTTTTCTTTTTTGTCTGGTATTTCGCCTGCATGTGTATGTGTGTGTGAACATTTTCTTTGCTATTTATACCCTGTACGAAATGACAGCGTTGTATATGGCCTTTGTTTAGCGTAATTTATGTTTATATTAGCAAAGTTATTGATGCGTTTATTTATGATGTGTTTATTTAGTATATATAATTATAAACAAATATGTATATATATGCTTTTATATACATTTATAAATCTGAATTTATATAATATATACTCAGTTAAAATATTCCCCTTGTGTACTCTAAAATTTAAAAATTTCCTAATCAATTCAGTTTTTTATATGTTATTTTCCAAGTCTAGGGTATTGCTTAGTCAGTCCTCTTGCTTTTGTTACTCATTTACTTTGCTCTGCCGCTTCGCTCGTTCTGCTGCGTTGAATTTCAACCTGCCAAACGAGCATAAAACGTATGAGCGTAGGGGGAGGAGGAGTAGGAGGAGGAGGTAGCTGTAACTGACTGCCTGCATGTGTGTGTGTGTGTGTGTGAGTGTGTGCACACTCGCTATCAGATTGGTAGCTGTACTTTGTTGCATTTTTCTGTTGCAATTTCTAACTGGTTGGGCATGGGCTTTGGCTTAGTCTCGTCTTAGTCTGGCCCCCTCCGTCTCTCTCTCGCTCTCGCCGTCTCTGTCTCTGTCTCGCACAATTTCTCTCTATTTGATTCTTATTCTTTGTTTTCTACTCATTGCCGTCGTCTGTAGGCCGTTGACGTTGCTGAATTGCATTGAGTGGCGTTCCTCTTTGTCTGCCTCCGCGCCGTCGCCGCCCCCACTTTATCAGCCCCCCCCCCCCCCTTCTCGCTTTTTATTGTTGACCCTGCGCGCCACTTATTGCAGTTTCCTCTTGCTTTCTGCATTTCTTTTGCTTCGAAGCCCCACAGCGCAAAGTACTCAACCCGTTTCTTTTTTTTCCTCCTCCATTCTTTTCATGGAGCCCAAGTGGGGTGCACTCTGCCCAACACCTCCCCGTCTCTCCCTCTCTCCCTCTCTCTGTCTGTCTGTCTTCGCCCTGTTTAGTTGTGGGCGTAGGCTGTATTATTGCTGCCTCTGAGCACTTAACCGCGTTCCGTCTTTTGTGTGTGTTTTTGCCTGCTTTTTGCCTAGCTGCATTTTTCACACCAGCCAACGGCACCACCGCACCACCGCAGCCAGCAAACCACCTGACCGGCCAAGAATCGACGTTGCGCCTTCTCCATTTTCCGGTCGCCGTCGTCGTAGGCTCGCAAATGTCATTTAGACGATGGGCAGCAGCAGCAGCAGCAGCAGCTCCAGCGCCAGCAACAAATCTTGCCCCCAGTCTAGTGAAATATGCAACGCAAATGTAATCATTATTGATTTTGTGGCCAGCCTGCTTACCCAGGCAAAAACCCCTTCTCGCTGGCGCAGCTACTTACACTGAGCGAAATTTCGTAACTGAGACTTGAGTGAGACTAAAGCCATTAATTAGAATGTCATTTTGTGAGGCTTAGTTAATATTGATAAAGATATATACTCTATTTACTCTATTTTTCTTGGGTGTATAGGGTAATTTATAGAATTTATTATTTATATTTATTTATTATATATATATTATATTTATACAAATTTCTATTCTGAGTTGGGATACAATAATTTCATAATTTTAAATGAAAACCTGATCTTCAATAGAGTTATTATTTTTATCCCATTATTTATTGTAATTATTGCCACTTTTTAAACATTTTTATTTTGTTATTTATTCTTTTAAAAAATTTCTATTTAATTTATTTAAAATTTATTTGTTGATTAAAATGTAATGTTTTATTTAATTTTTTTTTTTAATATAAATTCATTTTATTTTATTTTATTTTATTTTTTAATTGCTAATTTTTTTATCTTTTTATTTATTTATATTATTAAATTTTAAAATGAAATAAAACATGCTTATTTAAATATTTAAAAATGTATTATTTTTTTTTTGTATTTTTATTTCGTAATAATTTTTTTATATATATATATTTCAAATTTAAATAATTTGTTTTACTGATATTGCATATTTTATTATTTTATTTTGTATTTATATTATTTTATAATTAATTATATTTTTTTTATATCTGAATTGTTTAAAAGTTAAAAAATTTAATATATTTTCTTGAACTTTTAAATTACTTATTTTTCTTATGATTTTATTAATAATTAATTAGAAAATGTGCTTCACGTCAAATACATTTTCAGATTAATTCAGCACATTAATTTCTCTTAGTGTATTTCATATCTTCTTTCTTCATTAAAAAACATTTCTCCCTTCTAAGTAGAACTCTTTATTCATGTAAACTTGTTAATTAGATTACATGAAATTTGCATAGAACAAACACACACATTAATTTCTCGCTGTGCATTTGCAATCGCATTTAAAGTTGAAGTCAAAGTCTCCCCCACACTTCACCCCCCTCCCCCCCTCGACGGCTGGTCACATTAGTATGGCAGATTATCCAGGGCTGTCAGGTCGCTCGCTCGCTGCTGGCTCTTGGCTGTTGGCTGCTTAAATATGCAAAACGTTGCTGCTCGTTGGCTATTTGCGGCCGGAAAAGCAGCAACAACTTTAAGGGTCGATGGGGCCAGGAGTCGAGAGACGACGACGTGCGGCAAACGCTGTGTTTGGCTGAAATAACTGCGGGCCGGGTTGACGGACTGCCGCCTGTCCGTCGCTCCTGTCCTGTGTGAGGTCGGACGCGGGACACTCTCTTGACTCGCACACATTAGAAATTTAACAGGTTAATGTCCAGAGTCGTAAACGAAACCATTTATTTATGCCATTTGCACGACGGCATTTTCGGCAGGACTTGAACTTGCGGAATGTATCCTCTGCTCGTAATTTACATAATATATATACATACATATATATATGCGCATGTTATGTGGCTCCCGCTCTGGCTCTGTCGCCAGCCCCTGGATGGAGCTTTGATAATAATGCCAACCCCGTTCGCTGGCCGCTTTTATCAAAGCACGGCTCGTCCTCCCATCCAGCGCTTGTTACGAGCATATGATGCGTGCCATAAGCCCCACATAGATATATATATATACGTGTATATATATATGTATACAATGAGCGCCCCATAGCTGTCAGATTTGTCAGTCATAACTGTCGGGGAGCATAAGGCGCGCGCACACACAGAGGAAGTTACATGCGATCCATGGGGGCTTACAAGTGCTAGAGCGGAGCATGAGCAGCAGCCGCCAGGCGATTATGGACTTAAATTACTAGAGTTATAGCTGTAAGATCCTGAAATTAATATGACAAAGTAGAGATTTTGACTAAGTTTTGATTTAGTTAAAATTATGAGAGTGAATTAAAATTTGATGTTTGATTTGCTGAGAGGTTTCAAGGAGCGGCAAATGCTTAAATGTTGGATGATTTTATATGTGTATTAATTGCAATTAGTGCTAACTTTCAAAAACTATAAAAAAATCGATTAAGAATGAAGGCAATGCTGGCTTTTGAATACTTGTTCATTGATAAATAAAATAGTTGAGTCATCTGAGTAAATTTGAAAGAGAGTCTATAGTTAATTAATTTTTAAATGTACTACAAAATGTTGGAAGATATAGTTTTTTATTTTTTACGCACCCTTAATAGTGGTAGATGTATAGTATATATATATTTTTATATATTTATTTTTTTTTAAATATTTATATATTTTAGATATATTTTTGGATAGATTTTTATATATTTTTTATTTACTTTTTGTATATAGTTTTATATTAATTTATATATATATTTTTTTAAACATAGGCTCTCTACAATATTATCTATTTTATACTTCAAGTCTATAGCATTTTTTCTGTTAAGCCAGCTATAATATTTTTCGCGTTTCCACGCCCCTAATTGTCAAGGGTACCAACGAATATATATACAATATTAATTTAGCTTTCAAATGTTGTAGCTAAAGCTGCATCTAAACATCTATATATTCTAAATTTCTTATCTATCTATATATTTGATATTGTTTTAGATATTCGAGTATCTATTCCATACTTCTTATGTCTCTAGCATCTTAAATAATATCGTTTCTGTTATACCAGCTATAGCATTTCTCCTTTTGCCACGCCCCTAGTGGGCATATGGGCAAAATTTTTAAACTGTATCAGACGAGTATACTAAAGAGTATATATTATAAATTTTCAGCCTGTAGGACCCTAAATGATAGAGTTTTTGCTATATACTAGATATACTATGTCTCAATAAGCCATTTCCCAGGTGAGCGAGGGCGCTAACGATTATTTATTTATTTAATTTAAAGTCTCTTCACTTCAATACAAACATTGCACAAAGCCAATATACCCTGCTTCCCACGCTGAACGTGCATAAAAATCTATAATTAAAACTAAATTCGCAAATTTGATATTGTTTCTTTAATAGTCATTTTATTTAGTTCAAATCAAGTCTGTTTTTTATGGCTCATTTGTCCGTCTACAGCAGATATGCAATATGCGTGTTTATGGCCACACACACTCACACACACACACATACACACACTCATACATACACCCCAACTATAACAATTATTTGCCAGAATCTCTTGAAAGTGCAAAAGCTGAATTGAAGCTCATTTGGACGTTGGCTTATCGCAAACGCATCTGCACACGCAATCAGCCATAAATGGATTTTGATGACTTACAGCTGCAGCAGAAATTCCATAAAAAATTTCCATTAATTCCTGGGGATCTATTTTTACATTATTAGTGCCGAACAGACAGAGAATTTCAGCATCCATCACGATGCCAGCAGACGGCAGCTAGCAGCATCCAACTGCAATCAGTTGAGCATTCAGGCATTATCTGACTCTTAACCAGTTACACATAGCTTGACTATTTCTAGGAATCTCTTGCTGCTGCTGCTGCTGCTAATTACAATGACAACGCCAGCAGCAGTCGCAGCAGCAGCCATCATTGATTTCCCCTCCTTAGCTGTCAGCTTTGCCATTTTTGTCAACGCCTGCATCTGCCAAACGCCTTATTGGGCTGTAAAAAACTTCAAAGATTTTTCCTCCAATTTGTCCACACACATTGGCCATGTTTACTAGCTGTCAGCAATTGAAATCGACAACGTATAGGAAAAATATCAGCTTTTTTATTAAATTAAATGCAAATGTCAACGTATCAATTTCTGCTCGCAGCATTTTGTTGCTGCCTTTTTCGTTGGCTCCAACCTGTTCATATTTATGAGCATTTATTTTTGCTTATTATAATATCGTGTCTACAGACGTGACGGCGATCTCGTTCGTATTTAACTACAATAAGTTGAGCAAAATTCCCCCCCAAGAATGAAAAAAAATACAACCAAATACACAGAAAATATAGAATATTTAAGCGTTTTGAGTTGGGCATATACAATCGAACAAGAATTATGTAACGAGTGGTAGAAAAATATTTAATTAGTCATTTTTTAAAATTAAAAACGGTTGAATTGACAAGTTTTATATTTATTTAATATATAAATATTATTTTAATATATATTTTTGATATTTTATTTTTATTTTTATATATTTTTATAGAAATATATTTTTGTTAACTTAATATATAAATATTATTTGAATATATATATTATATATATATTTATATATTTTTTATATATTTTTATAGAAATATATTTTTTGTTAACCGATTTCCGCTTCACTTGCATATTTTATATATAAATATTTATTATATATATATTTATATTTTATATTTATATATTTATCCTATCTATTTTTTATATATTTTTGTAGAAATATATATTTTTTCAACTTAATATATAAATATTATTTTAATATATATTTTATATTTATATATTTTTTATATAATGTTATATACAATTTATTTTGTTAACTGAATTCCGCTTCATCTCCAGGGTATTGCCCAGTCAAGCACTTATCTTAATTGCTTTTCGGTCTGTTCATAATTAGCTCATGTCTAAATTGCTTGAAAATGGGGCGTATCGATTTGTTAAAGCTGCTTGCCTGATTACTCGATTAGCTGATAAATGAACTCTGAACGTTTGAGAGAGAGATTTATGAAAGGAAAAGGGGCATAAAGTCAATATTCAATTATATTTTATCAAATCAATGCTGAAATATGACTTATATATGTTGAATTTAAGCCTCGAAAATATTTATTAAAAATTCAATTATATTAAAGAGACAAATAAAAACAGATTTTAATAGATTTAATTTTGTGGAAGTAAGAAGAGCATAAATTAAATATTTAATAATAATTAATAAATATGCAAATATAATTTATATATGTGTAAGTCAAAACTGGAATAGATTTAATATAAATTAAATAATACTAAAGAGACAAATATACAGAGATTTTTTATTGAATTTGGTCGCATTTATTTACATATATTAACACATAGAAAAAAATATAAATATGGTAACTTACTAAGCCAGGTTTTGTTGTTTTGGTAACAGTTAGCTAACTTTACATATTTGTTTTTTTGTTCTGTTTTTTTTTCTGTATAAATATTATTATTTATTACATTGTTTTTTTTATTATTATTAAATAAGAATTTGAGAAATTTGGAGCATGAAAAAATGAATAAAAAACAATATTTGAAGCTGAGAAGTAAACATTTTTTAGAAATAAATTTAAATATTTTTATTAAATAGAATATAATATATATTAATAAATTAACTGAAATATTTATAATATCCTATAATATATAATAGCCTATATATATACTATATAATATATTTACAGTATAATATAAAAAATTGAAAAAAAAAATATAATATAATATATATAAAATATTATTTATATATATTATATTTAAATTATATTTTATAATATAAAACATTTTAATAAAAAAATATAATATAATGTATATTAAACATTTTATAGTATATTATATATTATATTTTATAATATACAAAAATTTAATATAATATATAATAAATATTTTATAGTCTATTATATTTTATTAAAATATTTCTAAATCTAAAAAAATCTATTAAATTGTCAACTTCAAACAGCAGCTTCAGCTTTTTCCATGCCCCAAAATTCTTTAAATTCCTACTAAGTGATAAACCCAATTGATTTTAGTAGCTATTTCATTTCTCTTTTTTGCAATTTAAATAGCTAAACAAACATTTGTCTTCCCACCTTATATATTGTTCTTTTTATGGTCAATATAGTGTTTATTTATTTATTTATTGTTTGCCTCCCCTCTCTCCCTCTCTCTCTCTCTCTCTCTCTTTCTCTCTGTCTCTTTTGATTTATTAAACATTTGTTTTGCTATTAATTAGCTGAAATGCAAGTATCTGACGCATCGAGAGATCATTTAAACGATCTGCCCACTTGCTTGCTCTTTCTCTCCATCTCTCTCACTCGCTCGCTCACTCCCTCGCTCACTCTCTGGCAGCTCGCCCTCGCTCTGGGCTGTTGCTAATCTCATTAGATGTTATTGTACTCAAATAGGTTTCCAGCATTTGCTTTTTTCTCCATGCGACTCGCTCTCGCACTTGCGCGCCGCCTCTCTGTTGATATGGTTCAAGTGTGATATATATATACATGTATATATGTATGTATGTATGTGTGAATATGTATGTGTGTGTATATTTGCTTTATTTTGTTTTTATTAACCGAAATTTGCCTTAGTGTTTATGTAGTTGCTCTGGGGCAAAAGCGTTTTAGCCGCGGTGTAGGCATTTTCATTCATTCGGCCGAATGTTGTTGCTGTTGTTGTTGTTGTTGCTTTTGGCTTTGTTGTGTACATTGTATGTGTTATGTTATTATCATTAGCTTGTCGTGGCGGTGGTGTTGTTGTTTGCTCGTTCGCACTCTCTGTTGCCTCTCATCATCTGCCTCTGCCTCTGCCTCAGTCGGAGCATCATCTGGCCAACAAGTTCATTAACTTTTGTTTGGCGCTGCGGCAGCGGCAGCGGCAGAAATAATTTGTCAAAAATTTTGTCGGACATGCGATTTATAAATTATGCTTTTTGATTTGATATTTCGATACGCCAAGATTTCGTTTCATTCCATTTCGTTTTAGTGACCTATATGGAAGTGGAAATCTGTTATTTCTATTTTGCGCGCGTCCGTCCGGTTATCTAGCCAGATTTGCCACATTTACTATATTTGCTACATTTGCTACGATTGCCGTTGTGCCTTGTCTTGTTTTTTTGATTAGCACTCGATATGTCTATAGACTGACGGCTGACTTAGTTGACTACCTGTTGTGCCGGTTTACTTATTTATTTTTTGGGGCTACCAGTTCCGTTTCGGCATCGTTTAGCGCCTGACGTCAAAAAGTGTATCTCGATGAAAATACAAAAAGTACCGGTTCGATATCAGCGTCTCTTTGCCTAGAAACGAAAACGAAAAAGAAAAACTTCGAAGCTATTCGCTTCCTTCTGCTTGTCTTTTGGACACCGTCATTTTCTCATTTCCTGCACAGTGTCTATACAGCAAACACGGTGAAGATTTTCCCTGCCATTAAAAACCAGTTTCCACTAAACGCAAACAAATTGCGGGAAAATGGAATGAACATTTTCCTACGATTTGTGTAAACAAGCAGCAGCGAGCGAGTACAGTAAAACATATTTATTTCAATGCAAATTTGAGCTGTTCGTATGATGAAATAAGCGAAGCATTTTGTGTAATATCTTTGAAAATTTATTAAAAATGTTAAAATGATTTTTTAAATTTTTTTATTAGATATATTTTTAGTTTCTTTGCTTTTATTTATTTTATATATTTTTTATATATAGATTTATTATTTATTTTGTATTTTTATTTTGATTATTTTAATTTTATTTATTTTTATTTGCTTTAATTTTTTCTTATTTATTTTTTTAAGTTGTTTCTATTTATTTATTTGTTTAAATTTGTTTATATAGATATATTTTTTCTTTCGCTTTACCTTTTCTATTTTATATTTATTATTATTCATTTTTTTAATAAAATTTGTTTTTTATTTGTCTTAATTTTTTCTTATTTATTTTTAAAAATGTTTCCATTAATTTTTTTTGGACTTGGTTTTATAGATATTTTTTTATACTTTATTTGCCTTTATTATTTATATTTTTATAGATATATTTTTACTTTATTTGCTTTTAGTATTTTATATTTATTTTTATTTATTTATTTTTTTTATATTATTTATTTGTATTTTACTTATTTGTATTTCATTTATTTTTATTTGCTTTCATTATTTTATTTTATTTTTTCAAGTCGTTTCTACATTCTTCTGCATTTGCTTTTAATATGTATTTATTCATTTAAATATAAGCTTTGCGGAAAAAAAACATGCGCTAACTTTTTATGCAAAATAGTTGTTATGCTTCCGCTTTAGTTTATTTATTTTGGGGCTTGGCTTTTAAAAAACGCACAAAAAAGAAAAAACAAAACAAATAATTATAAATACAAAAGTGTATGAAAAGCTGAATTTTTAAACTAATTTTTGCATCTTGTTTCTGCTTCTCTTCCACAGGTATGTGTTCCATTCTATGCATTGATTTCTGCTAGCAACAATTTGTTGTATCTGTGTGTGTGTGTGTGTAAGTCTTAACACATTTGAATATTAATGTGCCTACCTACCGCCCCATTAAGAAAACAACGAGCTTTATAGCCCGGGTGGGCGAATCGATTTTCAGGTAGCCATATATTAATTAACCCGCGCTGTCGAACAGATGTTTTTTGTGTTAGCTCAAAGATTCATCAATCTGCCCAACTCCAGCCCAGCTAACTGACGTGCAATAAGTTATTAACAAGCTTTATCCCACCTGTCGGGCGGGCGGACGGTAGGGCAATGGGGCGGGGGAATTCTTGAACAAATCTGTTAGCTCTGATAGAATAAATCACAACAAAGAGAAATCGACCTCAATGCTGCTAATGATCTTGCTCAGTTTTTGGCGCCATAATTGGGCAGCTTTATAGAGAACGAAGAAAATGCTGGATACTAAATATATAAAGAGACTATTTATAGTACATGAACTTGTGCACAAATCTCTGCTGAGCATCTAAATGTGCCTTAAGAGGAATTTCGTTGAGTTTACGGGGCGTTCGCATAGAGTATTTATTGTAGATGATGTATAAAGAAAGTTTTTGATCGGGAGATATTGTATATAAAGAATCAGATAGACTATACTTATATTGGAAAGTTTTTCTGATATGTACAGAATATGATATGATATATAAAGAATATGATATGATATGATATGTAAAGAAAATGATATGATATGATATGTAAAGAATATGATATATGGAATATATATATATATCAATAATCAAATTACAATTATCGATTATTCTATCTGAGGGAAAGTTTATATTCAGAAGTTTATATTCCATATATATCCATATATGAAGAGTTATACCATACCCAAAGATTTAAACTTTTCAAAAATGATTTCCCATATTGGAAGAAAAATTCTCCTTGAAAAATAAAAGCTCTTTAAAATTTAAGAATGAATTTCTTAAGCTGAAGTAAATATTTACAGATATTGCTATAATTATTATTATATCATTTTAAAATTTATCTATATTAAACCTCCGTCTACTAAATATCCACTAAAAATAAAAGTGAATTTATAGGGGACTCACAAAACTTAAATAATTTATGGTAGCATGTGTGTGTTTATAGGCAATAAGTCTATTCGCAGAATATTCAGTTCAAAGTCAAACTATCAATAAATTTTGTGGACAAAAGGCAAATCTAGCATTTTGAATAGCTTTAAATATTTCTAAAAAAAAACTGGATCAATATCTAATATAATGGAGTCATTTCATTTTGAAATTCCAAAATCAAATGACAATAAAAAAGATGCGAATTTTTTATTTTGGCTTGGCAAATTTCGAAAAGTTTTATTAGACAAATTAAAGAGGCGTTAAAATTAAATGAGCTTCAAAGGTGCAGTATATAAAGATGGATATATGTATGTTTGTAAATATATATATATATATATATATATATATATGGGAGTAAATAAAGTAACATTTAGTTGTTCATAAAAATAGTAGTGGCTCTTAGAAAATGCAGAAAAAATGTATAAACAAATATAGGTATATATAATATGGAGGAAAAAATGTATAAACAGATATATGTATATATAATATATATATATATTTTAGATATTGCCTCTTGAGAGTTCATCAATGCCTCAAAAACCTTCAAAGAAAACATAATAGTAGCAAGTTTCGTACTTCAAGCTACGTCATCAGCTTCGCTTTCTATTTATTTAACATTTTTCTTTACCCTAACTATTTTATATCTATATATTTTTAACAATTTACCTGATTTATCTTTGCTGCTGACTTGCATCTATTATATATTTTAAGCCATCTTAATGTCTCTTTTATGTATGACTTGAGGTTTTTCTTGTACAAAGTAGCTTAAGGTCTTAGCGCTTTGTGGTTCTTGTACTCCAGTTTCTTTGGTAAATTAACTCTGTGGCTAAGTTCAATTAAATTCAAAAACAAAAAGCCAAAAAAAAGAAGAGAAAAAGGAAAGATGATAACTAGTTGCTGTTGCTGCTGCTAACAATTTCCGTTAAACGCTGCACTTAAGAAAATGTTGCTGTCAAGGAAGTTGATTATTTTCTGCCAGTTATCTTTGTTCTCGCTCGCTCTCCCTCTCTCTTCCTTTCTCTCTCTCTCTATCTCTTTTGCACAATCAATGCCTTGAGCTGCGGTTTGTTCTTTATTTCTTTTTAAAGCATATACATTTTATTTCTAGCAAATAAATATCATAAAACGTTGACAGCCTTCGAGCAGCGAAAAATTCATCTCCGGCTTTGGCTTGGCTTTGGCTTTCTTTTCAGCCAAGCCAAGAGCAAGAAAAACTAGTTTTTCTTCTCTCATCTTTGGCCAACGTTTTCGGTATTTTCTTTTTGCTATTTTTCCAATAGTTGGCAAAACTCTCAGTACACACTACATACTTGGGCTGAAAACTTTTCTTAGCCTGCGCTGCGGTTGCCGCAGCAGCTGAAACACATCAACCAGCATCAGTTGCTGTGGCAGCAAACTCTCGTATCATGTACTGACAGTCCGTCTCTGGTCCATTCGCTTGGATCTGTCGTGTCTAAAAGTTTTCCATCATAATCTACTTAACTTTTGCTGCAATCAATTGCAGTCTTGTGTTGCTGCTGCTGCTGTGTGTCGCCTCATTGCATTTGAATTTGCAGAGCCTCTTCAGACTCTTCAGACTCTGCTCGACGCTCACCCATATATTTCTGCAATCGCCTTTGTGCAGATACAATAGCGCCAGCGCCCAGAGCGATGTCTGCCTATATATTTCCAGTATTGCGTTAATAGAAAAGTTGTTCAAGCTTTTTCTTCTTCCATGCGCTGCGGATGCTGCGTATGGAAACGGACGTGTTCTTATCTCCCAGCAGTATCGAAAAGGAGGCAGAATGGCGGGGCTGTAACATTTTACTGAATGCCTGCCAAGCTGTCCCACTGTCAATCAGCAGCAGCAGCCACAGCCGCAGACTTTGCTACAAGTTTTGCCCTCACACACACATACAATTGCAGCGCGATATAGATACAATATCTTAAAGATGCATTGAAGCGTAATTGCACTTACCTCTCAAAGCAATGGCAAGCTCTTACTTGCTCACTCTCTCTCTCCCTCTCTCTGTCTATCTCTCTCCTCTCTCTCTCTCTCTCTCTCTCTCTCTGCCTCTCTATCGTTGGCCCTATCTTAGTTGCTTTATCTGTGATTTTTGCTCACAACAACCTCATTTCGTATTGCATCGAAAATGCATTTTACTAACAATTGAAGCTTTTGTGTGCATGCGTACAGTGGCATAAATACATGTTTGAATGGAAAAATGTATTTATATTTTTACCTATTATATGAAAACAGAACAACAGAAAATTACAATAAAGAAAGTTTTGTTTTTAATAAATGTAAATTAAATTTATTAAAAACCAAAAGGGATTTTCTTAAATGTTTGATATATATTTAAAAAGCTTTTAATTTTATTTACAATAAATTTAATAGCTTATTGATTTTATTTAATAATTTAATTTAATTTTTTATTGAATTTCTTTTACTTAATATATTATTGAATTTTATTTTATTTTTTTTTTTACTCAATTATTTTATAAAATTAATGTTTCCTGACTATGCATCCATTCATGCCCCATTATTTAAATTTATCTGAAGAAATATAATTTTTTTTAAATTTATTTGCATTAAGATTTATATAGTCAAACAAAAATATAAATTTTATTTTCAATATTTATTTAATTGCATTATATAAATACAAATTTAATGCTCAAAATTGAAAGCAATTGTAAATTTTTTATTTGTATATTTTTTACTTTTTATTTTAATAAATAATTATATGATTTATTTTGATACACACAAAAAATTTATGAAATATTCATAAATATTCGTTTTATCTTTTTGTAAATTTATATATGACTTTTAAATAAATATTAAATATATATCTGATTTTTAAATAAATATTAAATATAAAATATATATGATTTTTAAATAAATATTAAATATAAAAAATATATATGATTTTTAAATAAATATTAAATAAAGTATATATAATAATTTTTAATATATAAAATGATTTATTATTTAAATCTTAATTTCGGTCATTTATTTGGAAATATTTTACATGTTTGTAATATACATCAATATATAATAAAATATTTCCAAATAAATTACCAAAATTGATCAAAATAAGAATCAAATAATAAATATATTGTTATTATTAAATAGTTTGAAACTTTGCATTTTTTCGTAATACTAACTCATTGGAATTTATTTATATTAGCTTACTTGCCATCTGAAACTTAAGAACATCTCTCTCTAAACTCATTCGCTGCTTTATTCTGCTATTTTGCATAACAAAAACCCATTTTTATTGTGGCAAATGCCAATGCATTTGCATTGTGCAACGCTTTATAAGCTAGTTAATTTTTGAAGTGCATTTACGAAATTGTGTTTCTGTTTGGGCTGGGGCTGGGGCTGGGGCTGGGGCTGGGTATGGAAACTGGGTCTCCGACTGGGGCTGGGCTTGGGTCAAGCTGTGTGCGCGCGGAGGCGTGGGACGAACGGGGCTCGCTTTGTGCTTAGTTGCGGGCTTACCTAGATGTAACTACAAAGCTGAGAGTGAGTGTGAGAGTGTGTGTGTGAGTGTGAGTGTGACTGAGTGTGTGTTAGTGTGTGTGCACATCTCGTTTTTTCCGACTTGCCTCCATAAAAGTGCACAGTTTCAGATTTAGTTGTAAGTTGAAGATTGCGCCTGAATATTTGCTTAGCTAGCGCAGTTAATTGTCTTGAATAGTCATCGGAAGCTGCTGGGCGAGAGTGTGAATACAAGCGTCTCGTTTGCGCACATAATTGTAATTGATAGTTTGACTCTTGCACACACACACACACACACACGTGCCCCGTTGCAGTACAATGTGCATAAGCTCTCTAAGGGCTTGTTTACGTCTCGTTGTTATTGATGCTGTTTGTTGCAGCCGTAATTGGATACTTGAAATGGGCCAAGCCAAGGTCTGACTCTTCGGGCCGGGCCGTCGTGTAATAAAATACTATGTGTTTGGGTGTACGGTTTGAACTCTGATATTTTGGGTGATGTGGCAAAAGCTTAAAGTGCAAGCGCACACAGCCAATGCTGCGTATACGTAATATCCGCCTCATACGCCAATTGCTACAAACTGCGCAACAAGCAGAGCGAGCGAGAGAGGGAGAGGGCGAGCTTTTGCTGCTCTAAATTATGCGCATCTCAACTGTAAAGTATCTAACAGCACGTTGAAAGTTCATTGTGCGTTGTCGACGCGTTTCTATCGTTAACTCAATCAAATGTGTTTAACTTTTCTTTTCTTTTCTTTGCTTGCATTTCTATTTTATTTTTTTTTATTTATTTGTGTGTTTTACTTTACTTTTTCTTCATTTTCGCTGCAGCCGTCGCTGTCGCAGTCGCCGTCGCAGTCGTCAGCTGCGTTGGCAAATTGCGTGTGCTTTTCGTTTCGTTGGCTGCCTTTTATGTTGTTGTTGTTGCTGTTTCTTTTTTTTTCTTTGCCTTTTGCTCGTTTTTTTCCTTTTTGCTTATATCAAGCGTTCAATGCCCGCTGCGTGCCGCTGTCTCGCTCGCTCTCTCTTGCTCGCTGTTGCTGCATTTTTTTTGTTTTATTTTTAACGCATACAATTTGTTTGTAATCTCTTTAGCTGCGATTCGCTGTGGCATTTGTTTATGCTAAATGATTTGTCCGTTATACGCGAGTGACGACTGTGGTTGGGGTGGGGAGCGAGGGCGAGGGCCAGCGACAATTGCACTGTGAACTCTGCGCGCGGCACTCGCTTGCTCGCTCGCTCTCGCTCTGGCTCTCTTTGTGTGTAACTCAAGGTCAATAAAATGACCTTTTGAGTGATTTATGTTTTGTTGTGATTCGCATATTTTGTGCTGCGCTCGATTGGCTTTTTCACTTTTTCGCTTTTTCTCTCTTCCCTTTTTACTTTTTTGTTGTTGTTGGTTTTTATATAAATTGTTGCTATTTATCTAAGCACGTGCTCTGTGAAATTCCCCCTGCATGTAGTCTGTATACTTATTCACTCAGTGTGCCGCCGATAAGAGCGAGCATTTGCTCTAGATCTTGTATCGATATGATTATGTATGTTAGGCTTATCGAAAGTGAATGTTAGCCAAGATAAGGTAAACAATCTGCGACGTATTATATTATTGATTTCCTGCAAGAGATTTAATATTAATGAAATAATTTCTATATATGCTTATCTATGACTAATCATTGGACATATGTTAATGCCAGGATCGTATATATAATGCATTGTAATTGCCAGCAATTGTTTTAACATAACTACTTAGTAGTCAGTCTATCAGGCAATTGCTGTTAATCTTGTTGAGCGAAATTGCTTATCAATTTATGGAGCTCGTCGTCATTCGCTCGCGCGCACTGCATGCCGTGCACTTAATCAGTTTATAAAGAGCCGTATACAAACATACATGGGTGAGTGTATGCGTGTGTGTAGGGCCCGTGCTTATATAGCGTAAATGCCTGTGCATATACTTACAGCGACGGACTGTAAACCACACGTCTCAGGGCTGCGTTTAAGCAGCTTTAATTTCATTTCAACTGGCCCACAACAACAATAATGACAACAACAACAACAAGTAGAAAAAAAAGCTGTTTTACGCTATTTTTATTTACTTGTGCCATGCGTTTTGCGTTTTGTGTTTTGCGCTTTGCCTTTTGCTCGGCGCGTTCCGCTGCTGTCTTTGCGGGCTTTTTGCATTTTTACTTTGGCCCGCAAACTATTTTTGTTTACTATTTACTTTTGTATCGTCGTCGTCGTCGCCTGGCAGCGGTCGACGGCGAGGGCATCACCACTGTGGCTGCCTCTGCCTCTGCCTCTGCCGCTGCTTAGTGCGTTGATTTCCCGACCTAGCCGGCGACAATATTTGTTGTGCACTCAACACAACAACGCATTGAAGTCGCGGCAGCAGCGGCAGGAGCAGAAGCCGTCGCACCAGAGACAAAGGCCAATGGAAAGGCGTGGTTAGCCACTCTCTGCCTCTCCCTACTCTACCTCTACCCCTCTCTCTCTCTCTCGCTCACTCTGCCTGTTTTGCCTGTCTCTGTTCCCAGAGCCATAGAACAGACATACAGCCTGGGCATTTTGTGCCGCACAGTGGGACTGATTGTAGAGAATAAATGAGGAAATTAATATCAATATAAATACAAAAAATATATAAATAGAAAAATATATAAATTTAAATGAATATATATAAATTAATAAATATATGAAAAAATATATAAATTTAAATATATATAAATACAAGTATAAATAAACAAAAAAAAATATATATAAATTGAAATATATATAACTAAAAATATATATGAATAAAAAAATATATATAATTTAAAATATACATACAAAAAAATATATATATTGTAAATTAAAATGCATAAATAAATAAATTGATGGAGTTAGTAAATGATGTGGGTAATGAAAAATATAATGAATGAGTTGACTTGCTGAAGATTATAAGAGAGATATGTTCTGAACAATTTAAAGATAACTCTTGAGTGTAACTCTAGTAAAGTAGCTTAAATAAATGTTTCATGCTTCAAAGTTTTTCTGCATTTGAGGGAGACTTATAATTGAGAAATTGAGAAATTTATTAACTTAAGAAGTCTAAAGTTAATTAAAGACATTTTCTCAAATTTGTAATTATAATAGTCCAAAGTTTTGGGCCTTTCAGGATTCAAGAAGTATTTTTCTGAATGTTCAATTATCAATTACTTTTACACCATTTACAAATCTCCTTCTTTTTCATGGGTTTTTTAGTTCAATATTGAAATTATATCGGAGTAATATTCTTCTATTATAAAATTGTCTTACTTCTAAATTCCAGGTTTTATTTAAAAAATATATTAAATAATTTGTCAAACTATAGATCACTTATCCTAATTCAGTTTTTAAATTAATATTAAATTTCTTAAAATTATAATCGTTAAATCATAGTTTCATCTAGTTTACTTTCCTATACAATCCTTCACTCCTTTTTTGATTACCAAACATATACTAATACATATTCATTTCGCCACCCGAACCTAGTTATCCTGAATCCAGCTCTTCAAATAGTTTGCAAACCATCGACAACTTTTTTCTTTTTTTCTCCCTTTCTCTCTCTCTTTTGTCTTTCGAGTGTCTAACATATTTGATTTTATGTTCATTTCTTTTAGTTTTTCCATGGCGGCGTTTCCCACGCTGTCTTTATTTATCTGCATGTTTGTTCGTTACTCCAATGACACCACTGTGCCATGTTTCGCCAGCTTTTGCTGCGCCGCTCGCACTGCCCCACACGCTCTCTGCGTGCACTGCACTGGCACATAAGTTGCCTCTTGTTGTTGTTCCCGTTGTTGTTGTTGTTGTTGCTGTTGTCGTTGCATGCCACTCGCAATGGCGCAAAAGTTCCTAGACCACTCCAAAAAAAAAAAGCGGAAAAAAGAAAAAGAAAAGCATAAAAAAAGAACACAAAATTTATATGCGCCGTCGCGCATGCAGTCGCCGCTGACGCCGGCAGCGCAGCTAGCGTCGAATGTTGACACGTACAGCGCAGCGTCGCGCCTTGTATGGCTTTCAATGGCATCAGATTATTAATATTGCAAATGTATGTGCAGCTAGAGAGAGAGAAAGAGAAAGAGACAGGAGTGCGAGCGACGGAGACAGATCTAGCGACGGCGAGCCTATAAATATGTTTTGGCATTAGGCCTAGGCCCGGGCTTTAGTTTATCTGCAGCGAATGTATTTTAATGCTGTCGTCAAGTGCGTTTTGCCTTTCTGGCTATAACTTGGCTTATGGCATGGCCAGAAAACATTGTATGTGTGTGTGTGTATATATAAATATGTTTTGTATAATTGAAGAAAATATAGGAAAATATTTATAGAATATATTGAAGAAAAAAAAAGAAAATATAGTAAAAAAAAATAATATAAAAATTTGATATATATTTAAAAACTTAGTATAAAAATTATATATATATATATTTAAAACAATAATATAAAAAATATATAAATATTAAAAAATTTATATACAAATTATTTACATATTTAAACAACTAATATTAAAATTATATCAATATTAAAAAAAAATATATATAAAAAACTAACAAATATATATATTTTGTATAATAAATAAAAAAATATATTTAAACAAATTTCAAATTTGCATACATAAACATAAATACTTAATAAATGAAAATAAATATTTAAACAAATAAATAGCTAATTAAACATATACAAATTAAAGACAATTTAATAAAAAAATAATACTTATAAAAAATTTAAAACATTTTTAAATATATATAAACAAATTAAAAAAATAATAAATATTTTTTTTGTTTATAATGTATGAAATAATGATATATAAATAAACAAATTGATAACATAACTATTATGGTTATGGATATAAAAAATGTTGTTAACAAATTAAATACAAAATATATAAATATTTTATTAATTTTTGAGAAGTATATAAATATCACAAAATTTTATTATATTTATTTATATATTTTTTAAATCTATTTTTTTATATTATTTATATATTTATATTTTTTACATTTATTAATATAAATACCCTATTTGTTTATATTTTTATTTGATTAAAATATTTATTAACATTTTTATATATACTATATTATACAAAAAGACTTTTATGGCGCTTGATCTATTATAAAACATTTTTATCTGATATTTTTACGTTTCCATAAAAAATTGATTCCGCAGAGACTTTTCAGATTTCGCATAATATTTGTTATTTTGGTGTCTTTTTTTCGTGTATTTTTTTGGTGTGTGTATGTGTGTGTGGAAAATCTGTGCTGCCGTTGACTACTTCAAATAATTGCGAAAAACCAGGCGAGCGGCAGTGGGGGAGGGGCAGGGCAGGGGCGGCGGTGGCGGCTGGCTGGCAACCTGTCTGGCAGCCGTAGGGCAACATCATTATCAAACTTGATTATCATTGGGCTGTGCAACGCAACGCACATTGCACTCGTCGGTTGGAGTGTAACTTCATCATCGTCATGCACAACATCATTATCGGCATGGTCGACGGCGGCGGCTGCTGCTGCTGCTGCTGCTCGACATGCGCTTTGTCTGTTCACTTCCACAGTATGTGGATGCGACCATATCGTGCCTATATATACATACTTTACTGCCGTCGCTGTGTGTATATATATTTATGCATATATATGTGTATGTGTGTGTGTGTGTATGTGTGTGTGTGTGTATGTGTGTGTGTGTGTATCTGTTTGTATGCAGTCTGCGCTGACTGCGCTTCAGAGAGCTGTGTATAGCAATTGAATATTTGCAAGAGATTTCCGTTCATTAAACCCGACAGCGAAAAGCAGAAAAGCACCAGAGCAACGACTGTAGGCGGCCTTTGAGTGTCAGCCTCGCTCTCTCCCTCTCTCTCGCTCTCCCTCTCTCTGTCTCTGTCTCTATCTGTGCTGCGTTCCCTGGTCTACCAGTTGCGGAACTCTACGGCCCTATGTTGTGACTCGGCTAGCTTCTGGCTGCACTGCCGATGATTTGTACTCCGTAGTGCTTCGCATTTAATTTTTAATTTTCTCTCTCATTCTCTCCCTCTCTCTCTCTGTCTTTCTCTGTCTCGTTTCTTTTATGCGGCTCTGCGATTTTTTTCCTCTTGTTGTTGGGAAGCTTCGCTATAATTAAATTCCTCTTTAAAGCTGCGCGGCATCGCCCTATCGTATTATTATTATTTTCCATTTGTTGCTGTTGCTGCTGCTGCTGCTTCAGCTGCTTTGTTTCTTTCAGCGTTAGCTGCAAAATTTAATTAATGCGGAGGCCGCGAAGACTCTTCACGACCTACGCTGCGATGCAAACTATATAGTTTTTGAAAGTTTCGGCTTATAAAGTTTGTCTAGCGGGCAGAAGAGCACTTATAAAACTTGATGTGGGTCGTAGAAGTCAATTTGAAAGTGTTTTGCACAGGATCCATAAAAGCGGAGAATAAAAATGATAATGTCGTTCAATTAAAAGTTGATAATGACTTAATTGATATTTGTGGCTAGTGGGGAAATGAAGTTGAGCATTCCAAAAAGGGTTGGGAGTGATCGAAGGGGAGGGAGGGAAAAAGAGAGAGAAAGAACTTACATTCAGCTCTTTAAACATAATTTGCTTTTTATATAATTTAAGTTTTACTTTTTTGGGATTTGTGAGCCTAACAAAATTATGATGATGTTGAATTAAAATGTTCATAATTATTTAATTGATATTTATTGAATAATGAATTTTGAGTATTGAGAGGAAGCACTTACTTTCTTTAAACTAAGTTCTTGAACATTTATTTGTTTTTATATAATTTAATCTTTGCTTTTTCAGAATCCATAAATTTAAAAAAAAAATATTAATGATGTTGAATTAAAAGTAAATAAAAATATCAAATAAATAATAAATGATATAAGCAAATAAAAATAAATACCTATTGAGAAATTAATTTTGAGTATTCAAAAGTATTATATTTAAGTTCCTTCAAATGAATTTATTTTTATATAACTTTAACTTTGCTTCTGCCCAACTTATAAGAATAATACTGATAAATAAGTGAAAAGCTGATCATTTCTTGATTGATATTAGAGAAGTTTATTTGAGCATTAAAAAAACTAAAAAATGTTGGGCTCGTTCAAATATGCAGACAGAGAACTTACTTCAAGTTCTCTAAATTTAATTTGTTTTTGTATAAATATATATAGTTTTGCTTTTGCAGGATTCATAAACTCAAAAAAATTATAATGCTTATAAATATTTAATCAATATTTATGCCTATTTGAGGAATGAATTTGAGTATTAAAAAGTAGTACTTACTTTAAATTCTTTCAAAAATAATTTAAACTTTGCTTATGCAAATGTTAATAATTATTTTATTGACTTGTATGCCTATTTGAGGCATGCATTTGAGTATTCAAAAGTATTGAGATGGAGAACTTACTTTGTTATATGATTTAAGCTTTGATTTTGCAGGATTCATAAACTAAACAAATATATAATATATTTTAATCATTTTGTAATCGATTTTTATGCCCATTGAGAAATTAATTTGAGCTTTAAAAAGTATTAAGAACGACTTAAAATGCAGTTCAAGTTTCTTTAAGTTGAAGTCCTTCAAACTTAAGTTGTTGTTATATAATTTAAACTTAGTTTTCCTTCTTCATTTATCATCTTTTGTGGCTATATTATTTCTGCCCGAGTTGCTAAACATTTGGAACTTCAGCCGCAACTTAAAGTCCACCTACAGAGCAGAGCCTAAGCTGGTCATGTGCCACAGTGTGTGTCGCTCTCTCCCTCTGTGTGTGTGTGTGTGTTTGGGGAGCGGCTAATGCAACTACTATTCTACGTGCTCTGTTGTGGTGGAAATACCTGTCTCTCTCGTTCTCTCTCCCTCTCTGTCTCTCTTTGAGCTCAGCCTCTGCAGAGACCTGTGGCAAAGTCTTGCTGTTTCTAATTGCCGTGTTATTGTGTGTACATGTACATGCTCCAAGGGGCATGTGCTTCATGTTGCATGTAAGTAACTTGGCTTGCCTTTTAGTTTGTTTTGCTTGCAACAGCAGTGGCAGTGGCAGCAGCAGCAGTGGCAGCATCAGCTCTTGTTCTGCATCTGGTTCTGGTTGTGGCTCTTGCGCAGAGTTTATCATAATACCTTTTAACGCAACTGCGGCAAACGAAGCAGCAAAGCAACGAGCCAACTTCTAAGCCAAGTTGAAGACATGACTGACGGCCGAATTGACTGACTGACTGAGTGACTGACTGACTGAGTGACTGACTGAGTGACTGTGTGGCTGCAGTGAGTGGAAAGACATGCGGTCCATGTGGCGGATGTATCTTCGTTTTTGGCTTGGTCTCGTTTCTGTATTTGCTTGTTGGCAAGGTAAAATTGCGCTGCTGGAAAAACATGTTTCGTTCGCCCGTCCGCTCCAATCTGGCAGTGAAAAAAAAAAAAAACGGAAAAACTGAAAAACTGCATGCAGCGCGCTTGCCCCCACAGCTGTGGATAATGATAATAACCATGGCGATGATGATAATGATGATGACAAACAAGCACGCCAACTTTTGTAGCTCCCTCCCTTCCCCCTCTCACTCTTTCTCTCCCTCTCCCTCTTTCTCTGTTCGTAGAACACAGCGAACTTGTTTGGCCATTTTCTTTTGGCATCAGCTCGTCTGGCGGCGGCGGCGGCGGCCTGTTTGGCCATTTTTTCTCCGCTTCGTTGTCTTGGCCTTTTCCATTTTCCATTTTCTTTCTCCTCTTGCAACAGCCAGCGGCTGCGGCTGTGGCAGCGGCATTGATGCATTTTTCCTGCTAACAACCAGATGAGACAGCGCCTCGCTGGTGGCCGGTTTTCGGGCTGGTTTTAAGTTGGCTCTTTGCTGCGCTAAATACTCATGCACTAAATGCCGTTTGTTGCGCCTTGCAACGCGGCTTTGGCTTGGGCTCCGCGGCAACATATGCCACAATTGCTCCAGGCACTTAGATATCAAATTAGTCGAGCATTTTAAGCAATCATTATCCCAAATACAGATGTTGAGCGATAGTTTAGCAATATGCCGAAATGCCGAAAAATAATTGAGATTGTCTATGCATGGCAATTTGAAATCAATTTGCGGCTAAATTAGTTTCACATTTCAGCTGAAACGTTGCAGCTTAGGTCTAATTAAATAACTTTAATACAAGATTTATGTTTTTTTAGAAATTCTTTTTACAGAGATTTGTTATAGATTCTATAGAATATTTTATATAAATAAAATACGTTAAAATAAATAAATACAGAAAAAAGGTTGGAGCTTCAAAACTCTTTATAAAAAAATTATATATAAATAAAATTTTATGTAAATAAAATAGGTAATAATAAATAAATTCAACTAAAAAGTTGGAGCTCAGCTCTATCTAAATATCTTTATTAAAATTTTATATTATTTAGAAATTTTTTTTATGGAAACGTTCTATAGATTCCATAAAATATTTCATATAAATAAAATACGTTAAAATAAATAAATACAGAAAAGAGGTTGGAGCTTCAAAAATCTTTATAAATAAATTATATCTCTTACAATTAATATTGGAGCTCAGCTCTATTTAAATATCTTCATAAAAAATTTCTGTTTTATTGAAATTTGCTATAAATTTCCATATAATATTTTATATAAATAAAATAAATAACAACAAATAAATGCAGCAAATAGGTTTCTTCTTAACAAATTCATGATCTATTTACGTGTGCCGGGCCTCTCTCGGCGCTTCTCATTAATGTTAATGAGGTTAAGAGCGCACTACATGACAACATTTCGCATTTGCTGCGCTCCTTAAGTGTTTCCTGACATTGTGCCGGGCCATTATACTGGATTATGCGTAAAGTCCATTAAAGAGGTCATCGTAACGGCTTTTGGCATGTTCCACTTCCACTTGGAGCATCGTTCAACTTCACGTTGTCTCTCCCATTTCATTTCATTTCACTTTGGTATGTTTTTTTCTCTGTTGTTTTGCCATTTTTCAAGCGAATCATCAATCACACATCCAAAGCTGAGCATGTTAACGAGAAGTATCTGAAGCTCTTCATAGAACACTGTAGGTCTTCGCCCACAAAGAAAGAGGGGAAAAAATCAGCGAACAAATGTAAAAGAAAACTGAAATCAGACAGAAAAGAAAAGATATATATAGAACGAATGCTTTCTACTTTCTGGCTTCGAATAAAAGCATTTGAAGCATTTCCTTAAGCGCTCGCTCAAGTTTCATTAAGCAAAAGCAAACTGTTAACTGGCCGAAAGGAAAAAAGAAAAGTAACAAGTAAGAAAACTCTAGTCGGGCGTGACCGACTAGGGGATACCCTTGGCCCCGTCGAA
Organism: Drosophila pegasa; assembly: GCA_035046225.1. Classification (NCBI taxonomy): domain Eukaryota; kingdom Metazoa; phylum Arthropoda; class Insecta; order Diptera; family Drosophilidae; genus Drosophila; species Drosophila pegasa. The sequence goes on along the minus strand of JAWNOD010000178.1, from coordinate 602,388 downwards.
TCTGTGTTTTTCATAGAATTTGGGGGAAATTGGGGCCGGTATCCAAAAATAACAAAATTCAAAATTGCATAAAATACATATAAAGCTAAATATAAAATTTTGTGTCTCTAGCTTAAAAGATGGGCGAGATATAATTTTTTCGATAGTCTTTTTAATCGATAACAATTAATTGGGGATAGTTATCGATTTTTTAAAAGAAACTCGATCTGCGCGTGCTATACACGGACCTACAAAAAAATTTCAAGTCTCTAGCTCTTATGGGGGCTGAAATCGGCGCGTTCAAACATACGGACAGACGGACAGACGGACGGACGGACATGGCCCAATCGATTTCTCTTGTCGTCCTGATCAAGAATATATATACTTTATGGGGTCTGCCACGCCTCCTTCTGCCTGTTACATACATCCAACAAAAACATTATACCCTGATTTCCCATTTTCAATGGGCTCAGGGTATAAAAAGAAGGCGGAAAAGTAAAGGAAAATGGGGTAGCTACGGCTATGGCTTCGTGGCGAACAAAAGGTGGCCCAAAAGGCTTGTCCAGGCCCGGGCGCCCGGGCGGCTTTTCATTATGACGTGGAGCCGTGAGGCGGGCGCCTAAATGTGTGCTTTATTAAAATCTAATTTCTTATTTATGCAGCCAATTTCGAGCGCGAGCGGCTGCATGCGGAGCCAGCCAGCGCCTGGGCGTTTTAATTAAATTTTTAAAAATTTATTTGCAGCCGCAAATGTTGGAGTCGTCGCACACATAATTCAATTTGATGCTCTAGCTTAGCACTTAAGGACTCGCTCTCACTCTCTCTCTCTCTATTTCTCTATATATGTGTGTATATATCACTTGATTTATTCATATTGTTGTTGCCAATTTTAATTGGAATTTCGCTGTTGCCTAATTATATGCCTTTTTCTTGGGGGAAACGCACAAATCCAATAAGCATTATGACTTGCTCTCGCGCTGTTTGTTTTGGCCAGACTCCTGTCCCATACGGCAACTTGGCCAGCAGCAGCCGAAGAAAAAGATGTAATGTACTTCAGCCCGGGGTCTGGGGCCAAAAATAGCGCAGCGACCGCTCCCGCCTACCGCCTCCCGCCCCAAGGCTTTATGGCCCCAACAACTGTCGCGCTAAATATGCCCCGAGTCGCGCTGCCTTCGATGGGCAGCAAATTTTTGCCGCTTTATTGAATTAAAAATTGAAACTGCCTGGCAGCCAGACAGGGCTCAAGGCGACGCGGCTCCATCGCCAGCGCCAGCTCCAGCTACTGCCTTTTCGGAGCGCACATTAAATTAATAAATTAAAATGGAAAGCACTTTGTTTTAGCACTCAGCCCGCCCCTCTCCTCTCTCGCTGTCTCTTCTATTCAGTCAGAGTAATTCGCTAAAATTATTAATTTATGTCATTTAAGAATGTCATTTACTTTGCTTACGAACATTTTTAAATTAGCCAGCCGCTCGCACACACTCGATAGATGAAATGAAATGAAGTGAGTTGGGGCTGTTGGGGGATGAGGGCGAAAAGCGAAAGAAAAGCGATTTCTAACGCGCGCGCGCTCGTCTCTCATAATTGAACTGCTGCCACGGTCGAGAAAACTCTTAAATCCAGTTGACGCTGGCTTAGAGTTTGCGTCATTGGCAATGCGTACAATGGGCCAACTTTGGCCATAGCGCCAAAAAATAGAGTTTAGCCACAACTTTGGCTATAATATTTATAGGTTATCTATGCATAATGAATATATTCCTGCCGATAAAGAAACTTTTGCCCCTTAATCAATGGAAATTCTTTTAATTCAATGCCATAAAAATCATAATTATACCCTGAGCCCATTGCAAATGGGAAATTAGGGTATAATGTTTTTGTTGGATGTATGTAACAGGCAGAAGGAGGCGTGGCAGACCCCATAAAGTATATATATTCTTGAGCAGGACGACAAGAGAAATCGACTTGGCCCTGTCCGTCCGTCCGTATGTTTGAACGCGCCGATTTCCGCTTCTATAAGAGCTAGGGACTTGCAATTTTTTTTGTAGCTCCGTGTATAGCACGCGCAGATCAAGTTTGTTTTAAAAAATCGATAACTGTCCCCAATTAATTTTTATCGATTAAAAACAAAATCGAAATACAGTTAAAAAATTATATCTCGCCCATATTTAAAGCTAGAGACACCAAATTTTATATTTAGCTTTATAATTTTCTTATGCAATTTTGAATTTTGTTATATTTTGGATACTGGCCCCAAATTCCATGAAAAACACAGATTCGACGGGGCTCAGGGTATTCCTTAGTTTTATATATATTTTTTGCAATTTTGAATTTTGTTATATTTTGGATACCGGCCCCAAATTCCCTTAAATTCTATGAAAAACACAGATTCGACGGGGCTTAGGGTACCCCTTAGTCGGTCACGCCCGACTAGAGTTTTCTTACTTGTCTTATTCATATTTTTTGCCACTCACGCCCACTGTGCACGCGCCGCCAAGTCCTTCGGGCAACGTTTTGCGCTTACTTCGGCTGCCGCTGCTGCCGTTGCTGCTTCCTAATAGATTTTGTATTTTGATTGATTGCCTCGCTTATTCAATTGTTGTGCCCGCCCGCCCAGCGCGCCAGCATCCCCAACATTCGCTGCTCGCACGCTGCTTCCGCCTCCACCTACGTGGAGTCGCGTCTGCGCTGGGCTTATGAACCGTGTGATTGTTTTACTTGGGACTGGGGGCTGGGGCCGGCCCACGCTCAGCTGCTTCGACTGGATTTAACTGCATTATTAGTTAAATCTGTAGCATAAATTTCAATATCGATGCGGCTCTTGGTTCGTTTGTTGCTTGGCTGCTTGGCTGCTCCGTTGGCTCCGTTGGCCCCCGGCTGTTGCCGAGGCGACAACCTAAATGAATTTTAATGCCATTTAAAGCGACTTTCATATGCTGCCTGTCACCTAATTCGCCAGCTGCTGCCGAAGCCCTAGCAGTGTGTGCACACAGTGTGCAGCAGTGGTCGAATACGTTTGATGCGCACTGTTGCATAAAAGCCGATCCACATGCCCCACAATGAACAGACAAAGCTCGCTTTGTCTATGTATCGCTCTCTCTCTCTCTCTCTATGTCTATCTCTCTCGCTGCCAACTAGTCGCCATGTAAACTAATGCGGCAAAGCTTAAACGCCTGCCACGCCCATCTGTACAAAGGCCTGACATTTGACCATCGACTTGGCCACGTATTTGGGCATATTTTTGGCGAAAGCTCTGCGTGTCCCCCAGGGCGGTTGGCTACCTTTTGACATGGATATGGCCAAGCTTGCCTTCAGGTGTTTGCCTGTGGCACGGCAAGTGCATCAAATTCAACTTGCAGCGCTCCAATTAACGGCGAGTCAATAATTTATGTGCATGCGGCTTCATGGCCAAGTTAATTAGCAAATTAATAGAGACTCAAAACCCCAAAGCGGCTCAAATGTCAAATGTGCGAGAAGAGACAGAAGAGAATATTACTAATGCAGTGCTCTAATGACATTGCAACTGATGAATAATTTAATGATGATGAGCAGAGCTAGAATATGTGGGAAAAAGTGGGAGAATTTTATGAGAGCTAAGATATATTACCAATATTTTAAGGACATCGGAAACATATTTTAAAAGTATTTACAACATTATTAAGAAATGTTTAATATATTTAAAAAATATTTTAAATATATTTTGGGACTATTTCAATATTCTTTTATATAAAATTTAAAAAAACATTTGAAAAACAATTTAATTTATTAAATTAGATTTTAATTTTGTATTGCATTTCATTTTTTTAAGATTTAAAATATATTTTTTATATATATTATATATTTTTTATATATTGTATATATTTTTTTTATATTTTTATATATTTTATTATTTTATATATATATTTTTTTTTGTTATACAAATTTTTAAATATACTTTTAAAAATATTAAATTTCTGTAAAGACATTTTAAATACGTTTGTAAAATACTTTCGTCTTATTTTAAAGAAATTTTTATTATATTTGAAAAGTATTTTAAAATGTAAATATACTTTCCAAATATTTTAATATAATTTTTATTTTTAAAAAAATACTTAACATTTTTTAAAAAGAGTCTTAAATAATTTTAAAAATATTGTTTTTTTTTTATATATATATTTATTTTTATTTTATTTATTTTAATTGACTTGAACTCAACAGAAATTGTTAATAAATATTATGAATTCTAATTAATTGTATAGCTAATATATTTATATATATATATACGTACAATTCAATATTAATTCATCTGCTTTTTTCTCTTATATATATATGAGTGAATTCAATATTCCGACGCCACACAATCTACATTTGATATAGTCAAGTAATATGTATATATATGCTGATGTATGTTAACAACTCGTTTGTGAGATTAACGCTCAGCGACGGCTTAGGCAAGAACAAACACTTTACTATACACACAGTGTGAAGGCGCTGGGGGCATTAGGGGCGTGTCCGCCTTTGATGATGATGAAGATTATGATGACGACGGCGATGCCTTGGTAAATCGCATTTCATGCTCCGGCTTCATTGCTGGGTGCTAAAAAGGCGAATGCCCCCAACTAAAGAAACGAATAGGCATTAGGCAAAGGTGTGAGAGAAAGAGAGGGAGAGAAAGAGTGGGAGAGAAGGAGAGGGGGAGAGTGAGCGGGTGTTGTTGTTGGCTGCTGGCCGTAATTTATGCGATTGCAACGGTGACTGCCGCTACTGCAACAACAACAACAAGAAATAATAACAAACTAACATATCCGAACATATTTTCACTCAGTGTGCATTTTTTTAATAAGATTTCTTCAAGCAGACGACGTCTCAAGACAGCTGCACGTGTGTGTGACTGTGTGTGTGCCTGGGTGTGTGTGTGTGTATCTTCATCTTTTGCTTGGCAACATTTGTAATGTTTCGTTGCATTTTGCAACGCGTCGTTGACGTCGGTGTTAATAAAGATTCACCCAGCTAACCGTGCGGGGGGCCTTTGGGCAACCCACTGGGCTGCCGTTGCCGTCGCTGCTGATGCACCTGTGCCGTTGGAGGTCGGTGGGGGGGAGAGCTGGTGCTTCGGGTCGTCCGTCTATGGGTGGCCTACTTAATTTATGAGACGCGAGAATTTGCAGCGCTGGCAGCAGCGAACACGAAGCAGCAAAAAAGCAGCCGTGGCATAGCGCAATTTGTAATTAGTGTAGGTACATGGCACAAAATCTCTTGCTAAAGAAAATGCATCCAACAGATACTTAACGCTCTAAGGCGGCAATGACGTCGACAACAGCAGCAGCAGCAACAGCAACAGCAGCAACAGCAACAACAACAGCTACGTTGACAGGCACAACAACAGCGACGACAACAGTTGCAATAATTATGGGCTGCAAGGCGACATCATGTGATTGACCGCATTATAGAACAGACAAAGCAGTTGTAGACTGTAATAGAGATGGACAGTTGAAGATGTAGAATGAGAGGTCGCAAAGTGGGCAAGAGAACAGCAATGAGAGCATAAGACACATAAATTCTAGATAAGAATGAGCTAGCTAAGTTCAGTTTTGTCGGGCATGAGTGATAAAATTAACAAAAATATATATAAATAAATTTCTTTTTACGTAAATTATATTATAAAAAATCAATATTTGAATGAAAAAGCTGAAAAATATTTACTTTTTATATAAAAGTAACAAAGTTAAAAACTAACGGAACTTCATTGGAAAAAAGTGAAAACAGTCATATAAAATTAAAATAAATAAGACCCAAGCAATGCAGAAAACATTTTTTTATACAAAAAAATTGAAAATAATAAAAAAAAAGATCTGCCTGAAAATGAAAATACACATATTTGCTTTTAATATAAAATTAAATAAGTAAATAAAAATAAACACAAAAAAAATAAATAAAAATAGAAAAAAAAAAATAAATAAAAAAAAAACACTTAAAAAAATAGTAATATCAACCAAAAGAATAGCTTAAAAATATTTTTATAATGACTAAGTTGTCATTATAAAAAAAATAGAATTAAAATTTCCTAAAATATTCTATTGAGCTATATATATCTCTACATATATAGAGAAAACTTAACTTATCTCAAAATATATATAAAATATATATAAAAGAGAAGGAAAATAGTTTACTAAATAAATTAGAAAAAGCTCCAATTCATTTAGAAAAAATATTTTAATAATTTAAAATTATTAATTTATTTATGTGCTGTGCTTTATTCCCCTTAAACATTGTATAATTTATCAAATTTTTATATTCCCAATATAAACCTAAACAAATTTAAGTGCTGTAACGTAAGAGAGACCAAGCCGCAGGGAAAATGTTATCGACAACAAGAATATATTCAGTTTTGACTTACTTATGTAGGCCCAAAACAAAAGCTTGGCCATATTATAAATGTATTAGAGTAGAAGCCACGCCAAAGCCCAGGCAATCAAGTATGCAACGAATGAGAATATTATGTGCTTAATAACTAAATTTGTGGATTAATAAATAAAGTTTTGTGTATGCAAATTAAACGAGGTGCAGACAGAGCAGAAACACACGCCCAACGCCAACGCACACGCATGAAGGCAAAACTTTGGCTCAACAATTGCATGAATCTCGAGGGCCGTCGATAGGACATAAATCAGGCGAAGCACGAGCCAAGTGGTGCTAAAATTTTAATTTGTTAAGCACGCACATTTCATATGTCTTACATATTTATGTGTGTGTATTTATAAAGCCTGCTTTGGCTTGTGCTTAAGTTGATTGAATACAGTTTTCTGCCAGCTGCCTTTGGAGGGATTTTCTAATTAAATGTCACTTCATGTTTGGTGAGCATCAAAATATTTTGCATAGTTTGCCCCTCCGGCTCTATGCCATTGTTGTGAACATCCTTTAGCAGAGAGAGAGAGATGTAGAGACAGTCTATTCAGGGCAGTATATGTCCACGTCATCATATGATATGACATAGATGTTGTGCATAAAGGAATGAGACTCTGAATGGGCATGGCAAAAACCTGTGCCAACATTTTGTCACTTTTTTGCCAGTTTTTGTCATCTGTTCATTGTATTGTCTATGCCATTTGTGACTTGTTTATTGTGTGTGTGTGTGCTCTCCTTCTCTGTATCTCGGCAGCTGCTGTCGCTGTCGCTGTCGCTGCTGCTGCTGCTGTAATCCTTAATCCTTCTGCTTTATTGTGCATTTACATATCAGTCTGACTCGTTTGTTTGGCATCGGACGACAACGAGTTGTTGTAGTTGTTGTTGCTGCTCTGTTTCTGTGAGATAGCAGTTCATGGAGGTTATCGCTTTTGTCCAACACAAAAAAAGGTCTAGATACAGACGGCTTTCGTTGTAAAAAATGGCTAAGAACTATATCAATTGAGGCAGAAAAGTGACCCAAGAAAACAATAACAACAAATATCGAATGTATTTAATTTTCTGATTGAGTAAAGCCAACGATAGGAATCGAAATTGAAATAATAGTGTGATTGGAAGTCTAAGATAGATTGAAACTTAAATAAGAATGTTGTTTATTAAATAAATAAAATAAAATACTAAAAGTAAAAATATAAATAAAATAAAATATTAAAAGTAAAAATATAAAAAAATAAATAAATTAAAATACTAAAAGTAAAAATATATAAAAAAAAATATAAACTAGCATATTAAAAAAATTTGTAATATATATATAATAAATTTAAAATATTTTTAAAAAAGTATATACGTAACAATAAATAAATTTAAAACAATAAAAAAAATATATAAAAAACAATAAATAAATTTAAAATAATAAAAAAAAATATATAAAAAACAATAAATATATATTGTTTATTTTTTAAATACATTTTTTATAAATAACTTAATTTATTATTAAATATTTTATTTTTTTATTATACATTTTATTTTGTGGTATCCATTTTAGTTTTTATTTATTCCACTTTTTATTATTAATTTTATTTTTTATTATTACTTTCCTTTTTATACAAATATTTTATATTTAAAATTTTTTTTCTTAAATTATTTTTATAGTCTTTTGTTTTTTTTTTTTTTTTTTTTGGTTTGTAGAAAACTTATTTCTGAAAACAATTTACGCTCGACTTATTTCCTCAACTTCATCAATTTCCTCTAGTATATCATTTATTTACCCCCGAGCCTAGTTATTAGTACTAAGCCCCTCTTGACTTATACGCACGAAATTGCTCGCATAATTGCTGCATCATCTTTGAAAGTTTTTTTTTTTTGCTTGTTGTGCCACGCCCAACCAATCAATGATGACAAGCCGCTAGCTAGCTTTGTGCTCTGACCAAAAGTAACTTTCAATCTATTTCGCCCTGCATGCTCCAGCAATTCCATGTGCACTGCACACACACACTCGCACATATATATATTTGTGTGTAATATGAAATAGGCAATTTTGGGCAAACAAATAGAAGGGAAAAAAGGAGCAGAAGGAGCAAGGAAAAAGTTCTATATATATATTCGGTTGTTACGCACACAAAAGGCTGGCGAACGAACATATAATTCTGAGTTGTCAGCTGCTCCGGCAAGTTTGAGGGCGTCATAGTTTATGCTATTGTTGCCATTGTCGCGCATAGCGAACATAATTTTAATAGGTCATCATATTAAGGGATTTTGTGCAATTTGTACTCACACTCACACACAAGCACACCCACACTCACACACACGCCCTGCAGAGTTGTTGTATAAATGATTTGAGCATAGGCTTTGGCTGCCATTCGTATTGATTGTGGAGGCTGTGCCTGCTGACACCCTGCTCTAGCTGCTCTAGCTCTGTCTTGCTTGCTCAGCCTTTGTGCCTCTCGCTCTAATTGTGGCTCTGTCTGGTTATTGGCCATTTGCCACGAGCTGACATGTGCGTTTAATTGCGTTTCACTTATTTGACACAAAATTAATACGGCACTCGGCATAGCTCTGTGGGTGTAGGTGTGAGGGTGTGTGTGTGTGGCTGTGTGTGTTATGTAAGCATTGTGTGTGTGTATGCATAGAGGTGTTTCTAGAGAACAGCAGCAACAGCAGCAGGCACAAAACTTTTGGCTCTACCCCTTCCGTGCGCCCACATAAGTAGGCTATAATTTCGGGCATATGTCCATTGTTTTAGCAGCAGCAATTATTAAGGCCTGTCCCCTCTAATCCTCGCCTCCTGTTGCTGTGTGTGTGTGTGTGGGGATAATTAAATATTTCTGCAACATTTGCGTTTTGTTTTGTGGAATTTTTGTTGCTGTGCTGGATTTTGTGAGTTGCCCAAAAAGTTTTCATTCTATTTATATAACAGCCAGAAGTCAACATTTATAATTAATAAGATTAAGAGTTGGGCTTAATATGAAAATGTCTGCATGTTAAATTGTTATTTAATGTTTTCTATATATGTATATGCCATTAAATTAAATATTAAATTAAAAACAAAAAATACATAATAAAAAAGTAAAAATAAATAAAATATTATTTAATGTTTTCTATATATATTCTATTAAATTAAAAACAAAAAATATATATAAAAAAAATAAAATAAAAATAAATAAAATATTATTTAATGTTTTCTATTTATAATATATATATAATATAATAAATAAAAAATAAATAAAATATAATTTAATGTTTTCTATATATATGCCATTAAATGAAATATTAAAATAAAAGAAGAATCATATCAAATATATAAATATATTTATATATAAATGCCATTAAATTAAATATTAAGTTTAAAAAAAATGTATATAAAATATTATTTAATGTTATATATATTTATATATATATATATCCCATTAAAGGCTATAATAGAGTGTTGGGTCTCATATTTCATTGCTACTAATGTGAAATAATTTATATTCGTTTAGCTTGAGCGCCTCCAAAAGGCGCTGACAACTTGACAAAGTCTTGCCTTAATTCCTGAACGTTAATCTTGGCTGTTCGAAAGTGATTTCTTCAACCACACGAAACAAAACAAAAAAAAGAGAAAAAAATAAAACCTTTTAAAGTGCAAAAGAAAATCGTTGCCTTGGGGTGGTCCGGTTGGCAAACATAAATCAAATTATGTGCCCGGCTAACGCTCGGCTATAAAATCTGCCCAAATGTTATTAAGTGCGGCCCAGGGACATTCGTCAGTAGTCCCGAGGAGCGCTGCTTGTTGACCGTTTGGGTTTGGGGCTTTGTAGTCCAGTATTTTATGTTATTAATATTAATATTATTATGTGCACAAAGTTGTTGTTGCCGTATCGGCCCTCTGTGTGTGTGTGTGTGTCGGTGTGTGTGTGTGCTTGTAATTACGCACTTTAATGAGTTTTCCCTTTGACCGCCCCCCAGGGCAACAGACGGTGCGTTCGTACAGCCGGAAATGTGTCAGGTGTCGCCTGGCTGTTGGGCTTATAAAAATACACACAGCCCAGACGGGGTGTGTGTGTGTGTGTGTTGCACATGTGCATAATTAATTTTAAAAATTAATTTTCATCGTGTTACTTGCGCTCAGAACTTTTCTTTCATCTGTTCGAATGGGTTATAGTAAAGCCGGAAAAACATCCCCAAATTTGCAGCTCATTAGCTGCTCGAGACAAAGATTGTTTAGCTCTGCTTTAATATTCATTCAAATGCTAAACTCTTCTATTAGTTTTTGCATTTCCAAAGTCATTTTCAACTAATTGCAAAGTGATTTTCTCTTTCTGGCAATTAAAATGTGTTAATGAGCATTGCGCGCACACATGTTGCTAGGCTCGTGTGTGTGTGAGTGTGTGTGGCGGGGGGTTAACTAAGTAAACTTAAAACTCTGACTGATTGGATTTCTGTAGAAGCGAAACAGCTCACAGTGGGGCTAAATTGCAAAAGCCGCATGAGTGAGCGACGATGAGTGATGCTGTAAAGAAATGGCATAAATATTTCAAATGCGCACACTAAATACACTTGCCAACAAGTTTGACTAAACTTTGATAACTAAAGTTGAATTTATTTATTAATTTTTTATTTTTCAACTTCTTACACTCTGCACTACTATTTTTATGAATAGAAGATTTTTAATCTCTCTAAAATCGCTACAAATAAATCAATTAATTTTATTTCTCTTCTTTTTACATTATATTCTATATTTTTAACGAAAAAGGTATATTTTCATTTGGTTTATGTTTTGCATAATGTAGCACTGTTATTTTTATAAACAGGCAATTTTTTTTGTGACTAAATATATTTTTTTCTTTAATTTGTACAAACTTTAAATCTATTCTTTTTTAAATCATCAATTGAAATTAACGTAATTTATTTTGCTCAATTATTTTTCTCGTAAACTAAAAGTGGGCATATTTCTTATTGTCTATTTCTTTTCATTTATTTTTATTTAATATTTATATTTATTATTTATATTTATTATTTATATTTATTATTTATATTTTTTATTTATATTTATTTATTATATATTTTTATTTTATTTATTTATTTATTATTTATTTATTTTTAATTTTTTTTTATTTATTAATTTTTTTTATTATTTATTTTTATTTATTATAATTTTTTCATTTATTTTTTTAATTTTTATTTTTAACGAAAGTATGTTCTTATTTGGATTATAATATTTGCAGTACAGCGCTACTATTTTTATGAACAAACCTTCATCAGAGTTTGAGCTACTTTTCAAGCAGCTTTGTGCAAAAACGAGTTCAATAAATTAGTCTCAAGTTAAATATTTAAATTTTTAACAAGTTTGTGATTTATCTATTTTTTTAATGAAATGTGTGATTTATCTAGTCTAACTTAGTAGCTCTTTTCCTTATCTCTTTGATTTTATAAACTTCAGTAACCCGTTTAGCAGCCAAATTAAAACACCTTCCATGAGTGTATTAAAATACAGTTAGTGTGTGTGTGTGTGTGATGCTTCTAATGATGATAGCAATAATAATGATGATGACGAAACTGTTTCCACAACGACAACACCTGCCTTTGGATTTGAGTTTGACTCTGCAATGGCTGTGGCGGTGTCTTTGTTGGTGGTGACGGCGCTGGTGGTGGTGGTGGTGGAGGTGGTGTGGTGATGTTGTTGGTGCTGATGTTTGCAGACGACAACCTGACATGAGAGTGTTGTGCTGCTGACTAGAAAATGGCATTTTAGGCGGAGTGAAAGCCACCCGGTCGGGCCGTCAGCTATGTTTCTCGACTTGGCAGTAGTCTGCACTTGATGTTTGTTTTTCCTGCTGCCTGCCATAAACGGAGAGAGAGAGCAAAAAAAAAAAAAAAAAGAAGAAAACTCCTCACGTCTTCTCTCGTCGTATGACTACGGACTACGATGAAAATTGACGTATAAAGTCAACGCGACCGTCAACAAAAGTCTCTCAACGCATGACAGCATTTTTAAGGCCGAGATGTCAGCACATCTCTCCCTCTCTCTCTTACTCTCACACTGTTTCACCAGCCATACAATTCGTACTGCCAACCATCCATTACAGTCCATGCAGCATCATCATGTGACCCCCGCGTGTGTGTGTCACGTACAGCATTTAGCATTTATTGTGCCGCTTCATGAGTTTCTTTTTTTTTCTTCTCATCTTCTCTCCTCTTTGTGTCTCACAAAAAATTCAATTGGTTTTTCTTTGCCTTTTCTCTATGTGTGGCAATACAATATGGAGAGAGGTGTAATATCAAAAGGCAACACAAAATTTTTATTACTATTATTATGATGATGAGGATGGTGAGGTTGAGGCCACAAATGCTGTGCGCCACAAAGCAGGCAACAGTTTTTTATATTTCTTTTTAGTTTTCTATAGCTTGATTAGAGGAAGGAGATTCAGGTGTCAGATTTACCTAAGAGAGATATAGTTGGAGCTGAACTGCACATATATAAAAACTATTTTTCTAAGAGTCTATTATAATTTATTATATTTTCTTATATTATATTTCATTTTATAGCTAGATTATTTTGATGAAAAATATTTCTTTTAATTGCAAATACTTTTCCTTGGCCCGCATATGGAGTTTTTTTTCGTTGTTTTTATCGTTCCCTGGAAATCTTATAAATTTCTACACAGAATGCGCATTTTGTTGGGGCAAAAAAAAACCCGCATATGCAATTCATTTTCCTCACCATCATGATTAGAGCGAGATGGAGAGAGAGTGAGAGAGAGAGAGGGGGCGAGTGGTGCTATGTGAGAACTATAAAGCTCTTACTTTATATCTTGATGATTTGTGGCGCTGTTTTTCTCATTGCCAGGAAATTAGAGAATTGGCACACACACACACACACACACATGCAAACAATGGTGTTGTGTGTGTGTGTGTGCGTGTGGAAAGCTAAAAGAAATTAGAAAGCAAACCGGTTGCCAGTCAGTCTTGGCATTTATATGCGAGTTAATTAAAACAAAACTAGTTACGACGCTGCATTGCCTTTTAAAGTTTTTGCGCCCGTCTGCAGAAAAAGTCATTAAAAGCTGATGCCAAGTGCGCGCATACAGTGCGTATGATTGATAATGAGTTTTGCAGCCAAGGCAGACGCAGATTTGAAGTCGACTTCAATACGATGTCTACGACGACTGCTCCAGCAAGATGTCTTCATCTTGACTCTGGGCTCTGTGGCATGCAATGCAAAGAATTTACAATGCTTGTAACGGAACTTATTATTTCATTGCCTCGCGCGCTGTCTCGGTCCGCGTCTGGCAATCTGGCAGCTCACAGCATGCGGCAGGCAAAAGCCAGGCCGCCAGTCGACCGACAACTCTGAGCTGTCGTCTTTAGCGTATTCTGGTCATGTGTTGTGCGCTGTGTCTGGAAGACAACCTCCGGTTCGCACTCCCATCGAGCCACGCCACGATGTGTGTGCGCCCCGTCTGGGCAGGAATCAAACCCTGTCTACCTTTTTATTGCACAATTGTCATACCTGCAGCGCGCCATTTGTATGGAAACAAGCTGGCTGCCAGGCATTCAGGCAGTTATGTTAGTTCAAATGTGAAATATGCATGCAATTGGTTTAGTTTAACATTCCTAATTCGTGTGCCATTTGTGATTGTATTGCTGCCTGCTTCTTGCCTCCAATTCCACTGCCAATTCCTTATGATGAATTCACAAAACTTGCGACACGCTGCCCGAAAACTTTTCCATACTTGTTCCCTTCGTTTGATAGATGAAATTTCTCTGTGTATGCTGCCGAATATATTATGTACAGCTGGTGGAGGGGTGGGTAAAACATGAAAACTTAATGCATTAGTCGGACACAACTGTCGAAAGTTTATCGTAGGGCTGCAGCCATGTCCAGAGAGTCAATTCTTAAAGTTGAGCAATGAATACATATGCTAAGATAACTTGGCTCTGGCTCTGGTTTTGACTATGAGTTGGGGTATGCCAACAAAGGTTAGCTCTGACAGCAGCAATGTGTGGGCGTTTGCAGAGGTTGTGTATTAATTTGCCTTTGTGCAAGTTTTTGTTTGCCCAAAAAATAGAATTCTTAATAGTGAAGCTTGTATGAATTTACTTTCTAAATCAATCCAGTTTTAAAACTTCTTTTTGAGAGAGATTTTTCATATTTATTAAGTTGGGAATTCTGCATCACAAAAAAAAATATATTTAAGATAAATATTTAATAATTATAATAATATAAAATAAAATAAAATATTTCATATAGCAAAATTAAATATATAATATATAAATAATAATTAAATAAAATATTTAGTATTCAATTTTTAGACATATTAAAAAAAAGAACCAAAAATGTTTTTTTTTTTTTACATTTTAAGAAGAAATATTTAATAAAAAAATATTTAAATAAATATTTAATAATAATAAAATAAAAAACATTTAAAAAATAAACTCCCTAAATTAAATATTTATTTAAAAAAATTTCTTTAATGAAATATTTCATACATCAAAAATAAATATATAAATATTTAACTTAATAATAACTTTTTAAATAAATAAAAATAATAATAAATAGATTTAAATATAAATAAAATATTTAATAAATAAATGCTCAAATACCTTTTATGGACTATATACTTATAAAAATGTAAATATATAATTAATAAAATATTTCAATACTATTTTTAATAAATATATACAATATATATACATATATAGACATATAAAAAAAATTTCCTTAAATTAAAATACAAGAATGTGGCATTCGGAAATAATTTCATATAGATAATGCTCTGAAATATACTTTTTCGCTGCAGAATATGCTTGCTTCTCTACACATGCTTCAGTTACCCAACTATCTTTGCTGCTACAACTAGTATTTCAAAGGCCAACCAAGCTCTACTTTATTTTGGGAAACTACTTCATATGCAGTCGAATTTCATAAATAAACTTTGCGAAACCTTTTTAACATAAGCTTTAGTTGTTAAAATCAACTTGAAATATGCGTAGGGCGGGCGTCAGTCCCTTTTGATATATTTATATAGGTTGTCTTTGACGCGCGGCGACTGCTACAAGCTGTTGCAGTCGTTGGATTGTCACACCTGGACAGCACAATAGATTTGCATATTTACAAACAAAACATGGAAAATATGCATGCAAATAATTGGGCGTGGCAGAGGGAGGGGGCGCAGCTGGAAGACTGGCTATCAGTGACTCTGCTGCTGCCGTTGTTGCTGTTGTTGTTGGGCCGAGTATCATGTCAATGTAAAGTGCACGCGGGCAGCCAAATTATGCGCATTTATTTAGTCGTTAATGCTTTTTACATTTTGCGAGCGACCCGCATAAGTTGCTTTTCGCAACACAGACAGAGACAGAGAGTGGGTGTGGGAGGGAGATAGACAGTGGCTATGCTATCTCTAGGCAGAGTTGCCGTTACATGGGGAATTAGTGCGCATAATTTCATAAACAGCAACTGCTGGAGAAGTTGTTGTTGGCAGCCCAAGCGCCTCGCGTTGGCCTCTGCAAATATTTTGGAGCTCTGTACGCTCCGCTCCGCCCGCTGCTCCTTGGGGAAATGTTGTTTGCTGCTGGCAAAAAACATTCAGCATCACATGCGAAGTCTGTAGCCTGTATAGCTATGCTGGGAATTTGCTCTGTTCTCTTACACGAAAAAGTAAGCGAATGAATAAAAAAAAATTAAAAAAAAAGCCAGAAGAAGAAGAGGAAGACGATGGAGCAACGCTGTGTATGCTGTGTAGCTGTACTAAATTGCACATGAAGTGATTTCGAGCGTAAGAAATGCCTTGACTGAGGCTGGGGCTGGGGCTGGGTCTGAGACTGGGGGTGCAGCCATCGATAATATATATGTGATATGTCCCAAACGAACGGTGGAATATGCATATAAAAACTTGGCGCAGTTTCAAAGTTGTGTATACAAATGTATGTGTGTGTGTGTGTGTAAAAATGTATAAAAACACATTTCATATCAAAATTACAACAACGCACACGATAGTAGCATTATGATGAACGAGGCATGCTGGGGCTTCTCTTGGCGTTGTTGTTGAGCAACAAAATGCCGGAAGTCAGAAAAATGCCACGAAAAGTTGACTCAAGTCGAGTTGAGACTGAAGAGCAATTTGATTAAATACATTGCGGGCATTTTGCAAAATAAATTAGCTGTTTCTTAAGTTATTATTTACGAAAAGTATTTCAAGTGCGTATATTAATTTTTCTCTCTTTCTCTTTCTCTTTGCAGTGCAAAAACTAAATACAAACGCTAAGCAACAGTATTTTTGCTCAACATTAATATAAAATACTAAGCATAATATACTATCTATCTAGCAGTGATTATATGTTGCATTTTTAAATCGAAGGAAAACCAAAAAAAAAGGGAGGAAATCAGAAAATCACAAGAGACGAAGATTAATAGAACGCAGCGAGCTTAAGCCAACAAAATAAATAAAATAAAAATAAAAATAAAATAACGTAGTACGATTAGTAAAAGACACCACCAATTTAATTTGAAAAGAAACTAAAAAATAAATAAAATAAACAAGTAAAAAAAAAACGATTAGCCAAAAATCAAATAGATGTTCGTGTGCATTATATTTTGATCATCTATGAAAAATATATTGTACATATAGCAAGTATATATATCAAATATATATATCTATTTACAACTTTAGCCATAAATCGCAGCTAAAAGACAAACAGTTAAAACAAAGACCGCCAATCGGTCAACACTTTGAGGATAATTACCAAACATAAAAGACAGAGCACAGAGCGCATAATATAAAGCAGCAGCAACAAAACAAAACAACAAATTATAATGGAGGACAATAACACAAGCAGCAGTGCGAGCGGTGCGCCCATCAAACTGGAGGATCCATCGGTGACACTCACAATAAGGCTGATTATGCAAGGAAAGGTGAGTGGAATGCGAAGATTTTATTATATTAATAATTAACATATATATGAAAGACGGATATTGCGTTGAACTTGTTTGGGCAAGAGCTCTTACGGGAATTTAGGCCAGCAGTTGAAGAGCTTTAATTTAATATTAAATGGGCTTTGAACATGAATTAAGTGCTGCGGATTTTAAGAGAATTCAAGGCGGAATATGTTTGAAAGAGCTTGGAAGTTGACTTGAGAACAGTTGAAGAGTAACTGAGAGAGGACTGTAAGCTACAATGAGGTCTTACTGGTTTTAAGAGAACTAAAGTCTGATAAGAGTTGAGCAATTGAAGAGCTTTAAAGCAGTGATATATATTTTGAATTAGGTCTAACTGCTTTTGAGGCAAGTGAAAGATTTTTACAACAGCTGAAGAAGTAAAATCTTTGAACTGAAATTATAATAAGTTATACAACTGTTAAAAGAGTTTATGAATTTATGATTGAGCAGACATGAAAGAACATTTTAACATCTGAAGAAGAAGAATCTTAGGTTTTTTATAAAATTAAAGCTAAATTATGCTTTACAGCTTTTAAGATCATTTAAGCCAACTTATACTTGAAGGCCTTTACCTTCTTTTAATAGTTTACGGGCTTTAAAATAAATTTAAAGCTTTTTTTTAGACTTTAAAATATGTTCATTATAAACTTTGACGTTTGAAGAGCTAAAGTTGAATATAATCTTAAAGCTTTCTTTGAACTTTCCTTAAAAAATGTTATTCACGACAAACTTTAGCATTTGAAGAGCTTAAATATAATTTTAAAGTATTTGAAATAGACTGAACTTCAATTAAATTTGCAGCTGTTTATAAAATTAGCTGAACTTTTGTGAAAAAAAATCTTTACATATACTCACATAGTTGAAGCCTAACTAAAAATTTGCAACGACTAATTCAATAAAGTTTCTGAGATGATAAACTAATTAGCTGTAGTCTAAGTTCAACATACAGCAAATCCTTTAATACAGTCTTAGAGTCTATATAAAATACTTGACAGCTAACGTAAACTCTAAGCTTTTTGTGATGGAACTTATAAGAGACTCTTAATGCAATCAATTAGACTAAAAAGTCTTAAAGTTATCTGTCGAGCAAGTTACTAGAGTTCAAGACTACTCCCTCAAAGTTATTATAGGGCTATAATCCCCACAAAAGCCTTAAAGCTACCTACAAGGTAAATGGCTTAAGCTACAAATTAAATTGTATAAGGCAAATGTCGAAATGTTTTCTCAGATTTCTCATAAGGAATTCCGTTCAGGGTTTGTTTTGACAGTCGGTAAAAAGAGCTGACAGCGTCGAAAGGCTCTTGTCAATCAGTTCACGTGCCGAGAACTTGCCCGACATAAAAAGGGATAATATTTGTGTTGCCTTTCGTTGGGTTTTGCAACGTTTTAAATGGGAATTCGGAGAGCAGGTGTAAGTCTTAATGCGTTCCATTGAATTATGTCGTTTTTAAATATTTATAGAAATGCTCAGAACGATCCCAAAGCCAATCAAATGTTATAGAGGGGGAGGAGAGGGAGAGAGTGAAGATGAAAATGCAAATAGAATCAGAAGCAGCGGCAGTTTAAATAAAAAGTAATTAAAATTATAAATGAATGCGTGAATTTTGTATGCAAATTCAAATTAAACACGCCACACTTCACGCATTATTACAAACCGAAGAAGAAATACGACAAAAAATATATATATGTATATATATGTAAATATGAGAAATATTATTTAAAGTCATAAAATGTGAAGTAAGCATCGGCTATTAAATAATCATTACAACTCGCAAATATTGTGAGTAATAAAAATAAAGAAGAGAAAGAAACACATCAATAAATGTCATAAAAATAAATACAGAAATGCAACAGAGCAGGGAGGGAGGTGAGCAGATGATAACCATATAAATATATATACATACTTGCTTCACCATAAAAAATTACATATCAAGTATATATATGTATATACATTTATGTGCATATCGAAAAATAAACGAATATCACTCACAATTAAGCTTTTGTTTATGTAAAGCAAGGGACAACATCAAATGCCGCAGTGTTAATGCAAATAATGTAAAATAATATTGCGGAGTAGCAATTAGGAATGCATTGATAAATGCAGCTCATTAAAATATATATGTAGAGCAAATAAATTACTGAGAATCGAATTGAAGGGAATAAGAAATAAGAGTGGAAATTACGTGCACACACACACAATTTGCATGGATGGACGTTTCGTGGAATTTTATTATAACGAGCAGAGCACGGGCATGAATGTCAGAGAGTCTTTTAGTCGAATACTATCAGCTCTGGAGTGTAGTCTTACTGCATTACTTCGACATTTAAATTTGTAAAATGTTTGTAGAATAGTGTTCTATATTTAAAAATAAATTTGTATTTATTTATTTAATATTTTTTTATTTAGTATTATATTATTAATTATTTTATTTATTTTTATTTTATTTAGTATTATTATGGTTATTATTATTTTAATTATTAACTTCCTATTTATTATTATTTTGTTTAGTATTATTTTATTTATTTTTATTTTATTTAGTAATTTTTTATTTAGTATGATTTTATTTATTATTATTTTATTTATTAATATTAGTTTTTTATTTATTGTTAAATAAAAGTTAATGCTTGAGTCTCTCAGTGCATTCTGCATTCCTTCGCTTTTAAATTTGTAAAATGTTCTTAAAATAGTTTATTATATTTAAAAATAAATTGTTTTGACTTTTATTTTCTTTTCTTATTAAATTAGTTGATTAAACTACGTCTGTAAATGCTCAAGTCTCTAGCTCTTTTATTTCTCGAAACTCTTTCACTTTCATGCAGACACAAAAGGGCAAATCTGTGGGGTTATTGCTCCTCAGCAATAATAAACATATATGCTAGCTGGTATGGACCAAGCCTGCTTTTACCCATTACACAATTGCTAAAACAGACATACAAAGATATAAATATATATATCCACATATATATACCTTTTCAATAGCTTCAAAGAGTGTTACGTCTCCAAGTACTCAATTTAAACAAAAGCTTAAACGAGCAAATTCAGTTATATTATGATCGTAAATGCCAAAAGGCAAATACCACATCTAATAGAGCTCATGCACAGATAATTATCATTAGCCGTGAGTCGTTTTTTTCTTCTCCTTTTTCAAACCTGACTATCATTACAATCTAAAGCTAGCTGAGCTGCAATTTAAAGCTTAAGCCACGCTAAAAGAGTGTAAATAGCAGCTTATTTATTTGATAACAGTCAACAAACTTCAAAAACAATTATGCAGTGACATTAGACGCGGGCAGAGTGGGGGGCTGGGGATGGGGGCAACTCTGAAAAGCGGTTTGTGCCACTTCAAATTCAAATGTGGCGACAGCACGTGCCGAGCCGTCAAAAGCTTTGCGGCCAAAGCTGTCGTTAAACTCGCGCTGATCATTATTTAAAAGCCGATTTGCAAGTGTGACCAGCCTTAGATATATATAAATATATATATTTGGTGGCTCGTTGTTGCTGCTGCCAAGTTATGTGAGTGCAACGAATTGCAGCGACAGCGACAGGTGCAGCAGATAAGGCGACAGAGCGACGCAACGCACTGTCAGAGTGCGCGCCGAGTGCATCAAGGGAGCGAGCTGCTCTGCACATTACATGATGTGTAGCTGAAAATTGGCAACTTGGCCAAAATATCTGCAGACAATTTATAATAAAAATAGAACAACAACAAATGACGAGGGGGCGAGGGCGCTAGGGCGGGGCTTCGATCAACGGGCCGTGGTATGCGCATCTAATTGCGCACTCAGCGCGCCCAAGCCAAACTAAAATTAAGCATTCGCATATGTAAATGTGTAAAACTGTGTGTTTTGCATCTTCCTATTTTTGGCCAGCTTTGCACTGTGTTCGATTTGTAGTTTATACGTCGCCGCTCAAGGATTCAGGCAATAAATTCTCAAGACACTTTGAACAGCGACGAATAGCCAAGCTGTCCCTTCCTCTCCTCTCTTTCTGTTGGTCTTTTGATCGATAGTTATAGATTAGCGTGATTTATGAGCAGTGTCGTCGCTGCTGTTGGCTGAGTTGACAAATCCGCGCACACACACAAGCAGCCATGTGAGCATGTATGTCAGAATATGTAAATACATTTTAAGCGCAATGCAAATCAAGTGGCAAATAACAAAAAAGAAAGAGAGAGAAAAAAGCGCTTTGAGTGTACACAAACAACATCCGTGTTGACTTGTTTAATTGAGCATGAAATGAAGGGATTTCTATGTGTACCCTATACAGATTGAGCAGCTGCAAAGGGGGGTATGAGAGAGCGTAAGAGACAGGCGTCTTTTATAAAATTGAAGAGTATTTCAGAGTCGAGTTGAGTGTTTTAAGATAAAGCCAACTTGCCATGAGTCTGCAGTTGACCTAATGTATAAAAGTTAGGGTAGGTCACAAGCTTCCAAGCTAGTTGGAATAATTACATTCCATATTCATGAATCGGCTTTGAATTAGGCGTAAGTGCTATAAAGTATTTAATGCTTGAGTAGATATATTATAATATATTTAATGATGACTCACAGGCATTTATTTATTGAATATTATAATTATTTGTATTTAATTTCATTTAATATAATTTCAATAAAAGTAAAATATAAATGAGTAAACCTTGATACAAATTTAAATTAAATATTTTTAAATATAATATTTATAAATTAATAATATAATGATATAATATTAGGTAACTTAAATAAACCCTTAATTAAATCTAAATTAAATACCTATACATTATTTAATCTCTTCTAAAAAACAATATATATATAAATAAATAACTCTGAAAAACTCTGAACTAAATCAAAATAAAATATTAAATAACTTTTTTTTTTTTTTTTAAATAATATATAAAACAAATAACTTCAATAAAATCCTGAACCAAGTCTATATTAAATATTTATAAATTATTTATTCTCCTTAATAATATAATAATACATAAATATAAAACTTAAATAAAATCCTAAACTAAATCTAAATTAAATATTTATAAATTATTTATTCTCTTTATGTTTATATATATTATTTATTATTTTATATATATTATTTTCAAAATAATAATATAAATAAATAACTTAGATAAAACCCTAATCTAAATCTAAATGAAATATTCATAAATTATTTATTCACTTTAAAAAATATATATAAAAATAAATAACTAAAATAAACCCCAAACTTAAACAATCCAAAACATTTCAACATTCAATCTCTCGTAATATTTTAAAGAATTTTCCCATTTTCCCACAACCGCCCTCATTTTGTGTGATTTCTCTTGAATAAACATTATTATGTAAAAACATTTTGGTTAGAGTGCATAAATAAATCGGTTAATTATAATTAGACAAGAGACTGTAAAATATTGCGCATTGAACACAACAAAATTCACGACAAGATGCGGCATTCTTCTGCTCTATGCAATTTCACTAATTAAAAATGCATGATTCAAAAATAACAACTACCAAAATAACAACAACAACAACAGCTGCTGCAGAAAATACGTATACGTACCGTATAACATATATGTATTTATGTATGTATATATATATACAGACATCTGTCTGACAATTGCAAAATACTCGATAATTCTGGGCGAGAGTGCAACCCACTTTTAGCTTTGGTTTCTATGCAATTTGCGGCTGACTGCCAAAAAGCAACAACAATAACAACAACAAATGCTAGAGCAGCAACAGCATCAAGAGTCTAAGGCAAAAGCAAGCGAAATATCAGAACCTTTAACAACACAAAAAGTGCAGTCGATATTTGTTGTCTGTTTTGCGTTTTCAAATGAGTATAATGGTTTTTTGTTTTTAATATCCGTTCGTAAAGCTATAAAGAGTTTTTTCTATGTGTATTGACATTAGAGATTTAATCAATTTGGAATGTAAACTCTGAGTAAAGCAGTTTTTTACACTTTAACTAAAAGCGAGACTAATCGGAAATCATTATATGCCTGACTATATAAAGTCTATAATTTATAGCACTATTAGAGGTAGTTTGAAGATTTTTAATACATATTCCCAGAAATTATACATGGAATTATATTTAGTATGATATAAAAATATCATTGAACCATTAAACCATTGAAGGATTACTATTGAGTATTTATGTATCTATTCTAAAGATGAACTGAAATTTCTATACATATGGTAACCTCTTCAAGACGTGATAAATTAAAAAGTTATACATAAGTAAAGCTAGCATCAGCCAGCCCTGCAGCTGGATCGCTGTTCAGCTTCCCATGAGAGCCACAAATAACACAGCTCAAGTATTTTGTGCACTTCAAACTCATAACTTATCTGCACTTCATTAAAATTTAACTATCTTCAAGCACTGAAAGAGCATTTGGCAGTCATATCCAGTCGAGTGCAATGCTCTTGCTGTTTTTCTCTAAATTTTCACATTGTCGCTTGGCTGAGTTTTCTTTTTTTGTCATAAATTAATTAGCTGCATCACGACTTTTGCCTTCAACTCCGGCTTGAGTCATTCGACATCTGTTGCTGCTGGCTTTCACACAAAACTGCCAACAATTGCAGCTGAATGAATAACGAAAACAAAGCGAAAAGTAATAAGGCCCAGTTAATTAAAGATGCAAAACGCTGCAGCCTTATTTGCGGCCTTGATCCAGTCATAAATCTCGGGCACTCGCATAAATACGAATATTGACAATTGCCTTTCGTTATGCGAGCTCTGTCTGTACTGTACTTCTAAACTCAATTATAAAGGGTATTGTTTCACAGTTTTATTTTTGACTTTGTTTTGTTGAATTTGAAAGCCATTCTAAATGCCAACTTGAGAGATCTTTTGTCTGCAGCAACTCTGACAACAATTTATGGGCTGAATTTTTGTTATTTGATTGCTTAAAATTTGATAACAGTTGGCAAATGAAACAATAGCAATTTGCAAGAATCTCTGCAGTTGCGAGAGTTTTATTACTTTTTTTTATTGTAGAGAAAAAATGTCTAGAGAAATTATTTTGGGAATATATTAGAAGAAATATATGAAAATAATGTAAAAATAAATATAATATGTTTGAAATAAATTTATAAAAACTTGTAATATACCTAAAATAAATTGATAAATTTAAAAAATATTTAATAAAAAAATAAATATTAAAAATAGTTAATAAAATAATAACTATAAAAAATAATAAACAAATTAAAAAACATAAAAAAACTAAAAAATAAATATATTTAAAACAAATAAGAATAATATATATAACGTAAAAAATATAGAAAATATATATTTTTAAATGTAGGATATAAAAAATAAATATATACAAATATATAAAAAATATTTTTTTTTTAAATATAAATAAAATATATATCAAGTATATTTAAAAAAGAATATATAAATATAAAGGAAAACTTTTAAAAAATATCAATTGCATATATTGTTATTAAAAATAGGTTCTTAAAATATATTTACCAAAAATTTCGTCAATTATTAATCAGAGAATATATATTTCACAAACATGGCAATGACAATTATGACAAATTTTTATGAATCAATTTTAATTGCACAACAATCACAGCCAAATATAAGACCTCAACTTTCAATTAACAACTGAAAAGACCTTAAATTACGTATAAATGCTATAATTATTCTACTGAATAAGTTCAACAAAAGTTTAAAGAAACTTTGCGCCGCTGATTGCGACAGATTTCTAAGTTTTTGTTTTTCCAAAAAGAGTTTCGCTTAACGATCTAACTGTGTGCTATTTGGCTTGGCTAAACATTTCGCAACAACAGCAAACAAACAGCTTTATTCACCTTCTAGCGACAATTACAGCGCCTAATTATTACCCACCTATTATAAAGCTGAGGGCCAGACAAACTAACAAAACTTGAACAGAACAGAACAAATTGTCTAATATTCTCAAGCGAGCGCAACATTTTGATAGCCCATTTATCACCCGACCAGCCAGCTGGCTGGCTGGCTGTGTTGTTGGGCAGCTCGTAAAGCATGTGGCCAAAACAACGTGGAAGAAGAGACTTTAATAACCATAGAACAAGAAGAAGAATCAGCAAAAACAACAACAACAGCAAGTAGAATGAAACGCATTAAGTCTAAAGAATGGACGGTGCTAATTGTGCCGCAACAAAAGAAACAAAGAACGCCAAGCCAGCGCACACAATTTTGATGTTAGTAGAGCAGTAGCAGTAGAAAGAACAAGAAGAAGAAGAACGAGAAGAAATACAGGCAGCTTAGACACAGAGCAAAACAACAAATATATATATATATATATAGTTATAGTTATCTGGCAATCATGCTGAGCGTGCAAATTGTTCAGCTGCTTTAAAATTGTTTCTCTGCGCTGAAAATTCTTCAAAATGTTTACAAAAATGGCAGCAACAAAAAGCAGCTTAAATAAAATGCATTGCATGTAAAGAAAAATAAAAAACAATTGCCGAACCGTGAGAACCATTTATGGGGACCGTTCAAGAAAAATTGCAAGACAAAAAAAAAAAATGCGGGGGAAAAAAATAAAACTGTGCAACAAAATGTTGTTGGAAAATGCAATGTGACAACTGTTGGCGGGGGCCGAGGCGCCAATGTGCTGGCAACATGTGTGCCCGAGTGTGTGTATGTGTGTGTGCACAGCTTGTTGCACGAAAAGCTACTGCTGCTGCTGCTGCTGTTGCACACATGTGTGTGCAACGCGTTGGTCCGTCCCCCCCAGCTCGTCTCGCTTGCCCTTTAATAAATCATGCTGCGCATTTGTCGCGTTGCCGCTTGTTTCAGCGACTGCTCCTGGCACTTCAAATGGAAACAGAAAAGTGCAAACTGTACAATTAAATAATTTACAATTTGCAAGGGCAAAACAGCAACAACAACAACAACAGCAGAAGCAACAGCAACAATAGCTATTACAATTTTTCACAAGTCGCAGCAGGTCGCATTTTTAATTTGATTAAAATAAAAGTAACAGCCAGAGCAACAGCCACAGTTGTTGCATTTCGTCTCTTTCCAACCATTGCTAATTGGCTGAAAGTTAAAAAAATGTAGAGCTACGTGTAACAACTAATAGGATTCTGTAGCACATGGTAGTGGAAATATCTATATTTAAAAAAATATATATATTAAAAAAGGTATACATAAATATATATAAAATATTTATGAATATGTAAAGTAATACAAAATATTGATTATATAAAAAAGCTCCAATTTGAACTTAAGCAGAGGTAAACACGAGAGCTACTATAGCATTTTTTTAGAATACACTGCAATAAAATCCAATAAATTAAAGATATATATACTTGATATGTGATATATCATAGTTAATATATTATGTTAGCAGCAAGATGATGTTATGATGCTCAATCGATTGAAGAATCGGTAGATAATTGAAAAATATAAAATATATAATCTCAATATAAATAATATAATATAAATTTACATTATTAGGTCTGTAGTATACCTAAATTTATATTATATTATTTATATTGATAATATATCTTATATCTTTTCCATTATCTCCCAATTCTTCAACCCTCAATATATCATAAATTTATATCTATAATAAATGTATATATTTATATAATATATTATCTGTAATAAAGTCTAAATTGATAGAAGGATAAATATTGTGCACCAAATAAATGATAAATTATACCTAATAGGCAATGACTGATAGATCTTTCCTCATGTATAGATACATGATAAATGATTAGGACTAGGATTTTTCCCCATTTAATAAAAAAAATCGGTAATCTATTACTTACAAGCCACAAAGTATAACTAAACAATAAATAATATTTCGGATTACCATTTTATATACTTTTTTGTGCATAATTTCAATTTTTTCAAAGCCTTTCCCTTGCTATTTCAACTTTTTGCTGAATGAAAATGCTTTCATTAAGTTTCTAGCATAATTAAAATGCCCACAAAATCCATTTCCATTTCTGCAATAATTCACTTTAAAGAAAACTCCGATGCACACACATTTTCCCAAGAGTATATTGAAATCATTTTTATAAATTAAAAATAAATTGAAAATGTGTATTTGCAGTTTGGTCAACCATTTGTTTTCACTATATATTTTGAGCAAAATACATTTGTGTTTAAAATATTTGCCGTCAATCGATAAACATGTACAAAAATATTGCCATCTTTTGTTGAAGCTGGCTAAGCTGAGGTCTCCCTCTCTGTGTGTGTAGACCACAGAAATGTGCACAATGTTTCGTTTTTAGCCAGTGTACACTTCTTCCATGCATATTTTATAACACACACAAGCTCGCACACACACGACGACAACAAAAACACGAAATGACATGCAAAATTTTGAATTCGCAACCGCAAAAGTGAATTTTTGCATACAAATCGATGCATGGGATGGTTGCAAAAGTTGGAAGTGCAAAATTTTAGCATTTAATTGCTGGCATGTAAAATGTGTGTGGTGCTGCTTCTGGTGGTGGTGCAGCTGTCTGTGTGGCTAAATGTGAACTTTGTGGAGAAATTTGTCGGGCGTTTAGCAAAAGGAGCAGTAGCAAAATGCAATCAAGTGAAAGTGCAGAGATTGTGTGTGCGTATACGAATATGGAATGTCTAAAGCTTATCGCTTGGCCCATACAGATTTATGCAAATTGCGTAAGCTTCTAAGCCGCAAATGGCAATTGATATGCAGCAGAATGAGAGAAGGAAAAAGCTAATGTGGGTGGGCAGCGGGGGGCGTAGGCGAAGGTAATGGCCGCATTTTGACCAGCGTATTAATGATGATGAGCATCCGTCGCTAATGAGCAGCACATCAAACATAATAGCCATTGGCTTAGGCTACTTCAGATATGAGAAATACACTTTGTGTGTGTGTGTGTGTGTGCTTGAATGCCTTCTGCAAGAGCGGCCCCCATAAATTATAGAGCGCCGTCAAAATTTGTCTTGAGTGCAGACAGGCATAAGAACGCAATAGACGCATAGGCCATAATCATGCTAATAATTATGGCAATTCCTTCTGACATTTGTGTCTAATAAATATTTCGGCCATTTAGCCTAGGCACACCACCATGGACATAAATATTATATATGTGTGTACAAGTAGCTGGCACAAAATGCAAAATGGCCCACCAGAGCGGGCCAGAGCCAGCGACAAAAGCCACGACAAGTACACGCTTTTTTTGCATAGAGTGGGGGGTGGGCTAGGGGGTGGCAGGGAGGGGTGGTTGGACGACTATATCATACCTATATTGCTTTAGCTTCTGCATTTTGTGACAGACTGGCAAAGTGCCCAAAATACTTATACCTTGCATTGTCTAAGCATGTGTGTGTGTGTATAGGTGTGTCTGTGTGTGTGGCCATGGATAGGCATTTAGAAATTGAGATAAACTTTGCGACAGTCGCATAAAGTGCACCGTTTGAAGGTTAACAAAGATTATTGTACTAAATCCATATGCAAAGCTTTAAAGTGTGAAATAAAAATGCTGCAGTTATAGGAAGTGCAGCTTAGGCAAGCTTTGTTATATAAATCTACAATTTAAATACAAAATATATTATTTTTAAATTATAGTTGCTGTTGGATTGCAAGAGAGTGAACAATTTTAAGCAAAACGAGATATTGTTCCTTACTTTAAATTTAATTGAATATAACTTATTTTGTTCTATTATACATAATTTATATTTTATTTATAATCGTGAATTATATTTTATATTAATTTTATTTATGATTATAATTTTTCTGTTGGATTTTTTATTTTTATCTATAAAATAATATATATTTATTTATTAAAAAATATATTATTATATATAATATACTTTTTTAATTATTTTATATTTTATTTATATAATAAAGATTTTTTTTCAAAAATTATATTCTGATTAAAGTAATATAATTATAATTATTTTAAAATATTTATAATCCTATTTAAATTGTTTATATTTTTTATGTCTAAGTTATATATTTTTTATGAATTATATATTTTTTATGAATTATATATTTTTTATGAATTATATATTTTTTATGAATTATATATTTTTTAAATAATTTATATTATTTTAGATATTATTTATACTTTATTATAAAAGGCTAAGAAGTTGGCTGAAAGCTAGGCCTAACTCAAAATGATGTAGAATTAATAGCAGTAGCGCTATCTGATTTTTAGCCTACGAACCTTTCGCCCAATTGCTATAATTACATAATTTTTTATTTAATTTTAATATTATTTAATATGTATTTATATTTCATAATTTCTTAGAAAATTTTGATATTTTAACTACGAAGAGTTAATCAAGCAGACCAAACCAGTATTACCTAAATCTACAACAGCATTAAATATACATGAACAAGCTTCCTTTGAATTCCAATTACAATTATCCTGGAACTCTATATTTCCATAGCTATATCTCCTCTATTGATTGATTAATATGCCAGATTTAGCTTGAGTAGTCTCTAAACCATTTACCTCTTCTATTATGTATAGAGTCCTATAACCTCATACTTGTCATAATCCTCTTTCGCTTGCTATGCTTTGTCTTTCAGCCCACTTGCAGAGTGGCCGAAAAACTTCATTAGGCATAATCGATAGTAATTTGCATTTGGCAAATATTTGCCTAATGCAAATCGAGTGCAATTCACGTCCGAGTTATGTTCTCTCAATATATTGACGTTTAATTTGTAAGATTAATGGCATTCCAGCGATAATTTGTAAGCTGCCATAGAGCGGAGTTAAATTATTTTAATTAGACTAAATCAGCTGCTGCTGAGCCGTGAAGTTGCTCGTCGATTGAATTGTGATTGCAACTTTAATTGATATTTCCAAATGGAAATGATACAAATGTCTAACGGTTCGCTGCTCTGGCTTGAATTCCAATTAAAATGCACTTTTAATTAATGCCTTTAAACAAAACGCAGTTTTCAATAAACGAAAAATAAGATAAAAGTGAAAAAAAAAAACAGGAATATTTGGCAAAGTTGAAATTTCAGCACGTTTCCATAGATACACGAGTGTAGCTGACAGCTGCTGTGTAATTAATGTGATTTATTTCTCGATATACATTCTGATATTTTTGTTATTTTCATTTATTTTTTTCCCCCTCTCTCTCTCTCTCTTTATTTTATTATTGATTGGTGTGCAAAACTTGTTCAAGTTTCAGTGAGTAGCAAAATTGTTTCAATGCTTTTGCAGGACGGCCAATTAGAGCTAACTGAAGTGCTATGCCATAGATACGCATACACATGCATGCACACAGAGATGTGTGTATATGTATATATACCCTTGCGGCTATGTCATATATTTACAATCAATTAAAACGCGTAAAACGCGCTGCCCGCAAATTTCATTACTGGCGTCAATTTCTGTACGTGTGTGGGGCAAGGGGAGCGGGCAGTCGACGGGGCCAAGAGTCGAGCTCTGGTTTCGGTTTGAATGTGAATCGCTTTCTGTGCCACTTAAATATGCAAAAGTAGTTACACACACACAGACAGAGACACCGACAGAGACAGAGACACACACGCACACATGCACACATGGTATAATATCACTTAATATTTAATCGAATTTGCACATCGCTGGAGCCGTCGCTGCTGCCAGCAAAATAGAAAATGAAATAAAGTGAAAAACATATGTGAATTGCAGCAAGTAATGTGAGAGAGAGAGAGAGAGACTTGGTAATGCTCTGCAGAAAGCTATTAAGTTAGAGAAGATATAATAAATAAACTATAAATATTTAAGGCATGAGCAGAAGCTATCTATATTTAAGGTATATTACGAGTGAGCTGATAGAGATATACAGCTGTGTGCGCAAAAATAGCAGTGCCCATGAGCTTTGACTTTAAAGTTGATAAAAC
Organism: Drosophila pegasa; assembly: GCA_035046225.1. Lineage (NCBI taxonomy): Eukaryota > Metazoa > Arthropoda > Insecta > Diptera > Drosophilidae > Drosophila > Drosophila pegasa. The sequence goes on along the minus strand of JAWNOD010000178.1, from coordinate 571,320 downwards.
ATATTAAAAATACCATAAGTGCAGCAATCTTTTAGAATTTTAGATTTTTTTTATATATAATAAAATTAATAACATTTTGGGTTGAAAAAAAAAATACTAGAAATTACCAAAATAGTGAAAGAAATACATTTTGTGCTGCTCATAAAAATAGCAGTGATGACTAAACATAAAAATCTGCTGCTCATAAAAATAGCAGTAAATACTAAATATAAAAATCTGTCGATTCTAAAATTATTTGAAATTTTAAATTCAGGTCAGCTTTGTTCCTTAGAACTTAATACTTAGTAGATGGTTAATTATAGAGAGTTATAAGGAGTTCTTAAGACAATTATATATATAATTTACATATATTCACAACTATTTCTCATACTAATCCCATCTCTTCTCCTTCTCTTTACAGGAAGTTGGTAGTATTATTGGTAAAAAGGGTGAAATTGTCAACAGATTTCGTGAAGAGGTAAGCATCTGCTTAAGGCTATAATGAGTTTGCGCTTACTTATCGTATCGTCTCTGTGAATCTTTACAGTCTGGTGCCAAAATTAACATTTCGGATGGCTCATGCCCGGAACGCATTGTAACGGTATCTGGCACAACAAATGCAATCTTCTCGGCATTTACGCTAATTACAAAGAAATTTGAAGAGGTATGTGTGCGCTAGATTGAAACGGCTGCACAGCCACAATGTTGCATAAGACACACAACAATTGATACAACAAACATCTAGTCAAATAATACATTGTACGCAAAGCAATTGCTCTTTGGCAAGAGAGAAAGTCGTCTGCATTGGCGGCAGAATAGTGTTTGTTGTACTCAATTCTTGAAATTAGCTCACGCTTCACATTACTAACTTGAAACCCGTTTCAGTGGTGCTCGCAGTTCAATGATGTTGGCAAAGTTGGTAAAACTCAAATACCCATTCGATTGATTGTGCCCGCCAGTCAATGTGGATCGTTAATTGGTATGTGTATATCAGCTAAATATGTGTGAAATCATAATGTGAACCTGCTCTCTCTCTCTCCACCTTGATTCATGTGCTGCGATATTTAGGAAAGAGCGGCTCAAAGATCAAGGAAATACGCCAAACCACAGGCTGCTCCATACAGGTGGCCAGCGAAATGTTGCCAAACTCCACGGAGCGTGCGGTTACTTTGAGTGGCAGCGCTGAGCAGATTACCCAATGCATCTATCAGATATGTCTTGTCATGTTGGAGGTAAGCTAAGCCAGAGTAAATTGAATTAAATAGCTAGTGGCGCCATCTATGGGCAGATAGGTTTATGGTTTCGTTGTTATGGATCGAAATTATTAAAAATTTATTTAAATATGAATTTATATTTATGAAAAATAGAAAGAAAATAAAGACTTTTGCATTTGTTTATATTATATTAGAGTATAAATTATTCTGTGGCGCCACCTATTGTTAGATAGATCTATGGGCAGATAGGTTCATAGCTTAAATTTTATGGATTGAAATGATCCAAAATTTATTTAATTATGAAATTATTGTTATATAAAATAAAATAAAAATACAGACTGCATAAGTTCATATTATTAAGAGCATAGATTGACCTGTGGCGCCATCTATGGTCAGATAGATCCATAATTTGTTCTTTAACCTCTAAAAATGTATTGAAAAAGAACTAGTTTGCAGTTTTCCCTATCATAAAAGTAATTTCCAGCCTCCTTAGCTTACATCTAACTAACATTTTTCCCTTCTTCTCTCAAACAGTCCCCGCCACGCGGTGCTACCATACCGTATCGACCAAAGCCGCAAGTAACTGGACCAGTTATCTTGGCCAACGGACAGGCCTTCACCATACAGGGCAATTATGCGGTGCCCACACAAGAGGTATGTTAAATAGTGCCTACCAATAGACTATCCATGTCTAGTCTAAGCCGTGTTTCGTAAGATGTTTGCGAAACGATCAAATGTAACGCCGCATTCTATAGCTAGTTACTGCCGAATCTTTCTATATCTATATATCTATCTTAATTTCTATATTTTAACTGTTTCCAAATACATCGTAATCCAATTTCATTTATTCTTATTGCCATTCTTTTCATAAGCTAAATAACAATTTTTGTTGTCTATACTATATTATCTATATTTTATTTTACTTTTGGCTATTGTAACTATTTTGGTTTACCCACCAAGCGCGTCAAGAAACAAAACCGTTTGCCTCAACTTACAACTCTATTGTTGGCTTAATTTTACTTTTATTATTTTATGTACATTTCTTTCTATGCCTATCTTTGTGTATAAAACAAGAGTCTTTAGTTTGTTAATCCAATCTAATTATAATTATATCCACTGCTCGTTTAGAATACCTTTTATTATTTGCACCTCTCTCTCTCTTTATCTCTCTCTCTATCTCTAACCCTCTCTCTATCTCTGTTCTCAAACTCTCTATCTCTTTGTTATCCACCAAACTTTTATCGAACAATCCCTTGAACCCTGGCAGCTGTCTAGAGCCGAACCGACTTGTAACCCTCTCTCATCGCAGTTTCGAAATGTCCCGCCGAGCCTGCGGTCGGACTCCGTCCGGCTGTTGGTGCTCTCTGTCCACTTATTACACCCCGTCGATTACCGTTTCTTTGCGCTCATTCACATATTTTATGAATCTTGTATTGTTGAACCCCCAAAGCCAAACGAATATCTCAATTTTCAAATGTCCAAAAGGTGGCCCCGCTCCGAAAAATCAAAGAACTAATGTTAATCATTTACAGCAGCAACTAAAAATTGATTAATCTATATCTAATAATATTTTTAAATAAATTTTTACATAATTTCTTTTGTGTTCTTTTTTTAGTTTCTTTCGCACTCTCTTCTCTCAGGTTAAGAGCTTGTGAAGAGAGTGCCAGCTCTCACGCTGGCTCGATTTCGTCAAGTGCGTCGTGCCCGCTTTTTCAATTGGGGGGGCGGCCGCACTTTTGGAATCTTTGGTTTTAGGGTTCTGCAACCGAGTGAGTTTTCGTGCGGGGGCTTCACTAGTCTCACAACCACACACAAAACTAAAAGAATGGTTTTCTCATCTATCTCTGTCTCTCACTCACTCTCTCTCTGTCTCTCTCTGTGTGTGTTGTAATCGAATCGAGGGCTCGCGTGCAGCGTGTGGAGAAGTATGTTCAAACTACACTCTAGCTCTATAATATATTACAGAAAATAATAATAATAATATATATATATATATATAAATATACCTCATAAACAACACACAACAAGCCGAAACCATGACTGAAAGTAAAAGTATCAAGAACAATCCACCAAATCGAATCAAACAACATCAAATTGTCTCTGTTTATCCCACGTTTATTTATATATATATATACAAACTTAATACTCTTAATTTTTGTGTAGTACAATACTTACAAACAGATATTAAAATGTTAAGTTCATTTGCCAAAACAACAAAATCCCATTTACGAAACAATTTTAATCACCACAACAACAACAACATCGAGAATAATTAATGCGTCAGCATCAAAAAGCTGATGCCTTAGATGAGTTATAAATGCATATATATATTTATGTATGTGTATTCGTATATTATACAACATTTAACATAATAATACAACAACAACAACAGCAGCAACAACAACAATAATATTAATGCAATTAGCAACTGCAACAACATACTATTCAAATATCGTCCTGCCCGAGCCCTCACATCACTCAAATCAACTCAACTCTGTCCGTATATACACAAGTATATCATATATATTTCTTTGATACCCCCGTCCAAAATTAAATATTATTGCAGCAACAACAACAACAACAACAATTTGATATTCAGTCCTCCAAGCCCTCGCCAGCCACTCTGTTCCAAACAAATATAGTTTTAAAACTAAACAAAACGTTTTTGTTGTCACTTCAAATTCAATTAATGTCCGCAAACAAAAACAATAATTCAAACAAAATAGTTATACCATCTCGCTCTCACTGTCTCTCTCGCTCTCGCTCTCTCTCTCCTTCCGCCCTTGGTTATTGTCGGTGTTGGTTTTTAGCTTAATGCGGCGTGTAGTGTTGAATGAATAATCCCCAGTCAATAGTCGCGCTCCAGCAGTTGTCAATTAGGTGTGCAAAAGCGTACACTTTGGTATGGCACTAAGGTACACGTGTACCAAAAGTCAATAGGTACAAATGTTGCCAGACTGTACCTTAGATAATTTATTATTATATGTGGTACATTTCTAAAGTAATAATGAGTACAAGGCAGTATTGCACTTAGATTCAGCTGTTCCAAACATTAAATGGTACAAGTTGACAGTAAATGTACCTTAAATAATTTATTATTTTATATGGAGCATTTCTACAGACAATGAGTACAATTTGGTATGAAGATTAGGTACGCTTATACCAAAAATCAATTGGTACAAGTACTGTACCTTGGATAATTTATTATTCGACTTGTTATATTTATACATTACATAAAGTACAAGCTAGTATGAAGCTTAGGTACGCCTGTACCCAAATTTAATAGGTTCAACTATACACAAAATGTACCTTAGATCTTTTATTACATTTGGTACATTTCTATACTACACTGACTAAAATTTAGATGAAACTTAGGTACACCTTATCCAAAAATCAAATGGTACACTTATAGACTAACTGTACCTATTTTAACTTCTCTTAAATGTGGTACACTTCTCAAATTTTTGCATACACAATTGACAACTTTCTGCGGCTACTCTATTGACCTTCGCTCATCAAGTACTCTTAGTACCCATTCACGGTTTGCTAACCCGATCTGGCAACAGTATTCAGACCCTTCCTCTGTTAGTTTGTGCTCTTAGTTGTTTATCATTTGTATAATATTTATTTATTCTGAAATATTACCATTAAAATTCATTGATCTGCCTTCGTTTACACCAAAACTCTGCACACTGTATTTATTTCTCTCTCTCTCTCTCTGTCTCTCTCTGCCCTCCAAATGCTTTTTCTATGTCCCAAATGAACGAGAACTATGCAAGCTTGCAACTAAAATACTTTAGCGAAATATATATTTCATATTTGAATAAACATAAACTGATATTTGAGCTCAAAATTTATGTTTGGTAAATCAATTTTTGTTCTTCTACTCTTTTCTTCTTTGAAAACTCTTGCAAAACAACAACAACTACAACAAAAAAAATACCTTCAAATTCCACGTACACAAAAATTAAAAAAAATAAACGAAAATCTGATATGAAAACGAAACGAAAAAATAATACCATTAGACCTGTCCAGTATTTCCACTTGCTTTGGCTACCGGTGGTCTACATGCTGGTATTTCAGGCTTAGCGGATCCTTTGTTAAAGGGGGCACATTTACCAGGAGCGGTACCAGCACACCACCATCACCTACAGCAAATGCCCGATGTGAGTTTTGATTGATCCGAAAATACAACAACAACAACGACAACAATAAGAATAATCCAAAAATCGGCTAAAACCAAAACTAAAATGAAAATGAAAATGAAAAAAGAAACATTTATATCCCCCGAAAGTCAAGCTTGTGAGCCAGGACAGCATTTGATTCTTTTTTGGCATGTGTGTTGCTGTATTTGAACTGTGTACCCCCTCTAGCTGTACAACGCCAACATGAAACTCCCCCACCCACCCCTGCAGCCCCCATCGCAACTGACAGCGCCCGCCCCGTGTTATATCGTTGTATTTGTGCATTGCTGTTTGTTGTTACCCCCCGTTACTCCCCTGTATACAACTCCCCCGCACTCTGTAGCTCGTCCCCCCCCAAACCCAGCCTCTCTATCTTTGTGTAGTTTGTGTGTGTGTAGTTGTACCTTTAGTACCTCTGCCATTTCTTTTACGATCCCCGCGCTGCAACTGTGGTCAGGGCACATTTCAATAACATTAACGCTCTGTGTGTGTCCCCATGCTGCAGCCCCCGAGCAACTGTTGGATCACAAAGTTGTATTGTGGCTTTTTCGTTTGTTTGTTTTTGCTCCCATTTTTTTCTGTTTCTGTTCGTTCCTTTTGGCTGGGCCACACTAAAAATCCCGCCACTCGGGGGAGAGTGGCCCAACAACCCATCAAATGCATTTTTATGACAAACTAAAACTTGCTTGCAGCATCATTTGTGGATTGTTTCAATTTTTGCTGCAACAAGATATATGTTTATTTAATATGCTACAAACGCTACTTTCTATGACGACCGACCACACCCACGCCCATGCCCCCCACCTCGCCAAAGCCCCCCTTGTTATTGAGTTGCAAGTTGATTTCCATTTCTAAGCGAAATGCAAAATGCACAACAAAATTTGTATTTCATATGAGTGAAGCATCGAGCATGTTGTATTTGTTTGTGCATTAGATAAATATTTGATTTAAAAAAACAACAACTTTTTTTATATATAGTCTATATATACACATACACACACACACAGCTTTACACACAAACATTTCATTTCAATATTTAATGATTTTTGCTACCCTTCAGTTTTTCTTTTTGTGTGTGTCGCGATATATATTCATTTTCCCCTAGTTCTATTTGTGCGTTGCAGTTGTAGATATATATACATACATATATGTATATGTTTAGATATATATATATAGATATATATGTATATGTTTAGATATATATATAGATATATATGTAGTCATATCTGTGCAACATTCATTCATTTATTATTTGCAAAACTTTTCACATTTTGATTTGATTAATTTATAAAGCGCGTGTCTGCCCCAAACCCTGATCATCATATACATATATATGTATATATATCTGTTGTATATATTATGTACAGGCTGCGTGTATTTGCTGTAGGTGTTGTGGATGCAAATCTCTCGATACCTATGAATATGCAAGTTCTTGAAAAAGTTGTAAAAAGGAAATAACGCAAAACTAGAGTTGCTTTATATGCGCATAGCTGCTTTCAATGGGGGAAATGGGGTTAAGGATTCAGAGCCACAAATAAAAAAAACATACCAAATTCATACAGAATGCAGAAATATTGTGTGTATGTATAGAGAGATAGAGACAGTGCTGACAGCGCTCAGTTGGCTGTGGAAATAACCTTTGCTAGTACATAAAAAAAACTTTACTTTCCTTTGGTAGTTCGAGTTGTTAGCTAGGTATTTGGCTTATAAATTATTAAACTCAAACAGCTGGCTAACTAACTATTGAGGTCAAGGCGCAGGCTTTTAGAAAATTTCCTACTTGATTTAGTATTTACAGTAAATTGCTCTATTTGGTATATGTATATAGATTACTTTAATTAAGTATTTAAAAGTCAAATTGTTTAATAAAAAACATATTTAATGCGCTCTATCTTTGTCTATCTCTAAACTGTGTAGAACCTTTGCAGATTAGACTTTGCCACACACAAAAAAAAAAAAAATGCCACAAAATATTTTCACACTCACACACACATTCACACACTCAAACATGTTTTTTCTAACCTGTATAAAACTATTAATAATATTTGTCTAAAGTATGTAAACAAAAATTGTTTTTCTTTCTGTTGTTGGCTTTGCGTTTGATGCATTTCCTTTCTCTCTCTCTCTCTCAATATATATATAAATCCTTGTATTTTCATTGTGTTCGAGTTTGTTTTATTTAATTTGTATATTTGCGTTGGTTTTTATGGTTTATTTAACTGTTTTTTGAAAGCTGTACGCGCGTTGTGTTGTGTTATCCCCAGTCCCATACGAAAAGTTAATACTCTAAAAAAATGTTGTGTAATAAAACCAAACCAAAACCAAAACCAGAAAAAAAAAACATGAAAGACTCAAATGACTAACATGTGCCCCACTCTAAATATATATATACATATATATATATACCTCCTTTATCAAGAACATAATCATAATAATAATAATAACAAGAAGAAGACGTAGCTAAATAGCATGAATATTGATTTTAATGTCCAGTTGCCTCTCCAACAGGTTGCCAAGAATCCTTTGGCCAGTTTGGCTGCCTTGGGCCTGGCCGGCATGACGCCCGCCAGCACCGGTGGCATAAATCACACAGGTAAGTCCATGATATACAGCGAGATTATGCAAAGAATATATATATATTTTTTATTTATTGTTAATTACAGCTCTGGCTGCGTTGGCTGGCTCGCAGCTGCGTACGGCCAATGCGAATCGGGCACAGCAGCAGCAGCACGAGATGACAGTGTCCAATGATTTGATTGGCTGCATCATTGGCAAGGGCGGCACCAAAATCGCAGAAATACGTCAGATCTCCGGCGCCATGATACGCATCTCCAACTGCGAGGAGCGCGAGGGCGGCAACACCGATCGCACCATCACCATAAGCGGCAATCCGGATTCTGTGGCATTGGCCCAATACTTAATCAACATGAGGTGAGTGGTCCACACATTATCTACCATTTATCTGTGTACATAATCTATATCTGTCTGTGTGCGTGCGTCTCTGTATGTATGTGTGTGTGTGTATGTCTGTTTGTTGTCTTAACAAGAATTTTGTCGAATTGATTTGCAAATTGACAAAGTGAGAAAACAAGGTCTAAGGAGGTCGTCGGTCGTATCGGTTGTATCGGTCGTCTCGGTCTCTCAGTCACTCTCTTTGATGATCTTAACTATGTAGAGCATAGAGCATTGGGGCAGCGCGTTCAAACTCTTGTTAACTTAAGCTTAAGCTCAGAACTCAACTCAAATCAATTCTACTCTATAAGTTTATAAGTCGTAAGCCCGCATTCAGCACCTAACTGCTTTTCTCTCATATGTAGTTCCAAAATCTACCGAAATGTAATGCACAATTTCATACATAGACAATAATAAAACGAATAATCAAATTCAGCACCAGCAAACTCTAAACTCTAGTCTTACATACAACTCTATTTAAAAAACAGATAAACAACAAACGTTTAATTCTATATATAATATATAATATATATATATATAACCTAGCATCTAGTCTACGTCAATGTATATACCTATGAACTATATACGAAAGTCTCAGCTCAGCAGTCGATTTGGAGGAGGAGGAGCAGGAGCTAAATGGACAGCATCTCAACTAAAACAACGTCACGCGTCGCACTCTCGCACACACAAGCAAAACAAAATCAAAACGCAACTGGAACTAAAAACTCAAATTGGTACTTCAAAACGAATAATACAAAAAAAAAAAAATCAAGAAGCTGCAGTTCAACCTATCAACCTAAAAAAATAAAAACAAAAAAAGAATCCAAATAAAAACTATGCTCCTCTCTCCCCAACCCGCAACAAACTAAACTTAACCAAAAATCCCACCAACAAATCAAGTTTTTTATAATCCTGCAAACTCTTAAATACTGTTCTTTCGATCCAAGTCCAACCAAACAACTACAACAAACAAGTCAAACAAGTTTTCTACTCCTAACATCCACAAAAAAAAAAAAAAATATTTGAACGCCGCTCCCAAACCATCAACAAACCAAAACATAGCGCCCAAAAAAGCTCTCTTTTGAGCTTTGCTATATATCCGTTAACTCCGTACCGTTCCTCCACACAAAAACCTCCTTAACCTTTTTTGCATAACAAAACACTAAAGCAAAATTAAAAGAAATGACCAACTCAATTCCACAAAATCACCAAAAAAAAAAATGTTTTGAACAAAAGAAAAAAAAAAACAATATCCCATAAGTTCCTTTCTCTTTCTTTCTGTCTCTATCTATCTCTCTGTGTACCTCATCCACAGCGTTGAACTGCAGAAGGCCAATCTTCAGGATCAGGCAGCCCAGAATGGCACTGCTGGGCTGGCGGCAGCTGTTGCTGGCGGTGGTGGTGGTGGTGTTGCCGCTGCTGGTGGTGCTGGTGGTGGCGCAGCCACAACGGCGGCGACAACACCAACAACGGCAGCAGCAGCGGCGGCGGCAGCAGCGGCCGCAGCGGCAGCAGCAGCAGCCGTTGCTGGCGGTGTCAATGGCAACAGTTGCTTGTCCCTCAACAACAACGGCAGCAGCAGCAATGGCAACGGCAGCGGCAGCAACAGCGTCAGCAGCAACAGCTCGGCCAGCAGCAATGGCAGCAGCAGCGCCTCCAATTATGCCACGAATGGCACACAGAACAGCGTCAACAACAACAACAGCAGCAGCATCAACAACAACGGCAACGCAACTCTGGGCATAAACTCGACGGCGGCAGCAGCTGCTGCCTTGGGCGGCAGCCCATTGGCCTCCGCCCTGCAGCTGCTGACCAAACCGGGCGCACTCACCGCCCTATCGAACCTGAGCGCCCTGGATCTGCTCAGCCTGACGTCGCTGGGCAGCAACGGCAGCAGCACGCCCGGCGGTCCGCCGGTACAGACCACGGGCGTCAATCGTGCCAAGGGCCACTATGCGACCTCGCGCTTCAGGCAGCACCAGGCCGAGGCGGGCGTTGAGTCGGAAAAGGCGCGCAACAAGTTCAATCCCTACTAGGGGTAGGCCACGCAGTCGAGCGGCCCGAAATTGTAGACAAACCCCAAAATAAGTAGAGGAATCATTTGCTAATTTAGCGCGAGTTTTAGTGGTAGCTTCTTCTAGTTCTTAACACGTTTATCATAGCGTTGCGACAGCTTTAGAGTTTACGAATTCTCGAAGAATTTTACTCTAGTAATACAGATTTCAAACCAATGTAAAAATTCGAAGACAATTTTGATATAAGCCCAATTGCAACAGTATCCAAATTAGTTCATAGTTCAGGCAATTCGTTGTCACATATATATTTATCAATGTTTTTTGAAAACAAACGAGAGTTTAAAACAAATATTATGCCTAGAAGAACTGTCGAATACGACAGCTATACATACCTTTACTTATATATAAATTTATATAGTGGATTGGATCAAGCAGTTGAACAAATTTTGTGTATCGAATATATATAGTAGAGGAAACAAATCATGAAACTAGCCCCAAGTATTGTAATCAAAACTTTGACCAAGTGAAATGCGTAATGCTGCGTAAGGACCCTTCTTCTAGTAGTTGTTATAACTAGTTCTTTGCCCCCAATTCCCATTTTATATATGTAGTTACATCGAGCATACGAACGTACATAATAGAATTTGCCAAATTTTTTAAGCACACATACTTAGACAGATCAGAGTGGGTAAGCCGTAGGGTTTATAGTTTGTGAATCGCTATCGAATATCGATAACAGGTATAGCAGAGTAGCACGCACATACATATTTTCCGATCCCTTTCCTCCTAATACATTCACTGTAACATATATCAAATGTCATCTAATTCCCGTAGCCCCCTTTACACATTCTCCAATATATCTCTACGATGAATTATTATTATTCATATTTTCTCTAACTATCTAATTAGCGACTAAGCTCTAAATGTATTTTACGCTCTAGCTCTTAAGTATAAAGCTCCCCGAGAAGAACAGAAAAAAAACTTCTTTAAGAAGTTGTACGAGAAATTAAAATACAAAAGGAAATGAGGAAAAAAATGGAACTAATTTAAAAAATAAAATAAAAATAAAATATAAATTCCAATGCATTGTGCTCAAAAGAATTTGGCACAACGACTTTTATGGACCAATTCGCTCTAATTGACGCAATCCACGCAAACGAGCGTACAAAAGCTTAAAAATACTAAAAAAAAAAACTTTTTGAATAGAAAACACACTGAAAGAAAAATATGGAAGCCAACTGAGGGCAGCGAGAAAAGTAGATGAACTCGTATATGTTGTTAAGCGCGAAGTTGAGAGAGCGAATGAGAGAGAGAGAGAAAAAAAAGTGAGAGAGAGAGACGGCAAACGTTATTATTATTATGTATTGGACTTGAAGTCTTGAAATTGTTTTTAAGTCATAATTGGATTAGTTTTATATTTTCTAAATTATTGTATTGTATTTAGTATACGATCGCACATTTGTTATTACTATTATTATTAATATGATTATTGCATAATTATTATTTCTTTATTGTATTGTACTCAAGCAAGTGAAACCAAAATGTTTTTGAAATTGGTGAAAAAGAAAAAGTGAAAAGTGAAAATATTAAAAGAAAAGTATTTGGAAATTGAAATTTCTCTCCTCTTTACACAATACATACGATGTAAGGACTTTTTATTATTTACTAAGTGAAATGACACAAATTGTAATAGGTTTATTTTAAGCTTAAGCGGGCTTACGATTTTATAACCAAATCATGTACACGCATACGAAACATAACAAACATACATACATAAATATATATACATATATACCTAAAATACATACTCGTATATACGACATTTATACAAAGTAGTTTGGAGAACCCCAATAAAGTGCGATAAACCCTTCTAATTGAATGTATATGTAATAATACTAAACAACTTCTCATAGAATGAAAAACAAAATCACAAACATTTACCAATTTTTAAAAGGAAATCGCTTTTTACCTTTAGTCGCGATTCTTAGCTGCGAACAAAACAAGCAAAACAAAAAATATTTATATGCAATCGAAACAAAATTATAATGAAAAACTGCGTTTGTAATAAAATGAAGAAATACTAAAACGAAGACATCTTGATCATATTTTAGAGATATTTTATTTAAGCTTAAGCAAGAGTTAAGTTGGAGTGGGCAAAGACCTGGATTTGTTGTGGAGTGAAGAGGAATGTTTCAGAATATCTTATATTATGGTTTCTATATTTAATAATTATAAATTATAATAAACTTCTACTAAACTAAAGCTTAACAATTGAGATCTTTCAGAGTTCGCTTTGATTTAATTTAATTTGAGCGCTTTAATGACGATTAAGCAAATGCTTAAAAAGAAGTCTAGAGTGTAGCTCTTAACAAAAAATATTAAAAAGTCTTAAAGGCTTTGTTTTTTAGCGCAAGGCTTTAATACAAATATAAATAAAATATTCTAAAATATATATATATTATTTTTATATTAAATTTCTAACTCATTTCTGTTTCCCTAACTTGCAGAATATCAATGGAGACCGCTGGACTGCCCATACCTGGCTATCATTACATTGCGCCAAGTGCAATTGTTAAAACGCCCATACACTAAGTGCAACAGCAACAACTACAACCAACAAGCAACATATATAAAAGCAAAAACTAAAAAAAAACAACACATAATAATATAATAATAAAATGCAAAAACAAATCGAATGGAGCCGCAGCAACATCGGTCGGCGGCAAATTGGGAACGAATGTCAAATGTTACATTATAAGCAATAAGAAAAAACATAAAGCAAATCATATGACAGTGTCAAATCACAAGAATAAGCATAAAGCATTAGACGTCATATAAACACACTCACACACACATACACACTCACTCACACATACACTCATACACCCACACACACACAAACAGAGACATATAAGCATACATAAACGTTATATTTATTCATTGATTCTTATTAATTATGATATTTTTATTAAGTTTAAATGCAAAAGAAAAAAAGAGTAGATGATGAAGAAGAAATCTAAATGAACATTATGTTTAAACCGTTTTTCGGGGCGCTGCGCCCTCATAGTAAGAACAGAACAGCAATTAATTCTAAGCTTAGTCAAAATGAAGACAAATGCAACAAAGCAGAAAAAAACACAAGAAAACAAATGAAAAACAAAATAATAATTATTAACCAACAAAAATACAGCAAAAAGTAAAAAGCAAATTTCTAAATGCAGTTAAATTTTAAGCCAAGTAATTTGTGCATGCGCATAACCAAAAACAAAACAAACAAAAACAAAAAAAAAATTACATAAATACAATTACATCAAATTAAGGCATCAAAAACAAAACAAAATAAAAACATAAATAAATGGGTATAAAAGAAAATATACATATATTATTAAACCAAGCCAAGCCAAGGCCAAACAGCAAACGCAAACAAAGCAAAGAGACAGGCAGAAGCAGAAGCAACACTAAATTTCTTATGTTTGTTTGTTGTTTAGATATTTATATGGTAAACAAAAAATAAAAACAAAAAACAAAATGGAAAAACGAAACAACATATAAATATGGCGATAAGCATTACATTATACATACATATATAATTAATTGATATAATAATTTGTAATTTTATTATTTTTATTATTGTAATTGTTATCGAAATTGTATTTGTGATTTTTGAATATGTTTAGACTGAAGGACAAAATTTATTCTGTTTATTGATTAAACTACATATTATAACAAAGGAAAAACAAAAACTATTAACTAATTAAATTAAATTAAATTAAACTAAATTTTAAAGCAACTTTTCGAAATTAGTTATAATTTGTTGATTGAGAACGAAAACAAAAACTGATCGTAACATTTGAAGCCAAATTTATAATATTCGTTAGATAACAAATTGCAGTGTGTGGAATTTTATTTTTATTGAAATCGAATTTTTGGTTGAATTTGTAAAACTAACCGACTAAATTTCAATTACAATCATCTAATGCTTAAGCACATTTGCGGCGATTAAAAAGACTTTTTTCTGTTACATGGAAACTGAGAAAAATGGATTTAATTCTTATTAATATTGCAATTAAAGTATAATTTTATTTTATTAGCTGTTAAATTTATACGCAAAACGACAAAACATCAAAAAATAAACTGATTTTCAATGTTAAACTTACTTTAATTATTATTTCTCTTATTTTTAATTTAGTTTTTAGGCTGGGCAGCAAGAGGAAAATTGAAATGAATTGAAGCTGTGGCTTGTTAAACAAATTAGTAAATAATTGTAAGCCACAATAGTAACAGAATTTAGTTACAAAGCACACACACACACAAACACACACAGACATACACATAAACATAATGAATATTTAAATAAAATGTTCAATGTGTGTTAGGTTTAGACTGTAGCCGAGAAATCAATCCGTAAGCTAGTTAAAAAACAAAAACAAAATATGAAACTATAAATTTGTTGCAAATTATTTGTGACAAAGAAAAATGTGTCAAATTTTGATTATACAAATTAATTATACATAAAAAAAAAACCACATACATACACACATAAAAAAGGGGAGCAGAATATATTAATAACACCCATACATATCCACAGCATAAATAAACCAATTAAAATGCAAAATTAATGTAATCATCAGCAAAGGTTAAATTATTCATACTACAAAAACATATAAAGGCAAAACATATCCCAGAACTACATACATACAAACAAACATACATTATTTGACAAATTATTTAGCGTGGAATGGAAAATGGAATTGAAATTAAAGCAAAATAAAACAAAAGAAAAACATTTCATTCAATTATTTTTGCGAAATGGCATACATAGAAGAACGTATGTGTTTCTCAAATTCCCAACAATATATTCTTGCATTATAATAATACTAATAAAACAAAAAAAAAAAACACTTATGAAGCAAAACTTGATTACAGGAAAACAATTGTTAATAGCGTAAAAACTAAAGAAACAATTATAATAATGATGAATTCATTATTGTTAACTAAGGCACACACTCTCTACTTTTAATTGACTAAAAACTAAAGTTAATGAATCCAAAAAACAAAAAAGAAAAGATGATGAAGAAGAGACAAATTGAGGATCAAGCAAAATGTGCAAAAAAAGGAAAAAATATCAAGCGAAACTATTTCGTGATTTTAGAGACAAATATTTCGCTGATGACAATTTGAAGCAATCATTTTTGAAACAACAACAAATAAATAAAAAACAAAACAAAAAGAAAGAATGAACGTTAAATGGAAGCAAAACCGTATATCTATATATAAATAAATTATATATCTATATATAAATATACATACATATATTAAATTAATTATTATGTACACTTGTATTTAATTGTATTTGAAATATTTAGTAAATTTTTTGCGCAAGTTACAACAAATTAATAAACTAAAAAACAAACAAAAAAATATATAAAAATACTACAAAAAAAAAAAAAAAACAGGAATGAGGAGAACGCACGTTGACGGGTTAACAGCGGATAGTAAATGGGACTATATGTAACATAAGGGATAAATTAATTATGTGCATGTGTGTGTATAAAAATAGCTCAAAACAGCAACAACAACAACATTAACAATTTCAAATGAATTTTTACTAATTAATGTGTATCTGTATGTATATGAAAAAACATTATTAATGACAATTTGTTGAAAACTTGTAAATTTGCAAAGGAAAAATACGTGTAAGAAAAGCAATTTTAATGGTGCCTTAAAAACCAAACCAAGCAAATTTTCTTCTTGCCCCACAGAACTCGCTGAGAACCGATAACAATACCGATAACGCGCAGACAGCACTCGTCTGTGCGCTTATCACTATTATTATTATGATAGATGGCATGAGAGTTTTCATAATTCCTTCCGACACTTCCACAGAGTATCTCACTCAGAACTTTCCCTGCTTCGGCATTGTTAAGAGCTTGCCCACGACGATGAGAGATAAAGAGAGAGCCGGCAATGTGATTTGTTTGTGTGTATATGGATATATTTTAGTTAAATATACTGGTGTGAGAATGCATATTATTAGCCTTTCGACATGAAGAACTTATCCCTTGTAGAGACATCTGACCCACAATTGCTCAAAGCTATTCGAGTTTCAACAAAACCAAAACCAAACAAGATCAACATCCAATGTGTGTAGAGTTGCCCGTTACAGTACTTGAGAAAAATATAAATGAATAAATAACAAATAATATGAAACGGAAAATATATTATGTATTTACATGGTAAATTTATGTAATAAACTTAGCTGCAAGTAGAATTTGAATAAAACCAAAAACAAAACATTAAAACACCGAAAACCGAAACATTATCCGGAATATAAGCAATTAGCAGAAAACAAAATAACACATATAAATGTTTCTCTCAGTGTAATTACAAGTCACTTGAATGTATTTGCTCACAATTTTACAATATGTGTCAAAAAGAAAAGAAAACAAAAAAAAAAAAACAGAAAGGATAGAAGCATTTAAGGCACTTGAATGGGTAGGAATGGAACGGATATAAAAAATAATTGTTAAAGGCAAATATAGGAAAAGATAAAACAAAAACATATTTATATACATATACATATAAAAAAAAGAAGAAGAAGATTGAATGGAAGCGTATTATTAAGGTATTTTAGATATTCTTATTTAATATCCAAATGAAAGGGAAGTGAACGCAAAACAAAACATTATACGAGATGAATTTTTAATTTAGACAACGTGTTAGGAACCACAGCGGTATAATCGGGTTGAAGTAAGAAATATGCAAATTTATTAACTAAATATTGATGTTAGAAAATGTTAAGCAAACAAGTAATAAGAAAAAGAAAACTTTAACTGGAAAACAAAACTCATGAATAATACAGAAATCATACGCAATGACACTAGCTGAAAGTGGCATTAAAAATATATATATGAATTACATATGAATCTGAAAGATTATTCAGATATAAATGGGCTTCAGGTGAGAGAAGGGTTTTTAGGAAGAAATTCATGAATTTTAGAAATAAAATAAAAATATGTTTGATTGATTTTATTAATAAATTCTTGAAGTAAATTTTTAAAATGAAATTAAATTTCTGAACGTAGACATATTTAGACAATTCCTAAAGTTTTCAATTTGTTTAATTAGTAGAATATTTTTTAAATTTTTAGACATCTGTCTCTGCTGTTATGAAATGTTATCGAGTATGATAGAATTTTAAAAGATTTTCCCAAGCAGCTTTTAAAGCTTTTCTTTTTCTCTCGCTAGCCTACGAATTGGCTTATTTCCATTTTTCAGCCAGTGTCATTGCAACATATGCTTAGCCTTTAAACATGACTAGATGATAGGAATATCATATGAGCAACGTTTTTTGTTTCTTCAAATATATATGTATATATATATACATATAAATTGAAAATTTGGAAATGAACGGATTTGTCTAAGCAGAATTTTGATGAATTGAGCATTTTCTCGATTTCAATCCATTCATATATGTATATATATGTATAGATATCTATATTATTCGTATACCATTTTGTTGCAGCATTATGTCGAATGGTTCAATGCCAGATAGAAAAAAAGTAACTACGTGTATTCCAATTCATCAAAGCAATTGAAAAAGGAAAATAGAGGGCGATTTCCATGTTGCCAGTAAATACATATACGAAACAGCTAAGGTTTCTCTGAAATTAAATAATAATAAAATCGAAAACAAAAACAACATTTAACCAGTAAAATTATATAGAACAAAGGATTAACTACATACATACTTACATACATATATATATACACACACACACGCAGACACACATACATAGAATGCACTCTCCAACACGTTCATTGGACAGACAATATCTCTAGAGAATTGGAATTGGAATTGTAATTGGCGAAAACAAAAACAAAAAACAAAACAAAATAGTTAATGCACATAGCACATATATGCGACTTACAAACTGTTTATTATTGTACTTGTATATGTGTGTAAATTATTAAAACTAAATAATAACGATTCACTATATAAAGACAATTGCATTTCCGGTGAAAACAATTTGAAGTATTCGTATTAAACGTAAAGAACAAATAGCAAATGGTATAATTAGTTCATAAGTGTCTCTCAATCTGTCTTTTATTTGAAAAAGAATGAAAATGCAGAGTAAAAATTGATAAAACTGAACAATTGGGATCAACTTATATTTAAAATATAAGATTAAATTATAATAATAAAAAACAAAAGAAATGAAAAAAGAAACAAAATACAAGCATGACTATGCCCCAGCGTTAGTTGTTGCTATCTATATCTTAACTAGTTGCTGACAACCATTTAAGTACTTATGTATTGCATAATTGTGCCAAAAGACAACACGAAACAACAAACAACAACAACTCTTCAACCACTAATAACAAAACAACAACAACAACAACTGGCCAAATGTTTTTCTTTAAGCAACAACAACAACAACAAGAACAAGAAAACAAAGTGAAAATTTTGCTTATTTTTGGGGGAACAACACAAAGGAATTATACGAATTTCAACAAAACGCAAATTTATGTGAATTCATTTGAAAGCCAATATCATTGACAGCTATTTAAACGTTCATATTGCGCTAAAAGGAGCTTATTTAAAACAAGAAAATACAAAAGCAAACAGCAACAACAACAACAACACAAACAAGCAACAAACATAAAAAAATACTATATATGAAAAAGAAAAACAAAAAGAAAAATTAAATGCAATCAAAGAGAAGAAGCTAAAGCAAAGAAAAACTCGAACACTAGCTTCAGTTTTGAATAATATGTATAAAGTGGCTGTATTTTTAGTTGAAATGTTATATATTTAAAAATTAATATAAATATATGATTTAATATGTATATATCATTTTAAATATATATTATACATATCTGTATATATATACTTATTTCAAAATGTGTGCCAAACCCCGATTTTTAACTGAGCTCAAAATCTTGCAGTCGGTGGAAGTCGACTAGAAAATACTCGTTCATAGTCGAAACTAAAGGCTCAATTGATTTAAATATCAATATTTTCGTATTTTGCTATGCCCTAAGTGATATAAATTTCTATATATTTATATTTTGCTATGCTACAATGAGCAGGCCATATAACTTCAAGGTCTTTAAGAAGATCAGCAGCTTTCTGATCCTAGCTGCTAAGGAGAGTTTGTTTTGATGCCTTCTGAGCTCTTCCATGGATTGTAAATTTATAATTCATTGTCAATCTAAAGAGAATTCAATTCCAAAAAAATAGTTCATGTTGCCAGCATTCCATAGTTTATACTGCACAATTAAAGTCTCTAGCTTTACTAAAGTCAAAATGCTTTCTGCTCATGCAGGCATACGATATCAAACCGAGTATTCGAGATAACAAAATTATTCTTTAGACTTCGTGAACGAGTATATAAATTTTAAATAATTTAAAGAATTTTTATATTATATATATTATTCTATTTCTATAATATTTTATATATATTACATTAAAATCATGCATATTTAATTAAATTTCAAGAATCTCTCTAACTGTTGCATACTTTTGAGGCAAATATATATAGAAAATTTCGTCTTGTTTCCCTTTTTATTTAAATATTCCCAACAAACAGTCCTATAATACTATAAAGCGACAAACTATTTGAAAAATATAAAATTAAAAAAAGAAAACAAAACAAATACCATATTTACAAGTTGTAGAAAACTGCAAGGCAATCATAAAACTAGAGCTTCAATAATAAATAAAATATGAACAAAAAATGACATAAAACCTGAGATTGGAAACGATTTTCAGATATTTGTATGTACGGCTAGAGGAAAAGCGGAATACAAATATAAATAGTTGAATGTTTTTGGACAAATATATGTATAAGCCAATGGAGAATATTTGCGTTATTATTGTGGTGAAATATAGGACAAAAACAAAGTAAAAGTAAAAAAACAAATACTAAACTAAAAGTTAGTGCCAATTTGTAGTGCAAATTTTTGTTTGCCAATTTTGGTTTGAAACGATTTTTACGTTTATGTTTGGAATTGTATTTGGAACGGAAAAACACACACAAAACAAAAACAAAAAAGAAAAACTGTTGGTTTCAGAACCACCAATTTTTGGGAATTTTTCAAAAGCATTTTGAAACATTAATAGTGAATAAATATCAAGTAAAAGAAACTATTTAGACAACAGCACCGCTTCGTTTTTTTGATGTGTATAGAAGACAAAAAAACCAAAATGCAATGAGAATTCAATTCAATTGGAAATAATACTGAAAAAATACTAAACCACAAAGAGTAGTTATAGAGCTCTAGAGCTCGCGTCAATGTTTCTTTCTGTTCATAGCACAGACAACACACACACACACATACAAGAGAGAACAAAAGTAAAGAAGATGATACTCTTTATAGAACATACTCTTCTTTTTGTATATGGCAAAGAGAGATGAGAGAAAACTGGATATGAAATGATCGTAGGATCTTTAGAATAAATTGAAATATTTGAGAGCAGCACTGAAACATTTTTAGACTACGATAATGGATAAAGAGTGTAAGCGAAAGGGTGTTCGAGGGAATGATAATTAAATTAAAACTTGTTTATCTGTGTACAACAATAATATTTAAAAATACTTCTTTAATGTGTACTATCAGTCTCTATACGAAAGTAAAACCAGATAAAAGTAAAGTAAACTTGCATTACAGGACTAGATTGAGCCGAACTGTGGGCAGAGCTAAGTCTGGCTAAAAAGCTGTTAAATGTGGTTTTAATCAGTTGTGAATTGATTAACTCGGCAGGGTGTTAATGGAAGCTGCTAAACTGTTAGACGACGCTGTCAAGCGGCCCATAGCAGATGGCTCACACACACACACACTCACACATATATATACAAGAATACTTACAAACATATTTGTTAAGCACTTAACATACCGAAACAAAACAAAAACAAAAACATAATCACAACAAAGTTTAAACAACCATTTAAATAATAATAAAAAAAAAACTACATACAATAAGCAACGGTAAAAAAGCGATATTAATAAAAAATCATTGCGAAATGTACAACAACAAAATGGTAAAAAAATGAAATGAAAATAATACAAAAAAAAAGCAAACATTATTTACAATATATTTACAATTCTATAAAAAATTATATTTAAAAATATTTACATATTACATATATATATATTACTATATATGTATATATGGCCAAATACAAATCATCAAGTGTGTGCGCTTAGGTGCGAAATGCATACACAAACACAGACATTGATATCGTTAAACATACACACACACACACCCATACTCACACACACACTCTCATACATGTGCAATAAAAAAGCGAGACACAAAGTTAAGTGCATTATAATTGAATTTATAGATTTAACAAAAAGGGAAATGGAAAGTGAGGAAAAAGTAAGAAATGTTCAAGCTATTAAGTGAATTATTTAAACCGATTATTATAATGAGTAATATAACAGTGCATATGTATTTATTCACTAATCATATAAACATCATAAAATCTATATATATATAAAAGAAAATATATATACTGCAAGTTTATTTCGTTGAGATTCAACTACGTATCATATTTAAGTCAGTTACACTGCATATACCATCATATCATCATCTATATACACCCACTCACACGCCCACACACCGACACACACTCTCACACATACACGTATATTGCAAATTTAGCCAAGTCAGAGGAGAAATTTTAAAGAAAACCAAATACAAAGCTAAATGTATTGCGTTCTCGAACTAAATGTGTTTTGAGTCAAATTTTTACTTCAAATACAAGAAAAACCAAAGCAAAAAAAATATTAAAAAAAACAAGCAGTAAATAGAAAAAAACAAAAAGAACACTGAAAATATTTGGGGATACTTTCTATATATGTATATGTATTGGGTGTGAAACAACATGGAAACATGAAAACAAAACAAAACAAAAGTAAAACAGAATTAAACACAATTTTTGAATTCATTAAATAAAGGTATGTGTTTAGATATATTCAAAACAAAATAAAAACAGATGTTTTTTATTTACAAAATGTGGAGCAACAGTGCGGCGTAAGTATATGGAAGTTGTTATTATTATACATTTCTTAAAGTTGAAATAATTTATTATTGAATGGTTTTTTTGTAGTTACATAAATTGAAATCACTATGGGAAATGGAAATATATTTTTAGCTTCAATAAATAGGGATTTATTTCATATATAACATTATGGCATTCATGTTTAAAGGCGCAATCTGGAACTGGAATTTGTACATCACAATAATCATCATCTTTTTAGAAACCTTTTTGAAAACATCAATGACTGCGCCACCCTTAAAGCGCAGTAAATATCAACTCTCTGTGTTTGTATTGGCGTTTCGACAAAAGCTTTTGGATTATAATGACATGTAAAATGCCAAGCTAAACTCATCAAAAATCAGCTATTAACTGTTAAGTGGGCAGTCAAATGTATCAGTGCTGCCAACTTAAAATTATGAGTCTCTAAAATAACGAATACCTATAATAACCAGAACTCACAAGGCATGTAACCTGGCAGCATAAAGCCTAGTCCAGCCCATTAGGAAATTTATATATTCTTTTCAGCTTAAGCAATTGAGTCTTTCTAGCCATATATTTGTTTGTTTGCGTGTTTTGTATATTTAATTAATTTTAATATTAATAAAAATTCATAAAATATTCTCTTTTCTATGTAGTATATTCTAAGCTAAATTATACGGAATTATTAGGCACTCTTTCCAATTTTTTATGAATTGATAACTTTTTAGATACATTCAACAAAATCGAAAAGAGAGAATAAAAAATTAT
The DNA here is from genome assembly GCA_035046225.1 of Drosophila pegasa. NCBI lineage: Eukaryota > Metazoa > Arthropoda > Insecta > Diptera > Drosophilidae > Drosophila > Drosophila pegasa. The sequence continues at coordinate 548,179 of JAWNOD010000178.1, read as the reverse complement.
CCATTAATAATTAATTTCATTAGCGTTCGATAATAAATACAATACAAATATTATTAAATAATTGACAGCTTCGCATCGACTCCTCTGTCTAACATGTTGCTTACGCAAGATAGTTCATTCTTAAGAGCTCATAAAAGCCCTCTGCTAAATTTCCCATTTTACGTTTCTGTTCACATTAATCGACTGTAATTCATTTGAATTCCAATTTTATTTTTCATTGAACTGCCGCAAAAGTATTTAAATTGAAATAAAACCAGTTTTTTTTCAAAGCATTTATATATTCATGCCAATTTGATAATTGAATTGACACTTGACGTAGTGAATTGAGTATGTTAAGCCATTGGATTGCCCTATAACTATAACCATTTCGAATACAAGGCCATCGTGAATGGCCACAGTATATTTTAAAAACCAAATTCATATTATTTATACAGCTTTCAAGATCGTATTTGGCTTGTCATGAGCCATTCATAAAATAAACTAAGAGAAAACAAAATATGAAACAAAAAAACTAGCGAAAAAAACGTTGTTTCATTCATAAACAAAACATGAAGAGAGAGATAGAAGAGAAAGAGAGAGAATATGAGAGAACTGTCAAGGTATAGAGAGACAGATAGAGAGAGAGAAGAGAGAGAGCGAGAGCTCACATTGTTTGCCTTTATAAACAGTTTACACTACTACAACATTTTATAATGTACTATTAGCATTTTTGATTGGACTCGGCGATAGTCGTTGGGGTCTGCGGTTTGTTAACACAGCTGATTGCGTCGATAAGGCGGCGGGCGGGCATGACTACTGAACATTACGCCTAAAGCACGTGTCGAACTACAACGCAAAGCGCAACCGAATCGGGGGAGGCTGGCAAAAAGCCCCACACCGTGAAAACCCAATCTTCACCTCATTGTTAGTGTAAATGCTTGACAGTTACTAAAGTAATTAAATCATGACTTAATATGTATCCGGCTCTAAACAGGTTCTCTACAACAATTATAACGCATCTCTGTCTCTGAGAAGTGTCAGTGCAATTAGCAATTAGCAATTAGTTGGAGCTCATAAAATCTGCAATGCTCACAAAGTTTGTATTTATTTCTTTTAAGAGCAGGATAAAAATAGATCCGATTTTTGTTTTGGAAACAACATGCGGGCAGCACGTGAACACTATGAAATGTGTTTGAAATAAGCGGAAAACTTGTCAATCTGAAAAGCGAAACACATAAATATTAATGAAAAGCTGTAAACCATTTGAGTGCGAGTGATATATGATATTTAAATATATATGTATATAAAATACATTTTTTTTATTTATATCTCTTGATATATTACGTTTTTAATAAAATTCTAATTATATATCGTCTTTGCATAAATTTAAAAAATATTACTGAATGTTTCGATAAACTATTTATATATTGAAATCTATTAAAAACTTGCCCTTGACCAAAATTAAGGATCCAAAAATAATTTATATTCTTAACTTTTTTTTCTTCCATAAAAAAATTACTTAAGAAACTTTTTTTCTTTGTAAGAAATGTGTTCATTTTAACGACGAACTTTAATCTTACAAATATATTTGCATTAATTTTTATATACATTTTTTTTTTGTTTATTCATATGTAACTAACAGCTCAAAGACAATTTTTAAATATGGTTATGTGTAATGAGCTACTTATTAAATTAATTTAATTTTTAAGTTAAATAAATTACCTTAAAGACTGTTCATAAAATATAAAAAGCCATTAATAAATTAAAAAAAAAGTATATTAAAATATTTTAATACATATATTTTAATTACCATAAATTTACTAATAATATAAAAATATTATTCTGATTGATATACAGTTTTAATAATTTCACTTTAACTATAATTTCTGCCTCAAAAATAATTTTTAAAATATTGCTGAAGGAAAAAATCAGAACTAATAGTTAAAGTACTTTTAAATATAAAGAATAATTAATAAATTAATTATATTACCTCATTCATTACACATTTCACCTTATCGCGCGCATGTGTGGACGTGAAAAAAAGGCAAACAATTATCTTTGATTGCAATCAGAATAGGCTTAAATACAACTATATAAATTGAGCAATCTAATCAAAGCGAAGAGAGAGTGCCAATGTCTAGATTTTATAGCTAATCTGTCAGGACAGGGCCTAATGAGAGGGAACCCAAGCAAGTGAACCGAGTCCAAAGAGAAATACAGAGGGAGAGAGGGACACAGACAGAGCGAGAGGGACACACAGTGAGAGAGAGAGGGAGAAAAGCCGCAGACTGAGTCAACTATTGGGCGATCGCCCTGTGGCTGTGAGCTGACGCTCGCAGTGTGTCTCGTGTTTTCGTGCCGTGAACAACGTAAGAGTTGTCCGCATTTAAAAATAAACTTGGCAGAAATAAGAGGAAAGCGAGAAGCATTTGAAACACGCGCGTATAAATAAACACGAAATAGTTCATTAATTGTGCACAAATTTGTGAAGAGAACTGAGAGCAATGACGGTCACCGAGGAGTCGCCACCTCCGACCATCAGCCAGATGGAGGTGGTCGGCCAGTCGAATGGCCCCGATCCCGAGGACATAACACTCGATGCCATACTGAAGCACATCGGGCAGTTTGGGCGCTTTCAACTGTTCATCTTCCTGCTGATCTGCCTGCCGATGATGTTCCACGCCATGTTCTCCGTGACTTACGTCTTCACGGCGGGCACCGTGATGCACAGGTGAACTTTACTTGCAGTTAGTGAGTTGGTCGGCGGCAAGTCACAAACGAAACTCTTCAAATCAACAGATGTAACATTACAGAGTGCGATGGGCCGGACAGTCGATACGACGAGTCCTGGACGGAGTACAGCATACCGAAGAACGGCAAGGATCTGGACAAGTGCCATCGCTATGAGAACAAAGAGCTGTCCGCCTGGAATCACACTGCCAACATTTGCCTACCCGACAATTACAACAAGGACAACGCCGAGCGATGTGCTGACAATGAATTCCTGTTCCGCGATCAAGAATTCACCATTTCCAATGACGTGAGTATCAAGGTTCAGTTTCGCGATTAACCACGTCAGCGAGACGACGATGGGGGCCCCAGCACTTATCAGCCCAGGGCCCACAATAAACGCCAGACTCTCGGCAAGCATGGACTTTGATAATAAGTCATCCGATTTTCTGCACATGTCAGTGATCCAAGCAAGACTCAAGCCCTGCTGGCCATTTCGCTGGCAACTATTGGGCAGCCTTATCACAAGTTCAATGACAGCCTCTAGCTGCCTGCCCCCACCTTTGATCAGTTACCCTCGCAGTGGGGCCTACATAGTTTATAGCTGTAAAATTGACGATAAGCATGGCCAGACAGCTGCAAGCCTTTCCTCGCTCATTAAGCACTTGTAGAAATCGAACTCAAATCGAATAGCCTTAACGACTATCATTATCTATTTTAGCCATTTAAGTGGAAGTAGTATTTAGTTGACAGCTATTTACTTTTTTTTTTTTTTTTTGTGGTAATAGTTGTCAATAAAAAATTCTTTTTACTGATTAGATTTTTCTGTGTCACTAAAACGAGTTTGCTCAAATTTGGATTTGTCTGGTTTTGTTTTTCAATAATTATTCTTCATTTTTTATAAACATGATAATTTAAAGAAACGGCCTTCTATCATAATTGATGAGCATTAAATTTGTTGAAATTTTAATTAAATAATTATATAATTTATATATATTTTTTATATACTTATTTTTTCTTCATATTTTATAAATTTTTTTCTAACTATGAATAAGGTGATTCCTTTAGGTTTTTAACATTTCTAAAGCTTGTTTATATTTTACTACTGAAAACATTTTTTGCATTAAATTTTTTATATATTTAATTTTTTTTATATTATTATATATAATATACATATTTTTTATATTTTTCCCCCTAACTATTATATAAGTAGGCTTATTTCGTTCGGTATTACACTGCTACAAAATCTCTATCATTTTATGAATCGTTTGTCAAGCTTACTTATATTTTAAAATTTAAGTACTTTTTTTTAAGTTTTTGCAAGATACGAATGTAAAAACTTAAAAAAGCATAAAAATGTTAAATTACAAAATTATAAATACAGCTGTAACACAGTTCATTAAACCCAGAAGCTTGCATCCAGCCATGCCTAGACACGTACAATCATTAAAGCGAGTATATTGGTTTGCTGCCAAATCTTTTGCTGTTAAAGTTAATATATTTTCTCACACGTACCCCGGTATTTTGCTACTTCTTAGAGTTAGAACCATGTGACAGTTGCTCATATCTAACGATTATGTAATACATATACAAAGAAACCTAAGCCTATTCGTGGGCATAGCAAATCGACAGAGAATTTTACAGCTTAGCCAAATCTCATTTATGAATTGATTTATTGGTGTTTCCAAGCAGCGTGACGAATCAAAAATAAAAACAACTATATTTGCCATATTTGTAGAGCTGGCAATAGAAAGTTTAGAGAGGTCTATTAAATAAAGAAATTTTTATAAAATAATTTACAGATAAATAAAATATGTAAATATTTGTAAAATATATATGAAACTATATAGAGTTTATTTAGAATAAAGAGCGAGCATTATGATTATTATAGACATTCTCTAAATAAAATAATATATACATATAAAATATATAAAAATTAATAGAGTTAATTTAGAGACAAAAACGAGCATTAGGATTTATGTAGGGAAGACCTTTAAAATATATACAAATATTATTTAGATTAATTTAGATTTGAGAGCGAGTATTTACATTACTGTGGACCTTCCCTATAAGGAGATTGCTTTAAATATACAAGAAGTAATTATTTAGAATCAAAAGCGAGCATTAGAAAAACTGTAGAGCTTCTCTACAGAGAGATAAATAAAATATATAAAAATATATAGAATTGATTTAGATTAAATAGCGAGCATTCTTATTATTGTAGACCTTTCCAATAGCAAGATCTATTAAATAAATCAAATTAATTTAAAAATTGAAGAGCATTAGGAAGTCAACCATTTGTCAGTTGTAAAATACATAATAAAAATACTTTTGCAGTGGAGCCTAATGTTGTTTACCCGTAGTAGCCGCTGATAAGCTCGTAGTTTTATCACTCAACTTATTGGCCTTGGCAAATGGAAGATAAATGTGGCGCAAGCCGCAGACAGAGACGCGTCTGTGGCTCAGTTTTCAGGGGCAGCGGCAATTGCAGCCAGCATTTGTAAATAACGAGTCTAGATTAGATATGCAAATGGAGGCAAATCACATAAATAGCAGATAAACAGATGAATAAACGGCTCAAGTGAATAAGTGACCCGCGAGATGAGACCATTGTGAAGCCAATTAGAGGCATTGAAGCTTTTCCATTAGGCGCGACAGATCAGAGAAAGGATAACTTAACTCAAGCTGCTCTTAATGGAATTTTTTTAGTTCGGAATTTACTGCGATGACGAGTGGAAATTATCGCTGGTGGGCACCATTAACAACCTGGGACAATTCTTTGGCATACCACTGGGTGGCTATGTGGCGGATCGGTGAGTGCGAAAGTTTTCCATAATCATTTGCCCTTCTTATAATTTTTTATTTAATTTCCAGCTATGGACGCAGCTTCTCCATCGCCTTGGGAGGCATTTTGGGCGCTGTGCTGGGCATTGTGCGCTCGTATTCACCTAATTATATCTGCTTTCTGATCTTTGAGTTCCTGGATAATCTGACCAGCAGCACGCTCTACTCCACCTGCTTTGTCATTGGCATTGAGCTGGTGGGGCCGAAGCGCCGCGTGCTCGCCTGCAGCGTCATCACCATCTTCTATGCCGTCGGCGAGGTGGCTCTGGCCATGTTTGCCAAGGCCTTCCAGAACTGGCGCAATCTGCTGCGCATCACCTACGGGCCGTCGCTGATCCTGCTGGCCTACTTCTGGATACTGCCCGAGAGCGTGCGCTGGCTGCTCAGCGTGGGCAAGGAGGAGCGCGCCCGCGCCATACTGCGTCGCGCCGCCAAGGTGAACAAGCGCAAGCTGTCGGAGAGTGCGCTGGACAAGCTGGTCATCGCCAATAAGGACAAACTGCAGCAGTCGGAGGAGAGCAAGTTTCCCATTCGCGAGGCATTCAAGAACTTCAAGTGGCGCATCGCCAACTGCTCGCTCTGCTGGATAGTCCACGTGCTGGTCTACTATGGACTGAGCCTGAATGTCGTGCTCCTCGACGGCGACAAGTACAACAACTTCGCCTACATAGCGCTGGTAGAGATTCCGGGCTTCTTTTTGCCGCTGCTCATCATGGATCGCTTCGGCCGACGCTACTCCCTGTGCGGCCTCATGCTGTTCAGTGGCCTCTGCTGCATTGGCACCATCTTCGCCAGCGGCGATCATCAGGCGCTGCAGCTGGTGCTCTTCCTGGTGGGCAAGCTGACCATCACGGCCAGCTTCCAGGTGCTCTACTTCTTCGCCTCGGAAATCTTCCCCACCAGCCTGAGGAACAGCCTGCTCAGCTTCTGCTCCATGATGGGCCGATTTGGCTCCATGCTGGCGCCGCAGACGCCGCTGCTAGTAACTAAATCCTGCTCACATTTCTCCATTTCCCTTCTAACTTAATTATATTCCTATTTAGGCCAAGTATTATGCAAACGCTCCCGCCATTCTCTTCGCCTGCGCCGCCATCTTCAGTGGCTGCCTCACGCTCTTCTTCCCCGAGACCACAAACCTGGTGCTGCCCACCACGGTCAAGGAGGCGCACGCCATCGGCGTCAAGAAGCCGCCAAAGGATCAGAATATCAGCGCACCCGCATAATAGCCTTAGTCTAATCTACAATAAGCCAACTTTTAGCTCTAAGCCAACCACGAGACAGTTCAAAGACACAACTTTGCATTATATATCATGTATATCTACTCACATATATAAATATCTATATCTTTCTATTTTGAATATTATTTTTATGATTAAGACATTTTGATAATATCTAAAATAGATTGCTCTACTCGGATTTTTATATTTTTCTTTTAACTTATTCTAAGCTGTTTATTTGGAGAGAACTTCTTTATATGTTGGTGTGCGGTTGGTCTTTTTCTATTCGATAAACTATATATAGATGGGTATATTTGTCTGTCCTTTACCTTTAAATGAGCCACCAGATTTTTCAGGATTATTCTTATAGTGAATGACATTAGATGTCACATAAGTATGCATTTAATACTACTTCAAGTTTCTTTAAACATTTCTTCCTGATTTTTAATTTTAATAATTAAAATATGGTTTTCTGCCGCTCAATACTCTACTCTACTTCCTCTACCTACTTAAGTCAAAACAGATTACAATTTCAATTAATTTCAATCATTAAAATACAACAAAATTAACTGCATTTTCTCTAGGCATATATATATTTTTTTTAATTCAATATTGTTTTTTTTTTCAACTTTTTACCTTCAGCACTACTATTTTTATGAACACTCGATTTTCCATAGATCTTTCTATAAATCGTCAAGATCTAATGACTTCTGACCGATAGTAATAGAGTTTTTTTCGTTCTTCTCTTCTTCACATTTTATTCTAAACAAAAAGTGGGCATATTTTTATTTTTAATCAGAAAAATTACCTTTTCATTTTATTTCTGCTATTAGTAGTGAAGCACTATTATTTTTCTGAACACAACTAAAATTCTTAATTTGTTTGAGAAATATATTTTTGCTGCAGGCAAGCACTTTTGGGAATTTTGAGAGCATCAACATTTTTTTCCAAAAACCTTTCACAGCAAATTTTTTTTATATGTTAATAAATAAAACAAATATTTTATCAAAATTATAATGAAACTTTATTGATTCGCGCTTTTTTTTTAATAATTATTTGAAATATATTGTATACTAGCAAGTATTCAACTTATAACTAAAAAAAAAAGGAAAAAAAGTATAACTGGTTCATAATGGCACACAGGGCGGAATGATATATCTGACAGATTTCCATTTTACTTTAAAATTTATAGGGCGAAACATATTTATAGTTTCCACACTTGAGTTAGCTTGGCTGTGTTGCATATTAACAATAATTATAATAATACTTTCAAGAGGAACTGAGCCTAGCTTTGTATTCATGGCAATATATTTTTGTTTTAGTATTGAAAATCTTAATTACTTTGTGTAAAAAACTTGGTAATGGAGTGATTAGCCGAGGTAGCATTTAAGGTACTATTTAGCTTCTTGCTGGCAGGCGGAGGAGTTGTCTTCTTGTTCGTGGAGGTAATTATAGTGCGCACTTCCAGTTGATTCAGTTCGCGCTGTAGCTTTTTGGCCATATGGAAGTCCAAGTGCTCCGGCATGTCCACAGACTTGATATATGTTTTGCATTCAGGGCAGAGCTCCAGGGGCGCATTGCTGCAGCTGGGAGGTGACTCAAGCGGCTGCTTGGGCGCCAAGAACTTGGTAATGCTATTGGCAGGCTTCGCTGCTGTTGTGGTCGCTGCTGTTGCTCCGCCAGTCTTCTTGGCTTTCTTTGCAGGCGCAGGCTTTGCTGCGGGTGAGGCAGTTGATGTCGTTGTGGCATTCAATCGATTACGCTGTGCTTCTTCACGCTGTTCGGCGCGCAGTTGTTGGCTCAGCTGCTGGGCAAAGTGATGATCGCGGTGCGTTTGCAGTGCCTTGACATCGTCGGGTATTTGAGCGCCGCACTCATCGCACTTGACAAAGCTTATAAGATCTGCGCGCAGCTCGGGACGTGCGTACTCTACATAGGTGTTTGTAAAGCTACTGGTTGACGGTTGGTCGCTGGAGCTTAGCTGCTCCAATTTACGCTTCGATGTGGAGGGCTGCTCGGGTGAAGGCGGCGCCTCAACTTGTTGTTGGGCATTATTATTGCTTGATTCAATTTCATCCAGCTCTGCTGCCAGGTCATTCATATCAGACGAATTGTTATCCTCAGATGTTGTCTCCACATCTTTGTTAACTGCTTTCTGCTGCTGCAGAAACTTTGCAAAGAAGCTCTCCTTGAATTCAGGTGGCGTAGAAGTAGGCGCTGCCTTGTCGTCGCTGGAGTCTTTTGGAACAGACGCATCTATCAATTTCCGTTTGTATGCCTCGAAAAAGCTCTTCTTCGGTGATGTCGCTCCATTTAGAGGCGTGGCTTTCTCCTCTGCTATCTTAGACACTTTATCTTCCTCTGCTACCAATTTTGCATCCATTTCTGCGGGCTTCTCATCCACTTCCAGTTTATCCTTTACGTTTTTTTCTTCCTTATGCGCTTGCAAGTAATTCGCAAAGAAACTCTTCATCTTACCCTCCTCGGTTTGCTTCGGCTTTGGCTCCGGCTTTTGCTCCACAGCTGGCTTCTCCACTCCCTCCTCCACGCTGATGCGACGCTTCTTGGCAGCCTGATTGGCAAACATTGTCTGCAGGCTATTCTGCGCACTGGATGCCGTCTCGAACTTGCCCACGCTGATGCCCAGGAATTTTATGGCATTGTTGAGGGCGGCCTCGCTGCCTGGACGTAAGAAGGTCTTTGTATTCGTCTTGATCAGCTCCAACGATTGCCTGACGAGCGTCTCCTGGTCGCATTGATTGAGTGGCATGGAGCGGGAGCTCGCCACCTCTTGGCCATCGATGTCCTGCACGTACTGAACCACCATTTGCTTTGCCTTGCGATTGTTCTCTATGAAGTCCTTTTCCAGGCGATCATTTATTTCGCTAGCTAGCTCTCCCAGCCAGTGCTGCAGTGTCTTGAGGCCCGTTATATTATTACGGCCAGGGAATTTTTTGCAGCAGCCAATGCTCTTGGAGTAAAAGCGTGGCGTAACCGCCTCCAGGTCAATTCCTCTCGCTATGTTATGCAACCAGGTGCTGTAGGGAATTAAGAGTTAGTTAATCAATAGGAATATAAAGATCAGATCAGATCCTCGCCTTACCCACTCTTCTCGTCCAGCTTGCGCTGCAAGTCCTGCTCGCTGTATTTGAGCACCTGGCCCAAGAACTTAATGCCGAGTGATTCGCACACTGTTTCGCCGAATTTGCCGCCCAATCCCTTGATCTTACTCACCGGCAGCTGGTCGAAGAGTGGAGGTATCTGCGCCAGCGGCAGGATTGTCTGTTTGTTTGGCTTGTTCATGCCCGCCGCCAGCTTCGCAAGTATTTTATTATGCGCAATGCCCGCCGAGCATTCGTAGCCTGTCTCCGCCTTGACGGCTGCACGCACTTCGCCCGCGATGCAGGCTCCAATCAGCAGGCGCAGATCGCTCTGACGCACAGCGGGCAGATCGTTGGGATCGTAGGCGAGAACATAGCGCTCATCATCCACATAGGGATTGGAAAAGCGATTGGTAATCTTATTCACATAATCGCCAATATTATCATAGCCAACTGCATGGCAATTGACCAGCTCCTGGGGCTTCAGCGCAAAGGAGCCCTGCAAGGGAATGCCAATAGGATTAGAAGAAATGTTAGGCATCACCTACCGTTTGCAGCTGCTCGACGCGCTGATTAACTGTTTCGGTGATGTCCAGATAGGCCTCATCGACAGACGCCCGCTCCAGCAGCTGGGTGAAGCGCTGCAGCACATTCGCCACCTCCTTGCCCGCATCGCGGTATTTGCTGGTGTCCGCCTTCTCCCTGATGTTGGGCACCTTGCAGAGGATGATGTCGTGACACAGCTCCCTGGCCTCGTCGCCGCGCATGTGGCGCGTCACGCCCTTCGCACGCGCCGCATAGTTTACCGCTATGATGCCGCCTCCGCGCCAAGCATTGTATTGCACCACAGCCAGGGGCTTGCCTCGATACTCGGGCTGCTGTTTCTCCTCTACCTGGCAGAAGAAGCAGTCCATGTCCACCAGCAAGACCACACGGTCATATTTGTTTTGCATGCCCACAAAGGCACGCGTGGAGTTACTCATAATATTTACTCTTATATACTTTCTTTACATTCCTTTTGCGACTTTAGTTTTGAGAGCAACAAGCGGCCGGCATCAGCTGAGCGTGCGTGCGAGCGGGACAAACATACAGTATGTAGCGAGCGGCAGTGCTGCCATCTGGCGCGTTTATCCGAACAGCTGTTTTGATTAGCATTCATGTTTGTTCCCCAAGTGGCAACGCTAGCGAAAAAATGTAAACAGGCGAATTAGTTTTATCCAATTATGTTTGGCCAATAAAAACTTTGAATAAACTAATTAAAATGTGTAATTGTGCGCTGAAAATAGTTTAAAATGCTGCCAAATTCGGTATAAATAAACTGAAGCAAAAGAGGCAAAAGCCTTGCTTACCTTTTGAATGTAAGCGAATAAATTGTTTGAATAATTAATGAAGTGGAATAAGTATTAATTATAAAGTGTTTTTTAATTATAATTGTAGCTGTTAATAACTAAATAGTTTATTATTGCATATTTATGGGTGCATTTTCTTAGTTCCGGCTTATTATATAAAATTTTTGGCAAACCGCAGAGCTATTGATTTTTTTTCTCTCTCGGATGCCGCCTGCCAAATGCAGCGCATATACAAAACACATATACACACACACACACACGCATGCATACATACACACCCACTCACACACACACACACGCACAGATTTGCTCATTTGGCTTAATGCACACGACGCATTGGAGGAGATAATCATCGGCGCAATTATTGATCGGCTCGGGTCAAATGCGAGCGGCCGCTCTCTGCGCGGTCAAAAATAGAATATTTCGTGTCGTGCTTGAATCTATTTCCGGTGTATATTTGGCGTCATGGGTGCGTCATATTCAAAAGTTACATTCCTTGACTTCCCCTTGATTTACCTCTAGCTCTTTTGCTTTCGGTCTATGTATGTCAACTCATGGCTTAATTAGGTAAGCTCACGTAGAAGCTGCCCAGCCCAAGTCAAGTGGCATTTATATTTATTGCTTGACCAAATACTGTGACAGCGATTTGACTTGGCTTGAGGATGGGTGGGTGGGTCGAGTCGGCTCGGGCATTGTGTGTGTATAATTGTGACCTAATTTTGCATTATTAATGGATAGAGTGAATGAGTGGTAGACGGGAGTAGCAGGTGCAGCACTGACCTGTTGTAATATCCCATGTCATGTCCATCAAAAATCACTTAAGAATTTGAGTCAGTTGTTAGCTCTTTGCGGGTGGAGCAAGTTCTAATCATCGCTGGTATGTTTTACGGAAGTGGGAGATTGAGAGAAGTTAAAGTAGTAAATATATAGAGGGAATTTTGAATGTTTATATCAATAAGCATAATAGTTTTTATGTTAGTATAAATTATTACAAAATAATTTACTGGAGAGTCTGACTAATCCGGAAGCTCGATAATGGGAGCTTTCAATTATTGAACCACTTTATTAGGTTCTAAAATTTTAATAATTTTGTTTACTTAAAAGGAACAAAAAATATAATAAAAAAAAAATTAGCAAATCTCATATTTCTCTACTATTTAAGAACTATGAAATGTCTATAATTAAAAGTAGAGAATTTTAGGATCAATTATTTGTTTTAAATCTTTTTTGTTCCTTTTAAATAAATACAAAATTATTAAAAATTTTAAAAACATCTTGCCTCTAAATAAAGTATATATATAATAAATTTTTTATTTTTATTATTTTTTATTATATTATTAAATAAATAATTTTATACATTTTTATACCCTGAACCCATTGAAAATGGGAATTCAGGGTATAATGGTTTTGTGAAAATGTATGTAACAGGCAGAAGGAGGCGTGGCAGACCCCATAAAGTATATATATTTTTGATCAGGACGACAAGAGAAATTGTTTAAGCCCTGTCCGTCTGTCCGTCCGTCCGTCCGTCCGTCCGTCCGTCCGTGTGAACGCACCGATTTCCTAAACTACAAAAGCTAGAGACTTGAAATTTAACATGAATACTCGTGTATACCATACGCTTAACGAGTTTATCATAAATTATCGAAAAGTCATCCCATTTTCTTATTATCGATAAAAATCGATAATTTGACTTTGTTTTTCAAACGTAACTCTGTAACCGTAAAAGCTAGATACTCCAGATTTGCAGTGTATGTTACTGTAATGAATACGCACATTTTGGCATTTTTCGATTTTGGATACCGGCCCCCATTTCCCCAAAATTTGCCCATTTCCCCAAAAGCTGTATATCAAATACTAGAGACTTGTGCTTTGGCAAATACGAACATATGGTCCATCTAACTATACTCTGATAGTTTCATTTAAAAAGTCCATCTAGAAAACAACTTATTCAACAATCAATTTCCCATAGTAATGCTCATATCGCAGCCCAAGCGCAGTCGCTGCGCAGCAAGCAGAGCGCCTGCCTATGTACATAGGCGCATATACAAATTCAAAGATCCCCGTTACTTCTAAGAAGAACGCTGGCGCCAGACAGCTCAGCGCTAGGCAGAGCACGGTGACTTTTGTTGACTCAAATTTGTGAATGTGTTTAGTTTTTTAAGTTATAATATAAAACTTAAATTGAATATTGTTGTCTCGTGAAAATGTATATGTATATGGCGCTACGTAAAGTGCATAGTTCATTTATGTATTTGTGTGCGATATCCGCGATACGCATAAACACTGGGAAATTCCAATTATGACCTTTTTTTTCGCAACCAACTTCAGATTTCTAAAAGGGTCAGCAGGTACCAAAAATATGTAAGATTCCCACCCCTCTGCCTACGCATAACTGTGTATTAATGTCTGCATGCGTTATATGCAATGTGTATATAAAAGAAGCGTACAATGATTTTAGTAACAGCTCACACAGGGTTCAGGGTATCTCTTAATCGAGGCGTCTCGATTAGAGCACTCTTACTTGTTTTAAGTGCAATATTAGTCTGAAATAGAAAAAAATATATATTATATGTAATGTTAGAAAGTTATTAAATTATTTTTATTCTTTAACACGTCTGGACTAGTAAAGCTATACTTTAAATAATTAAAAAAAAAAAAATATTATAATATATATAATAAATAAAAATTGGAGCCTTTAACAGATATTTAATAACACTACGCCGTATATTAAAATAAAAATAGTTTTTTTTTGCATACACATCATTTATGAGAGGGAAAGAGAAAAGTCTGTTATTCCCCCCTTATAATTATCAAACGTATTATTAAAATTAATTTAAATTAAATGGTGGTAATCCAAGATGACAAACCCTGAACGACAGACGCACAAACGCATAGAAATATAGCTGCTAGAATTACGCTAGAGTCCGCGCTCTGCCTCCCAGCATAAGCGCACAATTATGCTAATGGCTCCTGCCCACGAGCGCGACGGCAACAACTGCTTGAGCGAGCCCCCTGCTAATAGAGAGTAGCCAGTGAGTGGCATAGCTAACCCACTCAGACGGTCGACATCATCGTCGCTCGTCGCGGGGGACTGAGAGCAAGCAGCAAGCGCGGCAGAGCTCAGTCAGTCGCTGTCGGGCGACGGACGATGAAGTCACTGGGGCGTTATATCGCATTGCAGTGCTCCATTTGATTTGATTGGTTCTAAGTGGTTCGTTTTGCTCTTGCAGTGAGGACAGCGTCGCCATGGTGAAGATTTTGCAGGCCTACAACTTTGCCAAGCAGCAGACGTATGCCTTGAATGGCGACATCTTGGCAGCCACCCTGATTGGCAACAATCGCATCGCCATCAGCAGCGCCGAGCAGTTCATAGAGATCTATGACATAGCTGGCAAGCAGCCACAGACTCAGACCCAGCAGCAGCAGCAGCAGTCGGAGCAGCAGGAGTATGGCGCGCAGGAGGAACAGCCGCCAGGTGATGCCACCTCGCCCACGCCGGCGGTCGATGAACGCATGCCATTTAGGTATACCCTGGCCACAGTGGGTGAGGTGGTGCAGCTCATTTATTGCGAGGCGGGTAAGTATATCATATAACTAATATATATCATATATAATATATATTTCCCTTTTGCCAGGCAAATACCTGCTCACCCTGGAGAAGGAGCAGGCCGGCAGCCCGGTGCACTCGAATAGCACCAGCATTAGCTGCACCTCGAGCAGCAATAGCAACACGGTCTGCTCGGAGGACGACACCAAGATGTTTGTGCGCATATATGCGAACTTCTGGAAGTTCCCGGACGCCAAGCTGAACGAGCTGCCCATCACCATACGCATCGCCTCGATGACGACGCCCAAGACGCCGCTGATCGAGAGCATCGATGTGATCGAGCTGCCGCTGCGCAGTCCGCCCGACCTGGTGCAGAGCTGCCAGACGTCGGGCAACATCATAGTGAGCAGCAAGGATCGCATCTACCTGTACGAGTATACGCAGTGCGTCCACGAGAACACCCAGCCCAGGTTCTCCTTCATCGACTTTCTGCCCTTCAAGTTCTTCGTGCAGCTGAACTTTGTGCCGCTGCGCCTGTGCCTGGCCGAGAATGTCATCGCCTGCCTGAACCATCGCTACTGCGTGGCCTTCAAGGTGGTCGATGCGCTGGCCAGCAAGGCAGCCACAGCTGCTGCCGCCGCCGCCGCCGGCGCAGGCCATGATCACAGCTGCCTGGACAACGATTATGCGGGCGACGAGCCGCTGTCCGAGTCGCTCAGCCTGGGCAGCAAGGCGAGCGCGGCGGCGGTCAGCAGCACGCACAGCCAGCAGAGCTGCGAGAGCGACTCGCTGCAGTCGTCCAGCAGCGCCAAGCCGGCACTGATCAGCGGACCGGGCTTGGCTGGCCGCACGCCCCTGGACTTCAATGTGGCGCGCCTGGTGAACACGGCTTATGGACGCGAGTTCGAGCCGGAGCTGCGCTCGCAGTGGGATCAGTGCGAGAATGGCAACGGTCGCGGCGGCGGCCAGGAGGATAGCACGCAGGAGATAACCATAACGCCGCAGCGCGCCTCGGACATCAAGATCAAACTCATCAACGAGGCGAAGGCCATGAATGTTCGGGGCATCGGCGCAGGCGGCAGCAGCGCGACGGAGGACGTGTCCGTGCAGTACGACATACGCAAGCTGCTGCAGATCTGCATGAAGACATCCGATCCGCAGTCGCGCGTGCTGGACATACTCAGGTGCATGGACTTGAAGGCCATCTATCAGCGCAACAGCGAGCAGCAGCCGGAGGAGGAGGACGAGTACGACATGGGCAACCAACAGGTGCCCAGCGCCGTGACCACGTTCAAGCACGCCAATCGCCGCACGCTAAAGTCCTCGCAGCACCAGCGCTGTGTGGGACACGCCCTGCTCGTGGCCAGCAGCGTGGATGGCTATCTGTACCAGTTCTGTGCGCAGGGCAAGTGGTACAGCGAGAACGAGAAGCCCGTGGCCAGCTACAGCTTTACGGCGCCGGTGCTGCAGGTGCACCTGAACGACTATGTCGTCTATGCCGTCACCTCGGAGTCGGTGGAGACGCACACGTCGCGCATCGGCCACAAGTTGTTCCACAATCGCTTCGAGTATCCCAGCATCGGGGGACTCTTTCCGGAGGAGTCCTCGCCCGACGTCAGCTCGCCCATTGCCGTCATCGGCCTGGCCGCCTTCATGCACGTGCAGTTCGTGTGCGTCAACCGGGAGCAGCTGGTGCTCATCACGAATACGGCGCTCGAGCAGCACAAGCGTCGCAGCACCGGCGAGGTCGTCGTGGTGGCCGCCAAGCGCAACATTGCAGCAAGATTTCTGGCCGAGGCCAAGGCCAAGCACAACAGCCTGCTGAGGAGTAGCAGCAGCGCCGCCCAGTCCTCGGTGGTAAACGAATGGACGCTGTACAACCTGGAGGTGCCCAAGGTGGAGCACATTATCGAGGATCTCGAGGGCATAGCCGAGTCGTATCGCACTGCGAGTAGCTCCAATTTCTACGATCTCATGGAGGAGGCGCACATTATGCTGCGACTCAGCTTGACTCTCCAGGGTGAACGCCTGAGCGCGGAGCGGGAGCAGGAGCTGCGTAAAATGTTTATGGCCAATTGCCGAAAGTTGGCTGACTTTTCAATACGGTAAGACGGGGATTACATCATATATATATTATAATAATAATTCCCTTTATTCCAGCTCCAATAAGCAGGAAGTTTACCTGCAAGCCACTGGCTTCTACAAGATGTGCCAGCTGCAGTTGGTGGACATCTATAACAACTACATTGCCGAGTTTATGGACAGCGCGCAGGCGGTGGAAACGTCGCAGCTGGTGGGACTCATCTATACGGTTAAACTCTTTCTGCTCAGCCTGGGCACGGATCGGCTGAGGTCCTCGTTCTTGCATCAGACTGTGTCGCCTTACTTTACGCCAGCTCGCGTGCTGCAGCAGGGCTACAAGCAGGTGCCGCTCTCCATGGAATTCCTCAATATGTTCATCAAGCATGCGCCCGTGGATATAGCGCCAATAATGCTGAGCTCGCCCGTGGTCGCCGACGCCATGAGCGGGGAGTTAATCAATTATCTGAAGCAACTGGCGACGCTGTAAGTGGGCAATGCATAGCTGAGCGAAGTCTGAATTTAATTTTATTTTTAATTCTCTCCAGCTCACCCGATGAGAATCTCTTGCTGGCTGTCACAGCTTGTCGCATGTCGAACTATCTGCTCGCCCAGGAAGTCATAGCCAAGTCCACGCGTCGCTCGCTGGCCGTGGCGCTGATCAAGCACAAGAACGTGCTCTTCGACGACAGCACTGTGCTCTACCAGCGCCGCCAGCAGCCAGAGCAGCAGCAGTCGCAGAGCGCCGCTCGCAAGCGTTCGCGTCGTGGCGGCTCTGCAACGACGAAGGGCAAGTCTTCGGGTGCGCCGAATGCCTCGACGCCCACGCCCAGTGCCATCATCTCCTTCTCGGACTTCTGCGAGACGATTCTGCTGGCGACGGAGCAGCCGGCGCTGATCGAGGCCATCAGCGATGCCTTCATACACGCGCTGTGCATCGAGCACAGCATAACGCTGGACGTGGTGCTGCAGCTGTTCCTCAACTACATCGCCTCGCACATCGGCCAGAAGGGCTACCAGACGTCGCAGAAGGTGTTCGTCAACATCCTGCAAGTCTACTACTACGACTTCTACGACGTCAGCTCGTCGCTGCAGGCGCATGAAGTGCGCTCGCAGACGCCGCCGCAGCTGGACGACGACTACGACGACGAGTGCAGCAGCTCGCGGGCGCCCTCGCTGCACAGCGAGGCGGATGTTCAGTCGCTATCGAGCTCCTGTGCCAGCTCGGCGCCCGACGAGCGCTCGATCAGCGGCCGGCAGCAGCGCATCATCTACGATCAGCTGCAGGATCAGCAGGGCGGCTCACCCTTTCAGAAGCGCAGCTCGAATGCTTCGCTGTCGCAGCTGCAGCCGGACGGCGATGCGGCTGCCACCAATCTGAAAGGTCTCAAAATACTCTTTCGCATGTACATGGGCCGCCTGAAGGCGCTGAGTGATCTCATTACCGACCTGCAGTCCGCCGACGTGGAGCAGCAGAGCAGCCGCGAGGATTTCTTGAATCTGCGCATGGAGTGCATCGCGTATATGGTCGGCATGGCGCCCAACTATTGCAGCAAGCCGAGCGTCCGGCAGGCCAACGAACCGCTAGCGAACAAGCTCGTCTTTGTGCCCTACATACCCGACTACAAGCTGGCCGAGGGCGAGGAGTTCGAGCAGCATATCAAAGCCTACATACGACCCATTCCCTGCCTGCTGGAGCGGCCGCAGTACTTGAATCGCCTGCCGCCCTTCGAGCGCAGCGACTTCAGCTACCCCAAGAAGGACGAAGGCGAGTTCGAGGTGCGCTTCACGGGCTGGCACAACGAGCTCTTGACGCTGACCCTCAAGATCCAGAGTCTGCTGGCCTCCAGCAAGGTAGACAGGGAAATCATCTCCGAGTTCTTGGCCTTCATACAGAAGTCGCCGCATCTGATTGGCATCGATAGCTTCTTGGTCATCATATTGCCCAAGAATCTGGCCATCAACTATATGCTGAGCTTCTGCCCCGCCTACTTGTGGCAATATGGCAAGGTGAGGAATTATTTATATTATATTTAATTAATCAACTAATTCAATAAACTTTTCTTTGTTCACAGTCCTGCGGATTCACACCCAAGCACTGGGAGTCGCTGCTGCGCAAGATTCTTAGTAAACAAGAAACGCTGCCCAATTGGAAGTCACATATTGCAGGTGTGTGGGAATACATATATCAGAGTTAATTGAAATATAATTATAAATAAATTAAATTTCCCCCACAGAAATACTAAATAATCTAGTAGCGGAGCTGAGCTTCGAGGAGCTGCTGCAATGCTTTCCCAGCGAGGTCATCAAGAGCCGGAATACAGCACAATACTTTGCCAAGGAATTTGCTGAGACATGCGTGCTGTACGAGCATGAACAGCTGGTGTTTCAGCGGCCCGAGAAGCCGGCCGACAGCAGGGATCACCTGCCCATGGACAACATCGACGAGGACAATGTCTTCGAGCTGACGCTGCGCAAGGCGGTGGCCAAGCAGCGCAGCATCGCGCTGCGCTCGATGATCGAGTCGACGGGCACGCAGCTGTTCGACGCCACCAGCAATCCCATGTATAATCTGTAAACAGCCCGGACTTGGGCTGGAGCATTCCCCTTTTTATCTAGTTGGAAAATTATCACACTTGCAAATTAATAAGATTGATTGATATATAACTAGGAACATAGAGAAACCAACACGTTGTAGTTGACACTGTTTATCAGTCCTATATATATAGCACTATATATCCTATACATATACGAGAGTAGTTTTTGTAGAATCTCCAGCGAGATATTATTATTAGTTCACATTTTGTTTGACACAAATGCAACATTTCGGACGGCAGAGGACGTGATTTACGACTAACTTTTGTAGGTTGTACATTAAAATTAGGCACTCTTATGCAGTATTCGCTAGTGGCACGCCATATGAAACCAGTTAGAAGCCTGTTAAGTGGTTAGACAAAGGAAAAGGAAATAAGTTAAATTCATTTAAGCTATTATTGAGGACAAACTCTTGGGTTGATCGTTTGTTTTTCCGGGCACTCGCTTTATATACACACTCCAAATTCTCGGTTTGAGTAAGCTTTAGTAATCTTAATTATGATATTTGTATTTGTATTCTTAGCTAAACAGTCGCTCTCTATCTATCTCATATACTATATACACAAAACAAAAACAAACACACTCCAACATCAAGTGATATTTTTTAAATTCTTGCATAAAGTTTAACAATAAAAATTACATAAATTGTAAAATGAAAAAGTTAATGAATTTTTCAATTCAAGAGAGGAAAAAAAGTAGGAGTGTCTAAAATAATTAAAAATAATAACAGAAAAATTTATGGAGTTCTAACAAGCAGCTATCAGTGATGAGAAGCCCTCCTCCAGTCTGAGTTAACACTCTCAGCGATCCGCTGAGCTATGCAGTTGGCTGGCGACGTCTCTGGGCGCAGCATGGATAGCTCGCAGCTGGAAATTGAAGCAGCTGGAAAGGAAGTTGCGCAGGACAATCGCCTGGATGCAATTGTCGCCAGCATTGGAGCATTCGGACGCTTTCAGATCGGCAACTATGCACTGCTCTGCCTGCCCATCATATGCAGCGCCCTCTACGCAATGTCCTTTGTGTTTACAGCCAGCTCTGTGGATTACAGGTGAGTAAGGCGAGCTCTACTAGCATTGGTCTAATATCATTCAATTCATTACAGATGCGTCATCGGCGGCTGCGACAGTGCAAATAGCAGCTTCATAGAGCCCTGGCTGAACTTTACGATACCCAAGAGCGTCGGAGACTGGGATCAGTGCACTCAATTCAACTCGCATGGCAATGAGTGTCATGTGGATAATTTTAATAGCACTCAAATAGTCAATTGCCAATCGGGCTACAAGCTGATGGATGACGAAGTAACCATAGCCACAGAGGTATTACTTGATATACTCCAAATTTGATTGGGAAAATTAATTTAATTTTGAATTATTTGGCAGTTTGGCATTTTCTGCTCAGATCAGTGGCAGCTGGCGATGGTGGGCACAGTCAGCTTTCTGGGCAAAATTGTGGGCTTTCCCATAGGCGGTTACTTCTCAGATCGGTGAGTCCAGTTCAAGTTCATGAGCTATTCTAAAGTAATAAATCTATTTTCCTCTGCCCGCAGCTATGGCCGCAAGGCAATGCTCGTCGTGACGGGCGTCTTGAGCTGCTTAGCCGGGCTGGCTCGCTCCCATGCGGTTGACTATTATAGCTTTCTGGTCCTTGAGTTTCTGGCTATGATTGTGGGCAGCGCGTTGCTGCCCACTGCCTCGCTGCTGGCCATCGAGCTAGTGGGCTCCAAGCAGCGCATCTTGGCCGGCATGGTCATCTGCTCGACGTACGGGCTGGGCGAGGCGGCACTGGGCTACGTGGCCGGTCTCATTCGCAACTGGCGTGTGCTGCTGCGCGTCATCTACACGCCGGCGCTGCTGCACCTGATCCTCATCTGCTACATGCCCGAGAGTGTGCTCTGGCTGCTGAGCCAATCCAAGGAGCTGGAGGCTGTTGACATTCTGCGCCATGTGGCATCGGTCAATCAGCGGGAGCTGGACGAAAAGCAGCTCAGCAATCTGGTCAACCACAATCGCAAGCTGTTGGCCCAAGCCCATTCGGCCGCGGATCATTACAGCGCGCGTCGAATCTACGATGCGCTCGGCCAGCGCACGGCCATCTGCTGCTTGCTATGGCTAACCAATTTATTCATGGACATTGGCTTGACGCTGAACTCGATCCAGTTGCACGGCAACAAGTTCCATAACTACAGCTTAGCGGGCCTGATCAAGCTGCCGGGCATTGTGTTTGCCATGCTGCTGATGCACCGCGTCGGCAGGCGCTGGACAGTGAGTCTCTGCCTGGCCACCTGCTCCATTCTGCTCTTTCTAATGGTGGCAATTTTCAATGGTGAGAGCGTGAGAGAGTGAGGGTAGTTACTACCTTCATATACTTCATCTTTGATCTCTCTTTGGTAGTTTATCCATCATTGGCTTGGTATCTCTTCTTCCTGGCCCAGATGGCCAGCACAGGCAGCCTAATGGTGATCACCTTCTTCACCGCCGAGCTGTATCCCACCGGCTGTCGCAGCAGCGTGATGTCCGTCTGCTTTTTGGCGGGCGAAATTGGCGCCGTGTTGGCGACAAATACGCGTCTATTGGTGGGTTTTTATAGTGCCTTCATTCTCGCATTGTTAAATTCGATCTCCTTCAGATATCATATTACAAATATACGCCCTACTTGCTGTTCGCTGTCATCGGCATGCCCAGCTCGGCTTTGAGCATGCTTCTGCCCGAAACGTCGAACAAGACGCTGCCAACAACCATGGAGCAGGCCTGCGCCCTGGACGACAATCAGATGACGAAGCACGCAGTTTCGAAAACGGCTAGCTAATCAGCTATAGTGGCAATGTCTGGGCATGCTTGGGTTCAATTGGCTATTGTAAATATTTGACTATCAGATAACCGCATTGAGTGACAAGCAAAAATATCAAATTGAATATATATATTAGAAAGTCGAGTGCTATTCGAATCGTATTTGCTGTAACAAGATAATTACGTGTAAATGACGCCATGTGAAAATATTGCAATAGCTGGCGCATTCCTCTCTTAGCAAGTGATGAAAGATTTACTGATATTTAATTCTGCGAATACAACAAGCAGTACGCTGAGCTGTGACTAATTTCTAGTCTATGCGCTTATTTATAGGAATATGCATATAATATAATAGCCTCTCTAAAAACAGAAATGCGATATTTCAAGTAATCTTTATAATGCTGGGCTAGTGAAACGATTTACGACTTAGTTACTTGACTTGTATTTTGTTTTTATTTTAGCACTATTCACTAATGCCTAGTCATAGTAAACCACTTAAAGTATTCTTAACTAGTTGTTTGAGTTACTAACGAGAACCAATTCCTTATTTCAATTAGTTTTTATTGTTCTCAACCAAACTCTCTACCTATAATACAAAATAACCATTTCAATTACTAGCTAATCTTATCATATAATATGTATTTATATATATCAAAATCCATCTATTATACAATAGAGTAGTTGAATTTATTACTTCCTTAATCAAACCAGATTTATATATTAATAAATGAATAACTTGATTTATCATAAATGCATATATCATTTAATATTAAAAAAAAAACCAATCAATCTATTCATAATCTATGCAATGTACAACAATATGAGAGTTGTAAATTATTTATGATTTATTAAATGTCTTGTTCATATTTTGATTAATTGAAACTTGGAAACTGGAATTCTGAAAGCTGTAATCTATATATGTATATGGAATCTATATATGTAATTCTTGCAATTTATTCGTCATCAGCAGCAGCAGCTGCACGCAGTAGACATTTTGGCGGGGGCGAAAAAACATTGCCAACAGTTGTAATTCGACGATATTAATCAATTTGTATTGAAGCCATTTAACGAAAAAAAGAAACAAGCTATGAAATCGGCTAGACTAGTTGATAAGGTCAAGATAAGAGCAGCCCATTGAAGCCGTGTGTGTAGTAAAAGTGCCGAATCTCGTATCTCGTGCCTCTTATTTCGTATCTGTTGCACGCCGTTCAGTGTCGTAATCAGACAGAAGCGGAGCAAAACAGAGCAGAAAAATAACGAAAAAGAGAGAGGAGATAAAAATAGAAAGAAAACAACGAGTGTAAAATACTCTGTGGAAATGTTAAAAAAAATATCTGAATTTATTTTGAATAATATTTTGTGTGTCTCCAAATTAAATAACTGAGAACAGAAAAAAATATTCAAAATAAAATCTGTGTAGTTATGTTACAAGAAAACATAAGACTTAATGTTTCTCAAAATGAACAAAAACGGTCGAAACTGTCTAACAGATGAGTTGAAATAATTAATAATTAAAAAACTAGACTTTTGTCAATTCATTTTAATTCATTTAATTGGTCGAAAGATAAAAAAGTATATTTAAGTATAATAATGATATTAAATTTTAATTTAATAGAATAAAATATATACATATATACACATATTTCTTTTAAATAAATAAAACGAAAAAAAAGTACTATATTTATTTTTATTTTAAATATATAAATAAAAATGTAAAAAAAATAAATAAACATAATCATAATAGTAACTATTATAATAAAAATTAAAAATTAAACATTAAATGATAAATAAATTTATAATTAAAAAAAAATAAACATAATCATAATAGTAATTATTATAAAAAAATTAAAAATTAAACATTAAATAATAAATAAATGTTTAATAATAATTTCATATTCCATAAAAATATTTTTAGTTTTATTTTTATTATAATAAATTACTTAAAGAGTCAACAATATGTGTGATAGTTAGTTTTATAATAAGAGCAATGTTTCTCTTATGTCACAAATCACATGCGACAAGCGCTCGACTCTTCGGCGAGTGTATAATGAGTTTAACCTATTCACAACTGTTTGGTGTGACGGCCGTCGTCGAGCGAATCAGTCAGTGATCGGCAATGCTCAGCGTCGGACGCTCCAGCGTGGCGGAGAGACGCGCGTGCATATAAATATCCGACTTCGAATTCTTCTACGTACGGTGGGCTATAAAAAGCACACGCTCCTCCATTTAAAGGCATATTAATAAATCGTTCGCAGTCGGCAAAGCGATAAAAAGTGCATTGAAACACGTGGAGGGGAAGTGGCTCTGTTGAGATAAAAAGAGATCCGTTTATCATAATCGAGCACATGTTGGACGGCAAGCGAAGTGTAAATGGTACAGCCTCAGCTGACGAGTGCCGGACTACGTCCAACGGCCATCTGGCTGGACCGGAGGCTGAGGCTGGGAGAGCGGAGGCATCCGCTGACGAAGATAACTCACTGGACGCCATTCTGGTGCGGATCGGGCAATTCGGGCGCTTTCAGTTGATCAATTATGCATTGCTGTGTGTGCCCATGGTGTTCAATGCCTTCTTCTCGATCTCCTATGTGTTTACCGCCAGCACAGTGGTGCACAGGTAGAGCAGCGTCACGCTCTTAGCACTTGTCGCTCACACTCACGCACCTCTCTCGCTCTCTCTCTCTTTTATCTACATTGAACTGCTCTTTAGATGTAATATCACCCAGTGCGACAGCCCGGGCAGCTTGTATGAGGCGCCTTGGTTGAACTTTACGGTGCCGTTTAAGAACTCCGATTGGGATTCGTGTAGTCGCTATAAGAGCACAGCGGAAGCACAGTCTCTGCCAT
Organism: Drosophila pegasa; assembly: GCA_035046225.1. Taxonomy (NCBI): domain Eukaryota; kingdom Metazoa; phylum Arthropoda; class Insecta; order Diptera; family Drosophilidae; genus Drosophila; species Drosophila pegasa. The sequence continues at coordinate 523,105 of JAWNOD010000178.1, read as the reverse complement.
CTGGCGAGCCCTCGACTCAGTTCTGCTCGGAAGAATACTTTGGCAATGACACTGAGAATTGCGGCACAGATTTAAAATTTCGTGATGAAGAGAAGACCATATCCACTGAGGTAAGCACTTCAGCAGAATTATTTTATATATTATATCCAAACAGAATGGACATCTAATTGGAAAATATATTCATTTATTTGAATACTAATGCAGTTATAAGCATATATACATATGTATATGCTATATGCATACATATATATATAAATGAATTAATTTATTTGGCTACTAAATAAAGTCTTCACGTTTTCTTATACGACATTGCCTATGTGAATTATGCGAAAATAATAATAACAAAATAAATATACATATTTATATGTATAATAATAATATATAAAATAATAAATATACATATGTATAAGAATAATATATAAAATAATAATAACAAAATACTTTATATAAATATAAAAAATATATAAAGGCTAAACAAAAATATATACAAAAATAATAATAATAATATAGTATGATAGATTTGTAACAAAATATGAAAACACTATTTATTATAAATGAGATTGTATATATTTTTTATAAATATTGTAATTTCATTGATATTTATTATTATTATTTTTTTTAAATATATTTTTATTTAACATTTCTTTTATTTTTATTTTATATATTTTTTATATAAAATAAAAATAAAAGAAATGTTAAATATATATATATATATATATATATATATATATAGCGAGCGGCTCGAATATATATATATGTATATATAGATTAATAATCGACTATACATACACAGTTCCAATAAATTGCTGTTCTTCTAGGAATTTCTTTGCGCACCTGACTATATAAGCAAATTGCTTAAATTGCATCGAAATCTATAATTTCAAATTTGTTTTTCATTTTAAAAACTCGAGTGCGAATCGTGATTTTTGTCTTGTTTTCCTCTACTTTATCAGGCGTAATGTAATTAAAAACAAGCGCTAAGCAATCTCTGCTCGTAATGTTGAAGTATCTAATCGTATTTTGGGATTTTTATAGAATAGATTACGTCTTAATCTTGTACTATGAATCAGGGCTTTTGATGCGTATTAAGCTAGTTCTCTTGCTGGTTCTAGATTAAAAATTTCATTTATTTTTAACCTTTCTGAGGTTTCTTAAAGTCTAATGAAAAACTGTATATTTAAATAAACAAACAATTAATATTTATTATAAATATTTTTTATGGCTTTAAAATAAACAAAAAAAATATAATTAATTTAATTTCATTATTTACTTACACAGTTCAACATCTTTTGCGCAGACGAATGGAAGCTCTCCATGGTGGGCACCATTAATAATGTGGGCCAATTTGTGGGCATACCTCTGGGCGGCTATTTCGCAGATCGGTTAGTAGCATCAGATAATCCAAACCGATATAAATATTTTAATATACTTTACAATTTACAGCTATGGTCGTCGCACTATGCTGGCCATTGCGGGAGGGCTGAGCGCTCTAATGGGCATCATCCGTTCATTGTCCACGAATTATTCCATGTTCCTGTGCTTCGAGTTCCTGGACATGGCTGTGGGCAGCACGCTGTTTCCCACAGCCTTTCTACTGGCCATCGAGCTGGTCGGGCCGAAGCGCCGGGTCGCCGCTGCCACGATCATAACGATTTTCTATGCCATTGGCGAGGCGCTGCTGGGCGTGCTGGCGGCTCAGGTACAGGACTGGCGCTGGCTGCTGCGGGTGCTCTATGCGCCCGCCATACTGCATGTGCTGCTCCTCTGGATACTGCCCGAGAGCGTGCGCTGGCTGCTCTGCCAGGGCGAGGAGAAGCAGGCGGCGGAGGTGCTGAAGCGAGCGGCTCGAATCAACAAGCGACCCCTGCCCGAGGCGCAGGTGGATGAGCTGCTGACCAACAATCGCCAGAAGCTGCAGCAGGCCAACGAGAGCCAATATCCCATAAAGCAGGCGGCGCGCTTCTTCGCCTGGCGCATTGCCAACTGCTGCTTCTGCTGGTTCACCCACACGCTGATCGCGCTCGGCCTGAGCCTCAACTCGGTGAACCTGGGCGGCAGCAAGTACAACAATTTCATGTTCAATGGCTTCGTGCAGATTCCTGGCCTGATTCTGCCGCTCATCATCATGGACCGCATTGGCCGCAGGTACTCGCTGTGCATCTCCATGCTGACCTGTGCCATCTGCATGGGCGCCTCAGCTGCCATCGGATCGGGTGAGTTTGAAGATAATAAATATATAACCAAGTCAGAAATATTTACTATTATTCAATTCCTCTTTCAGATGACTATGCGGGCTCCTTGACTCTGTTCCTAATCGGAAAGCTGGCCATTACGTGCAGCTTTCAGATCTTATACTTCTTTACCTCGGAAATATTTCCCACAAATGTGCGCAATAGCTTGCTCTCCTTTTGCTCCATGATTGGACGCATTGGCTCCATGCTGGCGCCGCAGACTCCTTTGCTGGTAAGTCTCTCCATACACTCTCTATAAATTCCGCCAAGCTCAACTCTCCTTGCCTTAGGCCAAGTACTATGAGCATGCGCCGTCCATACTGTTTGCCACCTTCGCCTTGGTCAGCGGCTTTCTGACGCTCGGCTTTCCCGAGACGGCGGACAAGGTGTTGCCCACCACAATGGAGGATGCTCGGGACTTGGACGCAGCGCGTCCACCCCTCTCGGAGGACAGTGAGGACCAGGAGGCGCCTACAAAAATGTGTTGATCACGTTGAGTCTGAGAACTTTGGCCACAAATTTTACACGAATTTTGTCCATGCGAAATGCATTTCTTGTTGAGTTTTTAATATGTTTGTACTGTGCGTAGTATTAAGTAAAAGTGTCGACTATTATTTTCTAAGTATTTCTTTTTATTTAAATTATGTATAAAAAAAACTTAACTAAAATGTCAAAGTAAATTAATTAGATGAAGTATGAGCATGAGCTTAGCCTTTGCTGAGTGAGCTAGAGCTATTATTGTCTTTTAATTGTTGTGAATTTATATTGTAATTAGTGTTTAATATACAGCTAAATAATTTTAAGTAGCGTGATTGTTTTTGTATTTAAAATATGTTTATTTACATGTTAAATTTATTGTTAAGCAAATAAATAAGCTGGCTCTACTTTTGGTTTTGGTTTGTATTTTAATGACAACGTAGCTGAAACAATAATAATTGGTATATTTTTAATGTATTTGTTTTACTTTTATTTATTTATATAATTTTTATTTATTTATTTTATTTTTGTTTATTTGCTTTGTTTTTATTTATATTTGTTTATTTATTGTATTTATTTCTTATTTTATTTATTTTATTAATTTAGCTCATTTTATTTTTATTTATTCATTTTTATATTTTTTATATTTTTTATTTGTTTTATATGTCATATATTTGTATATTTATTCCTTATTTTATTTATATTATTTTTTTTATTAAATTAACTCATTTTATTTTTATTTATTCATTTTTATATTTTTTATATATTTGATTTGTTTTATTTAATTTATTTATTTTATTTTTGCTTATTTGTATTTTTATTAGACAAATTTTGCATTGATATCGAAAATCTAGAGTGGCGCCATCTATTGCTGAATAATAGTGGGATTTGCCTAGCAAGGCTTCAAACCCAGTTGCAACTGCTAAGAGTAGGCAACCTTTTTGTTGTTTCTTAATTCTAATTTGTGGACTATAGTAGTAGCTCGCATAGCGTATTTAGTTAAAAGACTTAGCTAGTAAGCGGGTCTACAAGTCAGCATTTATATCTTGATATGGACTTATTTATTCCTTATTCTATGAATACTTCTTAAGTCTTGACTTATTTATTCCTTATTGTTCTGTCTTTGATCTTCTGAACCGTCAAAGGCTTTTATTGGTAGTCAGCTTATATACAAGCTGGTTTAGATGCATTGGCTGTCTATCCGCCTAGCTGGAGCTGCGTCATCCAATGAGTTCTGTGACTGTAGCAATCGCCAGATTCCTAATGAGTTTCTCAGCTCCACTCAGTTTTTGACTGTCACTAAAACCTCTTTTCATATCACGATAATTAGCATAATGTGAAAATTTCTATGTATGCATATATATATATATATCGAATTGTCATTTATCAATAAGATAAATGAGTTTTCATTGAAGTATTTCCCCTCCGCTACCATCGGCGACACTTAATGCATTTCCAATGTTATTAATCAATTCAAGTTTTAATGTTTCAATTGCTTACACTATATGGACACACTCCTAACGGCTTAATTAAAGCTAAGCACTTGTAATTTTCAATTAGAGAATCGATTTCATTGATAATTCTGAGACAGAGCCAGCTACTTCCGTTGCGCACTGATATGTCACTGATAGAGGTGCGTCAATTGCATTATCAAAGCTAATAAATTAGTTACAAGAAAGGGCAAAGATGATGCCGCACCCAGAGTGTCGGCTAGGGCTTTAGAAGACTGCCCCGATATTTGCAGAGTGCATAAGGTGTCTGTGGCTGTGCGTGGGGCAGGGACGGGGGGGAGGTCTTCTTATCGGACGCGGCTTGTTGACATGCTGTCAACTTACGCACATCGATGATATTGACGACTGCCGCCAGGGCCGAGTCAGTTGGCAATTGTGAGAGCTCGCGGACGGACATGAGTGCGGACTACGAGAGCAACTACTTTATGCGCAGTCGGTGAGTTGCAGTTGGCCCAAAGCAACGACAGCAACAACAAAATTTAATAATTGGCAATAAAATCGTCTATTATTCGCAGCAAGGTGCGCGATAAGCCGCCGCTGTGGGACTCATTCCAAGACCCGCCAGCGAAGCGCACGAGCGGCTCGGATGCCGACTGGAAGAAGTTGCAGTTCTTCCTCAAGCTCTTCAAGCTCTTCGTCTATCTGCTGGTATTCGCCGTGATCTTGGCCTCCAGCGTCACGGCCAATCTGATTTATCTCTACATGGCGGGCAACACCCAGGGCGACAGAGTGGTGCGAGTGTGCACGAAATACCGTAAGTAGCAGTCCGGCGTGGCTCTTTGTCGTAAGCTGCTTAGTCGGCGTCTGTCTCTGCCCGCAGTTCTGCTCGATGGCCAGGTGACGGCTGTGCGCAGCAAGCTGGAACAGATTGCGTGGGTCTGGGCCCTGATCTTCGCCTTCGCCGCCCCGGAGCTGTTCACCTTTCTGCGCGCGCTGCGCATCTCCATGTTCAAGCGCGAGCAGCGACCCAGCGGCCTGGAAGTGGTGCTCGTGAGTAATCTATTCTAGTCAAAAGATTGACAAGCCTCAAGTAAGTGCTATTGTCGCTAAGCAGGTCACGGTCTTTGAACTGCTGCACGTCATCGGCCTGGCGCTGCTCACCTTCACCGTGCTGCCGCAGCTGGATGTGACGCGTGGAGCGATGCTCGGCTGCTGTGTCTGCTTCGTGCCGGCACTGCTCAGTGAGTGCTAACACATCTAATGACTACCATCTAGCATCTCCATCTCCATCTCACATCTAGCATCTTATCTGATTGCCTGACAGCAATTAAATTGATTGCCATTCGTTCTGCTTAACATTTTGTCTCTCAGACCTGTTGACTGGCACACGTTTGCAATGGAAGTCGGCGGACATGCTCGTCTACGGCATCTCCATACTGGCCATTCTCGCCCAGGGCAGCGTCTTTCTCATCTGGCCGGCCATGTCCGCTCAGCTGGAGGTCCAGCTGCTGGCCATTCCACTGCTATTAGTCTCGTTCCGCTGGTGGGAGAACTTTGCCAATACGCACGAGGCGATAGGTGAGTGAACCTGCTGATTCTGATTGAGTCAGCGCACAGTGGGTCAAGGTATGAGAAATGTATTGTATACTAATGGGCAACGGTATTGTATACTAATATCGTATTTAGTAGTTGAATTTTCTTATTATGAATTTTTCTATAATTATATACTTACATAATATATTCTATATTTTTTATTTGTTATATATTTTAATTTTATTCTTTTTTTTATGTGAGAAACGTGCTTGTATTTAATTACATTTTATTATTATTTAATTTTTTCAATAAATATTTTCAAAGTTTTTTTTTTTTTGAGTCTTATTATAAAATAAATATAAATAAGAGATATGTATATATATTTTCTTTTCTGTTATTTATTATACTTTTTTTAAATTAAATATTTTTAAATTTACTTAATATTTTTATATATCTATTCTTTAGCTACGAATTTTTAATGTATTTATATTTTTTTATTGCCTACTTTATATTTATATATATATTTTTAAACATTTTTAGTTAGAATATAATTATTATATAATAATATATTAAATATTATTTAATATATAATTATATATTAAATATTATTTTCCCTATAATTATTTCTTATATATATTTTTGAATATTTTTTTATCTATTTTTTTCCATAATTTGTTGTTGTTTATATTTACATTCATATAATGCTGCATATTTATTTTTTATTTATTTTATTAATCTATTTTTATGTACTATTTAAGTTGTATATAAAATATAAACTTTCCCCTTAAATTCTCATTTAGAAAATTAAATATCTAATATTGTAGTACATTTAAAGCGGTATCATAGCTCAATTACCTTTGACTAGGTAAATTACACAGCTATTTAAATTAGAAAATAATTTGAATATTTAACCATCTCAATTTACCTCCAATTAATAGTCCACAATTTCTCTCTTCTCCAGCCTACATCATTCGCAATATACGCTGCACACGCTCCCGCTATCACACCTACCTCTATTTGGCACCACTGAAGATTGTGGTATTTGCTTTGATGGGCTTCCTGCTGCACGGCGAGAACTTCTCCGACTATTTTACGCAGTTTCTGAGGGCGTGGCAGACGCATTCCATAGCCGTAACGGTAGGTGCAGCTCATTAGCCAGCTGAGCTCGACTGTGACTCTGGCCAATTGTTGACATTCCAGTACACGGACGGCCTGCAGGACACGGTACATTTGGCCAACGGCAGCTCATCTATCACGCCCACGCGACTCGCCCAGTACACGCTGCAGTCGAGCAGCCGGGCCGTGGTCTACGCTCTGCTGCTGCAGGTGGCCGCCGCCTATTTGTGTCACATTTTCGGGAAGTTCGCCTGCAAGATTAAGATTCAGCACTTCAGCTATGCGCTGCCCCTCAACCTGGCTGCGCCGGCGACGGTGTGCGTCGCCACGCTGCTGGCCCAGATGCGCGCCAACGATTTGTGTTCGCTGCACGGCTTTGTGCCGGATTACCTGACGCTGCAGCCACTGGGCCCGGATCTGCGCCAGCTGGGCGCCCTCTGCCTGGACTACGGCCTCTGGCTGTGGCCCCTCTGGTGGCTGGCGCAAATCTGGACGTGCCTGCACATCTGGCAGCCGAGGAACGACAAGAACGCGCCCACCGAGAAGCTGTACGTGTGCCCCTGGTACTGCGGCCTGCTCGTGGATCAGTGCTCCATGATGAATCGTCGCATACTCGACTGGAGCGAGGAGTACTTAACCATACGGGTAAGCCAGTTATATTTAGTCTTTTATATAATAATATTCTGAATAATTGATGAGACTTTGTAAATATAATAATAATATTTGAACTAATTGAGCTCGACGAATCTGAATCCGAATGTGATTTGCATTTTTGTGTTAATGAATTATTGTAATCAGGCGCGAGCATCAATCACTTAGCCCCCCCAGGCGTAGGCGTCGACACGCCGGCTTGACTTTTACCTCTGGCCTTTCAATCTTCCCCATATATATATACATATATAAATGTATATGACGCAGGACTTTTTGACTCTGACTCTGTCGTGTTTTCGCTTCAACTGTTAGGCAATGTAATTAAGTTAAATGACGGGGAAACTGTAAAGTTCTGGGAATGTCTGTGTATGTCTACCCTCATGCGTGTGTGTGCGTAAGCATATGCATTTGTAGTAAAATTTTTCGTAGTTGTAAACTAATTAAATGTGCTAGAAATGTTGGTCTGGCGTGCGGTGCCCTAAAAAGCATAACAGAAAGACGCAAAACTAATTAAAAGCCAAAACGTAGCTGTTGATTTTCAAGATTCGGATTCAACTGAATTGAATGCTTTAACTAAAGTTCTCTCAAATATATGATATTTATTTGTATTTATTTCGATTGCAGAGCGATTTGACAACGCCCAGGGATCCGGTTGTGGCATTGGCTGCCGACCTCAATGCCAGCCGGGACATACAGGAGCAGGACAAAATACCGCAGCTGATTGTCTGCGCAACAATGTGGCACGAGACCGAGGACGAGATGATGGAATTTCTCAAATCAATTGTACGCTTGGATGAGGATCAATGCGCACGACGAATGGCAAAAACGCATCTAAACGGCGGCAAAGCGGATGACGAATACTATGAATTGGAAAGTATGTAAATGTGTCAAGTGCAGAATGCCAAAGAAAAAAGAAGCAACTTAGAGTGGTTTAGAGTGGAGAGTGTTCGACTAGGAAATACCCTGAACACCGTGCGGAACTAATATTTCAACTAGTAGATATTTCTTTTGGACAGACATAGTTAAGCACATATAGGTTTAAACACATACATGCTCACGGTCTGATCACTGAGCTTAGGCTGAGCTTAGGCTGCGCTTGGGCTGCGCTTGGGCTGAGCTTAAGCTACGCTTGGCCTGCGCTTGGGTTGCGCTTGGGCTGTGCTTGGGCTGCGCTTAGGGCTCTACTATGGCAACGTAAATATTGAATAACTTTTCTTCTAGATGTACTTTCTTAATGAAACTTTCAGAGCATGATACTGACATTTAAATGTGTGTATTTGCCAAAGCACAGTCTATGAAATGGGTTCTTTGCAAATTTAGGAAATGGAGGTATTTATACAAAATTCAAAATATACAAAGACTTTGTATTCATAAAAGGAAGCTACACAGTAAATTTGAAGTTTCTAGCTTTTACGGTATTGAAGTTGTGCCTAAAAAATGAAGTCAAGTTATCGATTCTTATCGATTATGCATATTAGGAAAATGGGATGAATTTATCGAAAAAAATATGATAAGCTCGTAATGTGCATGGTTTTCTATTTAAAGTTTATATTTCAAATATCAAGGGTGTAGATTTTGCATTTCCTTAGACGGGCGGACTGACAAAAGCAAGGACGGACAGACGCAAGGACGGACAGACAGCCATGGCTAGATAGACTCAGATTGTTAGCTTTATCAATCATATATATATATATTGTAATTTATTACTTCTGCCTCTCCTCCTTCTTTCACAAAGCCAATATACCTCAACTTACAATGGGTTCAGGGTATAAAAAGAGAAACACGTTATATATTTTGCATAAGCAAAACGAATCAACGACCTGGCTCGAGGCTCTGAGTGCGCTCGACTGTCGCTGGCAGGCGACTGTGCCTGTGCCTGGCCTGCCACGCATTGATATGCATACGGCAAATGTATTTGCATTGGCTTTGCCGGGCGAAATTAGAAGTTTATGCAAGTCAAATGCAGCTGCAGCGGCAGCTGTGAATTTTCCCAATATTTATGACAGTTGGCAGCCGAAATGGCGTCAAGCCAAGGGAGTCCATGCCAGAATATAAATTTGGTTGACTTGCGACCATTAACACTTTCTTTTTTCTCGCCCGTAGCCAACATCTTCTTCGACGATGCCTTCGTGCTGGACGATAAGCAGTGTCAGAACAAGAGGAATCCGCCGTTGAATGAGTACGTGAAGACGCTGATGCGGACTATAGACAAGGCGGCATTTGAGATCTACGGCGTGAATATCAAGATCAAGCCGCCGCTCAAGATCGAGACGCCGTATGGCGGGCGACTCGTGTGGACGCTGCCCGGACGCACCAAGATGGTGGCGCACCTGAAGAACAAGGACAAGATTAGGCACAAGAAGCGCTGGTCGCAGGTCATGTACATGTACTACCTGCTGGGCTTCCGCATCATGGAAACGGAGAAGCTGTCGGCGCGCCGCAAGGCCGTGATTGCGGAGAACACCTTCCTGCTGGCCCTCGACGGCGATATCGATTTCCAGCCACGCGCCGTGCAGCTGCTCATTGACCGGATGAAGGCAATCGACGAGCTGGGCGCCGCCTGCGGCCGCATCCATCCTGTGGGCCGTGGCCCCATGGTGTGGTATCAGAAATTCGAGTACGCCATCGGCCACTGGCTGCAGAAGGCCACGGAGCACGTGATTGGCTGTGTGCTGTGCAGCCCGGGCTGCTTCAGCCTGTTCCGGGCCAGTGCGCTGATGGAGAACAGCGTGATGAAGCGCTACACGCTGGTCAGCTCGGAGCCCATGAAGATGGTGCAGTACGACCAGGGCGAGGACCGCTGGCTCTGCACCCTGCTGCTCAAGCAGGGCTCGCGCGTCGAGTACTGCGCCGCCTCCGACGCCTTCACCCACTCGCCGGAGTACTTCAACGAGTTCTACAACCAGCGCCGCCGCTGGGTGCCCTCGACCATTGCCAACATCTTCGATATACTCGCCGATGCCAGCACCGTGGTCAAGAAGAACAACTCCATCTCGACGCTGTACATCATGTACCAGGCCATGCTCATGATCGGCACCGTCCTCGGCCCGGGCACCATATTCCTGATGATGGTCGGCGCCCTGGTCGCCGTCTTCAGCATCAACATCTGGACGGCCTTCCTCTGGAACTTCTTTCCCATCCTCATCTTTGTGCTCAGCTGCGTCTACCTCAAGCAGAAGTTCCAGCTGCTCATCGCCTTTGTGATTAGCGCCATCTATTGCCTGGTCATGATGGCCGTGCTCATCGGCATCATCGTGCAAATGCTGGAGGATGGTCCGCTGGCTCCAGCCTCGCTCTTCTTTCTCCTCGTCGCTGTGCAAATTACCATTGCAGGTAGACTACCCTCTTCCCTTTCTCCTTGATTTCTCTTTAATTTCTTCTGTCTTCTCTCTCTCTCTCTCTCTTCTCCCTGCAGGCCTCATGCATCCGCAGGAGTTTTGGGCTTTGTTGTGCGGCGTCATCTACTACATCACCATACCCTCGATGTACATGCTGCTCATGATCTACTCGGTGTTCAACATGAACGACGTCAGCTGGGGCACGCGCGAGGCGCCCGTGCTGAGGGACGACGGCGAGAGCTCGCCCGGAGAGGATCCGGATAACTATTTGCCCGGTTGGCTGAATGATCCGCTGCTCATCGACTCGGAGCTGGGCGAGATATCGCTGCTGGAGCAGCGCTTCTGGAAGGATGTCATCAAGCAGTACCTGAAGCCGCTCGAGCTGAGCAAGGAGCAGAAGCAGGCCATGGCCGATGACCTCAAGGAGCTGCGCAACATGATCGCCTTCGCCTTTGTCATGGTCAACGCCATCTTCGTGCTGATCGTGTTTCTGCTGCAGCTCAAGAAGGACTACCTGCACCTCAAGTGGCCCATAGACCCCACGGACTTCGTCTCCTTCGACCGGGACAACCTCCAGGTGGGCATCTACCGGCAGTACAAGGAGCTGGATCCCATTGGCCTGTGCTTCGTCATCTTCTTCGGCTTCATCTTGGTCATACAGTTCATAGCGATGTTCTTCCATCGCTTCGCCACCATGTCCCAGCTGCTGGCGACGACGCAGCTCGAATGGTTCCGCTCCAACGGGCAGCTGAGCGACGAGGACGCCGCCCTCGAGCTGAGCGGCAGCGCCGTGCACATAGCCCGCAAGCTGCAGCGCCCCAAGCGCCTCTTCGACGACGACGACGACGACGACATGGAGCCCCATCACTACGACGAGCTGCATCTGGGCCACGATGACGGCCATCGCGAGAGCTTAGCACGCCGCCAGACCATCTGCCGGCTGCACGAGACGCGCAACAAGCAGCACAGCGACTACAGCGACCTCGTGCGCAACTTCGAGAAGCGCTTCTTCAGCGAGGACGAGCTGAACATGAAGAGCCTACCGCTGAGCCGCAAGTCCATCAAGCTCTTCCAGGAGCGCCGCTCCGTGGCCAAGGTGAATGCGGCTGCCACGCCCGGTGGCACGCCCACGCCGAAGGCGGGCAAGCGACCGCCGCTGGTTAAGCGGGTCAGCTTCGGCAATGCCGCCAACATGCAGGTCTACGACAATGCCGCGCTCGAGCACAGCGAATTCTGAATACCCCAGTATTATCGAACCCGAATCTGTAAACTATATAAACTATATACACATCTATATATATATATATATCTATCTATTCCTTGAAGCCCCGTGGCAAAAAATATAATTAATTGCATTTAATCCTAGTGGCAGTCAGCGAAGCTTACTTCCAGGCTGCAAGTAGCGCAACGTCTTGCAACTCATTAGCATAATTACAAGACTGTGTGTGGGTGGGTGGCTGGTTGGGGCTGTCTGCGTGGGGGTGGCGTCATTCATCAATGTCGCGGCGACGCTTAGAGTTAAGTGCTCCTTGGCTGCGCTTTTTGTTCAGTTCGCCCCGCTGGCTGTAAAATGCAAATCAAAGTGTGATTAGCTCGGATTTGATGAAGTTTCTGCTGCAATGCGCAACTTTTTACTACCTACTGCATATGAGAGAGTGTGTGTGTGTGTGGGTGTGTGTGTGTGTGGGTGGGTGTTGCATTTAGGTGTTGGCCTAAGTGTTTTATAAGTGAATATTCTTCCTTTTCTGTGCCAACCGAGCTTCCACTTTACCACAGAGGCGATTGGATTGTCTGAGAGGCGGCGGCACACCTTGTGCAGGTTATTTAAAAGTCGATGAGCGGTTGAAAAGGAATAAAATTGCATAACTTGACCGAAGCAGGGAACTCCAGAGAGTGAGATAAAGTGAAGAAAGGAGGTAAAGAGAGTGCAGAAATGATGGAAGATATGATGCTCTATATTAAGTTAAGTGTTGCTATTAAGATATGAGAGACGTAAAAAATCATATAAATTAAATGTACAAATAATATAACATAATATACCGAAGATTCAATTGAAATTTTTCAATTAACTTTAAAAAATATTTAAATAATATCATTTTTATACAGAAGTTCAAATAAGTTTGATCTAAAAACGAAATTGAAAAGAGGGAATTTTATAAGTAGTTCAAATTGTTGTCTGAATATTATAAATTTTAGTACAAATGTTTATCTTAGATGCATGTGAGTAACTCTCTTAATATATATGAATACACTACGCTTCATCATTCTCCAATCTCCGTTGTTGTTTTTTTTTGTCCACAATAAATTGGTGAGAGCTATTTATTATTTGTTATATTTATATATTATTTTGTACAATGAATACAAGAATTTAAAGTATTATATATTTTATTTGTCCACAATAAATTGGTGAGAGAACTTATTATTTTTTTATATTTATATATTATTTTGTACAATGAATACAAGAATTTATAGTACAAATGTTATTTAAAACCCATGTGAATTATTATCCAAACTTATATCTCTATCATCATCTATATCCTTCACAAAAACTTATAATTGAACTAAAAGCTCCACACTCTAAAGTTTTCAGAGACATTTTCTCTGCTCTCAGCCGGCCTGGACCAAGTCTTAAGCACTCTTTGGCAAAGTAATTAAAAGACAGAGTAGGCAACAATAACAAGAGAGATTCGAATGCAATTAAAAACAATCTCCAGCAGCATAAATTAGTGCTCTAAACTAAATGAAGAAATAAATTTGAAGCTTAACAAAAGTTTTATCGAGTCGCATCGCAACGCATCGCATCGAACAGCTAGAAATCTGGGCAATATCTGCATAAATGCACAAAACAGGGAATATTGATTAGCCCTTGGCCGAGCCAATTACCTCGGCTGCACTCAGAGTCCAGTCAGCAGCAGTTCGCATTCGGTTTCGCATTCGCATTCATAGAATGCAAACAATTTCAAACTTCAATGGGTTTTCGCCCCTTTGTCGAACACACGAAATGAGCGCAATTGTTGTAAAGAATCGTCAAACATGAATTTTTGGCCAGTTGCCAGAAAACGTGTTTTTGCTGTTATTGTTCGCTTCGACTTTTGGCCATTGTTTATTGGCAAGAAAACGTAAAGAGCTGGCTTTGACTGTGGCTTGGCCAGCACGGCGTATGCTTAATATTGTTTTCTATAGCCACCGGCATATAAATTCATGTTTTTCAAATTTATGTAGCCCACTTTCTGGCTCACCCCGCCGGCAACATAAAACAAAGTAGCACGGAAATGGCATCGGCCCGTAAAATATAAAATTCGATACAAAAAACTTTGCTTTCTGTTGTTGCTGTTACAGTGGAGCTAACAACTATGCAACCGGCAGGCGGCTACATAATTTTGCACTTATCTGACCTCAGGCAGTCGGCTGAGTTTTTGCTGTTGCTATTGTATTTTATGGGTTTCCTATGCAACAAGGAAGCGACACCGACATCGTTGTCGTCAGCGACAGCAACAACAAAACTATCTTTGTAAATTTTATATATATTTTTTAAATGTCATTTAATTATGAAAATAATTGTGAGCTTCTGCTCTAACTTTTGTGCTTGTTGTTGTTGTTTTTTTTGAGTAAATAATTAAATGAAAGCTGCAGGATATTTGCTGACAATGTGCCCTGATTATGTGCGGTGTCCTGTTGCCCTGTTGTCCTCGCTTTTTTTTGCCATCATCCTGTTCTGCTGCATTGCCTATCTGCCCACCCGCTCCTGCTTCCCTCTCCTCACACTCTGTGAATAAACAACTCTCGCATTTTTTGTGACTTAATTAAGCTTTTTTTTGTGCCATGGCAAAAGGGTGAATCTCTTGCTGGCGCCCTTTAAATGTCAGAATTTATTATTTGTATTATCGTAACATTTTATATTTCATTTTATAATTAAAGTTGCTCGCCTTTTTTTTATATGTAGCTCAAAAGGCTTTCAATATTTGTGTATTAATTTTTGTTTATGTGGGTAGCTGCTTAAAAGTGGCTTGTGTGGCTTTAAATGTTGTTTGGCCAGCCATTTCAGATAGTTTTGTCAAGTCTTTTGTATATATGATACTGTAAATATTTTTAAAATTTTTTCATGCAGCAAAAAGAAAATTGGAATGTGTAAGCTTGTCCATAGTTATGCGTGAGGGAGTCTTTAAATTGATTATTTCTGTATGTCTTAATTTCTTTAATTTCTAAGAAGAAGAGGAAGGCTTTTTATTTATAATATTTTTAAAATAATTTATATATATTTGCATAGTCTCGCACTGCGTATAATTGAGGTAGAGGCTACATATTTGATATTTTTTGGGAAGTCTATGAATTCCTCAATGTTCGTACTTGAAGTAGATGGCTGTTAATAGCATGTTTAAGCTTCCTTTACATATTGAACTAGAAAAATCTTGGTAAATTCTCAAATATTTATATTCTAATGAATAATATGCAGGCGATTGCATCAGTCTAATTTTATTATATATACATTCATATACCAGATAACAAGGTCACATTAAGTTGAGTGCGCACATTAATTAGTTAATATTCATTTAATCAAAATTGATGAAGAGCCTAAATGTTGACTCTTGATTGTTGAGATAAGCAAACATTTAATGTGCAATCAAATTTGCACTAGAAGCATAAAATATACATTTCACTTGAGCCCATTTAAGCCTCTAATGCAATCAAATGCTTTGTGCTGTATTCCACTACAACTTAAGCATATTTAATCTCTTAATCATATCTCTTCATATCTGCTTAAGCATATTTGCATACTTAAATAAATGTTGGGCCCTTGATGTGTTTATCAATAAAACACGATGCCAGCAGACAGGTAGACAGCCGTTTGTCAGTGGCCCTTCCCGCTTAATTGAGGCATAATTTGCTGGCTTCAATTATTCAATAGTTTGAGGCACACACACAGGCAGCAATGCAGCAGCAGCAGCAGCAACTGCTCTAGGCAAACACTGAATGGTCTGATAAGTGGCGAGTTCTGCCATGTAGCATATGATAAGCTGACGACGAGCTGCTCCGTGTTCAAAGTGTAAATGTTTGCCATAATCTAAAACTGACGAGAGTGTGTGTGTGCCTGTGTGTGTGTGCGTGTGTATTGATGTGTTGTTGTGCCTGTGATTGATAACGTTTCTAATTGAATCACAACAAGAGCTGCAAGAGGCTTAACACACCGAGAGTCAGAGCCGGAGAGAGAGAGAGAGAGAGACAGGGTTGGGGCGAGTTGGGGCCAGGGGCGGGCCCCAACCAATTTTAATCGCAATCGCAATGAACACTTACAATTACATATGTTTGCGCTTCATTATCAGCAAAGCCGTCAGAGCCGGAGCCAGAGCAGTTCCCGTCACTTGGCCGAGGCGTGCACGGTTCCAAAACAATTCAAATTCAGTTGAACTCGTTGGGTTTTGCGGTTCGGTTGGCTACGCTAGCGCCGCGTTCTTCCTTCTTCTTTTGCTGTTCTTCCTAAATCTGTGATACTTAGATCCTGTCAAAAATATACATTGACTGTCTCTATAACCTTATATATAATACACATAAATTGCCAACATGCTGCGTAATAGCTGCAAAGCACTGCGCAACAGCTTTTCAAGCAACACCTGGAGAGCGGCCAGCAACCATGGACCCAGGCAGCCAGTGAGTGAAACAAATATATAAATCAAGAAAAAATATGATAAAGTGAAGTGTTTGGTCTATATAGAAATGGTATATATTATATAAAAAAATTAAGAAAAAAGAACAAAGTGAAATTCGAGTCTTTGTAGATCATATAATTTATTTATATTTTATATATTAATGAGCTGATTTTTTTTATGACTTTTTCCATGAATTCAGGCTGTTTATGTTTTGATTTTTCTTATAATCTGATTGACTCATGGCCTGATTTTTATTAGAGTTTGTGTTTCAATGAACTGATGGGAGAACTACTTGAGAGTAAATCAAGTCTTGAGCCTATTAAAGAGTGAACAGAGTATGACATAATTATATTTGCTGGACTATAAAGCTAATTTTTCGCAGCGCTGAAATTGAGCTGTAAAGAGCCTATAAATGGTGATCCAATATACAAAATAAACTGATATTATTATTTTTTTTTTGGTAGTCTAAACAAAATTTCTCATCAAATGGCAAATGAATATGAATTTTTTAAAACTTATCTGCTATCGATATTAAATATATTATCTATATTAAATATGTAATATTTATTATATATATTATATATTTTATTTATATTATATATTATATATATACTATATATATTCAATATCTGCAGATAAAAACCTATCGAAATTCATATCACTCCAAAAAGTATCCATAAACAATTGGCGAATTTTATTAATGCTACAATGAACTCATCAACCAATAGTCTATACAGCTGTCCCTTATCAACTCCATAGCTTAGTAAACAGATATGGATATATTTTTAACAGAAATAGAAGAATTCCAAATTAAATAGCAAATCATATAAAACATTTAAAAATTCAACTGTTGTCGATAGCTCAAATAGTTTCTTCAATAGACCTATCAAAAATCCTCTCACTCTTGTTTAGTCAGCCTATTTACAATCGACTCATCAACCTGCTGCCTCTACTCACTTGTCTCTTATCAACTTCAGCTCAATAACATCTCGGACTTTGATTTCTAGTGGCAAACCCAAGGCACGAGCCCAACGGCAATAGCTGAGCACAGCGAGGCAACGTAGGTCAGTGGCTGACTGCCCCAGACACTTGCAATATCTACAAAACAAAACACTCAAAACAGTTAGGCGATGCCATATATATAATTATGATTAAAATGAATTGCTGATAAGCGGCGTAGAAAAAAAGTAAAAATTGATTTAAATACGAGGGAAAATTACTGGGATCACTGGAGCTGACGACAGACCCTGCGGGACCCGTGACGCACTTGCCCATGATGATCAATTGAGAGTCGATTGGCGGCACGGGTTGGCCACTTGTGGGGTTATGCAAGCGCTTGATTGAGGGATACCGCACTCGCACACACTCTTGCAGATTGGGCATAAAATTTTCCTTGGCACTAAAATTTAATCAGCACTCAATCGGAGCCATAAAAGAGCCAGCAGCAGCAATAACAGTTAGGGTGAAAATGTAGTTGAAGATTTCGGTTTGATTTCAGTTTGATTCTTTATGACTAATCGCAGTGGCGACAGCTTGGCCCGGCCATTGCCGGGACGCTTGGGTCACGGGAGCTTGGGAGCTAATTGAATGGACAGCTCCAGCTGAAATCGATTTATGTTTTTTGGGTTAGCGGAGCATGCTGTAAATCATTTGCAGTTTGGGTCCGGATTGAAGGACATGCAAAGCATACAAATGCCAACAACAGCCAACAACATTGTGTGCTTGACAAACTGATAAAATGTCACAGAAAGCATTGTCAGAAGGCACGCCAGCTGGCGGTACAGTGCGGCGTATACGTGTTAAAATAAATTGTAAAGTGTAAATATTGTATTTCAAGACTGACGCACGTACTGTCTGAAAAATCAGCTAACAGAGAGATGGATCGGGAGCTGGAGCGGGAGCAATGGCAAATGGCTTTGTTTGGCCTGTGGAAATTCAATGCCGTTCGCCGTTCGTCTTTTACAATAAACTTAAAACCCTTTTAAATATGCATCGACCAGCCCTGGGCTCCGGCCAAGGGTCGACAGCTGCATTTGCATATGTCTAAAGTCCGCAGTCCGCTGTCCGCTGTCCGTCGTCCGCTGTCCGCTGTCCGTCGTCCGCTGTCCGCAGAGTCCGGCGTTGCCTTTGACACTCAAAACGATTTGGCTAGGTCAGGGTCGTCGCTTCGTCACCTCCCTTGGTGCCTGCCTGGCCTCGACTGGAGAGCGTATGCCGGCGTCATCGTCGCCCCACTTTGACACGTGTTGGCAGTTATGGGGCAGCTAGTTCCCAGTCTGTGTGTGTGTGTGTGAGTGTGCGTGTGTGCGGTACATCATAAAAAGACGAAACAGTGGGGTGAATGGAAAACATGGCGTAGCGTAACAAGCGTAAAACATGGCAAAAAAAAAATAACAAGCGTCCAAGCAGCGTAGGAAATTGTGTAGAGCACGAGAATCAAACAGCTGTTGTCATTTCTTTTTGTTCTGCGCTGTGTGCTGAGGCCGCTGGGAAACGTTTTCTAATAGAACTTTAACATTCGATAATAGTTGCCGCATGAGTTGGCTAAACAATGACCCTTCACATAAAAACGGGATTTTTCTATAGAATTTCTATGACATTTTATGGAAAAATATAAGAGGGATTAAAGACAGATTATATATTAAATTTTTGACCTTCTATTTGGGAGTAGCTTCATAGTTTCAACTGCTGATTTCGGATTATGATTTCTTAGACTTGACAATTTGAGATTTGGCCTTAAGATCCACAGCAATTTTATGCTCTATATGTTAAAGCTGCTAGGAATTGCTTTCTAATAAAACATTTTCTAATCGTTGTTGCATTAAGATATTCTGACTTCTCTTATCATAAAGCTTGACCCTAAATTTCTATCAATTTTATTTTTAATTTATGTAATATCTCTTTGCTTTTAAAAGTCTATAAATGATTGCTATACAATTTTTAATAATTCCTTTACAATTATTCTGTATTTTATTAGATATCTGATTCAGACTCCCATAAATTTTCTATTATATTTATATTTTTTAGTAACTCTTTCACAATTTACTCGCATTCTGACTTCTCTTAAATTTCTCTAAATTTCCCCTAATAACTCTTTCAGTATCTTCTTCACAATTTATGCACTATAGTTTCAAATATTCCACAGTAGATTTGTATATTTTAATGGCCCGTTAAACTATTCCACACACACTTTTCCCATTCGTGTTCATTGGCCATAACCGTGTTTTTTTTTCTTTGCACAATTTTATTGCCAGTTTTATGGGTTTCGTCTACGCAGGGTCATAAATTATGCGAGCCAAGCCAACTTTTTGGGCAGTCAAGAATTTAATTGCTTGATAATTAGACTTGCGAGAGTCGCAAGTGTTAAACTCTCTCTGCCAGGCGACTGCCCGGAGCAGCTGTGGAACAACTGTTATCATTATGAAAGCAAAACGCGCGATGCTCAACATTTGATAACAAACAATAAACAAATTGCTGACCAAACAATGGCTCAAGGTTAGCTCTGTCTAGATATGGCAGCGTGCTTTGCTCTACAAATATTTTTGTTTTTATTTTTGGGTCTTGTCGAATAGAAAGGGGCGAGACGTCTGAGCTTGTGAAGTGTGAAAGATTATTTGTATATATAATAACAATTTAATTCCAATGAATATTAGACAAATCGATACGAGCCGGGCAATTGAGTGTCTCAACTTTTATTGCTGATATTTATCGGTTGACGGGCTAAATTTAATGATAAGAAAATAAGTATAGAAAGCGTTAGTTGAATGTGCTTGACTAGGAGATAGCCTACAGAGCGATATATCATTGATTGTTTGCCTGACTAGAAGATACCCTGAACACTGCTATATCATTGCTTGCTTCGGTATGTCTTTCATATGCTAAAAGTATGTAAATTTAAAAAATTTGGGAAAATTTACAGCAGGAATTATACTACAATATAATAAAAACAAAAACTGTATCATATATACATTAAATTACATTCAAAAGTTGTTCGAATTAAACTCTGAAGAAGTGCATGGTATAATTTGAAACCTAATTCGTCCTGATCAAAAATATATTTTTATATATAATATATTATTATATTATATATTTGTATACCTCGCAGGGTCTTCCACTGCTCCTTCTGTCTGTTACATTAATTTTAACAAACCCCTTATACCCTGATTTCCCATTTGCAATGGCAAAAGCCAACTAAATGTCACCTACATAAATGGGAAAAAAAGAAAGGAAAACACGCTGTGAACGGCTGAACATTTTTATGAACTGTATTTACAGCTGTTGGCTAGCTGTCAGCTTTATAATGTTGACAGTTCGATGTAAGAAAATAAAAATATTTACGCCTCGATTTAATTTACAGTTCAATTGTATAATAATTGGCATTGAATGCGCCTTTGAATGTGCCGCTGCCGTTGCCGCTGCTGCTGCCGTTGCCATTGCCATTGCTGTTGCCTTTGATTTCGTTATAAAATATGTGAACATAAATAATTTGCGGCGCGTTTCCTTTTTTATTGCGCCTTAGCCGAAGCCAATCAATACGCAGACCAAACAAAATATTGAACAGTCAGTGGAGTGTGCTCAGGCCAATGGGGCGGATGATTGATGTGCTGAAAACCTGAAAACCTACTGCATAATGGCCGTGCTCAGCTTGGGCAAATAGCAAGCACTTAGGACTAGATGAGTCAAGACTTTGTTTACCTTTCAATTGCCGCCAGACGTGGAGTAACAAGCACGAAACGCTTCGGTCGAATAATCAGGAAGTAGTATGAAATATTCAAACTGTTTATGGAATGGATTTTTTGTGTTCATCTTATTGGGTCATATAAATTTAAAAGGTCTTTTGATTTCTTACTTTATGTTAGAAATGTTTACAATTTAGCTGAGATAAATTGAGGTAGAGCTGTTGAGGACTGTAGGCTTTCAATTTTTTACTGCTGCCTGTTTTATTTGCAGTAGATTCTTGATTTTCCTTATCATATTGCGCTGCCTGATATTGTTATCTCTTAAGCTGCAACACTGAAGTGCAGGTTGCCATTATAGGCGTTAGCTTATTGCAGTGAAAGAATTTTTAAAAATTTGTAGTAAAGAGCAGCATTTTGAGTTGGAGTTTGAATTGGAGTTGGAGTTGTGAGAGTGGGAGCGTCGCTCCTATGGGCCCTCTACCTAGCTACCTCTCCCATGCCTGCTCTCTGAGTACATAGCAACTGAAGCTAATTACGTGCAGAAGCACTTGGAACGTTGAAGCCCACAAGTTGCTTTTATTCAAGAGGAGATTCCCCCCTTTTAAGAAGACTCTTGTTTATAATTATTTAAAAAAGGAAAGTAATTTATTATATAATTTATATAAATATATATATAATTTATATTTATATTTATATTTTTTTATTTATATAAGCTTTTTTTTACTTATATATACATTTACTTTTTTATTTTTTATATATTTTTATTACTTAATTTTTTATTTTGTATTTTATTTATTTACATTTATAAAGATTTATTGTCATACCAGGACATTTCAGAGATTTCTAAACGTATCTCTCCATCATTTGCGTGCAATTTGAATGCTTTTAGCCAAGGCTTAAATTCTATTTGATGGCCAAACCATTTCCGCCTAAACGTTCACTCCAATCAATATATATATATATATATATACAAAATCAATATATATATATATATATAAATTAGTTTCTGTATTTTGTTTTCGATCTGAAGTGTCTATGTGATTGTTGACGGAAGCATTTGCTCGACTGAAGCTTCCGTGTGGCAGGCATCAGTCGGGGCGGGCTTTTACTACCCGGAAGGCAGCGCATCGAATCGTATATATATATATCAAATCATATTTGATTGAATTAGAATTCGAATTAGGGATTGCAAGGCATGCGAGCAGAGTTCGTTTGTTCATAATTTAGTTAATGCAATTTGCAGTCGAGCGACTTCATTGCTTCGGCCCGCATTGCGTATGCGCATCAATTATCGCACACGTTGCCTAATTATTAGCTGTTTTCGTTGTTGCTAACTGTTTATTATGCACAAATCCATATTTACAGCAACGACTTAACGGCGATTGGTAATTATGATTGGGGCCACACGCACACACACACAGCTGATTAAGTTCGATTAGAGTGAGGACTGGGCACTGGGCGGTCTAATTAATTGGATTGCCATTTGGACTACGCTTAGTTGATTTTATTTTCAAGCTCTTTGCTCTCGTAATTTACGACCTTATTATGTGTTTGCCGATTGTAACTGATAGCACACACTCACACTCGAGTCTCCCTCTCTCTTTGTCTCTGTTTATGACTTGTGCTAATATTTGTTTAACGTCTTGATTTGCCGTAGCTGCTGTCCATAGAGAAGCGCCTGGAGAAGGCCCATCCCCAGTTTACGGAACGCAGCCAGCTCAAATATGCCCGTCGCCTGGTCGTCAAGCTGGGCAGTGCCGTCATCACACGCGAGGATAACCACGGCTTGGCTCTGGGTCGCCTCGCCTCCATTGTGGAGCAGGTGAGTCACCTCAAAAAATATAAATCTAGCTCAAGTATAGTTTGCTCTGAACTCCTCTTGCAGGTCGCCGAGTGCCATTTGGAGGGGCGCGAGGTCATCATGGTGACCAGCGGAGCTGTGGCCTTCGGCAAGCAGAAGCTGGCCCAGGAGCTGCTCATGTCGCTGTCGATGCGTGAGACGCTCAACCCGAAGGACACCAAAGAGGTGATGCATACACACGATATCTGCAATTTTGAGTTTACCACTAAGCTTGCGGCTCTATTCATTAGTTCGATGGCGCCACGCTGGAGCCGCGCGCAGCTGCTGCGGTGGGTCAGTCGGGTCTCATGTCACTCTACGATGCGATGTTTGCGCAGTACGGCGTCAAGATTGCCCAGGTCGGTGAAGCGAACTCGAGACAGGCGCTCGACTGCTACTAACTGTGCCTGCTACATTGATTTAGGTGCTGGTTACCAAGCCGGACTTCTACAACGAGGAAACACGCAACAATCTCTTCTCCACGCTCTCCGAATTAATTAGCCTGAATATCGTGCCAATCATCAACACCAACGATGCCGTCTCGCCGCCCATGTTCATACGTGACGACGAGCCCGCCGGCGGTGCCCGTAAGGTGGGTACTCAAACGCACCACAAAGTCACGTGGCCTGCCCTCCCTCCCCCTCCCTCTCTCGCTCTCTGACTCTGTTCTGGTTTGTCTTCTGCAGGGCATACCCATTAAGGACAACGACAGCTTGTCGGCCATGCTGGCCGCAGAAGTGCAGGCTGATCTGCTAATCCTTATGTCCGATGTCGATGGCATTTATAATAAGCCACCCTGGGAGGACGGCGCCAAGCTGATGCACACCTACACCAGCGACGACATGAACAGCATCGAGTTCGGCAAGAAGTCGAAGGTAAGTGGGGCCACAGGCGGGCAATTTAAGCAGGGGCAACTAACTAAAGTCTAACGGTTGCTTAGTAGAAATTTGCCTAGTTTATTGATTTTTTTATTAAATTTGAAATTTTATAGGAAATTCTTGAAAAATTCTTAATCAGTAGAATCATTTTTTCTTTGATCAAGAACATTTTTTGCTAGTTCAGTCAAAAATTCCTAATTTTTGAGCTCTTGAAAACAAGTTTAAGATGAAAATTCTTCAGGCTATTTGAGAACAATTATTTATTTAAATAACAGAGTTTTCAGCAAGTTTTATAAATATTCTCTTATTTTTTTTTTAAATTTTTGCAAGACGATTTTAAATTCTAAAAATTGTTATCTACAAAAACTTTTGCCATCGTACAAAATATTTATAATATAATGAGGTATGAATTATTAAATACCTGGAAAAAAATTTAAAAGAAAATTCAAGACGTGCGAATTCTAAGCAACTTAATCAACACCAAATTAAAGCTTCCTTTCCGATGCTTTTTATAGGAAATTCCTATAAATGCAAGAAATTAAACTTTCAAGTAAATTTTCTTGAAAAATGTAGCCAAGGAATATGTAAGAAAAAACCTTGACATTTTCACTGATCTTTCACGCAAGTTTCAAGTACCTAAAGTTAGCGATTCTTTTCAAAAGGTTGAATGACCTTTCTAAATATTTTACCAAATATTTTTAAGCTTTGTTTTTATTACATTTAATACAAATGCAATTTTAAAATTCCAATAAAATATAGCATATTTTTTAAATTTTAAATTGGAATTTAAATTCCTTAAAAGAGTTTAACAATAATAAGCCAAATATTAAGAGATTTTTTTTTTCAAGCAATTTAAATATGTAGTAAAATATTTAAACATTTTTTCTGAGCAATTTAAGCCAAAAATATTGCGCATGGAATTAACACATTGCTTCAGAGCAATTCCAAGTATGTAAGAAATGTTAGCGCACATGTAAATAGCTTTTTTTAAACATAAATATTTAATAAGAAATTAATATAATTGGCTTGAGCAATGTGAGTTGAGAGTTCCTGGTACACGCTTGAATAATCATTTCCTATGTATGAACACCTTCTACTTCTTGATGCCTTTCAAGTAAATGCCACAGAAAATTCTTGATAAAAACAGCTTAGGAATACTTAGCAGTAAAACGAGACTTATTTTTCAAAGAGTTTACAAAGCATATAAAGCTCGCAACTCTTTTCAAAAGGTTGCATACTTGGCTCTTTTCATATTTATTTTATATATTTCTTAAAGCATATTTAAATTTAAATTTAAATTAAAGAGAAGCTTAAGCATATTTCGCAAGAGATTTAAATATTTTTTCCAAGTAGTTTCATAGCATACAAGTATGAATAGCTTTCTCTATTCCCACTTTTCGATGGCTTAAATAAGATTCGTGTTAAATGCAGCTTAGGAATATTTAGTAAATAATCTGGGTTTGTTTGCCAAACAGCTTGAAATATGTATGGGGCTGGCAGGTCTGTGCGGTCATGAATATATGTGGGTATTTCTGCTGCGGTGGACTTCCATTTGTTATTTATGGGCGCTGTTAAGTGACAGTCGCTATTGCTCGCCGTGCCGTCTGCTCGGGCGAGGTGCTTGCATTAGCGCGAGTCTCGTTAAATATTTAAAAGGCAAAACGCGTTGACACCGCACAAACTTTTGCTGTTTCCGTGCAATAATTTCTTGGCCAGCTGACAAGGTGTGGGTTGAAGTGGAGCTGGAAGTGGAAAGCCATTACAGCTGCAGTTGTCCGGCATTTCGAGCTAATGGCGTTTATTATGGGAGCTTGTTTACTGCACGCTTCACACTTTGGCTAACTATTTATAATACTTGGCTACGATTCCCGCAGGTGGGCACCGGCGGCATGGACTCGAAGGTGAAGGCGGCTACCTGGGCGCTGGACCGCGGCGTCAGCGTCGTTATCTGCAACGGCATGCAGGAGAAGGCCATCAAGACAATTGTGGGCGGCAGAAAAGTTGGCACCTTCTTCACCGAAGCCACCGAGAGCGCCAACACCGTGCCCGTCGAGGTGATGGCCGAGAACGGTAAGCCAGATTTGCCTGAGCGGCATTGGGTAAAACAAGTAAGAAACTCTAGTCGGGCGTGACCGACTAGGGGATACCCTGAGCCCCGTCGAATCTGGGTTTTTCATAGAATTTGGGAGAATTTGGGGCCGGTATCCAAAATATAACAAAATTCTAAATTGCATAAAATACATATAAAGCTAAATATAAAATTTGGTGTCTCTAGCTTAAAGATGGGCGAGATATAATTTTTTACCTGAATATCGATTTTGTTTTTAATCGATAACAATTAATTGGGGATAGTTATCGATTTTTTAAAACAAACTTGATCTGCGCGTGCTATACACGGACCTACAAAAAAAATTTCAAGTCTTTAGCTCTTATACGCGCGTTCAAACATACGGACGGATGGACACACGGACAGATGGACAGACGGACAGAAGGACAGACGGAAATCGATTTCTCTTGTCGTCCTGATCAAGAATATATAAACTTTATGGGGTCTGCCACGCCTCATTCTGCCTGTTACATACATCCAACAAAAACATTATACCCTGATTTTCCATTTTCAATGGGCTCAGGGTATAACAATGAAATGGCAGTGTCTTGCCGAGAGTTTGCAATAAGTTGACAAAGGATGCTCGCTAGCCTTTAAGCTGGTTGTCAATAGACGCGCTATTTCTAAAGACAAATTAGTCTGTATATAAATAGTTAATGCTGCTAAATAGTTGAACAAAGATTTGGGCGAGGTCTGGAAGCGAACTCTTCTTGGTTTGTTGACACTTGATGAGCTCTTGCTTGGCCAACTCTCAACTAGTCGGGTTAGCAAAGTGTTAAGTGGCTGGCAGGAGAAGGCACTGCCCTGGGCAACACTTGGCAAGTGCCTGGCTGACACAGCGGCCATTTAGCCTGGCAGAGCAACGAGGTCACAGCGGCTGCCTGGCCTGTTGAGGCTCACCTTCGTCCTCTCCGCCTGGCCTGTTGTGCTGCAATTTTTAGTTGGCAAGTTTCATTTAATTGTTATTAGGGACAGCTGAAATACGGCGTGGGCCAACAGCTTGCCAAGTGCTTGTTAATTAGCCCGGTTGCAACTTGTTGAATCGCATTTTGGGACAGCTGTAAATGGTTATTGTGCCGCAGCTAGCTAATTGTATCACTCTTGATCTGTTTCCCGAGCGAGAAAACTATTGTAAAAGCTTTTAAAAGCTTTACAAACTGCTTGCAGCTGCCAGTTGTTTAAATATTTTATTAAAAGCAGCTTTAATTGGCATTAGCTGTCAGCTTATCAACTCGACCCCAACTCGAACCCCAACTCTGACTCCAACTCTACTCTAACTTTTCTTGACAGCTCGAACTGGCAGTCGTCAGATGCAGGCGCTGACTGCGGCCGAACGCGCGCTGGCCGTCAACAATTTGGCCGATCTGCTGGTGAGCCGCGAGAAGTTCATACTGGAGGCGAACGCCAAGGACCTGGCCGAGGCGCAGAAGAGCGGCCTGGCCAAGCCGCTGCTGTCGCGCCTATCGCTCACCTCGGCCAAGCTGAAGAACCTGTCCATTGGCCTCAGGCAAATCGCCGATGACAGCCACAAGGTGAGTAGCGAGTGCGAAACTTCAATTAACTCCACAAAAACTTGACAGCGAAAGAGTCGAGTGAACAAAGAAATCTTTGAGCAAAGTTCACACAAATTGCATTAGTTTTGGCTGCTGCGAAATGTTGTTAAAAATGCTGTGGACTTTCCAGAAAAAAAATTGAGTTAGCCTCTGGCCGAGCTCTGGGACTTGCGCTGGCTCTCGAACTCTGGGCTAAGTGGTCATTTCGTGACGGAGTGGCGCAAGAGCAACTGTTTTCGTGCTTTAACAATATTATGAAATCTCCAAGCAATTTTACACTTCAACAAAAATTGACACCCAAATGGGGCGGGGCGGGCCGGGGCTAAAGGACCTAAGCAAGTGGAAGATAAAAGACAGCTTAGCTGCTGCATTGCCTCTGCTCGAGTGTGTGCGTGCGTGTGTGTGCGGGTTAATGTCACAGTCAAGACAAACACAGCCACACCCACACACACCCACACACACACCCACACACTTGGCGGTTGATGGAGTATTGAGCACGAGCTCTGCTCCTATCCTTTCGCAGCCAGGCATTTTATTGGATGTGATTGCGCGGAAGCGCACAACTTTTTCCCGCTTGCCGGCAACAACTTTTTCCGACCGCAAGCAAGACCAAAAATCATAAAATAAAAGCGCAGAGCAGGGCGTATAACGCACTCCATAACGGGCAAAAAGGTACCAACAAATGCCTGAAGGCGGCGCATGAAAGGATGTGTGCTCTGTGGGTGGTCCAAGTTGCTTTGATGGGCGCAAAAAAATGTTTCGCTTGCGCAGAACTTTGAATTGCACTTAGCCAACTGCTGCACAATTTTCTAACAATTTTCATATAAATATTTAATGACGAGCGAAAATTGCAATTTAAATTAGAGAATTGAATCGGTGTTATGCTGACCCCGAGCCAACTCAAATTGGAAACAAAGTTATTATATGCGCCGTGCATAATAAACATTTTTGGAAATTGACTTCGTCTCCGGCTGGCCGTGGCTGATCCAATTGTCCTCTGCAAATATAATTTAAAGTTTCTCGTTTGGGGCCAGAGTCAATAGTAATGACCATATAACCAAATTGACTCGGCCAGGCAGCTGCTGTCAGCAGCCACGAGCCACGAGGACCACCAGCAGCAGAGCATTAAAAATAAATAAAGATTACGATGAGATGAGCGCCCTGATTTATGTAAAACTGAGCCGGCAACGCCTCAAAATGGCCGCCTGGGATTAGAATCGCCGCATAAATAGTCGCTTATTTCATGTTTACCAACTCCCAGTGGGTTGCACGGGGCGTATGTGTAATGTATTAGCTGCTGAGTTGTCAAAGGGCTTGTGTTCTCTTGCAGAATGTGGGTCGCGTGCTGAGGCGCACTCGGCTGGCGGAGGGACTGGAGCTGAAGCAGGTGACCGTGCCCATTGGCGTGCTGCTCGTTATCTTCGAGTCGCGCCCGGACTCGCTGCCCCAGGTGGCTGCCCTGGCCATGGCCTCGGCCAACGGGCTGCTGCTCAAGGGCGGCAAGGAGGCGGCGCACAGCAACAAGGCGCTCATGGAGCTGGTCAAGGAGGCGCTCACCAGCGTCGGCGCCGAGCACGCCGTTTCCTTGGTGAGTGTAGCAGGCGAGCTGGTGGAGTTTGGACTCTTTCGGGCTAACATTTCTGCCTCCTTTGATAGGTTTCGACACGCGAGGAGATCAGCGACCTGCTGGCCATGGAGAATCACATTGACCTGATCATTCCACGCGGCTCCTCGGAGCTGGTGCGCAACATTCAGGAGCAATCGCTGCACATTCCAGTACTGGGCCACGCCGAAGGCGTCTGCCATGTCTACGTGGACAAGGACGCCGACTTGACCAAGGCACTGCACATTGCTCGCGACGCCAAGTGCGATTATCCAGCAGGTAGAGTGGGGTTGGGGAGATGATTAGTTATATGTATTTATTATAGCTAAATATTCCATGACATAAATCCATATTCAAGCTGAGTTAAGCTGAAGAATATGAGAGAGGATTACGCTCTAAAAATGTACAGACAGGGTATATCCTAGTCAGGCATTCCTTCGATTGTCTTATCTCTTTCTATCGTTCGCATTCGATCATATTGCTAACTATATTCCATCTTAACCCAAGGAAAAAGCATTGAGTTAAAGTATTTGCAGACAGGATATTTCCTATTATACTATAACTCTTTACAGACAGGATATATCCTAGTCTGGCATTCTCGACAAGAGTTGTCTCATTCTTTTTACTTAAAAATTATTATTTTTTTCTTGACACTATCATGACTTGATCGTGTAAATAACCATTTCTGATAATAGCTTAAACCTAAGTAAAAAAAGATAAGCTTTAAGTATTCATAGACAGGATATATCCGTAGTCAGGCATTCCTCGCCTAGTGTTGTCTCGTTCTAATGAAAAGCTATCAATGTTTTCATTACTCTACCATGATCCGATCATGCTAATGATAATCTCTAACCATAGCTTGAGGCTAAAGGAATATTTATATAGGACAATACAGGATATATTCTAGTCGAACACTCCTCGCCTAGTGTCCTCTCTATATTTATAAGTTATCATTGTACTCATTACATATACAGCATAGGAGCCACAAAGGCTCGCTGCAAAACATAATGCGTTGTTCATTTTAATTAGAAAATCTTCCACACCGGCGCGTTTTGTTTCAAAAATTAATTGCATTTTTGTTCTCGTTCTCGTTCTCGTTGGGCGTGTGGCCCGTTAGCCTGTAATGCAATGGAAACGCTGCTCATACACGAGGATCTAATGAGTGGAGAGATTTTCAACGATGTCTGCAACATGCTGAAGCGCGAGGGAGTCAAAATCTATGCGGGTCCGCGTCTAAATCAGCAACTGACATTCGGCCCGCCCGCGGCGAAGAGCCTGCGCCACGAGTACGGGGCCCTGGAGTGCTGCATTGAGATTGTGCCCAGTCTGGAGGAAGCCATTAATCACATACATACATACGGCAGCGGTCACACGGATGTCATTGTTACGGAAAATGGTATGAAAATTGAAAATTAATTTTCAATTGCTCGCAATCGAAGCTGAAAAATTATTTCAGCTGCAAAACGGAAGAGGGTTGGAGGGAGAATGGGGGTTGGTCCTAAATACCTATAGCTAATGACAATTCAATGTGCGGGCCATAAATTCATTTTGCAAGAGCTTTGTATACGCTAGAGAGGGTTTATGCCCTGGGCAGCTGGAACTTTGGCCACATTTATAGTGGGAGAGCACTTGGCATGGCGCTGGCCGGTAATCAATGAGGGGGATAACAAGGGAAAGATATTGAAAACTATTTGCATATGTGGGCGGGAGTTGAGTGGGGGAGATGAAAGCGAGTGTGAATATGTAAAGTGTAATTAGAGTTGATAAAATAATGGAAAGATAGAAAAGGGCATATATGCGCAGATGAATTGAAAGTGAATGATGTAATTATATTGATAGATATAGATAGATAGCTTAATAGATAGATTGATATATATAGGCTGGGAGGCATGACTAATCGTCAGATTTTTTGTAATTTTTAATAAGTAGGCATTCAATAGGAAGATATAATTTTTGCACGCTTTGTCGTCTTTCAATTTTGCCATTTCTGAAGTAAGCAAGCGCAGAATACAAAGCGACAAGCCAAGAATGAATACAATGTATTAAATGATAGATAGATGGATGAATATAAAGATACACTGAAAGTGGACAGCATAAAAGTATCAATTCACAGATATATGAATAACGAATGAATATGGTGAATAGATTGTATAATATGATTGATAGATGGATGGGGTAGATTATCTAGGTTGAATCGATAGGTCGATGATTGTCGAAGAGGGCTATTATTTACCCTTTTGCCTTACAAATAATTTATTTCTGTTGCCATGGTTAACCAGGAAATATACCAAAGGTCTTAGATATTTTTTCCCTTTTATTTCTCTACTCAATTTTGTAGTACGTAACTCATGGTCATACACTCCATATTTATGTTTGCACAAGAGTCGTTGCAAGCATCTGCTTTAATCCAAATGAATTTCTGCTTTAGGTATGAAAACCTATCAATTAAATGATTAAAGCCAGCTTAACTTTTTATCAGCATTTCACTTTGCTGAATCTATAGCTGACAACAAACAAGACATTATCAAGACAGACTCAAGATATGTTAATTAAAAAGCATATATATTGAGTATATTTATCAGTTATGCCATCAGAAAGTGCTTAATCTCAGTAAATTACAATTTCTGGGAATCAGTCTCAGTTGATGAATTAATTATCTTGCCAAATAACTCTTTTAACTATTCAAACTTTAAATTCGAAATTTTCTTTTATATATATATTTATATAAATATATATATAGATATAGTATTGATTTCTTATTCAACGCATTCCTTTATTTCTGTTGCTTAATTTCCCCTGATGCATTCAGCTGATTTGACTGACGATTTGCAGTTGCGAGTTGCGAGTTGCGAGTTGCGTTGCTTAACTCGGCCACGTTGTCCGCTGAGCCGTGTGCTAATTGAATTAAAGGCAAAAATCCAATGTCAGAGCGAGTGCAGCGCAGTGGATGCCGTCGTCACATGTCGACTCGCTCGACGTGACGTCATTGGCGCAGGTTGGGATCGGGCTTTGCTTTCTTGTTGTTGTTGTTGCCTGCTCGCTGCCCAAACAAATTTAAATCATTTGGGAAATTAATTTTATTCAGCATTCAGCGAGCACTCTGCACGCTTGCATATTGCATATTAGAGTTAGCTGAATTTTCTATTTTGTTTGCCATGTAACATTTTGCGCTTTCCATTCCGTGCAGATGCCGCCGCACAACGTTTCCTTGGCAGCGTGGACAGCGCCTGTGTGTTCCACAATGCGAGCTCGCGCTTCGCCGACGGCTTCCGGTTCGGCCTGGGCGCCGAGGTGGGCATATCCACGGCCCGCATCCATGCCCGCGGCCCGGTGGGCGTCGAGGGTCTGCTGACCACCAAATGGATACTCAACGGCAAGGATCACGCGGCCGCCGACTTTGCCGAGGGCGGACCACGCACCTGGCTGCACGAGCAGCTGCCCCTCGACTAGCTACCTAAGTTCTCCACATGTAAACTCCTTGTAAATATCTGCAATCGAAACAAGTAAATGTTTTTGGCCAACTCATAACGGACGGGTAATTAAGGCTGCTTGGGCCGACGACAGCTGCCAGTGGCGGCCACATGGGAGAAATTAATTTGAGTGGAAATTATTTGAGCGGGCAACTTGTTTAATTAATAAAATGTGCAGAGAGCTGCGAGGAAAAACTGTCAGCGCGTGGCGTGTCTTGGGCGCACACAACTTTGTGTGCAAAGTTTAGCGCACCAGCCACGCCCACCAGCTGCACGCGAAGCGCAGCCCGCTGAGCCGGGCTGTGGCTGCAACTGAAGCTGGAGCAGAAGCTGCAGCAGCAGCAACATTGTTGACAGTGAAAATTAAATTAAAATGACTCGAGCAGCAAGCGCAAGCGCTGATTAAAGTTGCAATTTTTTCATAAATACGACGAGCGCAAAAAGCGCTCAAAACAAATTCATAAATTAGCCATAAAGAGAGAGAGATGGAGAGAGAGAAGGAGGGAGAGAGAAAATCGCTTGGTATGCACGCATCGTCAAGTATTTTAATTTTTATGCGCATTGAAGCAAGTTTTCTGCGCTCAGTTTTCAGTTTTCAGTTTGCCATTTTCAGTTTTCTCTGTCTGGGTAAGTTGGGCTAAGTTTATTTTAGTGCCGCACGCCGCATTGCGTGCCAAAGAGTTGGCGCTGCTGCTTGGCGCCTTCAGCCGGAACGCGTTTCAAGGTGCGCTGCTTCGCCCCCTGTCAACGCATCACGAGTCACGCCGGGTTGCCGGGTGCCGAGTCTCCGAGTCCCCGTAGCACTTTTAGCCAGCATTTTAGAAGTTCGAGTTGGGTCAGTTTGCGCCCATTTCAGCCATTTGTAATGCCAAACCCTCGGTTAGCGCCATTTTCATTTGCTGCGGCGAATAATTGCCGGGGCCAAGCGAAAAGTTTGCGACGCGAAAGTAGCTAAATGTGCAGCAGAGAAATTCATGAGAGAGATAGTAAAATCTTGTAGTAGTTTATTGAAGTGGGGACTTAATAAATATATCTTTTATATATTAACAATAATAATAACAAAATTTAAATAAATAATTAAATAAATATGGAACGCAGAAAGTCTAAAAAAAATTTATGAATTGGTTAAATAAATTTTATAAAATATATAAAATATATTGAATATACTCTAAAACACCAACTTGGTGTTCTTGGCTGTCGTCATAACAGGCTTTCTCTGCAATAAAAAAAATTATAGAAAAATATAAAAGGATTATAGCTGAGTGGCTTTAAAATGAAATATTTGGGATGCTAAACATTTGAAGAGATTAAAGGGATTAAAAATAGAGAAAAATCACTCTTAATGAAGCACATAAGCCTGAACAACTTCGAGTCAAGGCAAATAGTGGAATATTGCAGTCCCTCTCGACGAAAAGAATATATTCCTGATATTTATATATTTAGATTTGTTATATTGATATATATTTATATTTATATATATTTATGCGTAAATATGTATATAAATTTCTCTGAAAAGAAACTTCAATTCTTCTCAAATATATAAGTATTTCCAAAATATATATACTAATATATAATTAATCAACATTCTATCCATATTCAGCCTCATATTTTATATTCATTAAAAGCTCCAACAACTTTACTCAACTCAACATATCCACCTCAGTTTAGCTCCGCAATACTGAAATTTCTTAAGCCTAACTTTGTCTGCTTTAAACTTTTACTAGGCCAAGTTTTCATCGTATATAAAAATTCATTTCAATTCATAATTCTGCTAGAGGCTTAGCGCTGTCCGAGCTCGACTAAAAATTTGTATTAAAAAGTGCGGAAAATTGTTGAAAACTTTTCAATTGACCCATAATCCATCTAGTTTCTAGGCACTCTCTAGATAACAGGCTAGATATTTCAACTGGTTTTTGGCGTACAACTGCGTGCAGGCAATGATACGTATATAGATATACATATACATATATATGCATGTATATATAGTGGTCGTACCTGCCGCTGGCAACAGTCACGTAGTTTCCAGATAGTTTTGCCAAGCACTTGAGAAAGTTCCCAACTGTTTCGGTGTGTGTGTATGAGAGAGTAGTGCGAACAGCAGTTAGAACTACTGCAATAGCAGTTGAGTCTGCAGTTATCCAAGTTGGAAAAATATAGAGAAAAATAATAGCAGAAACTCTTGCATATCTCGGTCGTGTTTTGTCTAATAACTCACTGCCAGCTAGAATTTTACGCTACACTCAATTAAAATAATAAACAGCACGCATATAAATCTCGTAGCTAATATTACGTTAAGATCGGCCGATATGCCCCTGCACTGCCAGCCGACAAATTGTCTCTACACACAGACACAGAGGCAGAGAGTCTTGAATGGGGCCTCGCATAATAATTTTATTTAAATTGCAATTCACACACGATGTTAAAAATTACAACATATATATATTTAAAATGTTTTTCTTTTTTTTTTAATGCATTTCTTTTTGTTTTTGTCGGTTGGGCAGCTTGGGCCGCACCATCTATGGGCCGAGCGAGCAGGCAGTGAAATCATTTTGTCACATCATTGGCACACAATTCGTGGTATAGAGAGAAAGGCTGCTCTGGGTATGTGGTGCAAGCATGCATTGTTCAGAGCAACGCATTTATTTATATCAAAACTTAAAAATATAACAACAACGTATGCCTATACAAGTCCTGGCGCATCTTCGCCCTCATGCAACTTAGCTGGCAGCCACGCCGCATAATTTGATGAACACGAAATGATACAAGCTGAAAATTGGCAGACGGCTATCTAATAATGTCAAATACCCTAACCTAATGGCAATTTCGATGTCACATTTTGTGACGAGCATAAAAAGGAAATGAAAATGCTAAAGGAAATATGAAAGTAGTGGGAAGAAAATATGGAAAAGAAGTAAAAAGGGATGAGAGGTATTGAATTATTTTATAAAAAATAAATTGAAAGATGAAAACTCAACAAAAAGGGTTTAAATTTGATAAACTAATTTGATAAAAATATAATAAAATAATTATTTAAAATATATTTTTGTATTTAGTATTTGAGTCTCATTTATTAAATATTAATTTATAATAAATACCATAAATATACAGAGTTTCTAAAGCATTTAAATGGCCACCGCTGTCATACAAAAATTCTGAATTCCCATTTCTCATTCTAAAAAAATAAATAAAACATTTTTTATATTTATAATGAAATAATATAAATAAAGATTTTAAGCTCAACATATTTTAATTTAAAAAAAATATATATAAATTATTTAATAATATATTATATAAAATATAAAAAAAAAATGTTTATAAGCTCAACAGAAGTTTTAATTATATTTAAAATGTTTTGAATTTAAATATAATTTATTTACATATATTTTAATGAATAAATAAAATGTATATATACAATTAAATATAATTAATACAATTTTTGAGTTTAAAAACTTTTTTGTTATATTCATAATAAAATAAACATAATTTATATAAATACTTAATGGGTCTCAGACATTTTTCAAATATTTAAAAATTAATTTATATTGTTAAAAAAATATATATAATATTATTTATTAACATCTAATCAACAGTTACTATTCATCAGTTCTGAAGAATATATTTTCCCATCACCTAAGACATTCTTTAGCTCTCTTTCCCTTATTCACTTCACATAAATAGCCAATTCATGATTTCTAAACACAAACTATAGCTAATGTACTTCAATTCTGCAAAGTGTGTCAAAAGAAATTCTATGTTGTCACATTCCTCAGCTCCTGCCCCGCGCCTCCCTTCGCCTGTGGCCGCGCCTATGCCGCACGCTCAGAATTCATCAACATGTTACTAGGGTGAAAAATATCCATTGTTCTGAGATGACGGACAGAACTTATTTAAATGCAGACGTCGGCCATCTAGCGAATCACTCTGATTGCTGTCGCTGTGCTATATACACGTCGTGAGTGGCGCCTGCCTCCGTCTGTCTATCGAAGTCGCCAGGACCTAACGTTTGGCTCGTCTCTTTACAGTGGTTCCCTGCTAGCTAAACTCAATCTTCTGCCAAAATGTGTGACGAGGAGGCATCAGCTCTGGTTGTGGACAATGGATCCGGCATGTGCAAGGCTGGCTTCGCCGGCGACGACGCACCACGCGCTGTCTTCCCATCGATCGTGGGTCGTCCTCGCCATCAGGGCGTGATGGTGGGCATGGGCCAAAAGGATTGCTACGTGGGCGATGAGGCGCAGAGCAAGCGTGGTATCCTCTCCCTGAAATACCCCATCGAGCACGGCATCATCACCAACTGGGACGACATGGAGAAGGTCTGGCATCACACCTTCTACAATGAGCTGCGCGTGGCTCCCGAGGAGCACCCCGTCCTGCTCACCGAGGCCCCACTGAACCCCAAGGCCAATCGCGAGAAGATGACCCAGATCATGTTCGAGACCTTCAACTCGCCCGCCATGTACGTGGCCATCCAGGCGGTGCTCTCGCTCTACGCCTCCGGCCGTACCACCGGCATCGTCCTGGACTCCGGCGATGGTGTCTCCCACACGGTGCCCATCTATGAGGGCTACGCCCTGCCACATGCCATTCTGCGTCTGGACTTGGCCGGCCGCGATCTGACCGACTACCTGATGAAGATCCTCACCGAGCGCGGCTACTCTTTCACCACCACCGCCGAGCGTGAGATCGTGCGCGACATCAAGGAGAAGCTGTGCTACGTCGCCCTCGACTTCGAACAGGAAATGGCCACAGCCGCCGCCTCCACCTCGCTGGAGAAGTCCTACGAGCTGCCCGATGGCCAGGTCATCACCATTGGCAACGAGCGCTTCCGCACGCCCGAGGCTCTGTTCCAGCCCTCGTTCCTGGGCATGGAGTCGTGCGGCATTCACGAGACTGTCTACCAGTCGATCATGAAGTGCGACGTGGACATCCGCAAGGACTTGTATGCCAACAATGTGCTCTCCGGCGGCACCACCATGTATCCCGGTTAGTGTACTCCTATCTAGTTAGTGAAACCCCTCCTAATCTCTTGTGATCCTCGCAGGTATTGCTGATCGTATGCAAAAGGAAATCACAGCCCTCGCTCCGTCCACAATCAAGATCAAGATCATTGCACCACCTGAGCGCAAGTACTCCGTCTGGATCGGTGGCTCCATTCTGGCCTCTCTGTCCACCTTCCAGCAGATGTGGATCTCCAAGCAGGAGTACGATGAGTCCGGTCCCGGCATTGTGCACCGCAAGTGCTTCTAAGCAAACCAACAACACACAGCAAGAAAATCAACAACAACAACAACAACATCAACAACAACAGCAACACCAACAACAACAAGTGGCGTTTATATATAGCCTATATGAGAAGATCTTATACGCATATCTTATATCTGACATTGGGTATATGTTTAGCTATGACCAGGCTAGCTGCATCTGGGCGCCCACCCGGCGCTGCATGCGAAAGTATCTTTAAAATTACATTTAGTTGAGGCGAGGCGAGGCGAGGCGGCGGAGGAAGAAGTGTAGAAGAAGTTGAAATAGAGGACAAGAGACCCCCAACACAGACAGCGAGTAGGTAGAGCAGATATATTTTATATTTAGTTACGATTTGGATTTGGATTTTGATTTGTTTCCAACTGACGGAGCTGACCAAAAGCAAGAGGAAAAGAAAACCTCAATAAATAAAAGACAATCGGATGTACAATGAAATAAGATATATATGTGTATATATATCGGGCTAACTTTGATATGCTATCAAGCAGTCCCAGTGGCTGTCGATGGGCTGGGCAAACTTTTTTAATTACGCTTGCCAAGGGGCATCCAGGCGAACCTATCCCAAAACGTCAATCAGCAATTTGTGAAACTTTTCAGCTGTCCCTAGCCATAGCTGTAGCCGTAGCTGTATCTCTATCTCTAGCTGTATCCGTATCTGTATCTGCAACTTGTTCACGCAGTTTGCTTGGCTGTCAAATTTTTCGGCCCAGCCTCGTCGCAGCTCTCACGGAAGTTGCTCAACTTGGACGGATGTGCGTGTGTGTGAGTGTGTGTGCGCCTTGTGCTTGTATTGTTGGACTTGATTTATGCTCGAGCTGAGTGACTGTATGACCGTGTACATATGTCTTCTGTTGTGTCATGTGCCAGCTGCACAGTGCAACTTAATGCTCGTTATGCTGCCTTATATCAATACACTGCATATATATAAAGTTAGTTGTTGTGATATATATTTGCAAGTTGTCCAAAGTGCAAGTAAACTTTGCACTCACTTCGAGACAACAGGCCAACAGCAGCTAGCTGGCCGACAACATGCTGTAGCTGTCACTCTTGGCCACACACAAACTTTTACGCTTTTGGCCAGGTGCAAAAATCACTTGCTCGACATCAAGCACAACTTTTTACTAGCGCCATTTTTAATAGCTACAACATCAGAGTGCTTTTGGTCAAAAACACAACAAGGAAGAAAAAGAAGTTTATTAGCTAATTGCTGTGTGGTGGCAACGTATCTCCGTTTGGCAGCTCCTGACATGGAATTTGATAGAGCAAGAAGATTACGAGTTGGCAGCTGTGATTACTTGAACAGAGGAAACTTTAAAGAATGAGAAGTTTTGACAGATTTATAAATTAAAATGTATTTTTGAAAGATATTGCTAGAGCTAAAAATATGTAGTGTGGCTCCATTTTAATTTATAAATTAAAGTTCACTTGGAGGTGTCAGAAGTTGGCAAAAAAAAAAATATAATAAATAAATATATATGTCGCTTAAGCACAGTTTTTTAGAAAATATTAATTAAATAAATTAATATATTATAATTCCTGCTAAATTGGAAGCAGTTTAAATATTTAATATTTTATATATATAAAAAATAATATATTTAACTATTAATATATTTTAATATATTTAATTATTAATATATATTATTTATTAAATTTTCTTTATACATTTTTAGCTATCTACAATTAAAACATTTTTGATTATTTATATTTATTAATTAATTAAATTAATTTCTCTTTATAAATCTTTCCATCTAGTTATCTTAACTCCATTACTAAAGTTTGGGGTTTCATTGGGTCTCTCTGACTTGTTGATTTGGGCACAGCAACCTTTCGCTTGGTTCTGCCCGCGGCGCCTCGCAAGTTCTGCTTGAGAAACGTGGCCCAGTTAACCTTAAGCTTCATATGAAGTAAATTAAGTTTCTTAGCAATTTAAAGTTTGCGAATAGGTTAACATCCTGAGGCCTCTCATTATACGCTGTGCCAGCTAAGATTATTTTATAGAATATTTAAGAGTAGCAGTTATGCTGAGGGAAACTTGACAAAGCTGCAGCTGATAGATGGTTAAATTGGGTTTTCAACTCTGACAAATAACTTCTCTCAATTGCAAATATTATTTTGTATTTGGATAATGATGATGGCTTTTCTAAAATATGCTTAGTTGAGCTCAAAGTTTTTAGCATGCTCAATGCATAATAACAATTTATATTTTGTGGTCAAATTCGGATGATTCTGTTGCTCACGCTTAAATACTACAAAAATAGACAAGCAATAAAAATCATATACTAAAATCAAAACCATGTTGCTAAAATAACATTCGAAATCTGGCCTAAAGCCTATCAAAAATAAATTGAATTATGCCAACAAAAATATGTGAATAATTTTAGTTAAGCTTATGCGTAAACTCTATAACTTTCACAAATGCTGCCAAATGCCAATTCGGCTTTGACATATGTGAAATAAACAAAAGCAAAAATTCAATCGATAAGCTACGCATATTTGACAAAAGTTATAGTTTTTCAATAATTTGATTACTTACTAAAGAGTGACAGGAAAAAGGCATTGAATGATTGCTTTTCTTCCAGGTATTTAGCCGCAGCAAAGGAACTTTCTCACAAATAATAATAAATACGTGAAATTTTAAAATAAATCTTAATTGATTGATTAAAATGTGAGCAACATATCTGTCAGATTTATTCGCTTGCTTGAGATGTGGCAATCAAAACGAAAATAATAAATTCATAAATTCTTTCTTTTAGCTATTGCCATTCCCATTGATAATAAACTTCGGGCAAATTGTTGCCGTTATCCGACTGCAGCAGTTGGCGGAGACAAAGCATGCCATTCAATCAAAAGGGAAAATATTCTAACAGCTTTGCTGTGGGAATGCTGCCATGAGTGCAGCAACTGAAATGTCAATCGCATGCACAATTTGTGTAGATATCAAATGACGCATACGCAGCGTGTGCCCAGCAGGCTTGCATACGACTGTCTCTCTGTCTGTTTGCCTGTCTGTCATGTGGCGCGTGTGAGGGTGTTTGATTATTGTGATTCGTGTGTCATTTTGGTCTACTCGACTGGCCTCAGCTGTGGTATTTAGCCAAAATGGAATCGCTCAAATTAGGGCCAGCAATCGGGTCGTGTTTTGTGCCAGCCCGGTCACTGGCCTCACTCAATCAAATGGTGGGCGGGTGTGGAGGGGGCGCGGCACATTCAACATTTCTGTGACTATCAACAAAATGTCAGGCGTTTGCATTTGAAATTTGTTTTGCATTGCGGCGCATTTAATAAAATCGCACACAGCCAGGGCAAAGCAGTTAGCCTTTGTTGTTGTTTTCCCGTCGCTGTCCGACTGTTGGCCGCGCCCACGCGACTGTGAGCGTCCTTAATGTTGTATGTTATACCCTGGGAAGAGCTTTAATTGGGAAGTGGGGTATGATGGGTGGAAGGGAACTGAAAGTGAGGGTAATGAAGTGATTGAAGAGAGAAGAGAGATAGGATTATATACATAGAGAGAGAGAGAGGGAGGAAAAGTTAAGAGTAGGTATAAAATATGAAGAGAATATGATTCAAAATTAATCAGATATATAGGTTGTTGGCTTGTGAACTGGTTCTTTATACCATGAACTCATTAAAAATGGGAGTAAACATTTTGTTAAAATTTTTGTAATTTACAGAAGGAAGCGTAACACAGTACATAAAGTATATATATTTTTGATCAAGACATCAGTCCATCTGTTCGTATGTCAGAACGAGTCGAGCTGAGAACCTGCTGAAGCTAGAGCCTTGAATGGATCCGCCTAAAACTCACAGATCAAGGTACTTCAAATAATCGATAGCGATTGCCATTTTATTGTTATTGATTAAAATCATCTTTGAAATTCAGTTTATATATTTTTTCTCTAAAATCTTTAGAGATTGCATTTCCAAATAGTGCATGTAGTTTAATGTGAAATGTCTTATATTGTGTGCATTTTTTTCTATTCGAAAAATCGCAATTGTGATTGAGTGGTATTTGGATCAGCTGCCGCTACTTTAATTTGAATTATCCACTAATCAAGAAGGCGATGAAATGACGATAATCAGGGCATCTGCAGGTAGGCTTTCGTACTTATTGGCACTCATAAAGTTACAACAATAAGGATAATGCTTCAAATTATTGCAATATACTAAATAAAGTTAGTTTTCCTTACCTTGAAAATTCCTTAAACTAAAAGTTCCCTTTATTTACTCACATAACATTATATCCCTTTTTTTTTTTCCAGGATATCTTTGCAGTCTGCTCGCCTTCCCCAGCTCACAATCAAACGTGTTGTTGTTTAACACTTTTGCATGGACATTAAATTGAATTTAATTGCAGCAGCCGGCAGTCCGGCTCGAGACTCGCAGAGCTGGCTTTGCTGTTTGCTCTGCTTGTTGGCCGTGCTCATTTTGCGAGAATTGTTTTGTATTTTGCAACTATTATGCAAACGGGTGGCAATTTCGTTTGCTGCCTTGTTGATTTTATGCTAATTTAATGCACTTGCTCAATTGAAGCGGCCCGCCCCGCCCCAGCTGCTCCGCCCGCCCCGGCTGGTGCCACTGATATCAATATAATTTGCTGCTAATGCGCAAGGCAAACGCATCGCCATATTTGCCAGTTTCATTATGTAAATTTGGCATTGGCCACGGCTAGGCTAGCACAAATATTGACATTAAAGCCGAGTTAACGAGCTGGGCGCCCAGGAAGTGTCGAAACCGAAGCGGAACTGGCCACTGGACACGGGCTGAACTCAGCTCAGCTGTCGTTGCTCCTGACAAGCTAACAAATTGTTTTTCCGGCTTGAGGTGCACCACATGCAAACAGGAAATTAATAAATAAAAGCAAAAAGGGCAACAACTACAGCCGACTACAGCGACTCCCCCGAACCCACCGACCCGCCGACCCACTGACCATAACAGACTTTCACTTTGACAACGTCTCGATGCCATCAGCGTCGTTGTCATCAGCAACATTTACACACAAATTTAAGTTCAATTTGCGTAGCTAAAGCTCAAAGTGACAGAAACAGCCAGAAGCAGGCAGTTATCTATAGATATATATAATTATATATATTTATACATATTACTATAGCAACCCATGTTTAATTTTTGAAGGTAAAAATCTAAGATTGACAGCTTTCTTTCAAGAATCAAAGCAGGCTTTTAATCTTTGATTTTTTCTAAAATAATTAAACTCCATATTTTCATCTAATATTTTTTTTCTTAAAAATTATCAATTTTGTGGACTAGAAAAAAATGTGCGGGCCACAAAATTATTCTTCTTTAAGAAAAAAATCACTATAGTTTAATCAAATATATTTTCTTTAAGAAAAAAATTCAAATAGGGAAACAAATTTAATACTCTTAAAAAAATATATATAAATTTTAAGCAAACATTTATAAGAAACTATTTTTCAACAAATTTTTAAAAATATATCCTGAAGTTATGAAGAGCTCAACCTTCATTTATTTGACAAAGAATAAAGTAAAGTCTAATAGGAAAAAAATTTAATAAAATATTTTCATTCATATAGAAAATATTCAACGGAGAACATTACGCAGAGAGCTAAGCAGCTATTTGCCTTCGCCATTGGCTTAGCTCTGCAAACTTAACTCTCAACCATTTGCTGTACAATTGTCACATAATCATAATCATTATCATTATTGTCATCATCATCAGAATCATACACATCATCATCATCATCTTTATCGTCAGCCTTATGAGCCGCATTAACGTTAAGCCCTTCCAACCGAGGACACAACACATATTCAGCTCGATTGCCCGTGCCTGTGCGGACTTAGCTCAGCTCTGCGAGCTCTTCAATTTTATTGTAGCGTTTGCTATGCATTTTTTCAATAATCACTGCACTCAGCTGCAAGCAGACATTAATTGAATTAAAAATGCACACAGAGCGAGAGATGGAAAGAGATAAGAGAGTGGGAGGGAGAGAGAGAGGGAGTTGGCTAAACGTGAATGGAAAAATACCATCAATGCTGTCAACGTTCCTCAGCTGGTGCTCGTCGAACGCACATTGCCTGGGATATGGATCAGGGACAGTCGCGGCAAAGCTGTAAACTTTATGAAGCCAACCACACGCACACACACACTTCAGGCGCTGCCTTTTACCTTTATAAATAAGATAGTAGCAGGTGAAAGAGAGAGAGAGAGAAAGAGGGAGAGGCAGGCTGGCTGGCTGGCTCGGTTTTGTTTGGTTGCTGTTTGCCGTGGCTCGTTACACTTCACTGGCTGCGCCAACATTGACAGAGATGCGATAATCGCTTCATTCAAGCCATAAGCCTTAAAGCGGCCACTGCAGCCCGCCCGCGCGTGTAGGCAGCGCAGCCAGCTGATGAGCTGGCTGGCAACTGGGCGAATTTTTTCACACACGAGCTTAGCCACGAGTGAAGCTGTTGCACCGTTGGCCGAATATCCCATTCACCTGTTCAGGTATTTAGGTATTTCATCTATTATAGCTAGCTTGACTTGGGTTTTGTTTTGAATTTTCCTTTGCTCTCCTTTTTTTTTTGTTATTTACCTTTTTCCACCTGTTATCGCTTGCTTACTCTCTCGTTGATTGGGTTTTTAGAAAAGGTTGCCACACACACATTAGGGAAGCCCCCTAATGTAGTTGATGGTAAAATGAAGTCGTCGTCTATTTATAGCCTTTTATTACAGCTAATCTATGCAGCTAGTCTTTATTTAGATATTGATATGGATATGTAAATTGTAGAAATTTTC
This sequence comes from Drosophila pegasa, assembly GCA_035046225.1. Lineage (NCBI taxonomy): Eukaryota > Metazoa > Arthropoda > Insecta > Diptera > Drosophilidae > Drosophila > Drosophila pegasa. The sequence goes on along the minus strand of JAWNOD010000178.1, from coordinate 478,517 downwards.
TTTGTCTGCAATTGCAATCAATATATTATATATTTTTTTATAAATAGATATCGCTATAATATATATGGAAATTATAGAAATTTCAATCAATTGTCTAGGCAATTACGAGCTCTGCAACAGTTGCGCCACTTGGCCTTTCATTAACATATTTAATTTTGAGCCTGTGGAAATTTATGCTAACGCCGGCAGATGTATAAAAATAAAGTGTCGCATCAGTCAATATGGGGCTGGAGACTTGAGTGGACCCCAACGCGCCGGATTAAGTCGCCAGACAGAGGCTGTTAAATGTGCGCAGCTGGCGCTTAAAGCCAGCTCGATTTACATAAGACGTCGGGGCGACGCAACAAGGTGAGGCCTGGCCCATTCTTTGAGCACTTCCGCTTAAGCCCTTCCCCACGCGCATATCGATGGGGATTTGCTTTAGGCAGACGCCATTTATGTGATTGCAATATTCGCAAGCTCAGGAGACAAAAACATCCACTCACACAGCAGATATCAGCGCGACTACAGGATGCTGCGGCTGCCGTTGCATCTAATACAATAAAAGCGTTCGCATTCAAAGAGGGCTCATTGAAAAGTATGAAAAGTATTCGAAGAATGAATAAACCATAAGAGCATAAGGAATCTTTAGTCAAAGTGGTGTGTGCTTAAGGGAGGCTTTGAATGCGGTGCGTCTTTAGTTTAGTTTAGTCTTTTGGGGGTTGCCAGAGGGAGGAAGAGATTAAATTTTGGGCCGACTTATGTAGAGTATGGCTGAGATATGTGTGAAAGGCATGTGTAAATAGTCTTATATGTGAGAATCCATTTTTAGAGTTCATTGAGCTTAAGCTTGAGGAAGTTTTTGTATAATGTGGACTTTATATTTTGTTTAGCCTTTTAGGATTGTCAGAAGAAGAAATACAGAACATTTTCGGCTAGAATATATAGTATACCATTTTTTAAAGATATATGTAATCTGACATAAATCTTTTCAGTTCATTGAGTACATTGAGTTAAAAAACAATCTTTGGATAATGTGGATCTTCTTCTGTTTTCTGCAGCTTTTTCAAGTTGGAAAAGAAAGCATTTTGGCTTGATATTGTGGAAATTGTCTAAGATATATGTAAATAGTAACTAGAATCAATTTTTTTTGATTATTTCAGACTATTAATGTAGAGATATGACATGTATAATTAGCTGATATGCTACGAAGACTTCTTCATTTTAGAGTTTGAATGTCTTCTTTATTAAAATATTTTATTAATTTATTAATTATACATTTATTATTATATAATTATTATTATATAATTATTGTTATATAATTTTTATTATATAATTATTATTATATAATTTTTATTATATAATTATTATTATATAATTATAATTATAAATTATTATCTGATCCAGAATCATACTCAAATGCATTTCTAAGCCCACTCACAGCTTTCCCTTGCCATATAAAATACTTTCATAATTTCTCCTCATACTAAGTTTTGCCTTCATTAGACAATCAATTCTAGCTTCTCATAACAATTTCTCTGCTTAGACAATCAATGCCACTCCTCTCATACCAACTTCTCTTTACATACATATCTCTTGTCATTTAATTAAGTGTGCTCACCTCAAGTCTGCTTGCCTTACCCATCTATCAATTCCAGCCTTTCAAGCATTTCTTCTCTGCTTAGACTTTTAATTATCGCTTCTCATATCACACCAAGTCTGCTTGCCTTACCCATCTATCAATTCCAGCCTTTCATGCACTTCTTCTCTGTTTAGACTTTTAATTCTCGCTTCTCTTATCAACTTCTCTGCCTGCACAATGAATTCGTGCCTTCTCTCTATGTTTTCTTTGTTATTTACTTAACTTTTGGCATCACATTCAAAGTCCCTGTCTAAAACGCATTCCGTTTATATTTGCCTTAGTTTTTGAATTGCATTTAAAGCTATTCGGTTTGGCAGGCATCTTAAAGCTCGCCTGTTGCAGGCAAACTATTCTTGCGCGACTCGTGCGACTGTCAGCTGGCTACTTGAGCATGGCCATGGCTCAGTCATAGCCGTGGCTGCTGGCCAGCAGGCAGAGTCCACGCCACGGCTCGTTTATGTTGCTCAATTTGGCTTTGCAGCTCGTCGTTGTCGTCGTCGTTGTTGTTGGTCGCCCCCGCCCAGGGTTGTTGCATATATAATTTGGTGTGTTTGTTGTGGCGCTTGCCCCCTTTGCTTCAGTCATGCATTTTTCTTTCAGCACTGTCATATTGTTATATGAAGTGGAAAAATGGCAAAGTTCTGCTCGCTGGCTTCTTCGACTGTCGAATGGCTTTAATTTGGCTTGCACAACATGCCGCATGCACTCTGCATTGCCATGGCCATTGCCAAAATAGTTGGCCCTCGCTCGGCTATGGATACGGCAGGGCAAGGGCCAAACTATTTTCATTTGCGAGTCGAGCGCCAACTGGTCGGTCGAGTCTGTTTTTTGGGGGTCAAGTCGATGCGTGCGGCCCAATAAAAACTTTCGGCCTGTTGAGACTCAAAAGCCGCAGAGAAGTTGAAAACTTTGCGGTGATTCGCTGCATATTGACCAATCAAACTAAATTGAATTGAATTCAATTGAAGGCGCAAAGAGCTGCCAACTATTTAAAAACAATTTTCGGCAAAACTGTGTGAAAAAATAAAATAAAATAAATGGAAAATAAAAGAAAAAAGTAAACGCGAATTGCATTTTAGAAGGGTTTTCGCTTTGATTTCATTGCGGTTGCCTTTTCAAAATTTAATTGCGAAAACCTTTTTTTTTTTGGAGTGGACGGATGAAGTGTTTACCCAACGCGCAGTTTTCCTGGTCGCATTTAATTGCGCCGCGTAAAGGAGCAGAAAGAAGCAGAAAATCTTTTTATTGTTGGCAAATCCAATCAGGCAAATAACCCGCAGAATGCGTGGGTCGAAAGCCTTTTGTTATATTCCCTCAACATTTTCCAACTCTCCCTCATTTTTAATATATTTGCATTAGGTTTTGTTTGCTTTTAATACAACTTTTGCAGCGAGCTTTTAATAATATTCCTAAACATAATATTCAATATATTCAAATTACGCAAATTCCACGCGATCTCTCACTCTCCCACTCTCCCTCTCTCTCTCCCTCTGTCTGTCTCTCGTCTTTGACTTGTTGTGCCTTTGGCCTTCTCATAACATTCAACAATATGCACAAGGTGGGCACGTGGCAGACGGACGCGGGCGCGCTGCAAGGGGTCGAAAGCAGTTATTATGCTTTGGCCATGGCTTAGCCTGGCTAAGCGAGTTGGTAATGCGCGAGCTGCGGTCGTGATTTATGTTCGCCAAAGCAAATTACGACTGAACAATAAAAGGTTGGCGGTAGCAAAAAAGCCAAACAGCTGGGTAAACTTCACAAGGACTCGAATGAAAAGCGCTCGAAGAAAACGGAGAAAACGAAACAAACAAAGCCACAAAGAATTAATGCGAATTTAAAATCTCAGCGGGCTGAGTATCTTTGAGAATTACTGGGCAACCGCAGACGGCAGACGAGAGACGGCAGACGGACTGAATTTTGACAATCAAACTCATTTCGTTTTAATTGAATTGTAATACGATATTTAATTGCAGGATAATTGCGAGTAGAACGTGCAACGAGAGCAGAGAGAGAGATCAAACATTGAGCCAAGCAGAAGAGATTACGCAACGAGAGAGTCGCAAAGTTAAACGAACGTAATTAAGCAGCTTTTAATTCCAGCTTTGTCTTTCTTCTTTTACTCTACATAGAGCTTAGCGCGTTTCTCTCTTTGCACTTTGATTGGAAATGATTTTTGCTTTATAATTAATTGTAAGCTGAAGACATTTCTTAAGGTTTTCATTGAGATTTATGTTTCAAGCTGTATTTGGTGTGGCAAAATTTTTAAAGTATATTATATTATAATAAATAAAAATATTTAAAAAAAAATAAATAAATATATATTATAAGAAATAAATATATTCTAAAAAAAAAAAACATATAAATAAATAAAAAATATATTATATTGTAATAATACATATTATATTATAATAAATAAAAATATATAAAAAAAAAGTAAATATATATTATAAGAAATAAATATATTATAAAAATAAATAAACATATAATTATATATATACATATATTATATTATAATAAATAAAAATATAAAAAATAAATAAATAAATATATGTTATAAGAAATAAATACATTTAAAAAAAATAATACCTGTAATACATATAAATAAATAAAAAATATATTATATTATAATATTATATAAATATTTTAATAAATGTATACATATCGAATTGGTTTGCGTCTTTGCTAATCTGTTCCCATTTCAGGTTTCTGTCGTCTAATTCTTACTCGGGGAGAGAGAGAGAAAAAGAGACAAAGGCAGCTGTGGCTAAACGTTCTTTCGGGAGCTGCTGAGTGAGAGAGAGAGAGAGAGAGAGAGAGAGAGAGAGAGCACGATAGCTGCATTCGAGCAGGTCTGTTATGCAGCGACTACAAATTGTCATTCTGGAAGAAGTCATTGCGAGGGACGGTTTACTCGACGGGAGCTCGTGCTGCGAAAATAAAAAAAAATTATAATGCAAGGGTTAGCTTAACACGAACTTGACATATATTAAAAATGAACAAATAATTATGAGCAGTGCTTGAGCTGTTGCACGAACTCGAGCTTAAGATTTCTGATAATGGGTGAAACATGGCTCCATCATCTCGCACTGTGATCAAAATGTTTGTCATCTGTGTGGACTGAACGTGAACTGAGAGAGAAAGAGAGAGAGAGAGAGAGAGAGAGAGAGAGAGAGAGAGAGAGCAAAGACACAAAATTTTGTCAAAGAAAAATTCTAAAGACTAACACAGAGAATACCCATCATGAAATATTGGGAATCATTACAGCACGATTTAAAGATAAAGAGAAAATGCTGAAACAATGCTTTAAACTGGCGCATCAGAGCAGCATTTAAATCTCTAAGAGATCTCCTTTTTGTTTATATAACAACTTAAACTATTCAATTTCATATAGTTCATAAACTGCTGCCCCTTTTCAGCTGGCAATCACATCGTGGCGAGTTAATCACATTTATCTGTGTGCTGTGTAATAAAGGCGAGCGAGGCATTAAATATTAATTAGTGACGCCTCTTTAAGCAGAACAGCCAATTAAATGTGTAACAATCGCACAGTGGATTGCGCAATTTCGAGCGGCCCTCAAGAGTTGCGAGTTGATTAACCACCGAGTGGCATATATGATATCGGAAATCCGTTTTGGCTCTGGCCCTGGCGCTGGCCATGTCTGTATTTGTGTTGCGAACACTAATTGGAATGTCATGGAGTTTTAGCCGGTTACGTAGCGGAAATAAATGCACATGAAACGCAATTAATTTGTTGCGAAAAATTTGATTAATAATTTCAGGCGGAGTGCGGAGTGCGAGGCGCACAGTTGCCCGTAAATGGCGCAATTTGAAAATGCATTATCCGTGCGGTTGTGTCCCGGTGTGTGTGTGTGTGTGGAGCAGACGTGAGCAGACCCGGACACTGGCCGCACTTGTCCGAAACAGAAGCGGCCAAAGCAAACCGAAAACCCAACCAGAAAGCCAAAAACCAATTTTTAGCGTTTCTGGCTCTTGTTTAATTCAATTGTGGTTCGCCTTTTTTTTTTCTACTTCTCTTCTCACCTTTTATTTTGTGGCCATCAAATCAGGTGAGAGTGGCGTCAGAAATGTAATGGTCACTCGCTCGCATTCGCATGCCTTGCACGTTTTTAATATGGCACTGCAGATGGTTTTCACAGTAATGTTTGATGGCCATTGAAGTGGCCGCAAATCGCGTCATTTGAGCCCGAGCTCTTCAGCCGTATTTAATAATTAAATGCAAACACGATGTGTAAATGGAAACTGTTTAAATTTTGACGGCCTTTCATATTGCGGATTTAATCGAAATTGATATCTCGTTAAGCGGCTGTGAAAATGAACCGCAAATATAAAACTAATTTAGAAATAAATTAGTTGATGGCCAAATAGATTTAGGCTCCAAATGCCAATTAGCCAATTGATATGTTATTATTGATTGCCATGCGATTAAAATAATAATTGCTCGCCGAATTTTAATTGCAATTTGCAGTGACGCGAAATTTGAGCTCTAAGCGGGATTTAAATAAATTTCAGATTTATCTGTACTGGAGATTTAATTATATTCCAGATTTGTTTGCATTAGAGTTTTTTATTTTATTTTATATTTGTTCTAGACTTCTACTCGAGATTTAACTAAATTTGAGAATTTTCTGTATTGTATGTATGCATTATTTTTTGTATATCTTCTAGACTCTTAGCTTCTACTCGAGACTTAACTAAATTATTTGCATTGGAGATTTATTTATTATATATTTTTTTTAAAGATTTTTTTAAATTTTTACTTTTTTTCTTGGCTCTAAAATGTTACTGTAAATTTCCAGATTTATTTGCATTCAAGATTTTGTATATTTCTATATTTCTTCTTGACCCTAAACTCCTACTCGAGATTTAAATAAATTTGAAATTTATCTGTATTGGAGACTTAACTATATTCCAGATTAATCTGCACTCAAGATTTTTTTATATTTCTAAATTTTTCCTTGACTCTTAACTTCTACTCGAAATTTAACTATATTCCAGATTTATCTGAGGTTGAGATTTTTTTATATTTCTTAAATTTTTCCTTGACTTTTAACTTCTCGAGATTCAACTAAATTCACGATTTATCTATATTGGAAATTTAACTCCCAATATATTCCAGATATATTCTGCACTCTCTTTTCTAAATTTCTTCTTGACTCTTAACTTCTACTCTCAACTTTCTCTGCTTTCTCTACTTGTCTCCATTCACCTCATTATTGCATCATTTGCGTAAGCGTAAGCAGCTTTACTTCTGCATAGTTTGAGCTTGGCACAATGCACGTGCTGTGGCAGCGCGACATGCAAATGACACACCATTATCCCTAGCAGCAACGGCAACAGCAGCAGCCACAATAAAAGACATTAACAACAATATCTACAATGCCAGCAGCTGCAGCGACTCTTCTCTTCTCCTGCCAAAGATGCGGCTGAGATGCGCTCGCTTGCCACGACTTTTTGTTAGCCCTAATGGCTTTTAATTGTTTTATGAAATTGCGAAAAATGTCGCACTCCAATAACAACAGCGACGGCGGCAAAGAAAATCACTTTTTTCCTTGTATGATAAAAGGGCAGCCAGCATGGCGTATGCGCAATATAACGCATACGCCCCGTTGCACGTCGAGTGCAATGCACGCAGCAGCCGCGAGCTGGGGCGAGGCTGCTGCTTGTATTTTATAAACCAGCTGCGTTGACATTTATTGCCACATTTCGCACAGGCCGGCACCGGCACAGGCACAGGCCAAAAAACGCTCGCAAATTTACCTTTTGCCGCGGCCAACAGCGAAGCAATTAATTCGAGGTGTTTATGGGAGGCCAGCCAAGCGGATTATTGTGTTTTGAAAACAAACTTGCAGCAGTAGGTCAAGTAGCAGCAGCCCAGGCACAGCCAGCCAGCAGCTACTTAGCCGTCAAGTTTACCGCATAGCGCAAGTTTAATTGGTGTTTTTGTGCTTTTGCGACTTTTTGTGCACTCGAACTAAGTATTTTTTGCTTGCTGTTGACTTTTTTCATTTTTCCTACTTTTCATTTCTTTTCTGGTTTCTTGGAAAGAATAATTACAATCAGCATTCAAAAGCAAATCAAACTTTGCAGCCGCCTGACGTAAAATATTTCTTTCTCTTAAATATTTCGCCCGCACTGCTTTATCGACTCGAGCAATTTCGTTTGCTCTTTAGCTGACTTGCTCGCGCTCGCTCTCACACTCTCTCTTTGTCCCTCTCCCTCTTTATCTTGTTCTGCGTGAAACAAAGATTGGTAGGCATAGAAATGATATTTCTCGTTGACTAGGTCAAGATACTAACTCAGTTTAGTTCCTGGAAATTTCTTGGCGTAATTTTCTAGTTTACTTTTAGTTCAATTTAAATCAGATATTTCAGGTGTTTGACTGAATGAAAATAGATGAAAAGCTGTGTATATATAAATGATATTTAAATTTGTAGTGATGATGTCTTATGTGATATGTGCGAGAGAGGGAGTGAGATAGCGGGAGGTAGATAGAGAGGCAGGCCAATGTAAACAAATTAGATATATAGATAGATTTTATAATCTTTATATGAAGAGTTGCTGCTGCTCAGCCGATAGAACTTTTATTTATCGATGCAAACAGTGTAACAGAGTGAAGAAAAATTGATTGCAATTATAATCAATTTTTAAGAGGGAGACAGATCCAGATAGAAAGGCAGCCCAATGCATACAAATCATATAAATCATAGACAGACCTATAATTTATTCATACTTTATATGAAGAGATGTTGCTATAAGCTCATATAACTAACTCTCTTTACTTATGCAGACTGTTTACAGAGTATTTATTAATTTATTAATGAATGTTTATAAATTTAGCTTAGCTTTGTATACTAGTTTTGAATTATATGAGAAAGAAAGACAAAGAGAGACAGAGAGGGAAAGAGAGAGAAAGACAGAGAAATGATAATTAAGCCAGACAGATATAGAGAGTCTCCATAAATTATATGAAGAGATGCAGCTACTAGCCCAACTGCCAACTTCCATTCCTCAGTCTGAAGAAAGATATAGAGTTTAAAAAGAATTTATATGTATAAAAAATATTATTAAAAAAATGTTTATATATTTTACATCATTTATTGTTTATGTGAAAAAGAGAGGGAGTTGTCCAGGCTGTTCAATTGACTCTTAAAAAAATAATAAACCCAGACATACAGCTAGTTTGTCAATAATCTGTCCCATCAAATTCCCTACAGCCCATTCACACTCGATTACGGAACGTATCGAAAAGAAATGTTTATTCAAATAGCTCAATTCGCTTCCATTAATTCTGTTATCTGTCGTCGCTGCAGGCTATTTGCCTAATGTATTTTCATTTGCAGTCGGTTCGCCGTCGAGGATGGGCAGCTGCTCAATGTTAATTGCAGAATTTTTGGTGTCGATCGGGCACAATGCGGGCAGCCTCTGTCAGCCATTCACATAATGAAGCGTATCGATTGCTGGACGACTTGGCGCAATGGCGCAGAGTCGAGCTTAGCTGGCTCTAATTGCAGGCATTAAGCTTTAATATATGCGAGCTGCGATTCCTTTTTTGCTACATTTGACAGGCAGCTGCTGGACAGCCAGACAGTCGGCGAGTGTGACAAACAGCTGCCTGACTGCTTGACTGACATTGAGAGTGTTTTTTCTCCTTTGGCTGCTGACAAACGGGCGAGAAACAAGGAAACGGACGGATGGCGCACAGCGTCGTAGGAAAAAGTATCTGTTATTATGATTGTTTAGTGCTGTCGCCGGAAATTTCATTCAAGTGGAATGCAGTCAGGGCAGCAAGGACAACAGCGAGAACAAGAAGAAAAACACGAGCAGCAACTGCAGGCGACAAAAGTGAAGCGTTTACCCAAGCAAAGCGAGGCCCTGACAATAATAACTTATGCTCGAATCCCAAAGGGAGCCCGAATGAAGGGAACAACAAAAGGAGCAGCACAAAAAAAGGAGCCAACAAAATATGAAATCTTCTGACAATTCGCCAAACAAATGCACTGCACAGCGAGATGAACGAAGCTATGCATCTGAATATCTGAATAGCTGAACGAGTGAATGTAGTTGCTGCTGCTGCTGCTGTTGCTGCGTCGTCAAGCAGCTGCCATGAAATGTTGCTTTGCATATTTCATGGCGCTCGTTTTTGTGCAATTGCCTGAAATACAACATTAACTCATACAACATGCAGCGGCTCTGGGGGGACTTGCAGCAGCTCAACAACTTGCCTCAGCCACATGCTCATGTGGCGCTCATATGAGCGTCCCGCTCGCTCGCTCGCTGCGCCCACTTCGTCAGTGTCTTTTGGCGTAATTTTGTTTGCTGTAACAGTTTAATCATTGACATTATACGCACGAGCATCAATCAGCGTTGTTTTTTCTGCTCCTCCTGTTTGCCGAGCATTGAGGATTGAGAGAGAGCTCAAAGAATGCAGTGGCAGCGCCCTGCCCCTCCACTCGGTACAGCATTATATTCATGTTTACATGCATAAAGCTGCCGGGGGGCAAATTGTAAATTGTAAATTGTGAAAACAAAGAGAAAATCCAAGAAAGAAAAGCTTGTCATATGTAGATTTCAGACGCTCGCATACATAATTTAGATTGAGAAACAAGAAGCGTTTCTATATAGCTGAAAAATGGATATAGAGGGTGTTTCTTTCTGGAGTTGAGGCTGTTGAAATTATAATAAAATATAGAATAAATTTTTTGTATATAAGAAATTTAATTTGTTGGAAAGAAAATGTTATGACATTAATGTTTATAAGACTTATTGTGTTATACAAATTTTTGTAGTCGTGACCTTACTGGTTTTTGCAGACTTACGTACCAATAACTGTTTCAGCCCTTCAAGCATTAATTCTTTGTGATGGTATATAAAATTTAAATAATTTGCATGGTGGAGTAAAAGTAAATAAAAATAAAATGTCTAGGCCAACTCAACGTAAATCAGCTAACAACTTTTAAATTAGTTGTCGAATATAGTAATGTTGCTTACTCAAAGTTGTAAGCCTCTAAAATAAACAAGCTTTATATCTCAAAAAAAAAGGTGATAGAATTTTATCTTATAAAAATCTGTTCCTTACAAGCTCAAATAAATACATCCCGAACTCAATCTTCCATCTAATACATAAATACACATATTTCTTAGCAAATACTAATATATATCCCAATTAAACAATATTTTTCTTTACTTCCCTAACCCAGCTCTTAATCACTTCAATCCTTGTCAAATTCGATTCACCTCACAAACTTTTCTGGCAGCTCTCGCCAATTGCGCAGCAAGTGAAACAATGTATGAATAAAAGTATTAATTATGTATACTGGTAAAATACGTGCAAATTAATGTCTGTGTATTTTTCATGCATATATGTTACGGCGAAGGAAAATACGAATTTGCCCGCTCGACTGAAGACGGGCGACGGCAAGGCAAGAGGCAAATGTATGCGAAGTATGCCACGAGCTCTGCTCACCGAATTTATTGTATTTAAGCGCGAGCAGAAGTGGCTCGAGTCGAAGACAAATATTTAATGCAGCTCAACTGGAATGTGACAGGGTATTAATTAAAGTGCTGCTCATTAACGCGGCTAACAAGAGGTGAGTTGACTTCGGCTGCCTTTTGTGTTGTTCTCTGCACTTGATCAGCGCTGCGCTCTGTCAAACATGATTTATACAGAATATTTACTCTCTCTCTCCCACACTCCCCCCCCTCTCTGTCTGTCTTTGTCTTGTTTTTCATTTCAGTAACCACGTAAAACTTTACATAATATTATGCAGCGCTGCTCACATGTGCATGCACGTTGTTCGCCTGTTCGCCTGCTCAGCTGCTGTGGCTTGTAATCACTTTTAATGAAATGCCAACGCGGCGTATGCGCAACGCAAAGATTAAAGACACCGAGTGTCAACACACAACTGGCCAGCAGCAGCAGCAGCAGCTATAGCGGCACTTTAATAGGCAACTGAAAAAAATATGTAATTTACTGAAATTATATAGTGAAATTTCTATTTATGAGAGGTGGAAGAGAAATGAGAGTGCAGCCAGGCATTTATATTAAACTGCGTTGCCAAGGCGCGCGCAACTTGAAAGACTTTTTTTTTTATAGGCAACTCAACTTTGAATTAAGACAACGTTTCCACATAATCATTAAAACAAAAAGTGAACTTATTTAACTTGACTGTGTATAAATCAAGTAAAAATATTGCAGTCGAGCGTTAATGACTGCTTCATACTTATTCATCGTCTCAAGGCTGATAGCTGCAAAACTTTGGCAAATATGTTTCTTTTTTCGATTTGCCATGAACTCAAGCAGCTTATATATACTTTTAGTGAATTAAAAATGAAGAGTTTAATATTAACTTAGATGTTACAGTAAAATTGTTATAGATAATATTTTATTTATTTTATTTTCATTTTTTCATGCCTTTGGGTGGCTAGTGGAAGTAGACATAAAAATGATTGGCCAATCCTTAGCAAGGGGTCTACAGAAATATAGTAAATAAAATATATTGTTTGCTTTCAGCTCCAAAATAGTGAGAATTACAGGTTAATTTCGATAGGATACAGCCTCCAAGGAGTGTAAAAGTAATATAAATATGGTTTATAAATCCGTACTTTACTTATTTTTACTCATATATATATTTCAAATGTATATAATTTTTTAAATTCGTATTTTACTCTTTTTTACTCATATATATATACCAGTATTGATTGAAATATATTAGCAATTGTCCAAATATATACGGTGTATATAGTCATAACTGCCTTTAGTCATATCTGATTTGATATGCCTCGAATAGAGTAATAGTAATACAATATAGACATATCATAGGCAATCTATAGAAGATTTTAAACTCAAAGACTTGACAAGCTAAATACTAAGACTGAAAGCTACAGTTTTACCCCATTTGCCGCGCCTCCAAATTAACAAAACTTGGTCTGTCAATGCGAGTAGCTTCAAATTCAAAGTCTCTAGCACTTTAACTACTTTAATTAAGAGCACAGCCGTATCATGAAAATCTTGACAATTTATAAGACCAGACCATCCTCGAGTATCTATTCCAAATTTTCAAATTTTTAGGCATCAATAGGAGCAAAATGGTTTGCGTACATACGGACAAATGAACGGAGAGAAGAATGGAACGGACAATAAGTCCAATACACTCTATCATGATTCTAATGTATGAGCATAATAAATTAAATTATCACATCAATTAATAATTACACATCTCCTCATCTACACCACACACACCAATTTATCAAACAATTTAAATTTATGGCCAAAAGACTTCTACAAATTTCTTATGTGGTCACATTAAAAGCCACAAAGCGTTTGGCTTAGACTGCCATAAAAACAGACTTTTTAAAGTCATATTCCGGCAGAGCAGCTCAAATTTGAGCAAGAATAACAAACGCAGGCAAAAGTCGAGAAATTTGTGCTAGCAGGAAAGGCCTCGCTTCCTCGACTTCCTCGACTGTCCATTCTCTAGTTTGTTGTTCTTCTTGTTCTGGCCATGTTGACGAACGCACTCACTACATTTTCACATCAGCCAGTGGGGCGCCTGGCTCATTAATCGTGTCCTGTGCGTTGTCATTGTCATTACCATTTCGCTCGTTTTGGAAAAAGGCGCACGCCCTCGAGCACAAAGAAACATTTGTCTTGCCGCTCGGGCAGCAACAATTTTTATATCGAAATAAAACAAATTGTGGAAATTTAAGTGACGCCCCCCCCCCCCCCACTCCTATTATTTCGGTGTGCGTGCCTCTTCATTTTGTTTGCAAATGACTTCTTATCCATCTATTTATTATGCGGCCCAATCGAAATGTCATTTGTTACTTAATGCGAGAAGTCGTTCAACTTTAAAGCCCTAATGGAGCCACGTTATGGGGCCACGTCGGGGCCGGCAGCACTTGATGTGCTTAATATAACTTAATTGGTGTCGCTTGCAACACATGTGGGGCGCCATTAAAATCAAAGCCACGCTTAAGGCAATAGCCGCTGCCTGCCACGCCCCCCGCCGCCTCAAATGACTGCTGTTAATATTGATGTGACCTTCTCTATCTCTCCCTCACTCCTGCCCTCTCTCTCTCTTACTCTCTGACAAGACATTTGTCATATGCAAAATGTATGGCCACTCGGACGCATTTGATGGCTTTGTGACATATTTGCTGGCCTGTTGTGGTCAGCTCTTTGACTTCGTCACCTGACGCCGGCAGAAAAAAATCGTATTTGCCAGCAGAGAATCATAGGTGGTAAAAATGAGATATATAGACACATATATGTGGTTGCAAATGGCAGCAATTTGAGGCTTTAAGTGGCTTTCGTGATGGGAGCTCGCTTTGAAGGCATATCAATTTAAGGCTCTTCATATATATGCAACCTGAGAGGAAGGTAGAGAATAAATAAATTTAAGATATATTTTTTTTAAATTTAAATGAAAATATTAGCAAAACTTTTGTATAGATTAAATATGAATATAATGTATATAATATAAATGAATAAGAAATATAATTATATATGAATATAAATATAATTATATAGAATATAAATATAAGTAATTAAAAAGTTCCATAGCTGCAGCCAAGGTAACTTTTTTTAGGTTTTTCCTAATTTGAGCTTAATATATTCTATAATTTATAGAAAACTAACAGTCTTTTCTCTTCCTTTAACAATTATGACTGCACTATCAAAATAATATATATATATATATACATATATAATATATATACACCGCATTTTTTCGTAAAGTTTTCGTAACTTAATGCAAATACAAGCTCAAGATTGCAGATAAATAATAATAATAATATTCTTTAGAGGTGCACGGCTTTGAGCTGCTGGCACAGCTCTCTCTGGCAATATCTAAGGCCGATTTCTTTTAAAGTTGGCTTGAAATTTGGAAATTTCTCAAACTTGTATCAAATTTTTGGCTCTCTTGGTTAAGCTTATAGTGCAATTCATCCATTTATAGCGTACATAAATTTATGATTTATGTGCTTTCAGTCATTTAAAGCTTTTGATACAAATTTCATATTTATTTGAGTTTAAAATATAATTTATTACATTTTTCTATCTAATAAAATAAAAGTTTTTGATATAAAATATGATATATATTAAATTTTTTATATGTTTAAAGTAAAGTAAAATAACGCTTAAAATATGCATTTCACTTAATTTTCATATTGAGTTGACAGAGCTTATGTTAATTGCAAATAAACAACATTAATTGTTGCAGATCTGTTCACTCTGGAGCATCTGCAATATGTCGACAGCCAGACTCTGGAGAGGTATGACAACCAGAGTCGCCTGTTTAGCATTCTCTCATACTAATATATATCTATGTGTAAGTTATATGTATGCATGTTTTGCCAAGGCAGAGCACGATGTGAAGGAGCATCGAAGTAAGAGCTGCTTCGCTATTCGAACGATGAACCAATTTTAATTCATACCAAATACGATCGGCAGCTCAGCATGATCGAGCCGAAGCGCCTAGAGAACGAAATAAGGTGATAAAAAAAGAGAGAATGATTATATGGTTGAACTCTATCTCTTTACAAAATATATAAATTCATGAAGCTAACTTTAGCTCTAAAATAAAAATGCTAGAGCTGCTTGCTGAGCCGAAGAAAAAATGCAAATAAATATTATTATTTATCATAATTCACAAATTCATCATATTATTTACATATGCTAACAACAAAGTCTTGTTAAATCTATTTTTATGAATTGTTTATATACAAATGTCTAAGACTTGTCATAGAAAAACATCGATTGGAGTAGAAGTTATTGTCAGGCATTGTCTCTTCACCTACTACGCACTATTCAAGAGCATTTTGCTCTGGCTTGTCTTGCTGCTGTGATATATATATGATATATATGTATATACATTCGTATATATATATCACAATGTGACACGCAATTTGCTAACGAAATTGTCATAACATGGCTGTAACAGCTTAAGCCATATGGAAGCCGCAAAAAGTTGGCCGCACCACAACTGGCGAATTTTTGCCAGCCTCGCCCAGGCCCAGGAGCCCAAAAGGGCGCAGAAAAAGTTTTGTGTTCACTTTTCGGGCGTAATTTGGCCAATTGAATTTGTATTGGCCCCGTTCAAGTTAATATGTGTGTGCGCCAAATGCCTAGCCCTTTGCCAGCGCTTCGCATTTCCTATAACTGTGAGTGTGTGTGGTGCGTGTGTGTGTGGGTGTGTGTGTGTGGTGCGTGCGTGTTTGTGGTTTAACACCAGAGCTATTCAATAGCTACCCACGACGAGCCTTGGGACAGCACTTTGAGGCAACTCTGGCCGCGGCATGCCTCAACATGTCAAAGCAATGGGGCAAAGAGCAGAAGTCAGCCCTCTCTGGTGGGGCGTTGGGGCGGCAGCTGCCTTAACTACTTTTATTGGTTGCGGCTGTTGGTTTGGCTACTGGCGACTGTCAGTTATTTACTCAAAGCATTTCATTTACCAATTTTCTCCCAGCTTAAATCAGCGTTGCATGAAAATGACAACAACAGGCGGTGGGCAAGGGGAGGGTGGTTGGGGGGCGGGGAGCATGAGGCGGGCAGCAAACGCCAAGCAGCGAGTTCGTTGTAAAATGGCAGCAGCAAGATAAAATCCAATTAAAATAGCGTAGAACTTAATATAAAAAAGAGCTGAAGCAAATATCTAATTATTAGACTAGCGAATGCTCTGCAAAGGTATGTGAGAGAGGTGGAAGGTGAGAATGGGTGGAGATTTATATGGATAGTAGGTATTTAGAGATAAGTTCTATTATATATAAAGGCGTAGAAAAAGGTTGGAGAAGGAAAGTAAACGTATTTAGAATTAGATTTAAGGCAAACTTGGGGGTTGACAGAGATTGATATGATTCTAGAGATACAGTTATATAGTTATATAGTTATATTAGGGGTATTCAGTCAAAATTTTAATTATATATAAAAATATCTAAAAGAGCTTAAGAAAAGGAGCATTAATATTTTGAATTAAATTGAAGAAAGAGAAGCTTAGCTGGATATTGATTAATTTATATCTAGAGATATACTTTAAATATATGTCAAATTAGGGGTATTCAAATTTGGGGTATCTATATTATATAAAATCATATAAAATAGCTTGAGAAAGAAATTAAAAATATTTAAAATTTAATTCAAGGAAAGGAAAGTTAGGCTAGGTAAAGATTGAAGAAATAAATATGTGAATGTAATGTTCTATTAAGAAAAGGGTTAAATTGTTAATAAAATCGCATAAAAAAGATTTACAAAGGAAAGGAAACATAATTGAGTTAGATGCTATAAAGAGAAGTTTATGGTAGACAGAGATTTCTGGATTTGTGTATTCTTAAATATATTTCAATTAAATATATTTTATTTATTTATTTATTATACATAGAATCCTCTAATAAGATCTGAGAATGAAAGGAATGATATCTCATCCTGTCTCTCTCTCTCCCTCCTTTATCTCCTCATCAAATTCTAATAATTTGCTCACGCCAATTTATGAGATCCTCTTTCAACTGTCTCACCTCCATCAATATACCCACTCGCATACCCTACTCCAGCCCTGTTAAGGACATATAAAAAAGGTGCAGGAGCAGAGCAATTGCAATGCGGTTGAGAGTAAAACAAAGCATAAAATCTATTTGCAGCCGCCGGCTGGCAGAGGTAGACAACAAAGGTTTATGCCATGTAAATAACGACATCATAAATTTGGTTACGTGGGCATATATACATATATGGTATATACCTCGCGCATATCTCACCTACCGCCCACGCATATGGACCGGCAGCTAGTTCCGTTTTAGTAAACAATTTTTCGTGGGGGGCGAGGGGAGCAGGAGGAGCCCTGCGCGAGTTGTTACCATTTTCATGGCTTTTGAATTTGGGTTTTATTTTTTTTTGCCTGCCTTTTGTCATAAAAAACGCGACAACAATGCAGCTGGAGGCGGGGCAGAAGGCTTCGGCTTTTTTCTAGCCACTCGTCAGGGGAAATAAAAGTTACGTTGACACGGACACGGACAGTGCCAAGTGCTTTGGCCCCCAACCAACCAGCGGCTGCAGCTCAACCTGCTCGAAAGCCAGCAAAATCTCAGCTGCCGCATAGTTGCCGCTGCTGCTGCTGTTATCTGATTTTGCTGTGTTTTTTTTTTAAGGCAGCTGCAGCACTTAAGTTTGGCTGCTCAACTCCTCTTCAGCTCCACCGTAAAATGAGTTGCGTGTAAAATGTGTAAGAAATTAAAACGATTTGCAGTCGAATCAAGTCAAGTCCCGGGGCTAAAGAACTGCCACGGAAAGCTGAGCTGAGTGGAGCCAAAGCTGGCAGAGTAATACGAACTCCAACAATTGCAGCCGAGAGTCGTTTTCAAAGAGCACTTCTTAAGACGTTTAAAAAGGAGTTGAAATGAATTCAATTGTTGATTTTTTGCTGCTTGAGAGGATAAAAATAATAAATTGTTGAGTTGGCTCTGAATTTACTTTCCAATTACAATGATAATGCAGCTTTGTGAGGTGATTGAATCGTTAAAATAACTTAATAGTTTGAACCTATTAAATATGGAAATTTGAAATGAATTCTATTTAAAATTAATGACTAATGACTTTTTGTTAGTTTAATCTGTGTTGAGATATTATCGAAAAAAAAAAATAAAATAAAATAAAAGAAAAATAAATAAAAATAAAATAAAAATAAAATAAACATTAATATTTTCCAATAAGTCTATAACTATAAGCTAGATACTAAATATTATATAAATATTCGATATATTTAGGCTATTTATTTTATTAGGTATATCTATAAAAATATCTATAATATATTTGGCCAAAAGCAAGCTCAAAGTCATAAACATTTATTATGTTTCAAAGCTCGCCAAACAAATTTTATATAAATTCAGAATTAACATTTAAAGCCATTACAGAATCATATAACTTTTCTATGGCCTTGGATTAAAGTTTGAATGTGTAGAACATTTTTATTAGTCCAAAGAATTTTATTGAAGCAGATACATCAAAATGCTGAGCTGTTACAATTGAGCAGACTCGTTTATATAGTCAATCAAGCATTTACGTGGCTTTGGTGACTACCTTCTCAAGAAAGGATTCAGCTATTTACGATCTACTCCAATGTCACAATGTCATGTGCGTATCAAAACATATGAACAAATATTTGTTCCCTAAGCTCACATTACGGAAACCATGGCAGTAGACATAAGCACTTATATTAAAGAATTTTAAATAAATTGTGTCGCATTTCGCTGCTTCAAACAATCGAGCAGCAAAGATCGCTGCAACTCAAACATTTGGTCGTCGAGCTGCTCTGAGTATCACCCACCAATGGGTGGATGCTCAGAGCAGTTTAATATGAAAACATATTTTTTAGCTCACACATTTGAGTTGATGTCGCAGCTCAATCAGCTGACAGCAGCAAAGATCGCTGCAACTCCAACATTTGGTGCGTCGAGCCGCTCTAAGTATATGTTGCAGCTCAATCAGCTGAGAGCAGCATAGATCACAGCCCTTATTCATGTTCTACGACTCCCATCATACAAGCATTGCTTTGCCATCGAAGTTATTTGCATTGCTTAGAGAGTTTTGTGTGCAGCGCAGCTTCGGTTTGATCATGAGAGAGTGAGTGAGTGAGTGGCAATGAAAAGAGAGAATATGCAGAGCAGAGCAGAGCGTAGGCGGCATATGCTAAAGTGTTGCGTATGTATTGATAGAGGTTCGATCAGTTGAGCTGCGGCATGGCAGAGTCAGTGTGAAAGCAGATCTTGTGGAGGAAGGTTGTGTTTAATGGAGCAGAGGCAGAAATAAAAGAAATGAAATGGTGAGTGGCGAATGTGTCAAATTCTACGAAATAATATATTTATAATAAAGAATGATATACCCAAGAATAAATTGCAAGTAAATGTTAAGCAACAGAGTATATAGAAAACGTATTTGCTGCAAATATTTGCTGGAAATGAATGACTTTGATTGAAATGAAATCAAATTAAGCCCAATGTCAGTTGCTTCAGCTATAATAGACAAATGGCAGAGGAAGCAGAAAAATATAATTTAATCAATTCAACTCTTGATATAAATTGAGAAAGACAGACGCTTTTATTACGATTAAGTCAAAGCTTGTTAAAAAACAAAATATAAACAAGCTCAAGCTTTTTTTGTATTATATATTAAATAATTGAAAGTCTTTTAGCTTTGACTCCAACAGCTTATGCTAAAAGGTGCAACTAAAGCTTAGAAATTCTTTATTTATTTGTATTTTTATCTATTCAGCTTTTGACTTAAAGGTTATTTGCACTTTTAGCCAAAAGATGAGAAATATTTTTAAGAATTATAAACTGCAAATAATAAATAATTTCAGATATATAAAATTGACTTTATTCAATGCCGACGCAAGCAGCGAATGCTGTGCATTGCATTCAATGTTTTTAAAAATTTAATTGATCTATAATTTAATTAATTCAGTTTTTGATATGAATGCATATAGACAAAATCTTCTATAGAAGAGCAAAAATATTTTTTTTTTTCGTTTATTTATTTAATTATAATCTATCGTAGTTGACAATAAATAATTTTTATGAAGAGCAAAAATGTGTTTTAAAAATCTCAAAAATTTACAAAATATTAAATCATTTAAGTTTGATTTTTTTTACCTTCTACTCAAGCAGCAATACTTTGACGAGTGCAGACAAATTTGTCTTATATTAAATTTATTCAAAATATATATTATATACATATATATATTTATATATATTTATTTAACATTTTATTGGCCAACTATTTGTTGAGTGCAACACTTCCAATTTATATATATAAATACTTAGTTTATTATCAGCTTTGCAGTTTTGCGACTTGTCTGGGCTCGTTTACATTTCAGCATTTCAGCTGGGCTTGGCCAGTGCGCATTCCTAAGCCAATAGAAGCCACTTGAAAAATAGATTTAATTGAGATTTACAATGCAAGTTAGAGTGCCGGCCACAGTTGGGAAATTTGCTTGGAGCTGGAGCTGGAGCTGGAGTCAGCGCTGCGGCTGCCCCACAGGCTAAGCTCATAAATTTCAGCTGGTAAATCTTTCTGCAGCTCGAGGTGGGCGGGGCAAATGACCTGACCCAGTGCAAATCTGTTTTGGGCCTGCGACGATGTTTATTTGTTTTGCTTAAAGCTAAAATGCGTTTAAGTAGCCGACTTTTATGGCTCCAACCGTATATATATATACGTATATATATAATCGCATAAAATCGTATTCAACAGTTGCTGTCTGCCCTCATGAGTATTTGCAAATTCAGCGCATGTTGGCAAGGCCAAAAAGTGAATTGGATGGCAAAAATAGCCAGGCAGGCAACAATGCTGCTGGCTGGGCCCCAGCCCCAGCCCCAGCTAACGAGCTGAAGAGCGGCAAATGGCCGCACAGACTCAAGAGTGTGTGTGTGTGTGCGTGTTGGGGCTGTTGTTGAAATGATAAGCATGTGTGCAATTAAAATGAAAGCGTGCCTCCAGTGCTGTTCTCTCTCTCTGACTCTGACTGTGTCGGTGTCTGTGACAGGGGCAGCCGAAGGCAGCGCGACATTGTCCGGGCCACAAATGAAACAACAGCAGCAGCAGCAGCAACAGCCATGCCGCAACCCATGACAATAAAACAAATGTCGCCTATTTTACATAAACGCTGTCCTTGTTATTCTTGTTGCGCTTTTATGTGACCAACAAACAGCAGCAGAAAAAATGCGCAGGAAATGCGAGGATCTCCCTCGGCGGGCGCTGAGAACAGAGGCGTTGATTAAAAGGAGATTAAACGAATGAAATATGGCAACAAATCTACATATATTTAGCAACAAATAGAGCAAAAGGTGAAAGGTAAACTGAACAGATCGATGTGAATATATATAGATATCGATATATATTTTATATATTTAATTTCTTCCTTTTTATTAAAATTTTTCATTAATATTTAGCTCTTCTTCGCTCTTAATTTACCTCAATTTCTATTCAGCTCCCGCCTTTGCAATCCTCTTTTACTAAGACTGCTCTAAGCCCCTTTAATATTTGCGACCTGAACATTAAGAGCTCTACAGTCAGCAGAATTTAACCCATTTTTTCTCTCGCCATAAAAGCCATAAAAAGGAGCTGCAAATTAAAAAGGCATTAAATTTTGTTGCCGGCAACTCGCGAGGAGGCGGTCACGTGTGGCCACTTGATAGCGCCCGGAACTGCAGCATAAATTTGCAATTCCTGATGCCAATAATTAGTGCAGAGCTAGGACTAACTGGGAGCTTAAAGCCGCTTTGATTTTTCGGAGGGCGGCTCGGTCACTCGCAGAGTAAACAGTGCCCAACGAGGAGTGGCCAGGCTGGAGCTGGAGCTGGAGCTGAAGCTGGCGCTGTAAATGAGCAATTAGTCGTAATAAAAACATCAGAGCGCCGGCAGCAACTAACACTCAATGGCCCGGCACATGGTTGAGGACTAAGCGGCCCCAGCCCCTGCCCCACTCCTGCCCCGCCCCTTTCCACAGTGAAACGACGTGCACTTAATTCAAATTGCAAAAACTTAACCTCAACATGTGCGCAACCCAAACACACGCAGACACTTGGCATGTAGGGACAGCCTTTCCAGTCTTTACCCCTCGTCGTCCTCCTGCTCCTAGTCGGTTACACATAACACTTCCCCTTGCAGAGGCGCAAAATTAACACACAGTTATTCGAGACAGGCCCAGTAGCTGACAGCAACAGCAGCAGCAGCAGCAGCGGCAGCAAAAGCTAAGCTATGCAGCAAATGGCCGAGAAATGAATGAAAAACAAAATGAAAATGTTCCGGAAAGGATTTTTAAAGAAATTATTGGTTGAATAAATTTGTTTAAGAATATTAATAAATTTTAGAGAATTACTAACTTATCTTTGTTTATATATGCAGATAATATATATCGTTTATTTTTTATTATTTTTTAAAAAACTAAACGGAAAATGTACCGAATTTAATTTTTAAAAACATGAATATGTGTATAGATATAACTGTTAACACATTTTTTAGATAAAGAGATTCCTTATTTTGTTATTATTTTTTATTTAAATGAAAAACAAAACAAAAATGTTTCAATAGGTAATGAAAAGGCTATTATGCTTGAATAAGTATACAAAATTTGAAATAAATTATATTTCAATAATAAATTTGTAATTCGTATATATTATATTTTATAAATAATTAAGTATGCAAATTATAAATAAATTATATTTTAATAATAATTTTTTAATTCGTATATATATAGTTAATAATAACGCTTTATTTTATTTTAACCTTTTTTTTTACAACAAAATTAAAAATATTTACAAAATATTTAAAAAATAAATGAATTCTTGACTAAATAGATTTAAAAATATTCATAAATGGCAGATATTATATATTTTTTTATATTTTAATTAAATCTCAAACTAAAATAATCTAAAAAAATTTGTATTAAAATTATATATGCGTAGATAAAAATAATTAAAAATTGTTATAATTGAATATATCAATAATAATTGAATAATATTTTTTTTATTATTTTTAAATATTAATTTATTCCTTTCAAACTCCACATGAGCTTAAAATTTATTATATAATTTATTATAAAATTTAAAATGTATTATTATTATTAAAAAAATTCTCGTTTATTCAAAATAATGCTCAAAATATATATATGCAGACAGAAATAGTTTTCATTTCATTTTAACAAATTTATTTCATGTCTTCCGCTGTCAAATGAGCCTATCCTTTATCATAAAAATATTCTTAAAGGCTGCGATAATCTGTTTAAAAAATGTCTTCAATTCAAATTACAATTCAATTCATATTAACAGACCTTCCCCTTTTGCGAAATAGCCCCGAGTGTGTTTACTGGAATGGAATAAAAGCCAACAAAAAATAGAGGCTGTTGGCAAACGCAGCCTACGACGAGGAGCGCGTTGCCTGCCCTGTCAGCGGTTGGGCTGATGTACTGCCAGCACAGAGGCTGGCTGACAGACTGCCTGACAGACTACAAACCAACAAACCAACTAAAGGGCCAACAGCAACAACTGAAACAACAACATCTAACAGACTGTATGCAACTTCGTTTAGGCAGACAGATTGCAAAGTTTTTGCCTTTTGCCTACTTTTGGGCTGGGCTTGCTTTAAGCTCGCTCGCTTTATGTTATTTTTGTTGCTGTCGCTGTTGCTGTTGTTTAGCGTGGATTTCCGCTACGTTTTTTAGACGCCACCTGCTGCCATTTGTCAGTCTTTTGCCACACAGCTGGGGCTGGTTATTATTTTGACTGCATATATACAAATAAATAAAAAAATAAAGAATGAAAAAAAGATGGAGCACAGCAGGTTTATGAACTGTTTTTCATAGCTCGACTGCCTGGTTAGCTTGGGGGCCGTGTAGACGAGGCAACGTTCCATTTCCGGTTGCGCCCCAGCACATTTGGCATTGTCACGTCGTGCTATTTACATAAATAAATAAAGCTGAGCGAGCAGTGGCAGAGCATATAAATTCCGGATAAATATAATCTAAAGAAGGACGAGCCCGAACTTGACATTTTGGATGAAGACGCAGATACGCTGCACAGCTCCAGGCGGAGGTTGAGTGCGCTAAATATCTATTGGAAAATAGCTTTGTAATAATTGTTTGATTTGCCAAAATCAGCAACAGCAAAAAAATTATAATTTATATGCATAAAATAGCTTTAGTTGAGAGCGTGAGAGCGAGTTCACTTTGGGGCCGCCTGTGGCATGCAGAAGCTATCATTGCCGTCCGGAAGGAATTCATGCTGCGGCTGGCCGGGTGGCTTGTCATTTGTTTGTTTGCGACAGAACGGAAGTCGCCTGTTTGCTGGCGCTTTTACGTTGCGGCCTTTAAGTGTTTACGTGGCGTATTAGTAATAAACGTATTGTGCGGCACGGCACGTGGACTCTCTCTCGCTGCGGCTGCTGGCGCGCGTAAAAACAAATGTTTACAATGTGTTCCTCGCCGTAGGACAGGCCGGCGCATAAAGCGTAGATTTTTTACAGCTTGATTAAGGGCCGAGCCAAGGTCCCTGCGCAGTAAACAAGCCACGTCAAGTGGGGCGTCAACTGCAGGCACTTAATCAATCAAAGCTGCGAGCGAGCAGCGACCCGGCCAGAGCAGCTAGCTCCATAGTGTCCTTATTAGACATCGACTCGGCAACTGCTTGGGGTTAGTGCTCCACAGCCTATGCTTTTGGCAGCACAAATTATGGCTCGTTCAAGGACTCTGCCTGTGCCCTGACGGACTGATTGGGTCCCCTGTCGGCCATACTTCTAATGTACAGCCTCGACTCGCACAGACGCAGATACGTTACGTTGCGTATTTATATTTGTATTCGACTTGCAGGCACAATATGCCCACTGCCGTCTGCCCTCTGCCCTCTGCCCTCTGCCCTCTGTCAAATCCCCTGCTTAATGCAGCGCTGGCTTTCGTCCAGACCGCAAAGTCGCCCGGCTACTTAGTTGGTTTTATTGATAAGTCGCCGGCTTAGGGCCCTGACAATATGCTGCATTGCAGACTGTCAGGCGGTTTAAGTGCTTTAATACTCTATGATTATGGAGCATAGATAGAGAGTGGAATTCTCATATTTATATAAAATTAAATTAAATGGTAATTGTGTGCAGACGAGGCTGAGTTGGGTATTCCACTATTTTTTGATTGTTATCAATAGTTGAGTGGGATTTAAACGATTTAAGTAAGCATTTCATACTCAATGAACATATAAAAAAAAGACTTCATATTTATATAAAATTATATATAAGTTATATATAATTAATAGGGGCTCTAAGTAAGCATAGAATACTATTGTATATTATTTTAGAGAATAGAGACTCTTCATATTTATAATTATATAAAAAATATTATTATATTTAAAATTATATATAAAATTAAATTAAATAGAATTTGTGTTCAGCTCAGACTTAGTTGAAGTTATAGAAAATAGACTTCATATTTATATAATATATTTAAAATATATATAAAATTAAATGATATTGAATTTGAGTTCAGGCTAAGAAACCATTTAATTCCCTATGATTATAGACAATATTTATGAACAATTAAATTAAATAGAAATTGTGTGCAGGCCAGGATGAGTTGGGCATCTCACTATTTTATTGTTATCAATAGCTGCATGATATTTAAGTGCTCTAAGTAAGCACATAATAATCTATAAATATAATACAGACCTCATATTTATATAAAATTAAATGAAATAGAATTTGTGTTCAGCTCAGGCTGAGTTGGCCTTCCACCATTTAATAACCACCATAATAACTCTTTACATGTATATAAAATTATTTATAAAAAAATATAATCAAATGAAATTTGTGCTCAGACTAGGTTGGGCCTTCGACTATTTTTTTTTTTCATTGTTATCTGCATTTAAATTGCATTAAAGTGCTTTTAGTAACCATTTAACTACAGTAACCATGAGATTATAGAAAAGAGGCTCTTCATACTTATATAATATATATAAAATTGAATTATATTAAATTTTTTCTCATTCTGGGTAACCTTTTAATTCCCTATGATTATAGACAATTTGTATATAAAATTAAATTAAATAGAATTTCTGTTCAGCTCAGACTGAGTTGGTCATCCCACTAGTTTTTCATTGTTATCAGCATTTAAATTGCATTTAAGTGCTCTAAATAACCAATTAATACTCTATGATTATACAAAAATAGAGGCTCTTCATATTTATATAAAATATAATATATAATATTAAATTAATTCGAATTTCCGGTCAGCTCCTCCTCACTTGTTCATCCCACTATTATTTAATTGTTATCAGCATCTAAATGCTATTTGAGTTTCACCTTTATGAAAGGTAAATAACGATTATTAACAGCAGCCAATTAAAAAGCCACAAATTTCGTCCCTGTTAATATTCCCAGTGGCCAGCCAGGCTTTGCCGTCATTCCATTATTACTATTTGCTCTCGCATTCCGTTTGCTCCCTTTGCCATTCTCTGGGGCATTTTTATGCTTTCTTTATTTTCCCTTTTTCTACCCAGACGCCGCAGACACCTCACACAATTCACAATATCCCTTTGGCCGGTCTTAAAGTTTTGCATAAATTCAGGAAAAATATTTTTCGCCGCCGAAAGCGAAAAGGGAAAAGGGTTTCCCTCGTGGCTATTTTTAATTAATGAAAATATTTTCGGCTGCTAAAAATAATGTTTTAGACGCGCATAAATCATGTATTAAATTTGCCCGACGCGGCGCAGTGGAAATAAAATAAATGTGGCCTTAAACTGCCAGCGCGTAAGCCCAACTTTAATGCCGGTTGCCATTTCAATTTCTTGCCGCTTTTTCTTTTCTGGCTTGTTGGCCAGCCAATTAAGTTAGGGCGGCGGTGGTCGAGGGGGCGTGGCGGATATGCAAAACCTGGATGAGGCCAAATGAACAGTGCAACTGGATGGCGCGAGTGGGCGCTCAAGTGGCCGTGGCTGTGGCTGCTGCCTAATTCAAGTGGATGCTGCTCGAATTAACTTGCTGCTTGAATTATGGCCAGCAGCAGCCAGTTTTGTGTGTCTTATTTATAGGCGGCAGCGGCAGCGGCAGCCAGAACAAACTGAGCTGCTCATAAATTTTATAACAGACTCGCACACATGCATACAGATGCCAGGGAGCACGCACGGACACGGGGCGTATGCGCAATGTCGTCGAGTTGCGCTTAAATGCTTGTGCTTGGCAAACATGCGCTAGGTTTGCTTTCAGCTGCGATCATAAAAAGTGTGTAATGGGGCGTATGTGTGATGTGCCTTACTTTTATCACATTGGGCCCAACAAAGAGTTGGCCAGACGCTGGCAGCAATTAATAAATGACACTCGCAGTTGTCGCCTGGCCAAGTTCATTAACTTCTGCACACGTGGCATTGCGGCACGTGGCAGCAGCTTCATCAGCAGCCATGACGACGAGGCGACGCCTCGCCTCGCCTAACTGGCTCATAATTCATCGTCCGCATAATCAATCTTCGGCGTTTCGCTTCGACTCTTTCATTCATTTGCATGCCGCTGCCGCCATCGCCGCCCATTTGTAATGGTCAAGGATGACAGTGGCAATGCGAGTACAAAATCCGCAGCAATTTGTAAACAGTGCGTCAAAATTGTTTGCGCGCTGCATAAATATTTAGAAAAAATGTATATATATTCTGTAATTTTTTCTCTCCAATTTATTGCTCATATATTTATAGACACGAACATTTTGTGGCCATTTGCATATTCATCACGAGTCGAGACAAATTGGTGAGGCACGTTCGGCAATTATACGCAACTAGCTGAATGGAAGTTGATCAGCGTAAACGTGACTTTTATTCATAGTTCCCCATTTCGAGCAACGCTCTAAGCAGCCCTTGATTTACTGCATTTATATCTGCATGCCAAATCCTCAAATATGTTGAAAAGTTCAGCTCTGACTGCAACTCATAAATTGCCAACGCTGCTATTTATTGTTTTTTTTTTTTTTTTTTTTTTTTTTTATACTCTGAACATATTGGAAACGCGAGTTGAGTGTATATTGGTGTTGTGGAACTGTATGTAACGAACAGATGGATGAGGATAACGAGCAGAGAAGAGTGTCTGTCTTTCCATCTGTCCGTCTATCCGATCGTCTGTCTGTTCAACAATAAATTCGTCCGCTCTTCTGTCCTTTCCTTTGTCTTCTATCCTCTTCTCTTCTCTTTCTCTTCTCGAGTTGACACAGCAAATTCGTAGCTTGAGGGTCGAACTGTGAAATATATAACTCTATTTGTCATATAAAGCTTATCTTTATTATCTGATGAAGCATCCCATTTCCATACCATCGATTAAAAATCAACAAATTGACTTCGTTATTAAGCTTGGTTGAAATACCATAAATTATACATAAATATACAAATTTTCGTATATTATGGACTTAACTTCTCCCTAATGCTCACATAAAAAGGTACTTAAAATACTAAAGAAATTTGTTTTATTTATTTATTCATTTATTTATTTATTCAAATCTAAAAGAAACTATTAGAGTATCGCTTCCTCGTTCAGGGTATCTGCTAGTCGTTCACTTGGTTATTCATATTTTTTTTTATATTTATTTATTCATTTATTTATTTATTCATATCTAAAAGAATTTATTAGAGCATCTTTTCCTCGTTCAGGGTATCTGCTAGTTATTCACTCTCGACTAAATCACATGCTCTGGCCTATTTTTAATCTCTTTTCCGCTTTTTATGCCATATTTGTTAAACATTTTTCATGTTTGTTTTTTTTTTCGTGGAATGTCTCACCTTTTTATTTATTTGAAATATGTTTTGAAATGTTAGCGCATTTTATTTGCATAGCTCGTTCTTTTTGCTTCCACTTAAATAAACATTAAAAATATTGCAATTGAAAATCCATTTGCACTTTTCATAATTGTTTTTATCAATGCGATTCTCAGACCAATGCACACAGGCAGTTATTATATATATGTGTGTGTAAATATATATTTTTCTTTTCTAATTGGTTAACTGCATTATTTATGAGCATTTTAAGAGTATGACTATATCTCTCTGTGTGTATATATATGTGTGTGCATCTATCTATAATTTATGCGACTCGCGTGTTAATTTTTATTGCGTAGCCGCATTGTCGCGCGCGCGTCGCTGTTTGTTTATTTATGATTGGATGAATGGATGTGCCATGATTTCCATATGCAGTTAGACGAACTACATATATGCACAGACGCATGTGGGCTGGTGGTTTGCTTTTAATTTGGCTCGGTTTCGGTTTGATGTGGCTGTCTAAAAATATATACCTTTAAGTGCCTGCTGCCTGCTGCTTGCCAAATGATTTGGCTTTCAGCGCCAAACGGTTTTTGTTTTTCTTGCCGCCTTTTGAATCCAATATTTATTTTGATTATTTCAGTTGTAATCGGCCTTTGGCCTTGGCCAGGTCGCCAGCTTGCTGTCGGAGGTGTGTCAGCTTTAATGAACATTCCTCAAGCTGCGCTGGCCGCCCTGCCTCCAGCTCGTGCCACGTGACGTATGTGTAATTTTCTTTGTGTTCAGGCTCCGTTGAAAGATATTCAAAGGCGCCCTACCTCAAGGCTGTTTCATGTGGCTGTTGCATGTGCGCCGGCAATTAGGAAAGTGACAGAAAACTTAAAGGCAGCCGGCAGCCATGAAACAATTGAGATGATTAAATAGAGGAATTTGTTTATCTTAATGTGGAAGTGCTGGAAATTATAGCAGAAATGATACAATAATTTTTGTAAATTTTTTTAAAAATTTATAAGCATTTTAAATGTGGAAATTTATATAAAAAATGTATGCGAATTGACTATTTATATGAAAAATTGATTTATATGACTTGCAGCTATATCAATTTATTAATTTTGCTGCAGCTGCAAACGTTGAATTTGATTTTTGAAAGTAAATAAATTTAATGAACCCAATATATACGGAAGAAATATAATTTCAGACATTTTTAAATATTTATATATTGATATTTTTATATATTTATAGATTTATATATTTATATTTTTATATATTTATATATTTATATATTTATATATTTATATATTTACATATTTATATATGTATATATTAATTGATATTTAAATTATTTATATACATTTGTACAAAGCCAAAATACCCTGAATTCCTATTTTTAATTGGCTCAGGGTATAAACAAGTTGTACGAAGATAACTTCAACGATATAGAAAATATTCACCATGAGCAGGAACGTGATGAAGCCCACTGTATATTCTCAACGCTCTTTTATGAAACTATTAAAATATAATATATGAAACTATTTTTCATTTATGGATAGAATGAACCAATGTTGCTTGCCTTCAAGTCTTGCATTATTTTAATAGCATATATATAATAATTTTTAGAGAGCAACTCTTATTATAATGAATGCATAAATATTAAGCCAAGTCGTGTTGGCATATTCAAATTATATCAAATTATAATTTATATTTAACAGATTTGCTTCAACTTTGGTTTTAGTGTTATGGCCGAAGGATTACTTTTCTATTAGTTGGCATCAGAAAGTGCCTTGTCAGCGATTCATTTAATGCTCATTTGGAAAGACTTTGGCAAGTACACAAAGCTGACCTTTGACTCGTGGCTGCGTGGGTCATTAACTTTATTGGGCAAAACCATGGAACGCCGGCTCGTGGTCGCAAAGTGCTTGCCCAATGAGCCGCACAATAAACAATTAATTAAGGTGCTAAGCACTCATAAACAAATAAGGCAACCAGCAACGACTGGCTGACAATGCTGGGTCAAAAAATGAAAACCCAGCGCTGCTGCTGCTGCGTTCGACAGTTGCCAGCAATTGTGGGGGAAAAAAGAGTGAAAAGCGGAGTGAAAAGCGGCTGCTGTTGGCTCTGGTCGCTCCCAGTGTCATTGACTGATGCGAGCTTGAATAGAAATTAATTATAAAGCACCTTTTGTCCATAATTTAGCAACTGTTTTTGCCCTCGTCGCTCGTCGTTGTCGAGCGCGGTTGCCTTATTAATAAGCATTTTCGTGGGCGCCACGAGGTGCCTTATTAACGGTACTTGCCGGAGTTGAAAGTCGCGCCGAACGCTTCGCTGGGCTGTCAACAATTGCCGTTTAGTGTTGCCAAGTCTCCAATTATGTGCGCCGTTAGTCAAGGCAGCTGCTCCACCCATCGCTGCGTTGCGAGGACTCGCTAGGTGTTGGACTCACTGCACACACACACACACACACCCTTACACCCGCTTACACCCTCACACACAGCCAGGCACAACCCACCGGCGGAAACATTTTGCAATTTTCAGTTTAACAATAGAAAGCAATTACAAAACAAACTCAGCGCTCAATGAGAGTGTGGCAACGAGGCAAACAAAGTGTGATGATGAGTGGGCGGTGGGGCGCCGCCATTGGGCGTGGCGTCGTGCGTGGGCGCCCGTATGCGTGTGTGCGTTTGTGTAATGATGATAATACACACATGACTGGGCTGTTGTCAGGCGTGGGCGATGCGTTGATTGGATTCGCTCGACGAGATTTTTTTTGCCACAAATGCAGCGACGAGCATATGCCAAAAAGCAACTTGACGGAGCAAAGGATTGCCAAATGGAATTTATTAAATAAGTAATTGAAGTTGCAGCGGAAAGCAGATGAAAATAAATGAAGCTAAGACAAATTTTGGGATGGTTGACTATGTGATGTGTGAACTATATATATTTATATGATATGTGAATATATATTTATATGATATGGATCGAGATGTAGATGTGACGGATGCTAACATTGAAGTCACTTAAATTATAAATATGAATATGAAAAAGGATAGCATAATCGAATTAATTTAATAAGTAATTGAGGTTGCAGCTTGAAATAGATGAAAATAAATGAAGCTAAGACAGTTTTGGATTGGGTAATATGATGTGCGAACTACTGAATATTATAATAAATATTTGTATATGATATGTAAACTATATATAATTTATGGATGGATGGATTTTATGATATAAGTAATTAAAGTTATGAATACGTTAAATACTTGCAATGTTAGTATAAGCTTTACTACTGTAAAGATCAGCAGTTGGAGTGATGAGAGCGGAAGGGTTGTAGCTCCCTCACTGCTCACTATGCTCCTATGCTCGCTGTCTGATTCCGATTAATGTATATATGATAGGAAATGAGTCAGACTTGAATGGAAGCTTATCAAGAAGAGCAATGTAAATGAATTAACGATATGTGAACAACAACTATAAGATATATCAACGATATTTTAGTTAATTGTTCATGGATCTATTTCTATCTTCCATCTTCGATAGGGCTCCAAACTTAAACTATTCCAATAACCTTAACCAAATTTTGTATAAACTTGCCTCAATATATCAGCTATTTAAAAATGTAACGGTAAAACAGTTAAGTTTGACGTTGGCTTTGAAAAAAATCAGTGCGTTCAGCTGTTTCAAAAAAGCGAAATTACTTAATGAACTACCCAATAGATATAGATCTTAATGAAGAGATTATACAAGTTTGGTATAATTAATTTAACTGATATGTTAACTATATATTGGCTACTAGTATATGGATTTAGATAGAATTTAGTTCATGACTGTAGCTGTAAGCTATAAAAAAATATGAACAGTTTCAGTATAGGAATTTCCAAGCTTGCTCTTCATTGTCGACTCAGCTGCAAACCTTGCAATTGCTACACCTCTTCAACTCTCACATTTATATAAAAGTCAAAGTCAGCGCAGTCAATTTTATAAATTCTCAGAAATAATTAGAAATAAGAAATTTCATTCGCCTTCCAGAGAACTATAAATATATATTATATATATATATATTATTATATATATATATATATATATATATATATATTATATAAATATATATAATAATATAGAACTCAATTCTTCTCTATAATAATACCATATACCATAATATACATATACCTTCAACAAGTTACCTTCATAAACACTCACTTAGCTAGTCATGCCTTGCTCCTGGCTAAATAATTCACGCTCAAAGGGCGCATTCTGCGCCTGGAAACGTGGCTAATGCGGGCATTGCGTATACGCCGCGTACGGCGGCGAGTGCTAATTGCAATGGCAGCCGTGGCGCGACATTTAACTAAGACTGCTGCTGGCTGCAGCTGCTGCAAATGCTGGGCAGGTGTGCTGCTCGCCGCCGCGGCGCAGTCAAATTAAAGTCACAAACTAACAAAATGTGCAATAAAATGCGCCGCCAACGGATGTCAGCGTCGCGAAAACTTTGCGCCGTTTATTGTCGACGCGACTCGGCCCCATTTCCGGCATCCGCCTGGTGCCTGGTGCCTGGCAACTTGCAACTTGCAACGTGCAACTTGTAGCAGACATTGTTTGCAGCGAATGCAACTAATTTGCCAGCATTTCGGCCATTAAACTGCGAGCTGCGAACTGCGAACTCTATGCACATTTTTTGTGTTGACTAACTAGCTGATGAAGTAGCTGAAGTAGCTGGCTGTGGCTCAGTGTCTTGCCGTTGTTTTGGCTCTTTGCATGCAATTAGCGTTGCCAGCTAGTTAGCCGAAACTTGTTTCCCCACACTGGAGCAAGATGTAGACTAGTTTCTGGCAGCGCCATCAATCAGGCAATGCAAAGTTCTTGTTATACAAACAGCAGATAAAACATTTCCCAACTTATTTGTTGAGTTATTAGAGCTAATCAATCATTTAGTTAGACAAATCATTGACACGCACATCGAGTGAGGGAGGGGGAGAGGTAGAGAGGGAGGTAAGACATTCATCATATTCACTATGAGAGAAAGATATCAAAAAGTCATAAAATATATTTACATACTCTGAATCGGAGAGGAGATGCAGAAATTACATCAAAGACGCAGACGCATTCGTTTTGTTGTGAAACTTTTTTAATAATCTCTGATTAAATTTATATAAATTCAGAAATGCCGAGCGTGAGACGTGAATTCAATTCAATTAAGTATGCTTGCTTATTCGTAACCTCGACATTCATAATCATCTCCATTTACATTTCCACTTCTCGACTCGACTCGACGCTCGACGCTCGACTCTCGACCGCAAACGTCCTTCGCTCGTGGCAAACACACAAAAGGTACAACAAACAACAACTGCAAATGACGTGCGCTGCTTGTTCGCAGACATCAAGGATAACAAGGATAACAACAGCGACAGCGACAGCCACAACAAAATCAATATCAAAAATAAAAATAAAAATAAAACAAAATTTTCATTTAGCCTGTCATAGGGCAGAGGCTCTAAACAATCCCAGACTAGTTTATAAAGTTCTGCTCTTAAGTCTCTATATAGTTGTTAAACTGTATGTTTATTGACATTTAAATGCAACTTTTCTGCGCCTTAAATTAATATCTATAATATACGAGTGGGAGCTCCCCAGTCGGCAGTGCCTGACGAGTGAATATGCAAAATATTGAATGGAGCCAACGCAGATAAATATGCAAATGTGACACAAATATAACTTCCTAGCTTAAATTGACTTTGTTTTCTCCATTTCAGGAAAAATGCAAACAAGTTTAGCAGAAAATTCGAGCCATTTGTGAATACTTTAAAACAGGACAAATGCCAAATTGTGAGATTTTCTAGCGTGAGTGATATGCAATAAATATGGCAGGGATATTTTTAATTTTAATAAATTTGAATTTTAATAAATATTAATTCATATAAAAATAAATAAAATAATAATATTATTGCAAAAAAAAAAAAAATAAGGACTCTCTTTAATGCATATATAATACTTTTTTTTTATTTACTAAAATTGGAATTTCTAATTGTCGTGCTGAAAGTTTTTATTAAATTATATATAGATATATACGTTAGATAGTCAATTTAGAAGATTTTGATAATTAATAATTTGCACTGTATAAACAATAAAATAATAATAATCTACTCGAACTACGCGTGCTGAATTAGCATGATCAAACTGCTGCTGGAGCGCGAAAGAACTTCACATACTTCTTTCGCTCTCACATGGCATCAAAGAGAGTGAGATAGAGAAAGAGCGGAACGAACACCTGCAATCTGTTGACATAGAAATTAATTTTTTAACTCTTAATCTCAATCTCTTAGGCGTTTAAATCGTTAGTTTCTACATATTTATTAGTAATTTATATATTTATTAATTTAATAATATTTTAATAAATATTTCAATCTAATTTTATATTTATTTGATTTATTTGAAATATAATAAGTGAGTATTCCATTATTTTTAAGAGCTGCATAGCAGCGCTAAGTTCTGAGAGATGAAAGAAATAAGAGCGAACAACAAAAGCGTTGAAACAATGTCAACTGCATTCGATAATCTTCAAGTGAAGTGAAATTCGTGCAAAGAACGAGGTGTGACAGCGCGAGAGAGTCGTTTCAACCGAAAACCAATCGAACGTGAGCCACCAGCAGAGAAGCGACACCTGAGAATGACAACAGGTTCGATTGGCATATGAAAAGAGGAGAAACAACACTCACTGTGACTCGCTGCGAAGCACTACGTTCTCAGCGTGATTAAATAAAATAAAGTAAAATGAAGTGTGAAATGCATGCTGCGAATGCAGCAGAGGGCCCAACTTCGACATATGTGTAAATATATATATACACATACTGTATATGTAAGTATACTGAAGCTGCTGCCACCTACTCCAGAAATGCATTCGGAAATTGTATAAATTTTATATATATATATATATATATATATATATATATATATATATATATATATATATATAATATTATTAATATACTATTTAAATAATAATAATTAAATAATAATAATAAAATATAATAATGATATTAATATAATATTTAAATATAATATATTTAAATGTATTTAAAGCTAAATTTTTTTCAGAAATTTTACAAATTTTATATATATAACAATATTAATATACTATTTAAATAGTAATAATTAAATACCCTAAAAATATTAATAATTAAATAATAATAATAAAATATAACTATCATATTACTATAATATTTAAATATAATAACATTATTAATAATAAAATATTTAAATATAATACAAATATTTATTTTGTATTTAAAGTTATAAATTTCTCCTGCAATAATTTTCATTTTACAAGCTAAACTCTTATGCTTTTATCATGAAATTCTTCTTGGACTTTCGAAATTTCTCCTAGATATTATCTATATTTATGTCTCTAACTCTCTCTTTTCGTTTGTCTCCCTTCCTCTCTCTCTCTCTTGTTTTTAGTTCGATATATACTATCTACAGTTTATCTACTTCCAATCTCTTGTTATGTCATTCATTTGCTCATTTATGTATGCCAACAAATGTATTCCCTGCGCGTATATCACAATTTTTTTTCATTAAGTACATATTTACATGCATATTTATTTGGAGCTATATATTATGGCACATATTTGATGTCAATTACGGTGTAGGCCTGATATTGCTGCTATCTAGGCAATAAAATGTAATGGCTTGATAAAGGCGTGGTAAAATAGTTTGCCATGCCAACACACACACACGCGCTCAATTAAAACACTTCATTAACACGTACAGCACAATGGGCAGGAGTGAAAAGTTTTGCTCCCCTGCGACTGCTGAGCACTATATTCGAGAGGTCTCCCATTTCATAAATTTCATTTGCTGTTGTTTTTTTTTTTTGCTGCTCTGCTTTGCCATCAAACTTCCGGAATTTCAATGGGTTGTGCATGTTGTGCGCTGATGGCCTGGAAAGCTGCACAGAAATCATGCACAGCTGAGCTTTATTAGGGCTTTCACAACAATTCTATTTTGCGGCCGCACAAACATTTCCCAACTCTTTCTCCATTCGAGCAAAATGTTATTTAAGCATTTGTTTGCGTGCCGAATTCTGTTTCGAGCTGCTCGTAAATTATTGCGAACTTCCCATTAAAACATGGAGCAACGCCAAATAAACAAATATAATACAAAATTCACATTCTCTCTCTCATTCTCTGTTGATTATAATTTAAAAATAAAACAAATTGCCAATTGTTGCACATTTAGCATTGGACATTAATTAGGCAAGTCGTTAATTAAATTGTCGCCAGTGCGAAAAGTGTGGCAAAAACATGTTTTTTTCTGTGTTTGCTATTTGTTAATGAAATGCAAATAGCCCCCAGGTGTAATTAATATCTGTAAAACTCACTCAATAAATTTAAGCCAAATATGTCGAGCTGCTCTTAGGCGATGCCATAATGAATTGCTTTGCATAATTATATAAACTAGAATTGAATGTCAGGTGCAGGCAGCCGAATTGAGGTAAAGTTGTTATACCCAGAAGCGTGGGGAGATGGAGCGAGGGGGGTTACATTATTTGATGGATAAAAGGGGAGCACATTGGTTTCTGTGAAATTGCTATTAACAGACAGAAGAAGATACGGTAAATTCTGAGAAATAAACAGATTTGTGTTAGAGGCAAGGATAAGTTACTAAAGCCATTTCTGTCTGTCCCTCAGTATGTTTGCAGCGCATAAATAAATGTTTAATACGATAATACTGATATGGAATATATTTGTATAATGATGCAAATATATTTATGTAGTTCAAATTAGGATTGGTAAAATAAGTTTAACAATCAAGAAAACTCTAGTGACCGACTAGGGGATACCCTGAGCCCCGTCAATTCTGTGTTTTTCATAGAATTTTGGTGAATTTGGGGCCGTTATCTAAAATATAACAAAATTCAAAATTGCATAAAATACGTATAAAGCTAAATATAAAATTTGGTGTCGCTAGCTTAAAAGATGGGCGAGATATTATTTTTTAACTGAATTTCGATTTTGTTTTTAATCGATAACAATTAATTGGGGATAGTTATCGATTTTTTTAAATTTGTTTCAAGTCTCTAGCTCTTATAAAAATCGGCGCATTCAAACATACGGTATACAAATACATTTCCATGGTAAATACTAAAAGTATATGTACTTTGTTATTACTAAAGTTGGGTATACTAAATAGGTAAATTAAATCAGATTTATATATTTTAGACAATGCACACACGTCGCTTAATCTACTCTACGCCAGGAGGTCTGAAAGGTGTAGTTGCTTGTAAATGTCCAAATTTGTAAGTGTTTATTATTAAACAAGAGAAGTCTACTAGTTGCCTTCATACACACACCTATTTATATTACATTTACTTGTTCTTTGTAATATTTATTTATTACTCCATCATAATTGAAAAAGCAGCTCTGTCTCTCTGCAAGCTGCAGGTCTTTAGCCCATTCAGACACTTCTGACTTAAACGCACTTATTTGCTTAACAAAAATTCCTATGTGAGTCTCAATAAACTCGCAAACAGACAAAGCTTTAGGGCTTAAGCTGAAGAGAAACTTTTGCTATAAAAACAATATTTCTTTCTCTCTGCTATTTTTGACTTTGAAACAAATATTTTGAAAGTGCTGCGAGTCAGGCAAACAGAGCTATATTCTATGCAATTATGAAAAATGTTTTTGCCAACTGCAGCTGAATGGGAAATGCGCTCGCAACTGCTGCCAACAACATGTGTAGCCATGTGCCACACAATGTGGCACAATGCTGTTTGCCTTGCAACCAGACACACATAGCCTGGCAGCTGGCGAGAAAACGTAGCATACGAATGAGCGCAGTTTGAATAAAAACCAGAGCTAAAGATCAACGGCAGCTCCTCGCCATGGCAGAGGCATTTCGGCTGAGGAAATAAATGTGTTTTAAATATTGCAAATCGAATTGGAAACTTCAAGAATTTATGCGGCCACAAATCACAAATCTTGGGCTGGGCTGGAGGATGCCATAAAAGTCGGCAATTGACAATGTTTTAATTGCATGGCGATATGATATATGAGAACACAATTCACTTTTCGATTTAAATATATATATATCCTTGCATATCCTTGACCAAGGACAGCAGGCAAATCTTTTCAGTTCTTTTCGTAAGGCCAAAGAGCAGCAGAGAGAGAAATCGCAAGCGCAATTCCTATGGAAATTGTGCTGTGGCTGCCATTTAAAGTGTCCAATAAAGGTTGCATCTCTAGTGGCCTGGCAGGAGCAGGAGCAGGAGAAATGCCAAGGGAAATACGTACATATGTTGCAGCCACATATCAAACCAATGCATACATATTAAACTTTAGCCAACGACGACGTGCAAATGGCAAAAATGTGGCAAGAAATGTGTTAGGGAAATGAATGCAGCACACAGCAAGGGGGGGCGTGGCAGCTTGAGGTGTGCTCCGTACTTTGGCTAAATAAAATATTTATGTATACACACATAACTCTCGTAATAATGGACAGACACTTCAATCCCGGACCATAGCCGTAATAACTCTTGAGCAACAACATCATTTAGCCTATTAAAACTCATCCGTGTGTTGTTCTTCATGTTTGTCTTAGCAAGCTGAAAACTTATGCTCTGCTGGGGCCCGACTCTCGGCTGCGTACAATGCAATTGTTGCATGTGCCAACAATGAACACGAAAAGCATTTTCCCACACACCTTTGAGCATCCTGCGCCAGCCAACCAGCCACCTTCCACTCGGGCCAAGTCCTTCAACAAGCCAAAACAACACTTACATGGCGAAAAACAATATGAAATAAAAACAGAAATGGATTAAGTCAAGGTAGTCGACGGAGAGATACCCGGGAATGTATGCAAATTAATAGATAAAAGTAGTAAAATGATAAGATAATTATAGATACTTCGTGTATAAAGGATATTGCAAATTTCGATATGAATAGAGGTGATGATAAAGCAGAGAAGCAGAGAAGATGAGGGGAGAGATGATTACAGGTGGTGCACTTAGTATCAAAAAGAAATATTAGAGTGAGAAATGCAGACTAAAAAGAAATAAAGTAAAAAATTGAAAAAGAAGAGAAGGGTAAAATAAGAAAATATAATAAAAGATAATATAAAACAAGTAAGAAAACTCTAGTCGGGCGTAACCGACTAGGGTATACCCTGAGTCTCGTCGCACCTGTGTCTTCCAATACACTTATATTTAGCGTAAAATTATACAAAAATTTCAAGTTTAAAGCATTTGTGGCAAATGTAAACTAAAGCCACGTGAGTTTGCAAAGTAGCCAAACGTTTTGTTTAATAACTTTTTTGCTATTTAACGGATTTCAATGAAATTTTCGACATATGATCAACATATTCCATGGGCATATTTGTCAGTTTAGTAAAAGTGCCAACTCATTCGCATTTGGGCTATATTTGAGACTGAACTTCAATTGGGGACAATTTGGGGCCGGTATCCAAAATATAACAAAATTCGAAATTGCATAAAATACATATAAAGCTAAATATAAAATTTGGTGTCTCTAGCTTAAAAGATGGGCGAGATAGAATTTTATAACTGAATTTCGAAAATGTTTTTATTCGATAACAAAAAAAACGAATGAATTAATCGATAATCAAAAATAAACTCGATATGCGCGCTGTATATAGGGATCTACAAAAAAAATTTCAAGTCTCTAGCTCTTCTGAGAGCTGAGATCGACGCGTTCATACATACGGACAGACGGATAGACGGACGGACGGACGGACGGACAGACAGACGGACAGACAGACGGACAGGACCAAATCGATTTCTCTTGTCGTCCTGATCAAGAATATATATACTTTATGGGGTCTGCCACGCCTCCTTCTGCCTGTTACATACATCCAACAAAAACATTATACCCTGATTTCCCATTTTCAATGGGCTCAGGGTATAAATAGCACTGAATTACCAGGCGAACAGAAAGCAGCAGCAAGCAAATTATGCGAATTATTTTTTAGTTTTTCGACTGAAGGCGCTCAAGGTCAAATTTTTGCCGAAAATTTTTGCCACCATTCTGGAGAGCATATGCACATGTTGTGTGTGTGTGTAGGTGTGTGCAAATACGTATGTGTGTGTATGCACGTCTTTGATGTGAGCGAACTGGGCGAATTTTGATAGAAAATCTCGCTGGAATACCAGGCGACCAGAAATGAGCAGCAAGAAGCCGCATAAAATAATTGTATGTGTGGTTGTTCGCTGCAGTCTGTGTGTGTGGTTGTTCGCTGCCGTCTGTGTGTGTGGTTGTTCGCTGCACCTCTGTGTGTGTGGTTGTTCGCTGCACCTCTGTGTGTGTGGTTGTTCGCTGCCGTCAGTGTGTGTGGTTGTTCGCTGCAGTCTGTGTGTGTGGTTGTTCCCTGCCGTCTGTGTGTGTGGTTGTTCGCTGCCGTCAGTGTGTGTGGTTGTTCGCTGCACGCCTGTATGCTCTGCACGCTCAGAGCAAGAATTTACTGAGAGTCCAGCTGAAACCAAGGGCGATCGAAATTGAGCAGCAAGAAAGACTCACGTCTGTGTGTGTGGTTGTTCGCTGCCGTCTGTGTGTGTGGTTGTTCGCTGCACCTCTGTGTGTGTGGTTGTTCGCTGCACCTCTGTGTGTGTGGTTGTTCGCTGCCGTCAGTGTGTGTGGTTGTTCGCTGCAGTCTGTGTGTGTGGTTGTTCGCTGCCGTCAGTGTGTGTGGTTGTTCGCTGCCGTCAGTGTGTGTGGTTGTTCGCTGCACGCCTGTATGCTCTGCACGCTCAGAGCAAGAATTTACTGAGAGTCCAGCTGAAACCAAGGGCGATCGAAATTGAGCAGAAAGAAAGACTTAGTAGACTCTCTCCCGCTCCTAATTTCATCAAAATCGTCTTGTTGCTGCTGCGTTATGTTCGCCTGGTATTTCTCCTATATTTTGATGCTATTTCTGCTGGGCCTGCACCATTTACGTATGCATGAATGTATATGCTATCAACGAGACTCGACAGAATTGAGCAGCAAGAAGACTGTGCGTGTGAATGTGTGTGCAAATATGTATGTGTGTGTATGCACGTCTTTGATGTGAGCAAACTGGTCGAATTTTGATAGAAAATCTCGCTGGAATACCAGGCGACCAGAAATGAGCAGCAAGAAGCCGCATCAAATAATTGTGTGTGTGGTTGTTCGCTGCAGTCTGTGTGTGTGGTTGTTCGCTGCCGTCAGTGTGTGTGGTTGTTCGCTGCACGCCTGTATGTGTGGTTGTTCGCTGCCGTCTGTGTGTGTGGTTGTTCGCTGCCGTCAGTGTGTGTGGTTGTTCGCTGCCGTCTGTGTGTGTGGTTGTTCGCTGCCGTCAGTGTGTGTGGTTGTTCGCTGCACGCCTGTATGCTCAGCACGCTCAGAGCAAGAATTTACTGAGAGTCCAGCTAAAACCAAGGGCGATCGAAATTGAGCAGCAAGAAAGACTCACGTCTGTGTGTGTGGTTGTTCGCTGCCGTCTGTGTGTGTGGTTGTTCGCTGCACCTCTGTGTGTGTGGTTGTTCGCTGCACGCCTGTATGCTCTGCACGCTCAGAGCAAGAATTTACTGAGTCCAGCTGAAACCAAGGGCGACCGAAACTGAGCAGAAACAAAGACTTAGTAGACTCCTAATTTCATCAAAATCGTCTTGTTGCTGCTGCGTTATGTTCGCCTGGTATTTCTCCTATATTTTGATGCTATTTCTGCTGGGCCTGCACCATTTACGTGTGTGTGTGCATGCAGGCATGTATGTATGTATGTAGCATGTATGTATGTATGTATATATTTATGTACGTATGCATGAATGTATATGCTATCAACGAGACTCGACAGAATTGAGCAGTAAGAAGACTGTGCGTATGTGCGTGTGTGTATGCACAAATGTAAATGCATGTAAAAATGTATGTCCGTATGCCTCATACTCATCGAGAGTCTAGCCGAAAAACAAGAAGAACAGAAATGAGCAGGAGAGTGAGAGCGCAAATAATTTTGGCATTTTATGGAGAGTAATTTTTTCATTTAAATCGTTTTATTGCTGCTGACTTCTCGCCTGCTATTGTAGGAGAGTTTGCGAAGAAATCATGAGCCCACACAGCATGCGTGCGAATGTTTGTGCGCATGCGTGTGTGAATGCGTGTGCGCATGTGTGTATGCCCGTATGTACTGCCCAGTACGAACTCAGCGAGAGTCTAGCTGGCGGTGGAGAGGACACTCACACACCAGCCAATCAGTGCAGCAGCTCACAGCTGTGCATCAAGGCCATCGAAGAAATGAGCAGAGAGAAAGAGGGTGAGCGCAAATAATTTTAAAGTGTTATCACTTTTGCACTTAAATCGTTTTCTTGCTGCTGAATGCTGCTCGCCTGGTATTTCTGTCAAAATTTGAGTGTATTTTAACTAAGCCTGCCTATATATGTGTGTGCATGTACGTGTGCATATTTGTGCATATGAATGCATGTATGCTTGAATAAATGCTTATGCTATGTAGACTCAACTAGATTACAACGAAAGCCTAGCAAGAAATATCAGGAGAATAGAATTGAGCCAAAGCAAAATTAAGTCGTAGAAAAGCTAGAGTTAAGCGCTACCTTGCCCATTGGAAGCCCACGTTATTATTTGAAAGTAAGAAGTAAGAAACTCTAGTCGGGCGTGATCGACTAGGGGATACCCTGAGCCCCGTCGAATCTGTGTTTTTCATAGAATTTTGGGGACTTTGGGGCCGGTATCCAAAATATAACAAAATTCAAAATTGCATAAAATACATATAAAGCTAAATATAAAATTTGGTGTCTCTAGCTTAAAAGATGGACGAGATATAATTTTATCGATTTTGTTTTTATTCGATAACAATTATTTGGGGATAGTTATCGATTTTTTAAAACAAACTCGATCTGCGCGTGCTATGCACGGACCTACAAAAAAAATTTCAAGTCTCTAGCTCTTATGCGGACTGTAATCGGCGCGTTCAAACATACGGACAGACGGACGGACGGACGGACGGACAGACGGACGGACGGACAGACGGACAGGGCCAAATCGATTTATCTTGTCGTCCTGATCAAGAATATATATACTTTATGGGGTCTGTCACGCCTCCTTCTGCCTGTTACATACATCCAACAAAAACATTATACCCTGATTTCCTATTTTCAATGGTATAAAAAGCGAAAGGAAGAAGTAAAGGGAGATGAAGAGTAGAGCAGATAAGAGCTGAAAAGAAAAGAGGAAAGAAAAAAAAGCGTAAAATAAGAACAGGAATGGAATTATAATATTCTCATATATGATATACAATTCTTATATGATATACTATTCTTATAAATTGGCTTATTTATTATAAATATAATTATAATTACTATAATTATTTTTATAATTCCATCCCAGGAAAAAAGAAAGGTAATTAAGATCAGGGCAGATTAGGATAAGAAAAGAATATCAAAGTCAAAAAGAGAAGAGAAGGAATGAAATTGTATAAGAAAATAAGAGACGGGAAATGCAGAGCAGAGGAGAACAAAGAAGATAAATGAAAGAAAAAGAAAGAAAGTAAATACGTAAAAGTTAAGTCAAGACTTCTCTTGGTAAGGAGGGAAAAAAGGAAGGAAAAGGTTGCAAAGAAGAAAGAGAAAGAAAAAGTTAACAAATACATAAAAAAAACTTTAAGAGAAAGAGAATATTAGCAAATGAATGATTAAAGTACATTTACAATTCAAATAGTATACTTCCCTTCAACAGAGTCTCCATCTACAGGGCATTAAAGCACAAAGCAACTGCTGCGAGTGAGCTCACAATGCGCCGAGGTGGCAAGTCTAATTCCTCGGGTAAAAAATCCACGTAAACTTCACAGCACGTTAATTGCAATGTTCGTTTCTAGTATTTAATTTCTCCAACTAATTCCAGATGTC
Source organism: Drosophila pegasa (assembly GCA_035046225.1). Taxonomy (NCBI): domain Eukaryota; kingdom Metazoa; phylum Arthropoda; class Insecta; order Diptera; family Drosophilidae; genus Drosophila; species Drosophila pegasa. Next base: position 433,755 of record JAWNOD010000178.1, on the reverse strand, counting down.
AGTTGCGCTGCTTCAGGACTTTCCGCTATAATTGAAAATCAATTTCCAGTCGATTTCCATGTTCTCTTTGAGCGCTGCGAACGGATGAGTGCTGTCTGAAAAATCGATGCTCAATGCAATTACGCTACGCTTTCGTGGGCGTGGGCGTGGCGTCTGCCTATAAGTTAGTTGTGTTTTAGATGTACTCGAATAGCTCTACCTTAATAGAGTCGAGCAGCAGCTGTGTCAAAGTGATATAGCTAAGCTAATGTCTAGACTTTTGGGCAGAGCCTCATGAATATATTACCAACACGCTCATAAAGGTAACATGCTAGATTTATGATACCAGGCTGAACTCTAGGGCAAATAATAAAGCTAAATTGAATTATATTATAAGCAAAAACTTCTGCTCGTTAGCATAAGGTTATGTGTGTTAGGAGAGAGAATAGGGAATAGAGAGAAGATAAATGGAATGCAGATAATTTGATAAAGGAGTCAGAGAGAAGAAGGAAATGGAAAAATGAGAATGTGGATGAAAGAGAGAGAAAGGGATTGGTAGAAAGAGAAAGAGAGAGAGAGAGAGAGAGAGCAGGAGAGACAGAGAAAGGAGAAAAGGGAAAAGAGCTGCTGATAGATATTAATAGAAAAATAAGAAAATAGGAGCATAGAGACATAATTCCAGTAGAAAGAGAGAGAGAAAGAGAAAGGAGAAAAGAGCTGCTGATAGATATTAATAAAGAAATGAGAACGAGGGAGAAAAAGAGTAGAGGCAGACTGAAATAGAAACAAAGAGAAAGAGAGAGATAGAATAATAGAGAAGCTTTCATACTCGTTCTCTTTCTATCCTTCTCTTTCCCTCTCAATCAAGCTATGTCTCTCTGTAAAAAATTTACTTAAATACAAACATTTATATAAAGAGAAAAAAGGGAAGCCAAAGCGAGACAGAGAGAAAGAGAGAGATATGTGACAGATACAAACAGACAGAGAGAAAACAGACATAATTCGAGTGAGAGTGAAAGAGAGATATAGAATAATAGAGAAGCTTTCTTACTTGTTCTCTTTCTATCCTTCTCTTTTCCTTTCACTCGAACCATGTCTTGTGTAAAAGATTTATTGAAATACAGACATTTATATTTCAGAGAAAAGAGAACAAGAGAGAGAGAGAGAGAGAGAGATAAATGACATATACAAACAGACAGAGAGAGAGATCAAAAACCATGTCAGCAATAATGTTTCACTTTTATTGCAGTTGGCTCCATTTAAACATGGCTTAAAGTCAATTGTTGCTGCATTGTTTTTATTTAAATGTCAGAGAAATGTCCTTTTAATGGTTGTCAATTTAATTTCCAGTCGGCATTCAGTGCAAATTCACACGCCCACACGCTCTCATTGGCGGGGGATTTGCAGTAATGATGTGCTCTTTAGCCACGTTAATACCCAATGGCCGAACGCATGCCGAGCTCATTTACTTATTGTAATCCCATCATAAGCCCCGACGTTGCTCTTTGCTTTGTTTATTCTGCGGTTGTTATCAACCGGAGATGGGCGACGACGACGACGCGAGCAGATCTAATTAAAGTATTCAAGTTTTGGTCCAATTTGCTGCGCAGTTGCTGCTTGGCCCCAGCGCGGAAATAGCAATTAATTCCATTAGCATTGAGCTTGCTCCAAGGTCTCCACTTGCCTTTACTCCAGCTGCTTGCGTGGATGCATTAAAAATAAATAGCCAAGACAAGCTGAAGGCGAAGCGGAGCAGAGCAAACGTTAAGAGCTGCAGTTGCTTTACTCTATATATATTTATCTTTGTATATATCTAAAGCATCTCAATTAGGTTGATCAAATCAGTAAGCGTCTGCACGAATCTCAACTTTTAAAGAGTCCCAATTAATTGTGCACCTCCGCAAAAGGCAGTGAAGGCCATAAAATAGTTGGCATTAGGGCAGCTGCTGGAGCTCCAAGGACTGCTCAATAAAAAACTCATTTTATTTTTTTTTTTGGCCATAATTGAAATACCAAAATATTGCAGTTTATCGACTAAGCCGCAACTGAAATGAGCCTCAATTATAATTTAGCTAGTCCGCCATGGAAATCAAATTAATCGGTTCATTTGGCTAGTCAGTTGAATTAGGCTCGGACAGCTGTATATTATTTAATTAGTTTCATTTAGTTATGCAGCCACAAATGTCAACTGGCTCGGAATTGCATGCGACAAAGCAGCTGGAGCTGGTTCAACATAAATTATATCAACCGAAGTCGATTCTCATTAAAGGCCCAAATAAATGTGGCTCAATTAGGCGCGTTTCAGTTACAGTTTTTGCTCTTTGAATGCATTCAGAATTAATTTCATGATTTTATGCGCTGCACAAACATGACAAGGGACATAAATAGCCATTGACAATTAGCAGACACTGTGTGGGCTAGAGATTATTGGGCCCTACGCACATCGAGCGCTGCGATTTATGGCATTTGTTGTTAATTTGTCTTCGGCCATGGAGCTGCAGCACACACAAAAGCCAAGAGCTAAGCCAAATAGTTGGGCGCACACAGTGCGTATGCTTGATGTATGGCATTCGATGCTAATACAGACCGAGCGGACAGAGTCGTTGCTACGCATGGCACACAAACCTTTCGCTTATTTAAACCACCATTGAGTAATGGCCTTCAAGCGTTGGCCACAAACTGAATGGTCGACAGAGTGGGGGGTTGGGGATGCAAGGAGCTGGCAAGACAAACTCAGCTTGTCGAGTGAAATGTGATTTGCTTTAATTTATGCACGAATTTAATGGAGAATTGTTAGGGAATTTAAATTGGCAAATTTTTAAAGGGGAAAAATTAGGGAAAAAATATATAAAGTTGAGAATATGAAGCTTTATCAGTATTGATATTTTTGTAGTATTTAATGTATGGTATTTAATCTAATAAAAATATTGAAAGTGGAAAATTAAAGTTTGATTAAATGAAATATAATTTAATTTGATATTAAAAAGTTGGTAGAGTGAAATGTAATTGCTTTAATTTATGCACGAATTGAAAGGAGAATTGTTAGAGAATTTAAATTGACCAATTTTTAAAGGGGGAAAATTAGGGAAAAAATATATATATAGTTGAGAATATGAAGCTTTAACAGTATTGATTTTTTTTAAGAATTTTATGTATGGTACTTAATCAAATAAAAATATAGAAAGTGGAAGATTAAAATTTGATTAAATGAAATTGAATTAAGTTTTTACTTTAGGTAAAGGAAGATGTTTAAAGGCAAAGAAAAAGAAATATTTTCTGGTTAATTTGGATAATTATACTATAGAATCATTCATCATTATGATTATTATTAAAGATGAGAAAAATATTAAAAATAACTAAATAAAGTAGAGCATATTATTATTACTAAATATTAGGAAATATATATTTAAAGACAAGTAAGTAGACCGCCGAATAAATACTGTATGAATGGTAACAATATCAATAAGAAATATTGTTACCATTCATACAGTATTTATTCGTCGTTCATAGCCGCTTACATAATACTCTTTACCAGTAAAGCACAGCTAAACGCATTATATAAACATAATAGCCAATAGGCGGACAATATATGTTAATTGATGGCTCTATTTTTGCAGGAAATCAACAGCGATTTAGCTGCAAAACTTGCTGATTATAGCTTTTAGTCTGTTGGGCATATAAATCTTTTTGGATTAGCCACGCCGGATAAAAGAACAAATGTCAGCTTATAGAGTGGGTAAACATTAAGCTAATTGCCTTATTTATAATCAACAGCTATAGAGCAATATGAGATGAGCATGCATATGAGTATTTTGTTATATTTATAATATTTTGTTATATTATAAAATCAGACGAAAGAAAGGCATTCAGGACATTGCATTTAATAATATATTTATTCTTCATGACGTTTTTAAATTCAGCATGAAATGAAACATCATTATAATTTAAAATTGTGTAGTTATTGATACGCAGAAAGTTTGCTTTGCAAGCAAGGCATTTCAATCGAATTATTTTACAATATTTTTTTTTTTTTTATATATATATTTTATTTGCAATCTGTCTTGTAAGAAAAAATATATAAAATAAATATAAATATATATATGTCAGAGGTTTATCTAATTGACACGATAATTTAACATAACAGGGGCATGTTATGTAAATAACAGGAATATGAAATGTTGATGACGTAGCAATGTATTGGTGCGATGTTGTGAAACTTTATAGTGACGTGACTGTGTCGCTGCTATGTACAAAGCAAAAAGCAAAGTAAATGACAAAAGAGGAATAACGGATTAGCGGTAAATTCTATGCAGAGAGAGCGAGGCTCGTGAGCGAAAGAGATGCTTCAAGCCGAGTGTGCCGCGATTGATGTTGTCATGCATAGGAGAGAATATATAGGCACGAGAGTTGAAGCTGTGAGTTCGTAACGTAATGCAACGTAACGTAAGGTAACGTAAAGTAACTAATGTAACGCAAGGTAACGTAACGTAACGCAACGTAACGACATATAACGTATTTAAATATAAATAAGCACACAAAAATATACAAAAAAAAATAAAAATAAAAATAATTAAAAATAAAACTAATAATAATATATAACAAATATTCCATATAATTGTGATGGCATCCAACGTAACGTATTTAAATATAAATAAACACACAAAAATATAAAAGAAAAATAAAAATAAAAATAATAAAATGAAACTAATAATAACAAATATTCCATATAATTGTGATGGCATCCAACGTAACGTATTTAAATATAAATAAACACACAAAAATATACAAAAAATAAAAAATATATAACAAATATTCCATATAATTGTGGCGGCATCCAGAGACACCTCGCGGTTGAAATCATGCCACAGTTAAACCTGTCAGAGAAAAGCTTTTGATATCGAGGAAAGCAGGACAATCGCTATAGTTGGCTTCGGCTTTTCCAACTATAGATGTGAGGTGTAAAAATATAAATATAAAAAATAAATATGAACAAAAATGTATTAAGATTTAGCAATCACTAAAAATATGACTTAACTCTTTACTCTCAACTCTTCACATTTGATAATTCCCCTCAATCATTTGCTTCGATTACTTTCGCAGAATCTAGCTCAACTTTCAGGCATTTCCATGCAATTCCTTTATCTCACTGAGTTAACTCGATTGCCTGCTGGAAGCCGCTAACAATGCCCACTCGTTGACCGTGTCACGTGTTTGCTTGGCTCGAGTTGCAGCAGGCTGGATAGCTGCGAGTCGTGTGCTTTTGCACCTGCCAGAGGTGTTCGTAATTGTATGTGAAACTTGTTGAAGGCTTCAATTATGATGTGTTTGCCCAGGGCACACTGCCTGCCACACACACTCGCACACGAGCCGCGACTTGCACTTTGCCCTGGCTGGCTGGCCAAGTTGTTGTTGCGGCCATTGTTGGGGTGCCTTGACTTGCATTGGCTTTCATGTTGGCGCCGTTGCTGCTGCTGTAAATGCAGGATAATTGGCGTAAATAGCAAAACAGCAAATTGCCATTAACTATTGGAAAAATGTGCACTGCTTTCAGCCGGCTCGGCTGGGGCGCCGTTCCGAGCGTAGGTGTTGGGTGATTACGCAAAATGCAATTAAAAATATTTAAGCTGCAGCAACATGCACAACGGCAGCAGCAGCACCAGCACCACCAGCAAAGTCCTTTAAAGTCCTTTCGATTCAGCTTAAAGCGGCTCTGCTCTGCTTGTTTGCCCTATGCACATCATCTTTGCTTATTTTTCAAGCTTAACTTGTAACGCTTCGGCTTTTTATACCCTGAGCCCATTGAAAATGAGAAATCAGGGTATAATGTTTTTGTTGGATGTATGTAACAGGCAGAAGGAGGCGTGGCAGACCCCATAAAGTATATATATTCTTGATCAGGACGACAAGAGAAATCGATTTGGCCCTGTCCGTCTGTCCGTCCGTCCGTCTGTCCGTATGTTTGAACGCGCCGATTTCAGCCCCCATAAAAGCTAGAGACTTGAAATTTTTTTTGTAGGTCCGTGTATAGCACGCGCAGATCGAGTTTGTTTTAAAAAATCGATAACTATCCCCAATTAATTGTTATCGATTAAAAACAAAATCGAAAAAATTATATCTCGCCCATCTTTTAAGCTAGAGACACCAAATTTTATATTTAGCTTTATATGTATTTTATGGAATTTTGAATTTTGTTATATTTTGGATACCGGCCCCAAATTCCCCCAAATTCGATGAAAAACACAGATTCGACGGGGCTTAGGGTATCCCCTAGTCGGTCACGCCCGACTAGAGTTTTCTTACTTGTTTGCTTGCTTGTGTACAGTACTTATCATTGGCCATAAACTGCGGATTTTGTAGGGTTTGCAGTCCTTTCTCTCCCTCTCCCTCTCTTTCTCTCTTGGCTATTAATTAACAGGCTGCTGTCCTTGCTCTGCTTAATACTCTTCTCTCTCTCTGTTTTTTTCGAGCCCTCGAATCCATTGAAAACGTATAAACAAGGTGTAATAGTTGCTGGTGTCGACACCAAATGCGTGGCTATGGAAGCAAGGGATTAACATCGTGATAACTGCAGCTTAAAGTGCGAGATAATAGCTTAAAGTGAGACAGAGAAATAACAGCAGAGAGATGAAAATGATTGAAAAAACCCCAAATAAAATGGGCGTTGGTTGAGCTGGCGATAGGAATTTCTTTTCGACTTTAATGTTTGCTCTGTGAAATTGGTTGGTTTGCGTTTGAGTTACAATGCGGCACTCTGATGGGAGCTGCAACGTCTCATGATGAACTCAGATGAGAACTCAGCTGAGCTATAACACATACAACTAAAAAATCAATGCTCTGAGCAGCTGAAATTTTTGTTAATTTTGTGTGGCTTAAATATGCAAAGCTGATAATGGAAAGCTTTTGCAATTATTATTAAAAAAAAATATTATTATTTATATATATAAATATAAAAGAAAAAGAAAAATTAAAATTAATTATTGTGCTCTATTTCCCTTAAACATTTTTTACAATCATAAACAGCTTTTGATGCCTTTTTTTGTTAATATTTACAGAGGTTAGATATTGTTTTTCAACTGAGATATTTAAAATTTTTGTTAGTGAGGAATTTTTCGTATGTAAATATTCAAAATATTGAAAAATGTATATATATATATATATATATATAAATAATTTTTATGAAAATATGTATATGCCTGTAAAAATTCTTAAAGGCAATAAAGTACAACAAATTAATAAATGAATAAATAAATGTTTACAATTTTGGTTAGTTAGGAAATTTTCTGTGTGTTGTTACATTTTTGTTTACAGAAAATTAATAAATGTTAAGTGTTTTATTACATTGGTAAAAGACAAGTCATTGCTTCTATTTTCGAAGACTAAAACTTGTGCAAATCTCAATTGCATTTACAATTTCAAATTGATTTAAGTGTCAGAAATTCAGTAATCATGCAAAAAAAAAAAGGGGGAAAGATAAACATTAGGTCTAGCAGTTAATTACTGCTATTTTAATAAGCTCTCTTTAATTTATCTTCCCTTTTAATGTGTCGCGCTCATTCACTCTCAGTTCATGAACCAACTTCCATTTGTAGTATTCTGCTGCGCTGTCTGCTCATTACTTGTATTCATTGATTTCGTCTATCTGTAATCTTTTGCCTCGATAAATTAACTTTGTCTGCAAGAACGCCGCAGACACGGCATTAAATCAACAAATAATAAGCTAATTACACTAAGTAGACAAGCTTTCATTTGGCAAAGGCCATTAACGAAGGTCAAGGATTGGGGACAAAGTTGCTGAAAAAGCTTAGCAGCTACCAAGATTAGGTTAAATATAAGCTCAAATTGAATTTAGATAAATATGTGTTATACATCGTTTATATGTTGTTATCGTATTTTATTTATAATATAATTATATATTATTTTTTAATTATTAATAATATATAATTTTATTATTATATTATATTATTTAATATTTATTATTATTATTATTTATTTATATTTTAATTAATATAATCTTGAATATAAGAAAGGAATCAATGCTTTCTTTTTAGTATTTTATTTTTAATATAATTATATATTTTTCTAAATTATTATTTTTTTTATATTATTTTATTATTATATTATATTATTTTATTTTCTATATTATTATTTTATGTATTTTATTATATTTTTACCTCTTTCTTTTAACATAATATAATGTTTAATATAAGAAAGGAATCAATCCTTTTTATAAAGTATTTTATTTATAATATAATTATGTAATATTTTTTAATTATTTTTCTTATATTATTATATTATATTATTTTATCTTCTATATTATTATATTATATGTTTTTATATTTTTTTTTAATTTATATTATAATCAATATAATTTTTAATAAAAGAAATGAATCAATCCCTTAAAATTCTATTTTTAAAAACTTAAATCTGCTAAGGCCTCTCAACTCCACCTAACACCGTCTTTCGCTTTAAATATTCCTCATTATTTTGGTTATTAAAATTTGCCAGCCGCAATTATATGTAAATAGCAAACTAAATTGTCTATTTTAAAGAAGGAAATTTGTTGCCTAACTGGATTCATTGAATCTCTCGAGAGCATCTCTTATCTAATAATCTATCTCTTAGCCTTGGCTGTCGTCGAGCGCCAGCCCCAAACATATGCGCATAGTTTAGCATAATTTGAAGACATTATCTAAATTATACAGCGAGAGAGGAGCGCGCCGAGGGAGAGCGAAAAAACATTGCATATTTTGAGGGAGCTTAGCCGCCGGGCATAAGCGCAGTTTGAGCCAACTCAAAGAGTCTTAGCCGAAGCCGAAAGACGCTGCAAGCTGCGCCACTTGAAGCGCAACTCGTGATGCTTATGTTAATTTGCATGTCTGACGGGCCCCGTTTTACCTGCGCCTAATGCATAAATTCCTGTAGACTTTGTGTATATATATATATGTCTATATGGCCCAGCCACGCCCACGCGCCTTTCGAGCGGCAAAAAATCGCATCGCATGAGCAGCCGCGCGTGTTTTATTGCACAAACAAAATGAGTTTCTCGCATGCCTGGCCCAGCTCTGCGCTGATGAAGCCAAATGCAACTGCATTAGGCTCCCAGGGGGGGCGTGAGCTTTTACGTGCCTGTCAGCCGGCCAGGTGGGCCCCATAATTGAGCTCAAAATAGTTTGCATAAAAATGCAAATTGTCACATATCCTGCACATTTCTATTTAGTTTCGAGCATTCGCCCACGACGCACGGCTCGCATTGCAAATTGTTTGCGGCTTATCCCGGCTCTGGCATCGCTCCATCGGCATTTGGGCCACTGTGTGTAAGTTCGTGTTGTGCCACATAAATAACGATATTGTTACCCAGTAGCCCCACCCCATCCCCCTCTCCCACTACTCACCCCTAATCGTCGGCAATTTGTTTTAGATGGCGTTTGTTTGAATTTATACTGCGTAATGCAACTTTAATTGAAATGCAATCAGGCGACAATTAAAGCCCGAGTCTGTGTATGTGTGAGCCGCTAATTGCCCTTTGCTTGTGCAAGGGGATCCATTTCAGATAAGCTGCACTGCGCGAACAACTAAAAGGCCTAAAAGGTCGCTTAGATTTAATTGGAAATGTTTTGTAAAGCGAATGCCCCCAACTGCAGTTTGGGGTCAGTTGCAATGGAAGGATGATATGAATCAGAAATACCTCAGAGGTATTCTAGCTGAAATATATTAAATATCGTTGCTGCTCTTTAAGCTTTTAGTTATGTGATTGTTGCAGTTCCTGGACCTACAACAGTATATTAAATTAATCTGCCTAAAAAGGCTAAAAAAATATATAAAATATTTATAAATTTATAATAAATATAATATGATATAAGATATATAAACATATAATATTTTAAAATATATATAAATATAAAAATAAAATATATATATAAATAAATATATAATATAATATAATATACAATATATAAATATATAATATATTTAAAAAAAAAATCCCATTGCCTCTAAAATCCTTTTGAAATTCCTATTAAAAAAAACTAGTCACGTAATTTATTGTCGCCTTCTTTAGGTCTAAGCCAGTCTATCAATTACTTTGTATTTAAATTAAATTGTCTAAAGAGCAAATAAAAAATTAAATTTAAAATATATAAATATGTTATATATTTAAAAATATAATATATAAATATATAATATATAAAATATAAAATAATACATATAAATATTTAACATATAAAACTCCTCTTGCCATTAAAAAATCTTTATAAATTCCTCTAAAAAAACTAAAATCACATAAATTATGCCATATGCCAAGAACTACACACGCATTAAGTTCTAGCCGCACGAGCCATGATCGAGCTATACAGAAAAAAAGCTTGACCTATTTGCTTGACTGGGCATAAATCACGTTCATTTTAAAGCAAAAAAAGCAAAGAAAAAAGGTTGTTGCTTGGCATATTAACATGCCCATGCCCAGCTCATAAATGTTACAAAAAGCATGCATGGAAAACTAAATAAGATGTGCAAATACAAGCAAGATACAACCAGGAAACAAGTGGAGCAACAATAGGCCAAGCAGAAGACGAGGCAGCAGCAACTGGCACAGATAATCAGGACACGTGCCATGGCGTCAGTCTGTGGCCGCGAGGCTTTTACGGCAAGTCAAATAAAGCCCAAGAGAGGCCCAGACAGAGAGTCAGACAAAAGGTTTCACATATGTCTGCACACATATCCAAATGTCTGTATGTATGCATGTGTGTAAATAGAAAAGACACACACACACCCACACACACACGAATATGGTATAAGCCATGGCTGTTGCCTTCTCGCAGGACTTTCGCTTTGTTTGCTCGCAGGAGGCGAAGGCTGGCGCCGTTTTGTCGCCGCTGGACATTGGCCCGTTTGCGCTAAGCGTTAACAAAACTCAACGCAAATGGGCCAAAGCGGTTGGAAATTGTTTAAATAAATTTACCTAACTCTGTTTATCTTTTTTTTGTTTTTATTTTTCATTTAGATACGCGCGCTGAAAGCCCCAAGAAATTTATATTCATCAACCACATGTGAAGCAAATATTTCGTGCGTGTGTGTGGGGCGTGGCAAATATGTGAAAAACAAATTTGAAATTTGTTGTCATTTATTATTATTAAAGTTTATTTTATATAAATTGCATTTTTATGTTAGAAAAAATGCGAAAGTCATGCTTACTTTAGATATTTTTTGTGTATTTTGTTCCTTGACATTAAATGTGGTATTATATACATTGTAATATATTGAATTGAAAGAGTGGAACTTCTAAGGAACTGTAGTGAAAGGTGGCAGATTATGATGGTGTGCCATGATATGGAAAATTTTGAATTAATAGTAAACGAAGCAGGCTGTGTAAATTCTTTGAAGAAAACAATATTCAAGCCTGAAACATCTCAGCGAATAGAGTTATACTATATACAGTCAAAAAATAAGGGATCTGAAAATAATAAATTATAAAATATATAATATATTTGTATACAAAAAAATTATATTATATTATTATATTATTTAAAATAATTATATTCAATTATTAAATTTATATGTATAAAAAATATAATTTATATTTATATAAAATATATTATGTATATACGTCTATACATTTATATATATTTATATGTATGCTTCACAAATACACAATCAATCTTTCAATCTTTGATTTTTGCTTAAAAAACTAAAGTAAATTTCTTCCTAAATTAAACTCGTTTTTCACGAAGGTCATATTTATGACCTACAGAAAAAAATTGGTAACTCTACTTAGCAACAATTGAATTTATGTGCGCTGTAAGCAAAGAATTTGACAAAATATTTCCTGGAATTTTTCAGAGCTCAATCTTTTGTTACTTTAACGAGAATAAAACAGAGTCTAATTGCAAAAAAATGTTGAACGATATCTCGAACGATATAGAAAATCTTCAACATTAACGGAGAACATAAAGGATGCGCTATCCTGATGCATATATGTATATATAAAATATATTACCTAAAATTACTGTCATATATAAATTTATATATATATAATATAATTTATATGTATATTTATTTATATAAAATACATTTCATAGACATCTTTCCTCGTTTACACAAATCTTTTCTTTATTCATTCAAATTTGAATAGAATTAGAGTGGGAATCAAATACAGTTTTATGGCAAAATTTAAATGAAATTTACCTTTTTATTCTTTTTTTTTCTTCGTTTTCTCAAGCATTAAACCTACCTAGATATCTGTATACCTAATGCATAATGCCATCTGCATTGAGCTGCTTTAACTAAAGACCCAGCTGAAAGGACAGTCTAATTGGTATGCTCAGCAGCTGGCGAAGCTTTTCATTGCGCAAATGTCGCAGAAATTAAAGAAATTGCCAAGTTGCCCTTTTATCTATTTGGCTTAAAGAGGAATGAATTCTTAAGGCAGTTACATACATATACAAATATATATATATCTATTTATATATATGTAAGGTGTGCTTGTATGTCTGCTGACTGACATATTGGACTAGCGCATGGTTTGAATTTGTTCTTCTCCGTAGCCGTGTACAAAGGCTACTTTGAGGGGCAACAGCTCAATATATTGGCACATGTCTGCTTCGGATGTCACATAAATCTTCTTACAAGTTTTTTCCAGGTGTGGTTACAATTTAATTGCATTTGCCGCTGCATTTTTATTGTGCTGTGCGTGACAGCAAACACACACACAGAGAGAAAGAGGGAGATGGAGAGTGTGTGTGTGAGCGAGCAAGGACAAAGGCAAAGAGTAGAGATTCCTTTTACGCATTATTATTTAACTAACAAGTAACTAGAAAAGTTTTAATACTTTGGCAACTTTCGCTTTAAATTGTTCGCAGCGCCGAGGACAAAATGGCGCAAAGATGTCGACGACAGTCGAGTCGGAGGGCGAGTGAGTCAAAACTATGCTTAAATTAAATAAGATAAAATCTTATAAAAATGAAAATAGTTTGCCAGCGTGTAGCTGCACTCTGCTCCTGGTCGGGGGCAAAAATATTTAAATCAAAAATGTATTCATTAAATTGTTTACAGCTTCTGCGGCAGCAGCTTAATCTGCGGCATGCTTGTGGCCGATTCACTAAGCAGCTTCAAAAGAAGAGGGTAGAAAGGGATGTGCTCGACCAGCAGATGCCTGGTAAGTTGTTATAGTACAGAATTATAGAGAGACAGAGATGGGTTCTATATCAAATAGAGTAGGTATTTATGTCGAGAAGACTGTAGAGACTATATATAGTCAGAAGAATATATAGTCAGCTCATCATACCCTGTTCTGCTTTTGACAGAGCATAAGACTGTCATATTCTGAGCATTGTTTGTGACATAGATTAAGACTGAGCACTTTGCGATGTTATTATGTTGTCTGGGCATAAGTCGAAAAACAAATCACGTTGACAATGAACGCAAGTTACATGGCAAATGAAATTATATAGAGTAGTGCAAGAAGAAAGGACTCAGGAAAGGACTTTTAGAGAGATAGAGAGAGAGAGAGATAGACAGAGATGAGGCATAAAAATGCAACTTAAAAATATTTCTATACCAGCATGATTAATAGCTAAACTTAGTTAATTGAAGAACCGATTTACATGGCAAATGAAAGTTACATGGGAAATGAAATTATATAGAGGAAAGGACTCAGGAAAGGACTTTCAGAGAGAGAGAGAGAAAGAGAGAGAAAAGGGGTATAAAAATGCAACTTAAAAATAATTTTACACCCAAAAAATTAATAGTTAAACTTAGTTAATTGAATAGCCAACAAAAACCCGCTCAAAGTATATTAAAAATATTTTAAAAATTTTCATTTTACACCTCAAAAATCATCTGCAAAAATTTTCACACATAAAACATTTCTCCCCCCATCAACAGCAAATTCTTTATTAAAATATATATCAGTGCAGAGAGCTTTTGCTTGTCGCACACTCTCTATAATATTCCAAATGCCAGAGCTCTATGAAAAGGGGGCCACAAGCTGGCCGCTAATTAAGCCGGCAGAATGTATGAGGTAATTATCAACTTTTTGCCTCGCACGATGGGAAAAGTTTTTGCCGAGTGCACAGTGCACAGAAAAAATATGTAAAAATGCTGGTGATTTAGTTTTATGCGGCTGGCGAAGGTGAAATTGAGTGGCAGCCCTGCTGAGGATTGGCTCCACTAGAAACTGACTGCCATTGATATGCAGGCAAACTGTCGAATGCAAATATGCCAAGGACGGGCGCCGGCACATGACAATGACAAGTCAAAGGGGTCGGGACCAGAGCCAGACAGGCGGAAGTGTGCGCCGGGACACGCCACTGAAGAGAGCTTCACACACAGACACGCAGCCCGCTGAGAGCTTGTCGCACTGGGAGCATCGCCTGGTCAACTTCCGTTTCTCTGTACAGGTATAAGCAGAGAGAGATAGGGGGAGGGTGAGGGGGTGAGAGGGTCGTCAGTCTTTGTAGCAAGCACTCAGCGGAAGTACGCACAAAAGTTGCACTTAAAGGCCGTCAAACACTGCCGCAGTTCACACGCCCAACAGATAGTTTATGTAACAAATTGCTTTGTGCAACGCTTGGGCAGGTCCTTTTGTAAGGGTTTTAGTCTTTCGATGCGCGTTTCTGTCTCTAGAAGTCAATAAAATATCTGGTGAAGGCAGGCAATACAGTTTTTTCTATTCTGCCCTTCTATGCAATTCTCATTGAGTGAATATTTCTTGTATGCAATTCTATGCAATTTTCATTGCTAAACTCTTTTTTATAGACTGGCCTTCTATGCAATTCTCATCATTATTGAACACAGCTTCTGTGCAAATCTTATTGAAAACAGTATTTTGTACTAGCCTTCTATGCAATTCTCATTGATTGAAGTTTTTGCAAAGTACCCTACTATGCAATTCTTATTTAAAGCAACTTTTTCTATACTATCCTTCTATGCAATTCCCATTGAAATCTGTGATTTTATACTACCCTTCTATGCAACGCGCATCGATCGCAATTTTAGCATACTACCTTTCTATGCAATTCTCATTTAAATCAACTTTTTCTATACCCCTCTATGCAATTCTCATTGAAATCAGTGATTTTATACTACCCTTTTATGCAATTCTTATCGGATGAAGTTTTTGCACTCTACCCTTCTATGCAATTCTCATTCAAAGCGACATTTTCTATACTACCCTTCTATGCAATTCTCATTGCAATCGGTGATTTTATACTACCCTTCTATGCAATTCTTATCGATCGAAGTTTTCGCACTCCATCCTTCTATGCAATTCTCATTTAAATCAACTTTTTCTATACAGCCCTTCTATGCAATTCTCATTGAAATCAACTGTTGCCCTTCCATGCAATTCTCATCGAACATCCTGTTTTTATGCTGCCCTGCAATTCTCAATAAAAACAGATTTGCTTTCTCCTATGCAATTCTTATCAAGTCTAGTTATTGCTTTAGCTACACTTCAGCTATGATGTAGCATAGGAATTTCACAAATATATTCTATATATATATTTATCACGTAAATACCAAAAACTCTGTCAATCAAGCTCAGTTCGCCCCAGCAATTTCATTGAGTTAATTAATAGTTGAGCTCGCGTTCGTCTGACATGCTCACAAATTGTCCCTAAGCTCCGTTTTATCTACGAAGCCATTCAGAAATTTGTGAAATTTCCTGGCCGTCGCACATAACTCAGAGAGCTCAGGTTATTAGCGTAATGCAGCCGCGATTGTCGCAGCAGGTTGAGCAAGAGCGCTCAAGGAGCTCCACAGCCACAGAGATTGCCATATATATACATATATATATGTGACAAATGTCTCAGTGGCTGCCCCAACTGGCAACTTGGAGCTTGGAACTTGGAGCTGGCTGGTTTAGCATTTGCATTCCAAATTTATAAGCAAGCATAACTGTGGCCCGACCGCACCCACATTTGCACATTTGCAAACGAGAATTGCCATTATTCGCGGCGCTTAAGTAAAACGCGCGACGAACTGTGGCGACTCTGGCGAGCGCCAACTACGTATACGCAGTGTGGGACGAAAAGAATTTCTAAAAGAACAAGTAAGAAAACTCTAGTCGGGCGTGACAGACTAGGGGATACCCTGAGCCCCATCGAATCTGGGTTTTCCATCAAATTTGGGGGAATTTGGGGCCGGTATCCAAAATATAATAAAATTCAAAATTGCATAAAATACATATAAAGCTAAATACAAAATTTGGTGTCTCTAGCTTAAAAGATGGACGAGATATACTTTTTTCGATTTTGTTTTTAATCGATAACAATTAATTGGGGATAGTTATCGATTTTTTAAAACAAACTCGATCAGCGCATGCTATACACGGACCTACAAAAAAATTTCAAGTCTCTAGCTCTTATGGGGGCTGAAATCGGCGCGTTCAAACATACGGACAGACGGACATGGCCCAATCGATTTCTCTTGTCGTCCTGATCAAGAATATATATACTTTATGGGGTCTGCCACGCCTCCTTCTGCCTGTTACATACATCCAACAAAAACATTATACCCTGATTTCCCACTTTCAATGGGCTCAGGGTATAAAAACACGAGCGAAACTGATAAGAATAATAACCAGGATTATTCACTTCGAATAAGAATCATATATATAGAGTGATATTTATAGAGTGAAATGGAATGCAATCAGAGCATGTGAACCCTTTGGATCTGCACTTCATCATAATAATTCCTCTCAACTTGTTGTTCCTCTCAAAAAAGAAGGGCAATCAATTTGATTTTAGTGTGGAAATAAAATGCGCACATAAATATTTTTACGAGCCAATGGCAAATTGGCGCATAATTTATGTTCGCCGATGACACAACAAAATCGTCCAAGGGACGACAAACAAAATTAAAAGCATTTTTCGCTTGCCTTCGCTCAGCTCGGATATATATATATATCTGAGCTGATGACGCTTAAAAGTTAAGTGTGCAAATTTTCAGTTGACTTTGGCCAGAAGTTTGCACGAACAGACAATTGACATTCATTTCGGTGCAGAATGTCGCCCTTTCGACTAGATGTCAAAGCGTCGCTGGATCTCACAATAAAATGCACAAGCGATAACGAGTCCTTCGGCGGCAAAGCGGCATATCAAAGACGTTTTAGAGCACATAAAAATGCACAGCTGCCAAAATAAATATAATTTTAATGTGCTGCTCGTTAACTAAGTTGGGAAACGTATTTAAAAAAAAAAAAAAAAAAACGGAAGTGCGAGAAAAGTAATATAAATTTAGTCAATTTAAATTTATGATATTTTGAAGTCCTATTTCAATCGGAACATGGGAGTTTTAGTATTTTCGATACATAAAATTGAGCAGGGTTTATAGTTATCAATAAGAGATTAATAGAGAAGTATGTATAGGGTTTGCCATTTTAAAATTAAATTTATATATTATTTATTTATTAATTCTATATTAATTATATTATATATATTAATTATATATTTTTATTTAATTATATAAAACTCTTCTTTACAGTCACATTTTGTCAAAATGACGTTTTTTTTATCGAATCAGTAGAAAACAGGGGCAATTTCGTGTCAGGTCGGAACACCGGGACATTACATCCAAAAGCGGGACATGTCCCGGAATTCCAGGACGGCTGGCAACCCTACTCTATTACTAAGATATTATTGAAGTTGTTGTCTGCCTGAGAAGCAATCGTTGGACAGCTGAACATTTCTAGCCTTTCTGGAGTCTTTTGACTTTTAAGTCAACATTCAACTGTTGATTGGCAAAAAATTACGAAATTAAAGCAGAAGCTACGAAAAGTTGTTGCTAAAATAGCTGATATAGTTTCTCACATTGAATTGACTGTTTCAAATTGAACTTTACGCTTTAAGCTAAGGCTGCCTTTGGCATAATCAACTTTTCGCTTAATGACTGTTAAACTGATTGTAAAATAAGGCTTTTTTGACCTGCAGCAGTCCTTTTGGCAATAAGGAGTATAAAGCTTGGTGCCATCTGGTGACTACACATTTATATACTTTCTGACACTTGAAACTTTTACTGAATATATTTCGAAGGTATAAAATAAGCTGTTTAGTTAGAGCTATAACATGAAATTTTAAATTTAACATTATTTATGCACATCGATTATTAAGGTTATTATAGACATTTATTAGCCTTTATGTCAGTCTATAAGCTTTAGAAGATTCAAGAGCTTTAAGCTGTAGATTTTATTATTAATTATATTATTATTATTATTATTATTATTTACTATAATTTGCATCAGGAAATAGCTGCAAAATAATTAATAATTATTTATTTTATTATTTACCATCATTGTACATCAACAAATAGCTGCAGCTTATTATTTATAATAAGTTTATAAGTTTATTATTGATAATTATATATTCTATTACTTACCATAATTTGCATCAACAAATAGCTGCAGTTTCGCACACTAAGAAATAAATGCTGATTTGATGTCAACAAGACACTGCAGGTGGCGGGCAAACGAAAACCGCGGTCATGGAAAAATTAACCATTTCGGCTGAGCGCTCAAAGCACACTGACGCAAAGGTCAAACATTTTTTTTGATCGAACCTAAAAGAAAAGAGACTCGAGCAAGTCTCAAGCTGAGTGGTTGAACATGATCAATGCTGCAATGCAAAGTTTGTATTAGATGTGCCAACTTCATGTTGTTTGTTGTTTGATCGAACCTATTTGTTGCACTCTTACAGGCGTTCCATCAGACATTCGCAGGAATAACTCAAATTGTTTTTTTTTCATGACGATTTTTTTAGCTCTCACACTGAAGTCGCTTTTGCCATCTTAATTTATCAGAAATTTTAATAAAATAATATATAATATTTTTTATTAATTTAATTTAATTATTGAATATAATGGTGAGCTACTTCAAATAAATGAAATGTATTTTAATACAATTTTAATAAAATAATATATTATAATTTTTATTAATTTAATTTAATTATTTAATATAATGGTGAGCTACTTCAAATAAATGAAATGTATTTACAATTTTCTTTTGCAGTAAAATTTTTCCCTCTTTATTTATCAGAAATTTAAATGAAATAATATATTATTATTAATTTAATTCAATTTTTTAATTTAATAGTGAGCCACTTTTAATACATTTTATGTATTTTAATACAATTTTCCTTCGCAATATTCACACCAAAAAAAATACTTTCAGCCAGAACAAAGTATTTTTCTACCATTAAACCAAATTTTCTGAAAGAAAGACAATTTTAAAAGATATTAAAAGGAAAGGAAAGAAAGTGCAGAATAAAAATAAACAGTAAAATTGCTTAAATTGCAGAAATTTCACCTTTATGTTGAATATGTTAGCTGCAAAGCTCAGTTCAAGCGTGTCATTAATGTATAAATAAATATATGAATTTATTTATATGTATATAGATATTTATAGATATTTTTATAGCGATTGGTAATGCGCACATTTCACATATATAAATATTTATGGCAAATAAATGAATATAGACCGCAGCGTTATTTGCATAGAAACACGCCAGGATCAAGTGAGAGTACATAAAAGCGGCGCTGGGGAGCCAGTAGCCAGCTTATATTGCGGCAACGCAGCGTATCAAATGACACGTTTTAACACTTTCACAGACAGACAGAGAGAGAGAGAGAGAGAGAGGGAGAGGGAGGTAGGTAGACTGAACTGAAATTGAAGCTGCATTGTCGAAAGATTGAGACAGACAGTGGGAGAGAGCGAGAGAGAGCCACTTCCACGTCCGTGGCTTGTGCAGCCAAGCGGTTAAGGAGCCCGAGTCCGCCTCTGAGTGAGTGAGTGAGCGGAGGAGGTCGTGTAGAATATGGCCCGAGTGCATATGAGCCATAAACCGCCTTTTTACGTGCGCGTTGCGTTGTCACTGAGCATAAAAGTGCAGCCCGTTTCAGGGCTCAGAGTTGAATTTTCGCTGTGCATCTTAAAGCCGTTGCGACAGCGCTGCAAAGCTTCAAACACCGAACTGTCGATTGGGTTGGCCAGCACAAACAAGCAATTATTTTGCAATATCTTGGAAATTAACAAACCTTTTCCTGTCCCACTCCCACAGCTAACTTGATTACCTGCTGTGACGTGAGCGAAATGAAAAGAAAAAGAAAAAAAAAGAGAAAACGAAAAGCAAAACAAAACAAAACGAAGGGGGAAAAAAACGAAATGAAACGTTATCAATGTAACGAGTGTCAGTTTTGTGGCCAACGGTAACAGGAAAGCAAATGTAAACCAAAAAGGAAATGCTGAAAAATGCATGAGCAAAATCACACGATAAATGGACGCAAAAAACGCTGCAACAGCCCGAGGTTAGCCCAAAGGGTTGCCATAACATACGGAAGCTATGAATCAGTGCAAATTGCGCAGCTGATTCGATTATTCATTAAGCAAGAGCTTTGACAGGGCAGTGATTGGGTGAGAGGGAGGTAGAGGTTGTTTTTAATTGAAGATTCAGTTGAGCTCAATTAGAAGTGAGCCGGAACAAACATTGGGTGATGTGTGATATATACAAATTGTTGCTATTGAAAATAAAAATTGAGCTGGCTCCAAATTATTCCGTTCCTTAATCAACTTACACTTCACCCCTCGCGATATTCACTGCCATTGCATAGGATACAGAGAGTCGCAATTGCTTGTTGTCGCTTCTCTCTTTGTCGTTAGCACAGCCTCAACGCTCGTGCCTATATTCTCTCCTATACATGACAACATCAATCGCGCCACACTTGGCTGAAGCATCTCTCTCGCTCTTGAGCCTTGCTCTCGAGGCATAGCATTTACCGCTAATCCGTTATTTCTCTTTTGTCATTTGCTTTGCTTTGCTTTTTGCTTTGCACATATGTAGTAGCGACACAGCCACGCCACTATGAAGTTTCACAACATTGCAATGAAGCATTGCTACGTCATCAGCATTTCATACTCATGTTATTAACATAATATGCCCCTGTTAAATTATCGTGTTAATTAGATAAACCTCTGGCACAGCTTAGTTCGTTGGTCTATAAAATCTAAACTATTAGGGATATTTCAAAAATTTAAGCGCAGCTTGTTAGTGTGTTGTTTAAACTAATACAAAATCAATTCATTTATTTTTTAAATATTTTTTCAATATTTAATAATGCTAAACAATTAGACCAGAACAGTTCCACACAGTATAACAATTTTCTTTACTTACTTAGCTCTTTTTACTATAAATAAATTTCGTAATACCTTCAAAATTGACATATTTTCTTTAGCGTCGCCCCTCGTATTGGTCAACTGAAATGGCAACTGGCTAGCGTTGAAAATCTGTCCAATTCGTTACGAGCTTTTTGTTGATGCGCAGCCAGCAGAAGGCGACAACTCAGCCTCAGTTTCAGTCTCAGCCTGAGCAACAGCCTCAACCTCAGTCTCAGTCTCAGCCTGCGCCTCAACCTCAGCCGCAGTCTCAACCACCTCCACCTCCACCACAGCAACTACTGCGAGCTAGTCAACATTTTCCTAACTATTTTTTTTTTAGTGTGCTGGCAACAGCTCGCCGCAATCGTGTTGGCTTTTGCTGCTGCAACTCGCTTGTAAATTAAGCAATTTGAAATGTTGGCCTCTCCCTCCCACTCTCTCTTGAAGGAGCAACCGCAACGTGTTCGCCCACAACCTGTGTGTGCGGGAGTGTCACTGCTTTAATCGCTGTTGTAACTCGAACGGCAACAAGAGCAATAACAGCAGCGAGCGCTGCAGAGATAGCTAAGAGGTATGTCCAAGTCGATGGCCCCTAAACTAAGCCCTGCCCATTTATACACACACACACACACACATACTCACCTTTTTTTTTTAGCTTGTTTTAGCTTGTTTCTTGATTACCTTGTGTTGCGCGCCGGCCATTTGCTTCAGTTGGTCAGTCCGCAAAGCTGCCGTAGCCGTAGCCATTTTAATTTCACTTTACGGTTTTCAAACACAAAATCCTTTTGCCACTACACAGCACACACTTGAGTGTGAGAGGGGTGAGAGATGGGGGAGAGGGAGCGGCCAGGTGTAACCAGGTCTTCTTTTTTTTATCGCCTTTGTCTGTTTGCTAGCGGAAGAGGGTATTGTTTGCGTTGCGGTTTGTGCTATTAAAACTGAAATGTGAAATTAAATAGTATGACATTTTAAGAGAGTGAAAGAGAGAGAGAGAGAGAGAGAGAGGGAGAGAGAGGGAGAGAAGGAAAGAGGAAGGACTTCTCTCTCCCTTAAAGCCCTGCTTCAAAGGGAAATTGAGTGAAGCGAAGAGGAGTTAGCTAAAACATTTTAAGAGAATGAAAGAGAAAGAGAGAGAGAGAGAGAGAGAGAGAGATAGAGAGAGAGAGAAAGGGGGGGAAGAGAGAGGGAGAGACAGAGGGAGGGAAAAGGGGAGACAGAGCTTCTCCCTCCCTTAAAGCCTTGCTTCAAAAAGGAAATTGAGTGAAGCGAAGACGAATTAACTAAAACATTTTAAGAGAGAGAGAGAGAGAGAGAGAGAGAGGGGGGAAAGAGAGAGAGAGAGAGAAAAAAAAGAGGAAGGACTTCTCCCTCCCTTGAGGCCCTGCTTCAAAGGGAAATTGAGTAAGTGAAAGAGAAAGAGAGAGAGATAGAGAGAGGGGGGAAAAGAGAGTGAGAGAGAGAGGGGGAAGGGGAAGAGAAAGAGAGAAACAGAGCTTCTCCCTCCCTAGAGGCCCTGCTTCAAAGGGAAATTGAGTGAAGCGCAGAAGAATTAACTAAAACATAATTAAATTCTACTACAAAATTAAATGAAATTTAATATCAAGGTAAACCCATTCAAAACTTACCCATTTAATCATTTAAAATCGATTGCAGCAATTTTATTCATTTGACTTGCTCACTTTCCCATAGGCAATCCCATTCAAATGGAGCTGCGACTCCGAGGGAAGGGTATAAAAATAAATAAACAATCTGCAACGCCAGCTCAATTGTGGGCGACAATATTGTTTTTAATGATTTCTCATGGAATTTATCAAAAAGCCAGAGAGCAAAAGAGAAAGAGAGAGAGAGAGCGAGAGAAAGAGAGACAGCAAAAGGCACTGAAATCTGGTTTTAAAATCGTTTTCCTTTTCATTTTTGGTTGAACGGAATAAAATGTAAGAAAAACAAGTAAGAAAACTCTAGTCGGGCGTGACCGACTAGGGAATACCCTGAGCCCCCAAGAATCTAAATTTGGGGGAATTTGGGGCCGTTATAAAAAATGAAAAAAAAAAATTCAAAATTGCATAAAATACATATAAAGCTAAATATAAATTTTGGTGTCTCTAGGTTTAAAGATGGGCGGGATATAATTTTTTAACTGAATTTCGATTTTGTTTTTAATCGATAACTATTAATTGGGGATAGTTATCGATTTTTTAAAATGAACTTGATCTGCGCGCTGAATATAGGAATCTACAAAAAAATTTCAAGCCTCTAGCTCTTATGAGAGCTGAAATCTACGCGTTCAAACATACGGACAGACGGACGAACGGACGGATGGACTTACGGACGGACAGATAGACAGACGGACAGGGCCAAATCGATTTCTCTTGTCGTCCTGATCAAGAATATATATACTTTATGGGGTCTGCCACGCCTCCTTCTGCCTGTTACATACATTCAACAAAAACATTATACCCTGATTTCCCATTTTCAATGGGCTCAGGGTATAATACAGCTAAAGGCAGCAGAAGCTGGCCAAAACTATAAAGCATATGCGTGTGCGTGTGTATTGCCAGGCGAAACAACGCAATAAAGGACATAAAAAGCGTGGCTTGAACGGGGCAAAAGGATATGCAACAGACGACAGGGCGACACAGAGACTGCTGAAAAGAAAAGCAGTTGAGAGTGGGGAGTGGTGGGGGATGACCTATAAAACTAAATGGCTGGCAAGTTTACAATGCAATTTATAATCAGGCTAAGAGCTCATTGTATATGCTTGGGGTGGCATGGCCATATCTTAATGCATCTGCTAATGAAACTGAAATCTAACGAGCTACGAATGGAATCTGCAGCTTGCATTGTTAGAGAAGCTAATTAGCTGCGCATAGACTGGCCAGATTCAACTTATTTATATGCAGAGCGCTCGATAGCCGAGCATCATCAACACGAAATGGCCACAAAAACTTAACGAGTAAATAAAACCCACAAAAAAGAACACACATCGAGGATAAAAAACCCGGCCAAAGTGTGGCGTGTGAGCTATACGACGAGTTCAGCCAAAGTTGCGTTAAGAAATCAAAGTAACTTTCTTGGCTTGGCTATCCACACGCCTTGCTCCCCTCCCCTGCCCCTCCATCAGCTCCTCTCTCCATGAGTCTGTGCTTGTACTTTTTGCTTCATCAACTGCTTTTCACTTATTGCAAACTTTTGCCAGCCAGTGGACTAGCGCCAACTTTGCTGCCTGACCGGGATAAATTTATATGCAATACTCTGTAAAACAATAAATTTAATCAGAGGGTAGCCCAAGCAACTAAGAACAGGTTTTGTTACACCACTCACAGATTGTTTACTCTAGATAAAATAGGTTTGTTTACTAAGGCTAAGGAATATATTTAGCTAAACTTAAGACATTGCGAATTTTTTTAGCCTCAATCTTTCTTTGCTTTAAAATATTTTTAAATTGATTAAAATATTGATTATTTAGTAAATTTAAATTAATTTCTTCTTTCATATTATATCATAAATATATTTAATTAAATTTAACTTATTTTTATTAAATTAATAGTTTTCAAGTAAATTCCTCTGGAAAATATATGGATACATTTTTGCTTCAGGTTATTTATTTAAATTAAATTGTTTTTTTCATATATAATTTTTATATTTACATATATAATATTATATTACTTTGTTCTTCATTTAAAATTTTAAAATGTATTCCTTTTTATTTTTATATAATATATATATTTGAAAACATATTTTATCTAGAATAAGAATATTATTTTTTTGCGCTTTATTTATCTATTTATTCATTCCCTTTTGTATTTTTCATTCACATGATTTTTTTTTTTTTAATTTTTTAAAAATATTGCATATGCATTATATATATTTATTATTATTTTATTCTATTTTTTTTTTTAATTTGCAATTAACTATACTTTTTAAAACAATTTTTTACTTTTCAAAAATATATCTAAGAAATTATATGGCTTTATATATTTTTGAATATTTGATTTCTTGCCTAGGAATAATTTATTTTGTTCTTTATTTTTTTTAGTTTTAAATATTTTATTTAATAATTATTTTTTCAATATATATATTCCAAATATTTATTTTATTTATTTAATGTATTTGACTATTTCTCTATATAATTTGAATAACTTTTTAAAAACATTGTTCTCATATTTTCAAATATTTTTGTTATACAAACCCTGCACCCTTTTAAGTCCTTGATCTTCAGCCAAGATTCAGTTTGACAAATATCTTCATTTTCATAATTTATGCAAGACAAAAACTAATAAATTTCACCCCTTGACCATTTCGAATCTCTTAAGACTATTTCCATATTTCAACCCTTCATATTACAGACTGCGATAGCTGTAAGACTTTTAATTCTAGAGCATCATAAATTGCTGGCACAACTCTTTGGCACACGAACTGCACTGAATATATTTGGTGAACTGGCCAAAGGACAATGGCCAAATCATGCGTGTTATTTCTGCGAAAGATGAAGAAGAAGAAGAAGAAGCGTTGATAAGTTCACAAGTTCGAAAGGCAAAAGTTGGCGAGGTGCAGCTGAGGTGCAACTGCTGCTGCTGCAGCTGCTGCTGCTCCACTAGGTTAATTAAAAAACTTTTGCTTCGTATATTTTATTAAATTTGCGTTGAACCAATTTATGACATATATGCAGCTGCCACTATATATACTAAAACTAAAACAGACTCTAGACAAAGGCTGCCCTACTTGACCGGGTTCATCCAGGCTGGCGTCGCTTGCTGCGTGCGATTGAGCGCTGCCTGTTTGGCATCGCCAGCGACCTCTGCGGTGGCATTGGGGTTGCCCCGGCTGGCGTGCCATTCGTCGGATTGGTAAAACTTGAAGCCATGGCTGGCGGCCATTGCGTAGGCGGCCATGGGGCCGCAGGAGCCGAACTCATAGAGAATGGGCTTGGGGCGCTCGTAATCGATCTCGGCCAGGACCGGCGAGAAGATGCGCCAGATCTCGCACTGCTCGTCGCTGCGCATGAACATGGTCTGATTGCCGGCGAGGACGTCGAGCAGCAGCGCCTGGTAATTGACGCGCACCGCTCGGTCGCGCAGTACCAGGTCCAGCTCCGTCTCCCTGAGACACATATCCGGGCCCGGCCGCTTCTGCATCATGCGCATGAAGAGCTGCTCGCGCGGCGCCAGCCGCAGCACCAGCTCGTTGGGTATGCTCAGCCCGCTGCCGCCGTGGTTGCACGACGCCGGCTTGTACTGGACGCGCACCTCCGTCTTCGTCTCGTTGAGCGCCTTGCCCACGCGCAGGATGAAGGGCACGCTGCGCCAGCGCTTGCTGTTGATGCGCAGCACCACCATCGCGAAGGTCGGGGTCAGCGAGTCCTTGGGTATGTACGAGTGCTGGGTGTAGCCCACCTTGGCCGGGTCCAGCTCCCGGCCGTTGTTGCAGTACTGGCCCAGCAGCACGTCGCTGAAGTCGACGGTGAGCACCTGCTTGAGCACCTTCATCTTCTCGTCGCGCAGGTCCTCCACGTCGCTGCTGTAGGGCTGCTCGATGGCCAGCATCGCCACCAGCTGCATCATGTGGTTGGTCACGATGTCGCGGATGATCCCGAACTGATTGAAGTACTCGGCGCGCGCCTGCACCGGCTTCTCGCACTTCACGCTGATCATGATCGCCGCGATGTGCTTGTTGTTCCACGTCTCCGACCAGATGAGGTTGGTGAAGCGCAGCACGAACAGATTGTGGATCACCTGGCGGCTGAGGTAGTGGTCGATCATGTAGATCTGCGACTCCTTGAAGGTCTGGCACAGCTGCGTCTGGTACACCTTGTAGCTAACGTCGCTCTTGGCGAACGGCTTCTCCACGATGACGCGGTTCCAGCCCGTGGGCGAGAGGCACCTGCGCGAGATGTTGAGGGTCACCTGGTCGAAGACGATCGGCGGCAGCGCCAGGTAGAAGATTCGATTGGCGTAGAGCATGTCGTGCCTGGTCTCCTGCCGTACCATGCCGGCCGTCAGCTCCGCGTAGTCGTCCGGATTGTCGTACTGCCCCTCGTAGCAGAACACATTCGTCCAGAAGCTGTTGTACTTCTCCGGGTCGCGGTCCCGCTCCAGGCCCATGTACGGCACGCACTTGATGCGAAACGTGCGCAGCTCCAGCTTCGTGCGGCAGAACGTGAAGATTTTCGTGCCCTGCGGCAGCCGGTTGTCGCGATAGAGTTGCCAGATCGCCGGAAAGATTCTGCTCAGCGACAGGCGGCCCGACGCGCCGAACACGACGAACGAGTAGGCGGTCTCATTGTTGGGGTCGATGGGCTGCATCCTCACTCTCAATTTAAAATTTTGATCGTCCAATAAAAGAAAAGAAATTCGAAATATTTTTTTAATTTTTAAATTTAATTTAATTTATTGTTCAGTTCATGAAAGGTGAGTCAAAGTGGGGAGAGCTGGGAGGGCTTTTTATTTATTTATATTTTATATTGTTTATGTTATTATATATTATTATTGAAATTATTATCATTTTATTTTTATTATTATTATTTTTTTATTATTATTATTTTTATATTCTAAAAGAAAATACGAACCTAGCAGAAAGTTTCACTCTCCATATCAAACTAAAGTCCCAAGTCCTAAGGACCTAAAGTCAGCTTTACTTTCGTTTCCAATAAGCAGAATCCAAATGAAATAAAGATATATAAAAGTGACTAGATAGTGACTATAATAGATAGTGACTATATAATAAACTCACCTTTTGGGCACAGCTTCAAGATGTCTCTGGAAAACACAGAAATTGTATCGAGATCCTTGAGATCCTAGAGTGATTGAAAATTTAGACAGATCGTTTGCAGGAAGAAGATATGGGATCTATGGCAAAGTGGAGAATTTACGACACAGTCAACAAAGATCGTGCCTCCTGAAAGACAAAAAAAAAAAAATCAATCAATAAGTGTGGGAGCTGGAGTGTTAAAATTACTTTATTTATTTTATTAGGTTTTTAGAGCAATTTAAACACGTTTTTTTTTTTGAACATACAAAACATTACAACAATTTTTGTTGTCTCCATTTTGAGCTAATACCTTTTGCCTTCTTTCTGGCAAGAGATGAGTTTCATGCTCATAAAACTTTTGATCTTTGCTGGCAAAAAACGGAGCCAAAATTGATTTTGAGGCCTTGATTTGAGACTAAAATTTTTGCAGAGACCGGAACAAGTACTAGTCTGAAGGTGCCAAGCCTGGAGAATATGGTGGAAGTGGTAGCATTTCCCATTCAAGCTGCAAATGCTTTTGGCAAGGCATCAAACCTTTTTTTTTTTTTTTTTTGACTGGAGCAGTCCCCACTCAGGCATCAAACTTGTATGAGGTCTCGCATTATCCAGGTGAAACACCTTCCTTTTCTTTTGACCAATTCTGGCCAACTTTGTTTAAGTGAATCACTCAATTTGTTCAGATGATCATAATACACTTCAGAATAAACTAATATATATTTTTTATCAATCTCAGACAGTGGTCTAGCTGTCTAAGATTGATAAAATGTCTTCTATTTTATTTTATAATTTGACAGAGCTGGTCTCCAGTCATGTTTCCACTCACAAGTGTCTATATAGGATGGGAAAAGCAGTCGATTCCAGGTGCATTGACTGCTGAAATGAAGGCTAGACAGAGCACACTTTATTTAACTGCAAAGAGAGGACAGAGCGACCTGGCATAAGCTGTCAGCGAGCGCCAAGTAGAGTCAATAATAAAGGCAAATGAGCAATAATAAAGACGCTCAGAGCAGAGTCAATGACTGCGCTGAAAAGTGAAAGCTGAACAGAGCAATACGAATGACAAAGCACTTAAAATCTAGCTTCAGATTGAGGCGTTGCATAGTCCAGCTCGCAGGTGGGAGGCAGCACAAACAAAGGTAGCAATTTTTTATCAGCAAATGCAGCCAGACACAAAGGTCAGACTGACGACCTGACTGACCCAACCTGACGTAAATCATTTCAATCCAGCTAAAACACAAGTAAATAAAAAGAATTTCTTCGTACACTTGTAATCCATAAGACATTCAATATCAATTTCCAGCTACTTCAATAAAAGTCTTCTCTGAAATTATTGATTGATTATTTGTATGAAATACTCTTTCCATCTAAATTTCCAGCACAATAAATTATTTCACATCTAAGACTTAATCTGTAGCCCAGCAGCAAAATGAAGGAAGCTCTCTCATCTATATTGCAATTTTCTTGTTGTTTTACAAGGCAACGCAACGTCGTCCTTTTTCAAAGGAGCTGGAGAGTCCTGGAGAGTCGCTCAAGCAATGCGCTTCATTTACAGCTGCCACATTTAAAACGCATCAATTGTTCAGTGTTTTGCAGTTCTTTAAAGCTTTTTTGCTAGGGGTCAATTGTAGTATCCTTTGCTCCTTTTTCATCCTTTTTTTTAGTGAGAAATTTTCGTTGCAAAGCGAGCTGGGAGCAAAAGACATGGCCATTGCCCGAAGTCAGCTTTCAAAGAAAATGACGCTGCAGGCGGCAAGCGGCAAGCTGCCTGGATAACGGAACAGGAAGGGAAACGGAACGTGCAGCTGGAGCAAAAGCAAAGCTGCCCGACGCACATAAGAGATTTTCCCATGCTGTTGGTTGTTGTTGTTGTTGCTGTTGTTGTTGACTGCAATTCAAATTCAATCATTACAAATACCCTAAGCTTCCATTCAAGTACGACGACGACGACAACGATGCTGCTGCCTCTGCTTGCAATATCCTTGCACGGCCAGCTAATAGTCCAGTCACGCCCTGCTCATTTTCGTGCTTCTGCTCGTCGTCATTTTTGCCCCGGCATCAAAATGCATCGCCCCACACACACACACATGATGGGCACCTGATCGGCTCCAGCTCCATGGCAATTTGCTCTCTGGCATCGTAGGCTGTGGGAGCAACACCTAAGTGCAGCCTGCCATTGTCAGCCTGCCAGCCCTGCTGATTGCTGGTGATAATTAAATTTTCCTTTGACTCTGCAACAGTCTACAAAATGCAATATGCTGCAACTAAAAAAAAAACACTGCTCAAACCGCCCTCGCACTCGCCCTCGCCACCCAGGCCGTTGTAATTGCGAGCTCAGTGTGTGGTCCACTCTAATCTAGACACACACACAAAGCAACTGTATGTGTGGCAAATGGTAGCTCTTTGCAACGATTTACTATCTAAATTAATGTATTTAGTTGCCTCTGGGGCTGCCAGAAATGCTTTGAAGATACAAAAGAGCAAAGCTCAGGGCGATTTTCTATTGATACAGGTGGGTTCAAAAAAATAATAGTGCAGCTGAGCACTAAATGTTGGATGAGACAATTTAGTGATAGCCACAATGTTTGGAAAAGGAATTTAAATGAATTTTAAGAGTAATATATAAGGGTTTTAGTTTCGACTTTTATTTATTACAAGCTTAGAAACTTTTATACTTCAGCCTGCTCACATCTTTCTATAGGCCCAGCTGTGTTCAAAAAAATAATAGTGCAGCTATGTTGGATGAGAAAATGTAGTGATAGTCTCAATGTTTTGAAAAGGAATCGAACAGAATATTAAGAATAAATATTAAGAAATAAATTAATATTAATATTTTTTATTTAGATTTTTTTAAACGCAATCTTAGAAACTCACAGCTCATAGCACGACTATTACAATATTTTATCGATTTTCTATTGTTAAAAAAATAATAGTGCGGCTGAGCAGTAATTTGAAATCGAATTGAAATGAATATTAAAATTAATATAAATTGTTTTTAATTTGGTTTTTTTTTTTTGCAAATTTAGAGATGATTTTATCGATTATATATAAGTTTTGGACATCGGTGTCACTTCGTCTGTGACCACCGAATCCAAGGGTTTCTTACAACTGTTTCATCGCTAGTTAGTGGATTTGGGTTTAAAAGGAAAGAAGGTTCTTGGTCTTCGTTATAACTTTATTATGGCTAGACTTTGATTAGTAGTAGATTTAAGTATATCCTCTCTAGTTGAGACTTTGGTTTCGACTGCCCGACCTCTGGTTGGGCGGCCGTTTTATAGCAGAAGCGGCGTCCGCTGCGGCGGCCAACTATGTAAATTTAGAGGTAGCTACAATATTTCGTAAATGAATTGAAATGAATATTAAGAAATATGTAAGTAATATATATTGATTTTAGTTTAGTGTTATTTTTTTGTTCACATCTACCAATTACTTTATTCAAAAAAATAATAGTGCTAGACTGAGCCAAACTAAATGTTAGTGTTATAAAAAATTTATAATGATTTATAATTCATTTAATTTAATTTTAATTTATTTCCTGTAACAAACTTAGTAAGCCTAAGGGCAGCTCACATTTAGCACTACTATTTTTCTGAACAGCCGATTAGCAATGCATTTCTCTAACATTGTAAATAAACAAATTAATACTGACTAAACATAAAGGGATTTTTTCAATATTTTCTCCTTCACATTCTATTATAAATAAAAACTGAGCAACTTTTTGTTTGTCATCAGAAAAGAATTACCTTTTATTTGATTTCAC
This sequence comes from Drosophila pegasa, assembly GCA_035046225.1. Lineage (NCBI taxonomy): Eukaryota > Metazoa > Arthropoda > Insecta > Diptera > Drosophilidae > Drosophila > Drosophila pegasa. The sequence goes on along the minus strand of JAWNOD010000178.1, from coordinate 402,133 downwards.
CCTAGTCTAGTGCAGCACTACTATTTCTGTGAACAGCTCTGCACGACGAATATACATATATATCAAAACATTGCCAATCACCTTCCTCACACATAGCCATCACAGGCTAACTTCACTGTGGCAAGGCAGCATGAGCGTAAGCGTAAAGGCTTTAAAGGTTTTGTTCTCTGCCATGGGCCGAAAATAAACAAAATGCCGAAAATGAGCGGATTTGACAGCTTAGCAGAGCTGGCGACCTTTTCTTTTATTAACCGATGCTGCCAAGCAAATAAAAGTAGGCAACGGCAAAACTCCAGCACGTGCCACACGCAGCAAATCTCATCTAATTCAGTGGCGTCGCCTCCACTTGGCGCAGCGCACGGGAAAATAAAACTTCGAACGTGCCTGGCCCAGACTCAACATGTTGCCACACCCCTCTCCCCCTCGACCCCAATCGGGTTGAACATTGATTGTTGGCCTCGCTAATTGCCTTGTCTCATTTGTTGCGCCCAACGCCTGAAATCACATTACGCGGCATTTAACAAACGCGTTGACCGTTCGTACATTACCGCTGGGACACGTGGCGTATGCGTAATATCCCAGTGTGTCTACGGCTTAAGCACATGACACGACACTCAAAAAGGTAATTAGAGCTGCTAATTGAGGGCCAAACAATGACATCAAGATTAATGGCAAATCTAGATTTATGTCACCCAGATAACTCCCATCGAACCACCACTAATAATGATCTATGGAACCGAGCCAAATTGCACCACTTTTAGGTGTAACAAATGTAAATGTAAATATCGGCCTGTCGAGTCACTTAAATACGAGAATATCTATCTAGGCGCCGAGACACGCACAAGACAAATGGACCATTGACCGACGACCCGAACCGACCCGAGTCCCAAAAGTAAGTCGAGGAAAAAACTAGATAAATCACAGCAGGGCACAGAGAGAGAGAGAGAGAGAGAGAGAGAGAGAGAGAGAGTGTGTGAAAAATGTGCATAAATACATGGGCGAAACGGAAGTGTTTAAAGTCAAGTTTCGAATGAGTTGGCATTTACTTGGAGCTTGCTTATGATGTGTGACAGTTTGCCAAATTGAAAATGCCGAGAACAATGTGCCTCATAATTGCGACACAGACAGACAGAGAGAGAGAGGGAGAGAATGTGAGTGAGAGAGTGCGAGACAGTGTCTAATAGACGCTCACGACATTAAGATCATAATTGCCACAGAAGACATGAACATAATGTTGGACAAGGCGAGACAGACAGACAGAGAAAGTACAGACAGCGGCAGAGATTGAATTACGAGGACACAGGACACTCACACACACACACGCGCACGCTGGCAGGACTAACGACAGGCAGTGCCAGCCAGCTGCTTCGCTCGCTTGCACTTTATTGTGGTTTATTTGTTTTCATTTACTCGGCTCGCTGGCTCACATAAAATTTAATTAAATTGTTTTATTGCATGCAAGCAAATGGAATGCGGCCCCAAGTGCCACTCCACGCCCACGGCTAAGCAAACGTTGACAACGGCATGTGAAAGAAGAAGAAGGAGGAGGAGCACCAAGGAGGCGCGTCAAATTCTAACGCACTTTTGTGGCTAATCTTTTATTAGCTTTCGGCACTGCTCGGCATTCCTCGAGAGCAACTGAGCCTGTTGCTCGGCCGTCAGATAAATTTAATGTCTTTTATATATATTTTATAGAGAGAATTTTCCCATTTTACAATATGTTTAATTTAATTTATATAATTAACGCGCCATTCAGCTCGCATTCCTTTCCTGCACCTATCTCATTAGCTAATGGAAGCTGCTTATATTTCTCTTCAAGCAAAAATCAAAAACATTTCTGTTTAGATGTCATTTTAGAGCACTTTAAAGCTTCCTCTTTTAAAAGAATTTTCCACAAAAAAAAAAAAAAAAGAAAAATAAAATAAATCAAAAAAAAAAAATCGTAAAGCCTTGAATTGAATGGTCTCAAGGATGAGTTCTGCTTGCGCTGCCTGAATAGTGGAAATAATCGTCCTCAAGTTTACAGTTCACAGAATCTCACACACACACACATGGCTCATCAAATAGCTGTGCAGAAAAACGATATTAGGGGCAGCTGCAGGCTGCTGGGGCTAGTGATTCCTTTTGTCCTGCCTGCCAGTTATATATTCGCTCAAATTGATTGAGTGGGGTATTTAAGAGTCACTCACCATTGAAAAGCAATTTCATACTTGTCTCCCAGAAGAAAAAAAACACACACACACAGAAAAGAGAAAGTAAAAAGGGGCTAAGGCCAATAACAATGCCGACAATATTGCGCATACGCCCCTTTAACCAAAACTCCGGGCTAAATGTAAGCAAGCACAGCTTAAGCCACAGCGCGAACTTTAACTTGAACAATGAAATTCATTATCATTATGACAAGCCAAAGTGCTTGGCAGGCGGCAGGTAAACAGCGAGTGAGGACCGCCCATCTCCCTCTCTCACCCTCTCTCTCCTCTCTCTCCTTATCAGCTTGTTAGTTAATTAATTTCTTAAATAATTCATGAACAAACTGAAGCTGCGGCAGCAGCACCCGCGACTTGTTATCATAAGCAATTGACAGCAGTTGCCAGCGCTTTTGAGTTGGGTCTTAGCCCAAAGAGGGGAAATTCTTAAGACAACTAAGGCAACTATAAGATCGAACTAACATGGATTAAGCAGATCAACTGACAGCAAGTCAAGCCATGACAACTGCCAAGCTGAGACGACTGATATGTTAAGCGGACTTTAAACAGACTCTATGATTGGTATGATCTGAGGCAGGCACAAATTTTATATTTTAAAGTCGAAATGGATTTTGTTTTGAGCGATTTTCATGCACATTTGCTGACATCACAAGCAAACAACGAAATTCCAATACAAACAGAGAAAGAAATGCAAAGAGAGAGGGAGACAATGAGCGCTCTTATTGGCATATCTACATATTTCTGGTTCAATGCATTCACAGAGCCCAAACCCACACAGACAGGAACAGGGACAGGGACCAGCCATGGAACGGGCAAAGCAAACAGATTATGCACTGAAAAACAGGAGCTGCGCTGCTGGCAAAGGAGACGCTGCCAGCAGCCATTGCCAGCGGGCATTGCGACCAAAGTATGCCAAAGATGCCGATTCATTTGTGCCATAAAGCACAGGCACAATACCAACAACAACAACAACAACATTCAGCTCTCTCACATATACATGTAAATTAGCTCATGTGTGTGTGTGGTATTCCTTTGCACGTCTGTATGCGTAAATTCAACTATCGATCTATGCATGGCAACATTTTAATTTGGAATTTCAGAAATCTTTTCGAACAGAAACAGAGGAAATTGTATAGAAAACTTGAGAATAATATAAAAATATTTAGATATGCAAAAAGTTATGCAGAAAAAAAATATTTTTATATGCAAAAAGTTATGCAGAAAAATGAATGATAATAAATAGAGAAAAAAAGAAAACAAATAAGGCAAAATGAAATGGAAAATGGCGAAGAAACAAAGAAAAAGCAAAAGCTGCGAGGCAAATGTGCCAAAGAAATATAAATATCTATATTTATATTATTAATTATCTATATTTATATAGTAAAAAAATTAAATATAAAATAATATCCCCAACTTCTTCATATCTTATATGATTTTATCAATCCTTGGTTATATAAATGTTTAAATAAATCTATATAAATATATAAATCTAGATAAATATTTAAATCTATATAAATATTTTAAATATTTAAACATTTATAAGCAAATAAATTTATATAAATATTTAAGTCTATATAAATATTTTAAATATTTAAACATTTATATAACAAATTAAAGGATTGATAAAAACATATAGGATATGAACTTTTTTTACTTTCTATATTTAATTTTTTTTTTTGTTCTGTATTATGTTTCCCTTGTTTTTAATAACATTTGTCTACTCTCAATTTAATTTACTTCTTTCCATTTGAGTTTTGTTAAAATGCAGTCAGCAAAATGGAGAGACAAACGGAATAGAATGACAGCCAGACTTAATCACTGTCATTCTGTCTATCTCTCCATCAAATTGTTGGCATGTAATAGAACTGAAATTTAATAATTTTGAAGAAATTAAATTAGTTTCATACATTCCATACTCTCAATTAAAATTAATATTAAATGAAATTTATTAATTCTCAATTAAAATTGTTAGCAAACTTTAGTTATTTCCATTGGGTATAAAAAGTTAGCTTATTCAGCTTATTCATTAAAATATTACCCCTTAATACAAACAGATAATTATTGCTTTCACTTTTTATATATTTACCCCATAAAGTCCAGTCAGATACTACTGTCATTTGTTATTATAAACCTTTTATGCACTGCTCACAAGAGACACTTTTTGTAATTATTATCATTTATATAAATTTTCTAACTATGAAAAAAAAAATTATAAATTTTTACAAATATTTAAAAATATATAAAATAAAATAATATAATAATAAAATATTTATTATATATATATTTATTATACAAAAAAGAAAATAAAAAAAGTACATATGATATTCATATTTATTTAATATAATAATATTTAAAATAAATAAATTTTTAAGCATTAATAAAATAAAATAATATAATAATGATAAATATATATAACTATTACACAAAAATTAAATGAACTAAATATGATATTTATATGTATTTAACATAAAAATAATATATAAAATAAATTAACTTTATTAAATATTTAAAAATAAATAAAATAATATAATAATAATAAGAATTATACATCATTATAAAGTTAAAATAAAATTAAATATTTCAGACATTCAAAACATTAAATCCACCATGCCGAAAGCAGAGTGAAAATTGTTTCTTGGAACACTTACCATGGTATATCTATTGTATATCTGTATGCAAATGAATTCCTTTCTTTTTTCCTGGCGCCATTGAACTGTTCATAATAAATGGTTAGATTGAAAATTGTAACCCAAATGTATTGCGCCCTGTCAGTCCGCCTCCATGCATATCATCCATCCCCGACGACTCGACTCGTCGACTATTTTCTTTTATATTTCTTGCTTTTTGTAGTTAGCCCGAATGGCATGCAATTTTGCTTCTTCTGTGGCTTGTGGGCATTTTAATTTCGTGTTTCATTTGGCTTTTGTGGCCGGGACAGCAAGGCCATGCTGTCTCTGGCAAATGGAGAAATATATGTAAATTTTTATTAGCCATTGTATGTGTATTTATTTTAATACCTTTTGTGTTTATGACGCCAGTGGTGCGAAAAATGTTGAGCGACAAGCCAGAGTCGACGAGCCGGCCTTGGTCCTCGGCCATTAGGCCAAAATAACGACCCAACATATGAATCACACTTAGGGGCTGCCAAGTTATGAGTCCCACTGTCAGTTGGGGCAAACTAAAACGTGTGTTTATGAAGAAAAAGCGTCGCCAGCCAGTTGAGCCTTCCTTGCAGAGCCCCCACCCATCCGTTGCAGCCATGCTCCCAGTTGACTGTCTGGCTTTTTATTTCCGTGTCGTGTAAAGTGCAAGTACACTCGAGTTTATCTTGGCCTGCTCCCAAACGGACAGCTGGACAGCTGGACAGAGCTTACCACAACTGCAGTCCGTCATGTGGCTGGGCCTGGTGCCTGGGTATTGGCATTATGTTGGAAAACATCTGTGTTTAGCAGCTACTATAATTTGCTCCAGCTTCCAGTTTACTATTTAAGCTTTAATTGGCGCAAGCTCGGCACAGTGCAACAGGAATTCATGTTGACAGCCAGACAAAGGCTTTGTCTCAATTTCTATGCACTGCTGCCACAGAGTTCTCATTATGCTCAAGCAGAAAGGAAAACATTTTCTCTGGCTAGATGTGTGCGTGCTGTGGGTTTTTCATAAAAGAAAACTAGAAATTGTGAGAGAGTAAGTTCTTAAAAATTATTCAATTGAATTTTTAAAATATTTAATTTAATTCAATATAATTTTTAAATTTTAAATTTTGACTTTTAAAATAATTTATTAACATTAAAAATAAAAATATTAAATATAAATATTTAATATTTATAAAGTTCAATTAAATTTTAGAACTATTTAATTTAATTTAAAAATTATTTAATTTAATTTTGAAAGCTTACTTTTGACATTTTATAATCTATGATATTCAATTAAATTTAAATACTATTTAATTTATTTTAAAAAATATTCAATTTAATTTTTTAAAAAGTTCAATTTAATTTATAAACTATTTAATTTAATTTTAAAATTATTCAATTAAATTCTTAAAAGTTTTTAAAAGTTATTCAATTTAATTTTTAAAAGCTTACTCTTAGTATTTTATATTCTATGATATTCAATTAACTTTTAAAAACCTTTAATTTTATATAAAACTTATTCAATTTTATTTTTAAAAAGTTCAATTTAATTTTAAACTATTTATTTTAATCTAAAAAGTATTCAATTTCATTTTTTAAAATTTGCTTTGAGTATTTTATAGTCCATGATAATCAATTTAATTTTAACCTATTTAATTTAACTTAATTGAATTTCTAAAAAGTTTTTAAATATGATTTGATTTAATTGTTAAAAAGTTTACTTTTACCATTTTATAATCCAAGATATTTATGTTTAAATAATATTTAAGCGACATATCAAAGTTATTTAAGTCCTTGTCATGACGCTGTTGTTTACTTACGCCTTCTGCTGTTTCACATGATTATGACTAAGATCAGATCATGCATTAGGCACAACTGTAATTGTATTGAGCTCCTTTCAAGCATAACTCATTATGTTTCGAGAAAGGGTGACATAAGTAAAAAGAATAACCTTTCCCACACTCAATAGATACATATATACACACCTGCATTATTTAGAGTACTTTTACTTAACTAAATTTATCGACCCATTTACCTTGAATTGTTGTGGACCCTCCATGCGGGGCAGGCAAAAAGATAATTGTGTTGCACCATCACGAAAAAAAGTATCAACTCACCTTTTCAGTATCGCTCTCACTCGCACTCCCGCTGAATGTTTGTTTGCCTTAATGTGTTTATGAATTGTCATTTTCATGGCCGAGCCGTTCTCAGTTTTGATGACATGCAAAGCAATTTGTTAGCCCGGCCCGCCGGTTGGCTCGACTTCTATCAAGAATTTGTCACATTACAACAATTACAAATATATATATATATAAATATATATATACTTACTCGCATAGTCGCCCGACAACAAAAAGAATCAACAGTTTGGCGCGGCAGCAAAGAGAGCGCCAAAGAGCGCGCTGGCCTGCACTGCTTAGCCGACGCCGAAAGAGTGCTAGCCGTCGGCACGCTTCGGCTCGCTTCGTTTCGTGCACTTCGTGTCGCGCTGCTTCGGCTGTCGACTATCGGCTGAAGTTTAAGGACGGTCGCAGCAGCTGCTGCTGCGTTGTTCAGTTCTGCTTTCAACGTCGACACGTCTGCACGCGTGCTCTCTCCAGTTGATCGACTCTCTGCCAACGCTGTGTCTGTGTGTGCGTGCGTGCGTACGTGTGTGACGCGTGTGTCGCAACGAACTTTAAGTTGAGGCAATAGACAGAGTCAAGATGCTCGATAGACCAACAGCCAACAGCTGCCAACCGGGAATTGATACGCAACGCAAATAAGAGAAAACTCACATGTGCACCCCCTAGGTGATCTCGGCATAATACCAAAACTCTAGACTCTAGACTCTATTCGAGTTTACTTTTGATCGAATTACGCGTGGCTTTCGGCGCTTTAAACGCTTCACAGCAGAACAGAACAAAATGAATGAATTATTTCTCCTGCTAGTACATAAATTATAAAACACTTATGAAGCAACAACAACAACAACAAAAACTGCAACAACAACAAAAGCTAAAACCATTTAATATTCAGCCAAAATGTTTGTCTAAAAGTTCATGTCAAAGCCAAATTACAAAGCTGCCGCGGGCTGCCAAATGTGTTTAATTGAAAATCAGGTAAGCAATCAAACGCGGCATTTCCAAATTGAAATGCTGTAAATATTTACTTAAAGCGAAATTTGTTGAAAACTCTGTTTGAACTTCGATGGGCTGCTGGGATGATGTGTGTTCTTGAATGTAGACCAATTTGATAAGATGTATTTTGAGATACCTGAAATATGTTAAGTGCTGATAAGACAGGTTGTTTATTGATGTGTTAGAAATTATATTAGAATAATTGCTGATGAGTAGTAAGAGTAGAGTAATAGTAGAAGATGCACTTAACTATGCTGAAATGTATTTTAAATAAGTAAATAAAGTGATAAAAAAATAAAATAAATAAAAAAGAATATGCGATAAGAAATTAAATTAAATTAAAATTTAAGTACTATGTTTATCCTCAAGTGTTTAAAAATTATTTTTATTTAATTTCTTATTACATTTTTAAAATTAAATTTTAATTTAATTTCTTATTACATTTTTAAAATTTTATTTTATATTAATTTTCGTATTACATTTTCTTTTCATTTTATTCTCTTATCACTTTATTTTTCATATCTTGGCTAAATACTTGATTTTATTTGCATTAAAATTAATGCAATTTATATATACTTTTCATAAAATACTACCTAAAAATTTGACTTCATTTATCGTCGTCATTGTATGCATCTAAGAAATATATATACTTATATCTATAAAAAAAAATAGTTTTAGTTATTATTCAACAGTTTGGTATTTCAAATCGAGATATAATTAAACAAAAATTATTTTAATAATATTATATAATATTCTGTGATTATGAATCAATATCAATATCAGAATCGTCTTTAAGTATATGATTTTTAGTTTATTTTTATATAAAAGATATAAAATATATAAAATATATAATATATAATTTATACAAAAAAAAATGTAGATATAATTTATATATAAAAAAATAATACAGTATAAAATATATAATTTTTTTATTTATATAAAAATGAATTAAATTTATTATTATATATAAATGTGTATATATGTATATACAATAAAAATATATATAGTTTTGTACATATGTATACACAATTATATATAAATAAATTCAATAAATTCTCCCTCAGCAATTTCGTGCTTAAAGTCAAAATAGATGCACACAAAAGTATACCTTATTCAAATGCCTCAGCTCAAACACTCAATATAATATTGGCCATTTGCAATTATCGGTACTAAAACACATTTCGCTCTGAGCACCCTTGGATAGTTCATTAAATAAGTATATTATTATCATTTGCATGTCTGAGGCCATGCTCAAATTAGGATTAACAATGACAGCTCTAATAGCTAACAATGCACAGCCACAAGACACGATCTTGAGGGCACACACACACACACTCACTCACACACACATGAAATGCTCAGAGGAAGCAACAAAAGCTGTGGCCGCTTCCCCCCCAAGTGCGAGTCTTTATTTTGCCTTAACGCCTTTAATTAATTAAACCGCACAGCTCCCGGAAGTGCGGGCTCGCACAGGCTCAAGGCCAGCTGCGAGCTGCCGAGCTACGAGCGGCTTTGGGGACAGCTGTAAGAGAATTTGTGTCGTCTTTAAGCAATATTATGTGACTCACCTTGGCGCACAAGGAAGCGCGCAATCAGTCAGTGGCCCCACCGCAGCCACAGCCCCAACTCGAAGCCCCCACTGAGCGCGTGCCACATTTATACCAATTTAAAAAGCGCGGCATACTTTTGCGGCAGTCGCTTGATTATATATTTATTTGATTTCTGGCTAGCTGTTTTACGACCCGGCTCAGTCTGAGTCTGAGTCTGAGTCTGAGTCTGGGGCTGAGTCTGAGTCGTCTGTCTTTGGGCTGCTTATTGCCTGCTTTATATGCGCCGTTTGTCTGCCCACAGCATTTACATAAAATCTAATCAAAAGACATGCACATTAACTGCCGTCGGCCTCATCAAACTTTCAGCATGTGTCGTATGTGGATGTGTCGGCTGCACTTATCCCTCAGATCCACTCGCCGACTCGCCGACTCGCCTGCCCTAAAAGCGTATTTAATAATTCACCAAATTGCCTGTCGCATCAACTTGCCAACTCTTTATGCCTCTTTGTTTTTTATTCGATTTTGGGGTTTTGTGTTTCCTTCTTTTGTTTTCTTTTCCTTTCCTTTCCGGCGTAAACAAAACACAAGAGTTTAAGCTGGAAAAAACGAATATACATATATATATATATATGTAAATATTTATCGATGCCTAACGAAGTGTGTATGCCCTATTATATATATATATATATATATATATATATATATATATATATATATATATATATATTTGTAATACATTTCGGTTAGGTTTACGATTGCGGCGTGGAGGAAGCCCCGCGGAATGTATATGCTCTAGCGCACAAGCAGCTAACAGAAAAATAATATTTAAATGTTTATCGAAGCGTTGAGGCAGTGTGTTTACCTTAAATAAAAATTTATTGACTTAATTTATTTTATTAGACGATTGAAATATTTGCATACAAAATAATTTAATATTTACACTTACTATAAATTATTTTAAATGAATTATGAGCTATTAAAATTTATAAAAAATCCCATTTTATTATTTAAAATATTTTCACACACTTATTTAATAAAAAAACCTTTTAATTAATGACATTAATTAAAGAATTTTTTTTGAAAAGTTAAGCTCACATATTAATAAAATCAATAATTCAATTAAGTGCTTTCATTAAAACTATTAATGAAGAATTTAATATAAATATAAGCTTACATATTTATAATATTTCTTTTAGTAATTTTTTTAAAAGTTAAGCTACTTTATTTACCGAAAAATAAGAATTTCTATGTAATATTTAAGTTGCTCTATATTTTACCTTATATTTTTTAAAGTTTATTGGAAATTTAACTCACATATTTATTAAATAAAGACTTCAATGCTATTACATACATATTTCAAATATTTGTTATCATTTTATTATAACTTTAATTCACATATTTATAAAAAAATCGCAATTAATTAATGTCATCATTGGTTTACATATTTATTATATTTTTTTAGTAATATTTCTTAGCAAGCTTAGCACATAATTACACAAAAAAAAAAAGAATATTTATTGTCATTTTTAATAACCTTAAATAATATTTTTCTTAATATATATATATATCTTTTAAGTTTAATGAAAATTAAACTCACATATTTATTACACAAAGTCTTGAATACTATTTTATTAATATTTTAAATATTTTATTATAGTTATATAATTATAATTCTTTAATTCACCTACTTATAAAGGAAAATCGCAATTAATTATTGTCATTAGTTTAAGCTATTTAGTGGATCAGAAAGCGACGTCAAAAACTGCATTTTTCAGCAACATTTTTCCCTATTTTTTGTTTATAATTAATTTGTTAATAGTCTGTCATTTAAGTAGGACAAATGTGCAGCGCCTTTTCATTAGCCCGGCCCAAAGTATAAATAAAAAATGCGAAAATTGAAGTAAACATGCAATGGACATCAAATTAATACAGTTAAACTGTGACGTCTGTGCTGATGTCAGTGCCTGGGGCATAGGCGCTTAAAAGGGCTGGGACTGAGGGGGAATCGGTGACAGGTGACACTGCGCGCTGTAATCAATTAAATATTGATATTTTTAATATTTAATCTTTTCAATTAAATTGCCAATGATTTACATGACGGGCGCAGCGCGCGTTTTTTATGGCCAAAGGAAATTTGCTCGCTCGCTCGAGTTGTGCGCTGCGACAGGCAATCCCATTTGGTAAACCGTAAATGATGTTGTTGTATAAATCAATTAAACTGTTAATTTAAAAATAATTTAATATAATATACAAATTAAGTTTGCGAACTGCCGGCTGAACTTTATTGTCTTTCGCTCCATCAGTCGAACAGCCGACAAATTTATTTCATTCCAAGAGAGTTTTTTGGGGCAGTGAAAATGTCATTTCAACTGAGTTATATATGTTGTTTATATGAACCTGTGCTTGAGATCTGCTTAAATTAAGTTTTTAACTTTAAGTTCATTCCCTTTTCTATACAAATATGCCACATTAAGTATACGCCACGTATACCTCAGCATAATTAGCAAATCCTCTCATACGCGCTCGCTTTTTAAGCCCTAACAATATTATTCTATGCAATTGTCTTGCTTTACGCTCATTTAATACACAAGCAGTCATTACACACAAATGTGTGTGCTCTCCGGTTAAATAAACCTCATTAGTCAGAGTTCTTTTCGGTTGGCATATTGCGCATACGCCGTGTTGCACCGGGCGCCGTTGGAATTCTATGCAATTTGGTGCGCCGCACGCTGGAATTTGTGAAAAGAATGCCGTGGCGTGCCTGGCCCGTTGAATTTCCTAATTATATTTTCGGCATTCTGCATACGCCCCGTTGCACAGCTCATATGCACTTGCACTTCCTTGCCGCACACAAATTGAGCAGCAATCAGAGCCACGTCGCGCGACAAAAATCAATCACAATTACCGAACTGGCGAGAATTCACTTAATTGTTAACGTATGTATATATGTATATTTATTTATATATATATGTATATTTATTTATATATATATGTGAGTTAAAATTTTAAACGAAAATGTTTTAATTTAATTGAAGGCCTGACATTGGCGGCAATCAATCTACCAATCAATCAATCAGCGCGCGTGATGAGTGCCAAATAAAACGAATTATTTACAAGAGCAAAAGTAAAGCCAGCCCGCATTGTGCCTCCAACTCCCCTCCTCCCTCTCTCCACCTCTCCGTCTCCATCTCCCTGTGTGTGTGTTTTGCATAATAATGCCGCCAGCCTTCACTTCGCTCAACTTCAACTGGATTCAGTTGGCTGCTCGGCTACGTACGTGCCGCAGCAACTGATCCCGCCCGGCTGGAGGTATCCATTTCGCAGTCAACCGCAGCCCAGTTACAAATTAGCGAGTGTAGCGAACTTGGCACCAGCCGCAACGTGGCCTGTCGATTGCATGTGCAAACCTCCGCGCCATAAGCCGCAGCTCCATTTACCCAATGCTCCAGTCTAAGCACCCAGCCCCCCCCCCCCCTCCTCTTTCGGCTGTGTGCGCGCACATTGAAATTTGGCATTTTCATTCTATTCTGCAGGCGACGACTGCAGTTGCCACAGAGAAAAAAAAAGAAAGGAAGAAAGTGGAAGCTGTGGAATGAAAAAATGTCTTTTAGTTAAACACAAACGTTTTGCGTTGGCTTTGGGGGTTCACACGCAGCTCTGTGGGGGGTCTTTTGGCTATTTGCTGAGAGCTGGCTCATCAATTTGCAAAAGGCCAAAGTGAGTATCCGCAGAGTCAACATTGACAAAAGTTTTAATTACAGCACGACAATCGTTTAACATAATGCTTTAAGGCCTGCTTAGCTGCGCAGCTGTGCAAACAGCCGAAGCATTGCATACTTATGAGGGCGAGGCAACATCGCCTCGTTAATTGAATGGAAGACAGCCCAGTAAGACAGCACGCATATCAGTCGAAATCATAATCCTCTAGCCCATCCCCTTTGTTGTCTTAGCTGAGTGAAAGGCGTTGAGCCGGCGTCAATCAGCCTGGTCAGTCCTTTGTCTTCCGCCATTAGAGATTGCGATAATTTGCATATTATGCTAATTACGCAGCATTCTTTTCTCTCTGATGCGAAACTCATTAATTTACTTACAACTATATGCCAAGGCAAGATTCCGAATCCTTTCCTCAATTAGTCCCGAACTTTTACAGCTTTTTCATTCGTTTTCCTCGTCGTCGCTGCCTTGGCTCAGCGCACACAATTTGCATCGCTAAGATTTTCATTTTGCGCTTTTTATGTGCAGCCCCCACGGACAATGTTTATTAATTAATACTGAAGAACTACAGTGAAGCTGAGATAAGAGAAACTTCAAGTTTTATTATCATGTACTCATTTTTTATCTTAAATGAAAAATAATGAATAATTATTATCAAGTAGTATTAAATTGCATATGAATATGAGTTACAAGCAAGTGGAAGTTTTTTTATCTAATAATGAAATACGCTTAAAGGTTATTTCAGTTAAAACACTATGAATAATGTATAAAATTTATAGCAAAAATATGTATAAGTAAAAATATATTTAAAAATAATGATGGACATTTATTTAATTTTTTTATATGAATATAAATGAAAAAATATATTCAAACAAATTTTTGTTGATAATTTTTTGTTATTTTATTTTGATTATATAAGTAAAAAAAAACATTCAAAAATAAATGAAAAAAAAATATTTATAAAAAAATTCTTTGAACATTTTTTTTATATTTACATTATTTTGCTTTTTATTGAAGACATTTAAATATATATATTTTTTACATATTTTTAGTTCTGTCTTATATATTAATTTTATTTATTATTATTTTTTATTTTTTAAAAGTGCTAAAAAGCTAAAATCATGCTTAACTTTAAGCATTAATTAGTTAAATATATAATTTATTTACATTTTATTATTTTAGAAAGGACTTAAAATTAACAAAATAATGCAAATTAAATAAAATACGGTTACAATATTTATTATCAATATTTTTTATTTCTTTCGAAAAACATTTTTTATGTGATTCATATTCAAATAACATTATTATTTTTTTCTTAAAAATTATAAATAAAATAAAAAAATCTTAAAAATTATAAATAAAATAAAAACTATGCTTTAAATATATTTATTCCATTATTTTTGATTAAGTTAATTAAATTAATTTAACAAAAATTAAATTAAAAATTAAAGCTTTCTAACATTGGCAACAAAGTTATTTAAATTTTCTAGCGCTTATCGCTCAGGTGCTGCGCGCTTTATCATAGCTGACTTGAAAATACTACTGCCCGCCATGTTCACTGTAGCTGCCACAAACTGTGGCACATAAGAAATGTTGCCCCATCAATCGCCTTTGTTGTCGCTCGGCTGCTGATGTTGATGTTGCCGTTGCCGTTGGTGTTGGTGTTGGCAGCTGCTGTTGCATTTTGGTATTAAAAATATGACCACACAGCCATGAAGGACACAGTCAAAGGCAGCTTATCAGTATGTGCCGTGCGGCTTACTTAAAAACAGATACACATTTACATATTTATATATATATTATATATATTTGTGCATATCACTTTCGTATTGGCCAACGATTTTTGATTGCGTATAGTAAATGTACACAGGCTCGTTTTAATTGCAGACTCCAAAACAGAGATGGGCAGAGAGAGGAGGGGAGGGGAGTGGGGGTAGGGGTTCAATTTATGGAATACAATTTGCATATATTATTGGGTTCGAGTCGCACTCTGTGCGCCAGCATGTGCGTTTTATTTGAAATTGAAGCTTTGCTACATTCCGCGTTCTCTTCGTATTTCATATGTTAAGCACCCACTTTGAAGCAGCTCGTGCACTTTAATTTGTTGGCCCGCATCGCAGCGCACACGTAAGTAGACATGGATTGCGGGCGGACACGTAGCGTATACGCAATTTCACGTGCGTCCCACGCTGCCTAGTCTAGTTACAGTTGCTCTTCATGCAGCTCAGCCTAAAGATCTGCTTCTGGGAAACATAAAAAAGGAAGAAGAAAAGAAATTCTGGATTATGGCTAAATTTTTGTTTGAATCTTAATTGCTTTCACTAAGCAACTGCTAGCTAGAGGATATTCAATTTAAAGAAGACTTTCTCTATGCAAATGCCGGAATAAAAGGGCAGCTTAAGGAAACATAACAAAATCAATGCGAACATAAGAAACAGCTTAAGAAAATTGCATTGCCAGACAATAATGGGCTATAAAGCCATGAAGAGAGAGTGTCATTTGAGTTCTATGAGAGGCTTATGGATATAAAATTTGAAGAGTCGAGGAGAATTTGCATTGAAGTAAACACTTTCTAGTCGCAGCTGTCATTAAATGATTCGACTCTCAAAATGATGAATATTTCCAGCACAAAGCTTTGACTGAGATTAAAAATAAACATTTCCGTGTTCGACGCTCATGTGGAAATATTTTAGGGTCAGGACACAAACTAAACAGGCTTTTAGACTCGACAGAGGCGCTGGGAAGGGGAGCAGAGCACAGCAAGAAAATGTTACTCTTTGCCATTATTTACACGATGTGGTGACACTTTTAATAACCACAAAACCCATAAATAGCGTCACCTAACCGCAAACAACAACAGCAGCAGCAGCAGCAACAGCAGCAGCAGCAGCTGAGCAAGCAATTTCCATGCCATATCCATCAAATGAAAAGAAAACATGAAACGTAGCAACAGCAGCAGCAGCCCAGCTCTGCTCGTAGCTCGGTAAATCTCGAAGCCAGCTAATTTCCGCAATCAGAAAGTCACTTACGTACCAGGGCGTATAAACAATGAGCCTGAACTACACGAGAGCAACAGGAACAGCAGCAGCAAGAGAAACGAGTCGAGCGGAAGCCGTGCTATGCCCGCATTATAAGCAGCGTAGTTATAACTATCATTGCTCCACTGGCTGAGCAGCGCCCTCCCTCTCCCCACTCCCCCTTTCCCCATCTCTCTCTTCTCTTCTTTGTGTTGCCATGTGTCATTTAAAAACAACAACAACATGCGACACTCGAGTGAAAAGAGCAGCAGAAACAGGACAAGAGGCGACTGCGGATTTATGTTCGCTCCTCATTTCTTTTTTACGATGACGTTGCCAACTCACCGAACGAGTGACACCTAGCTGTAGCGCACACACACACACATACATAAGTATATGCGCATACAGCACAATGGGGCCAGGGGGGGCTCAGTCACTCAGTGTCGCATATGGAGAACAATGCCCAATGACACGGGCTGAAAATGACATCTAATTCATTATTCCACCCCAAATATTTATTCAATGGTAAACATAATTTATATATTTAGTGCATAATTGATGAGGGGCTCAAGAAATTATTTTAAATAAATTATTTAATTGAATTTAAGTGTGTGAGTGAGCTTCAATAAAAGTTTTGAATGCCCTGTATGCCTTTTAAAGAGGGTTAGATGTGCTGGGTAATATGTATAATAGTAGGATAAAGAAGTTCATAAATAGGAACACATAGAGAGTAGGAGAATGGCAGAAGAGTTCATAAATAGGAGCAGATTGAGAGCAGGAATAGATAGAGAGCAGAAAGAGTTAGAGAAAAGGAATGGATAGATAGATAGGAGAAAGATGAATAGGCCAAAGTAAATTTGACTCTTGATTGTCATCAAGAATATAAATACATTATGGGCTTAGTCACGCCTTCTTTTACCTATTACATTATTTTTGATTAATTCATTCTCAACTGAAATTCCAATTTTAAATAGTTCTAAGATAAAAACGGAAAAAAGTTGACTCTATCGAATACTCATATTCTTCTGCCTCTCTTCAGTCTCTATTCAGCGACTCTTCTGCCTACCTTTTTGTCTCCCTTCTGCCTCCCTTCTGCTTCATTTGCCTCAATTTGATATATCTATATCATATAATCTCTATACATAAATAACCTTATAAATTCACATCTATATCATATAATCTCGATACATATATACCCTTAGTCAGCCACAATATCAACCTTCAACCTCTCCTCATTGAATACAGGGCAATTCCAAGTCAAGCACTCCCCATTCAAAAACTCTGACTACGTTTTAATTGGGTTTGCGTGTCTGTTGCCCCAAGTATTTATCTTCCACTCGTGCTCTCTTGTCCCCTCTCTCAGCCACACCCTCTCTCACCTCTCTCTCTGCCCGTCTGTCTGCCCGTCTGTCACACAACAATAATTATTTGCCATTGCTATTGGAAAACAATTTCCCTCTTCCTTTCGATTTCCTTGCATTTTTCTGTCTGCTTGCGCGCAAAACTTTCTACCGGAAATTGTTGCAATTTATGATTTAATTTATGTTCATCGTTTTTTTTTTTTAATACTCGCCTTGCCATTGGCTGCCTGCCGCTGCGTGTGCTCCATGTTGCATATAAATGCGCTGATTATTGCCACGCCCACTCGGGCCGCTGACTAAGTGGGGCGGATGAGCCGCAGATAAAGGGACAAGCGCGATATCTGGTAGCCGAGCAATCAGCTGTTAAGTATGGGGGACAAAGAGTGTTAAGGGCGTGACAGAAGGGAGAGGGAAGATGGGAGAGAGATTGACCATATTTAGTTATAGAAATTACATTTTAGTGAATAGCTAGAACGAAGTCAAAGGCAAAAAATTTCACCTGTAGCTTAAGAGATTTGACATTTTACCTACTCAGAGCTTTGAGCTCTGCATGAGTTCTTTATAAGCCAGGAGCAAAGATTTCTTTTGACTCACTCTGACAATGTCTGCCTCCTACAATGCTGTTAATTTAATCAGAAACCTTTCAGAGCTCAGTGTTTTGTAATCATATTTAAGTGCACATGACTTTTAGCCCAAACGCACAATTTGCACTTCGCTTGGCGCTTGGCGCTTTGGCAAATTTGACAAAATTAAAATCAAACGCTCGCAAAATGTCACGCACATTTTGGAGGGTTTGCCCATGCGATGGGCGGCCCCCCTCTGGAGGTTGGCAGTGACAGTGATAGAGTCGTCCCAGAACGCTCACTACTCACTTTGATTGCAGTCAACATGTGCGAGTCACAGAGAGAAAGAGGGAGAGGGAGGGAGAGAGGGGTGAATGGAGGTTGAATACTCCAGTGTTGAGCAAATTTTTTGATGGCACGTTTACTCCGCGCTCACTTTTTTTTTTGTCGTTATATTTTCGGTAAAGTGACATTACGTACGAAAAGTGAAAAGCATCATTTTTATGCGACGCACTCGAAAAGGTTTTTCGCTCATGTTTTTATGAGTTCAAAAGACGCCAAACGAAACCACACCGAAAAATTTCCGCGAGTCTGTCAAGATGCAGTCATGCGTGACTGCCTATACCCGGCACACTGTGAATGCGTCGCATGCCCAGACGCTGGCCAAATAGCGCGCATATCTTGTGTCAACAGAGCTGGGCAGCGCCGCGAAGTATGCAATACTTTCTGCCTTCAACTTAATTGCGTAAGCAAACACAAAATATACCAATTTGCTGCCGTTAGCAATTTCATTACGTGCATAAATATTCACTCCATATTTATGTATATATATCTACCTGAAAGAGCAGCTGAAAGCAAGGGCCTGGCCAAGCACTCTTCACGGCAAGTGCTCGTGTAATTGCCAGGCAAACAAACACTCAGTTGACTATTTAGTTGGCACTCGAGCAGTCTTTGAGCCGAGTTATGATCTTTAAGCGGGACAGATACGAGTGAATGTTAATTAGGCCCAAGTGCAGGCGACTCGCTCGTCGAGTAGGCTGCTAGGCAACTTTTTTAATTACCAACTTGGGAGAAAAAAGGACATCTCTATGCAATACCTGACTGACATTCTGTTAACGGAATTCATATGCACTTGAAACTTTGATAAAGTTTTCCGTTTTCAGTTTTCCGTTTTAGTTGGGAGTTATGAGAGAGCCGACGACACATGCTCACTTATTTGCTTATTTGATTTGGCTTTAAGGCTTGGCTTCAGATAATGCATGCTGCGGGCTTTATCTAAAAATAGCAGCCAAAGCAGCTCAGCCAACGACCGCCAATTCGGAATTTTTGGAGTAAAAACTTTGCCCGGCCGCCGGGCGAAACTTTGTCGACGTTCGTAAGCCACGTTGACTAACTGCCTGCGGCAAGCCTATAACACACTCCCCCGCACACACACACACACACAGACAGGCAGACTAACGGGAACAACTTGCCGCCATTATGACAAAGTTCGGGCAATCAATTGCCTATATGCAGACAATTTTTCAAAGACAGACGCCAGAGCGAACTGGGACAGGTGATACCAACTAATAAATCACCTGCGTTCCAGCTACTGACGAGACGAGCCTTCGAATGCCTCCAAATCGAGGCATACAGCAAGGACTCCCTCCGCCTCGGCTCGTCACGCTCGGCGATTAATAAGGCGCACAAAATAAAAAACCTTTTTACAAAATTTTATAATTAAGCCATCGAGCTGCTGACAGCTCGACCCACAGCGTCTGCCGATAATGCTCCATTTTTATTCAGCCTGTCAAGTGTCGGAAAACAAATTAAAGACATTTTCTCCACTCCACTCGGAAATATGCCTTAAACACCGATTCATTATGGGCTATTAAGCAATGCGAGTTAATGGCCCGTTAAATATCTCAAACATGAAAATAAATAAAGGTTCTTTTTAATTTTTATTAAAAAAAATAAATAATAGCTAAATAAATTAAGCTTAATTTTATTCATGTTTGTATACATTTAATATATTCTATTGCATAGAAAGCTATTATATATTTAGATCCGGGTAGATATAATCATGAACGTCTGAGAAACTTTTAATATATATTTATTGTACATATTTGTATATCATCAGTAATTTTTGCTATAGATTCTACTAACCTAGCAGATAGCTGAAACAAGTCTTGTACCTAAATACATCCGCTAGTAAGCTGAAGCAGAATATTTGCTAACTTTTTCGTATTAAATACAATTTTAATTTTTAATATTTAACTATAGTACAATACAATAATTGATAAAAATTAACTAAACTGTCTCACACATCGTGCAAAGATATATTTATATACCCCAGCAAGATCTTTGGAGTCCTCAGAACATTTCATGAGGCAGACAAGATTAGAGGGGGACATATAAGTTTAGAACTTAGAACTTGAACTTGAGATTCTTAGGTTCTTGATTCTTGATTCTTGAGGTTCTTAAACAAAAAATTAAAATTAAAGTAGCGAAAATTATCTTAAGTAAATTTTAATATTAAATAAAATGATTCTCTTACAAAATGAGTTCATTTAATTTTAATTAACTAATTTAGTCTTTGATTGATATATATATAAAATGTAAAGCTGATACATTTATAATACGATTTCTTCTGGGTTTTTAATTTATATATTCAATATAAAATATAAAAATATAAAAAATATATAAATCTAAAATTTAAAAGAAAATATCGACAGTACCTTCATTCTAAATACAATTTTATATATACATATATCTTCCTTTTTTTCTCAATAACACACTCAATAAATTAAGCTGTGGGCATGCTTATACGCACGTGTGCTTACGTATATATGCATGAAAAATACATAAAATAATTGAAACATCAGCATTCGTATTATATCCAGCACGCGCAATCCCATCAAAGGCTCCTCTACATCTTTTATATTCATTATTTCAGCGCAATTAGGTAAGCAGGCTCATTTTGATTCAGGCCCTGCCCTGCCTCGCTTTCAATTACCTAAGTGATTCTTCGCTGCTCTACACAGAATCAGCAGTGCTGCAAGTGAACAGGCTTTGAAATCCCTTTGCCAACTGATTTAAATGGTTTGATTGATAGCTCAAAATAATTGTGCTGTTTGTTGTTTCGGTTGAGAAATTTATCATCATCAGGCGGCGAAATATTAAGATAAATACATGTGAGAGAGCCAAATGTTTTTGGCTTAAATGTTCCGAAGTCAATGACTCGAGCAGTGGTTCATGCACATGATCTAATCAGGCCAAAAAGTAACTTTTCATAAATGCCAAACACACACACAAGCGCATAGAGTCTTATTACGTATACGCCATGTTGTACAGTTTGTGGTTTACACTCGACTGGCGTTCATGCTGCTGCTCACACCCACTCCCTCTCCCTCTCTCTCTCTCTCTTGCTCTCCCTATATTTTCTTCCTTTTTTCCGTGTGTTTGCCAGTGCATAAATTAAATTTGAACAGCACAGTTTTTGGCTTAGAAAGTTAGTTGCAGCAAAAAGTACGTATACGTCATGTTGGCCATTGAGTCGAGCAGCTGGTTAGCCAGCGAGTCACTGTTGTTGTCGTTGTTGTAGTCGCATAATTCCACAGGCAAAGTAATGAAAAGAAACAGCAAAACAGTAAACTGCAGTCGACGGTCTACTCCATAGATTTTCTCTTAGTCAACGTGCAGCTGTTGCGGCCCAGTTTCGGCCAGGCGTATTGTGATTCAAATGGTGCTCGTGCTCAGTGACGATTTAGTTGCGCCGAGCGTCGCACCCGAAAGTTTTGTTGCCATCTTTCAGGCGATAAGAGATTTATGCAAAGTGCAACGGAAATTGAAATTGAAAGGCGGCGGCGGCAGACAGCGGTGCGGCTGCTTCATTTCCTCTGCGAGCCAGGCTGAGAGCACAACTCATTGACTCGGGCGAGCTCGAGTGGGGCCACGGCTGCCTTTAAGTGCTCAAGTTGTCCAGCGCTTTTCAATTAAATTCAATTTATTAATTTCAATTATTTGCGCATCAAGTGACCGCGTTACAGCCCGGCATAGAACGAAGAAGAAGCAGAAAAAATGGAGAGCCGAAAGCAGAAAACTGTCAACTCAGCACACTGAAGCACTGAAGCAGAAGCCAACACCAACGCGAATACGAGCACAACAACTGCGCCGTCCAGATGCTGCGCGGCGACTCCTGTGGCTGTTAAGTGCTATGGAGGCATTTGATTGATGGACCGCAGCGAGAAGGGCTGGGCCCATGGAATGAGCAACAAGCACAACACGACGCTGCTAAGTGAGCAAACGCATTTAGCCCATTAAACAAAGAACTCGAAATTCTAAAAGCCAGAGAGAGGGAGAGAGGAGAGCAAAAAAAGGCATAAGCACAAACCTTCAAACACACACTCTATGTGCTCCTTTTAGTCAGATGTGTGAGCTGTGCCAGCTTAATATAAATTATTTATGCCAGAGACTAGACCAAAAATCAATTTGGCCAAGCATAAAATGCGTCAGTCAAACACATCGCGCTGACGTTTATAGCCCAGCTCAGAGAGTATATCAAAAAGTCTGGCGCAATTAATGCCAGCTGATATTATCATTCTCATATGTCAAAATCAACAAAGCAGCTGTTCGCCATTTGGCCTCCTGCTCATTTTCGTTTGACTTCCAGTTAATGGCTTCTGCAAGTCGCCTTCGCCTCCACCTTCGCCTTGCGCCTGCCCACTTTTATGGCTGACCATAAAAATACTATTAAAACACAAAGAGGCCAGAGATAAATGGCTCAAAAGAACAAGCGCCGCAGCGCCTATTGAACTATATCCGTAAATCACAAGCACCATGATGTTAATAGTGTCGTAAAAGCCGTAACAAGTCACCTGAATGGATGTCAACATGCAATACCATATATGAAGAAATAATGCTGAAGGCTGAACATGCTTCATAAGACAGGCCTAGGGAAAGTTGATCAAGTGTGATAAACATGAAACAGACTTAGTTTTTTTTTACTGTGCCATAAAGGAATATTAAGTTCAGTAAACATGAATCGGGCAAGGATTTTGGCTGTGCTCTAAACGAATCTTTAGCCAGAGCTGTTATGGGTTTCCGATATTATAGGCGATATTTTAGTCTTGTTTGACTCTACTAACAAGCTCTGCTAAGTTTATCTTCTCCTTCCATATTCATAAGTCAGCCTACTTATGTTTTTACTTTCGCTGCGCTACCTACTTACAACTTCTCTTACTTCCCTTTGTCTGTCTGTGCTATAATTCATGCTTTCGGCAGTTTGGTAATCTATTCTCTCGACAATACCGCCCTGGTCATGGCACTTAATATATCAATAAATAATAATTTAATTATAATAAGCAAACTAAATGTTGGGAGTCAGAGTTGCCATGGAAGCTTAGCTGCTGAATCTAGTTCAGTTTTCGATAAGTAGTATATTACTAAGGTTATAGCACCATAAAACAATAGTACTATAGTGTTATAACCTATATAACTATACGACAACATCATTAGCCCTAATGTCAGTTTTTTTTTGTTTCAAAAGTAGCAAAAGTTTTTAGTGTCAAGTGTAGAGACAGTCCATTAGGAATTAGGGCAGCTTTTCATAGTGGTACGACAGGAAGTTAATATAAAATAAATAATTTTATGGCAAAAATGGAAAACATATAGCAGATGATACAGATAATGATAATGAAAAAATTTATTATTATTAAATTAATAATATTAATCAACTAAATATTAAATTATTAATTTTTTTTAAATAAAAATTCGCTATAGAAAAGTCTAAGATTATAAACTGCAATAAATGAATTAAATAAAAATAATAATAATAATAATAATAATAATAATAATAATAATAATAATAATAATAATAATAATAATAATTAGAGTCTCAAATGTACCCGAAAACCTGCCCAAATTTGACTCTTCTACTTCATCTTAAGCTTTAGCATATCAAAGATCTGGTTTATTTAATTTAATTTTAGTTTTGTATTCCCTTTGCTAAGAACCCTTTTAGGAAAGCCTAAACTCCTCGCTAAATCCGGTTGGCCTGTCTCTTTAAGCACTGTCCACATAAGCTTTGCTCTGCGCTAGGCAGATCAAGTTTACCTGCCGCTGCTTTGCTCGACATCAAAGGCTCTTCCAGGAAATTCAATTGAGCCGTTCAGGTTTTCACATTTAAATTACGTTAAATAAGAACTTGTGGCGCTTTGATAAGCTCTGCTCATTAGCTTCTTGGCTGCCTAGCTCACACTGTCTCTCTTTCTCTCTCTGTCTCTTAATAACTAATTCCCTATTGTTCTATTCTTTCAGTGATGAGGTCTACTGCGCTTCAATTGTAACTTTTAAGGTAAGTACGAAGTCGAAATATATAAATAATTGAGTCGAAGGCAGTGTGTGTGTGTGTATGTCCCCAAACGTCTGTCTGCTGATTGACGGACGGAGAGGACATGGCACACGTTGGAGCCCAACGCAAAACGTTCCGACCGTAATAAATCGACATTGCGGTCAGGGGCTTGTGAAGGCGACACATTGGTCAAATTATAACATTTTAGCTGTCCTGCTCGGAGCTGTCCTGTTTGGGGCTGTCCTGTTTGGGGCTGTCCTGGTCGGGGCTGTGTTTGGTTTTGTGCTGCCATTCGCCTGATGTTGACATATTAGAGGCTTTTGAGGTGTAGAGCCACCCTCGTGTGCCACCCAGCCTCGGGGCCATTTGCGGTGCGAAATTTTACAGCCAGGCGCTCCAGCAGATTATCGGCAAAATAAATAGACAAATTGATTTTAATGGAATTGGATATACCGGCCCAACTGGCGACCCGGACACTGGCAGCGACCCAACCCTGTTGTGCAAACATAATTTCATGTAATTGTGTCTTCGCTGGCTTCCTGCTCCTGGTCAGAGTCCTGGAGTGGGCGCCTCAAAGTAAATATTTATTGCAGCCAGCCTGCTTTTGGCAAGCTTGATGGACATTTTTGCTTAATGGTATATGAAATAACAATCATGGATTTAGTTTACAAGAACTGCATTCAAGCAAAGCTCGCAGCATTGTCAATAGCAAGAAGCCTTTCTACGGCAGGACCTAAATAAGCTGATTAAAGCAGAATTTCAGATTATAGTTTGTTGAGCTTCCGAATGTGCCTTAGCTACTATAAAGCTTGAAGAGACTAAATTTATATTTAGGAGTAATTTTATGAGGGGGTGGAGGAGTAAGAGATACGCTGAGCCAAGACAGATCTTTTAAAATTAATCAAGCAGTTTATTTAATAACTTCTGTGTTACTTCACGGACTTCTTTCAAATATTCAGCATATAATCTTCATATTCTCTCGGAATATTTGTCAGTTGAATACAAATGCAAGCTCATTCACAATTTTTGCTATATTTGCAATTTAACCTGGATTTATAGAACTTTATAATTACTGCCACATCTCCTTCTGCCTGCTACATATGTATTTACATTACCCTGATTATACCCTAACTTCCCATTTTGTATGGGATCAAGGTATAAAAGCGAATACATTAATTCTAGCAAAAAAAAAATAAAATTGTACTCTTTAGATAATGTATCTAGATCAATGAAATTATTTGTGTTGACTTCGTAAGTGTCCACCTCACTAAAATTAAAGTTCTGCACAACAAAATAATAAAAATTATATTTATTCTACCTTGGTAAAACTCAGCTGCAGACTTTCACAATAAAGTTGAAGTTATAGCAGCCTCAGTGAGAATGTCTCAACTTTACAGTAACTTTTGAAATGAATGTAATGGTCCAAGTTATACGCACTTATATAATAAATGATTCGTACTACAATAGTTAGCTTAGTTTTTTAAGCTTACAATCTATGGGGTTTTTGTATACTTATTTCCTCCTCAGCATTATGATCCTTTGCAAATTCATTTTATTTTTGTATACTATATGTCTAGGAAGGAAATGACAAATGCATACAGTCTGAAACATCCATAAAAATCAGGCAACACTTATGAAATAAATAATTATGATAAATAATCATAAATTTAATTATTATCGTATTATAATATAAATATTTTAAATTATTCTTTAATAAATGAATAATAATACATTTACTTAAAATAAATTGTAATGAACATATATATCCATGCAAATCAGCAACATGTGTGAAAAATTATAATAAATAATCATGATAAATAATACCATTTATAATTATTATTATAAATTATTCTTTAATAAATTAATAATGATGAATTTATTCAAATGTATATCTTGTAAATCAGCAACAATAAATAATAATAAATATTCATAATAAATATTTATAATAAATATTCATAATAAATAACTATGATAAATAAATTATTTTCTAATAAATAAATAAAAATGAATTTATTGAAAATAAATTGTAATGCACTTATTCAACCTAAAGTCTACCCCATAAAATAGACTAAGCTTGTTAAGGATCACATTTGTTGGGCTCAAACAAGAAGTTATCATCTCGGCATCTGTTTAAGCTACTAGAAAAGATAAACATGTAAATCTTGGCTAGACAGCATTCGATGAAGTTGTTCGAGGTAATTACCTGAAAGCCAATAACTTTGCCCGGTTTGTCTGCCGTTTGGCTATTTCGGGAGACAACGCTAACAGCAAACTAAAAAGTTATTGCTCAAGAATTAGTTGTGCTCGACTAGTGTGTATGTTTGGGTGTGTGTGTGGGTGGGACGGAGAACTTTTAATGACATGCTTTGTATGCGAGCGCGTGTTACATGTTAGCCGCATTATCTGAGCAGCGAGCGACAAGTTTTCGAGTGCGAGCGGTAGATGGCGCTAGCGGTGGCATGGCTTGGCCGGGCAACGTGTCCAAGTTTGTTTTTGTGCCACTGGCAGTGGCAGCTCGTCGTGTCGTCGTGTCGTCCTTTTGGCTAATACTTTGCGCCGCACATGGCACATGTTTCTCACCAGCAGCTCGCATCCTTTCACATCCTCAAACACAACTAATACGAATTTCACTTAATTGCACTCGAAAAACTATGCATGTGAATTGCACTCAGCTCGACTGGCAAGTGCGGCTTGGCTGCGACTTCCAGGGGGGGCTGGAGGGGGTGCTTGGATTCGGTGTTTGCTGGGTCTGAGTCGAAGTTTGGATTTGGTTCACGTTGGGTTTTGCCATCAGTTTTCGCTTTCAGTGATGCAGACACTTTTTGACAGAGCGTCGGACGCACACAAACCGCAAACGACATCTCGAGGGTCTGAGTGGGTTAGAAAAACTTTGCCGTTGCCTGGCTTGGGTTTCCAGATTAAGCCAGCGCCCAGCTGCCGTCGTCTGCCGTTGAGAGCGGCTCACGCATAAGCAGCCCATGCAGACATCCGGACAGACATCCTTTAGCCTGCCGCAAGCTAATGAGTACAACGTTTTTTTTTTCACCTTCACAGCTTTTTATTTCTGCTTCTTTTATTTCGTGTTGCTTGTTGTCTAGTGTTGAACTTTCCGTGCACTTGTCTGAAGCATTTCCATCCAGCCCAGTGGGCCCCGGGCCAGGTGAAATGGCAAAGTGGAAAAACTGGGCGGATCCAACTTAAATGAAAACTTCTTGAATAGAACAATGCGGCATGCAAACGAGGAGGAATTGACGCCATAACAAAAACTATGCTCCGTCTCCATCTTCGTCGGATGTCGGATGGTGTAATGATATCCAAATTGATTAAGTTCCGTCCGCCTTTCAATTGTTCGCCCGTGAATGGTTTAAGCCGAGCGATAAAAATCGCTTTTAATTAAATTTCTTAAAAAACAAAATCTATAAATTAAAGAAAGCGCAAAGAAAAGTTGAGCTAGTTTCTGATAATCTCGCAGCACTCGATTATTTTATAGCTTCACAGGAATTTATTTCACATTTAAGTTTTTTTTTTACTTTTTTTTTTTGTTCGTTGCCAACTGGAAATTATCCTTAAGCACAAATCCCTCGGCCGGCCTTGAGCTGCGCAAGACGAGGCAACAAAAGGTCTGTCATAAACTGTTGCACTGCGCCGAGGCGAGAGAAAGGCGGGGCCCGAAAGCCTTTTAAACTCTGTGTAACCTTCTTTTACACTCGCCTTGCACACATTCCATTAAGGTCACATTGCCAGGGGGCCGTTGACGGGGCCGGGGCGGGGCGAGAGGGAGGCCAAAGTGTGCCTAGTGCACAGGGGGAACCACCCCAGGCTGAACGCTGCTTGTCAACATCTGCAAATAAATAAGGAAAGGGAGCCAAAGATAAATTGAAATTTATGAACCGGCCCGGGAAGTCAAATGCCAACACCAAACTAACCGACAAAACATTTCAGCACTTAAATGCTGCTAAGTAATTTATAAGGCACAAAAGTATTGCATTAGCCGCACAAATGATATAGCTTCCGATACACAGAAGCTTACGCAGCCCACCAGGCCACCAGACCACCAGACTAGACCGACCGACGAACACTTTGGCTTCAAGTGAGAAATAAAAAAATAAATTAAATTAAATTAAATCAAATTGCCATACGAATTGCGTATACGCTAAGTGTTTGCCTTTTTATTGTTGCACTTTCTTCGCTATGTTTAGCAATTTGTCAAGGCTGAGTTGCATTCTGTATTATTGTTAATGAAACTCATAGTTTGGGTGGAAGAAATGGTCTTGCTTTGACAATATTTCATTATGCATCAGTTATATATATAGCAGGTTTTTTTAAAGGCTTACATTTTTAAGTTCTCAACTCGGGTTTATTTGACAACCCTTTTAATATTCCATAGATATTTTTTTGTTGAACTTGGCTTGACATTGTACTCTGAATAGGATTTATATTAGAGTAAAGCTTGAAAAATATTAAATTTCTTATCAAAATAAATATTATGTTCCTCAAACATATCATGCGCTCTGTCCGTTTGATTTAGCATATGATACTGAAATACATTTTAGGTGGACTGGGTATATATAATATATAAGCAGAGTTGTTAAATTTGAAGTGAGGATAGGCCAGAAGCTTTTATCGAAGCACCAAACATTTATATGTTCACAGAAAATAAGTGTTTCGTACGCTTTATGGGCTGACACAGTTATTGATGCATATTTCCTTTAAAAACGAGGAAGACCACGATTGAAATAATTGTAAAACTTAAATTACCAAATTATGCGACATTCAAAAATATTTAATCGTAAATGTCATAGAATTTCCAATACATAAAAGTCAATTTTTTTAATACTAAAAATATATTTCTTTATTTTATAATGACATAAGCTTGTGTAAAAAAACGTAGGTTACCAAATTAGGCCATATGACAAAATTTATATTTAATCATAAATATCATAACATTTTCAATAAATAAAAGTATATTTTGTTATTATTATAAAAATATTTCTTTATTTTATATTGATTTAAACTTGTATAGCACCAAAAAAAAAAAAAAAACACACACACATGTGATCTTAATGCTGCAGAGCCTGGAAAAGACTGCTCTGTTTATAATATCTACCAACTCTAATACTCCACATCAAATTCACATGCAGCAAATTTCAATCTCTTGCAAAAAGCAATTATAATATTTTGCTCCCTAAATTTCAGTTCAAATATATATTTAGAAACAAAATTGCAATTTCAATTTAACACACATTTATGAAGGCTTCAAAGCTCACATAGCATAACAACTAAATTCTAATTCTGCCTTGTCGTCTAATCCAATTCAGGGCCTACATCATAGCCATTATACCCTTTGCCTTTGCCAGTGTATAATGAAATTATATGGCACAGCCCACCTGTCGAAAACTACAAAACGTGCAACAATGGCAGGCGGGCAGCTAAGCAGGTATCATGTGTGTGCATGAGTGTGTATGGGTGTGTGTATGGGTGTGTGTGTGTGTGTGCGTGTGTATTTGCCCTGCTCCTGGCAATACATTTGCCGAACCTTATTAAATTATACAGGCAGCTCTTGTTGTAGCCAGCCCGGGGAGCGGGGGCGGTGGCGGCTGTGCTCCGCTCAAACAGCCTTTCCGGCTCGGCTCGGCTCGGCTCTCCATCGCAACATGTTTGAGTGTAGCATATTTTAGCTAAATATTGCAACGACACCAATGAGAGTTGCAGTCGAGCGATACGCACAACTTGGCTCGATCCACGACTAAAGGATGTCTCTCCCTCCTAGTCTCTCTCCCTCTGTGTGTCGTGTTCCAGCAGGTGATAAGTTCTGTTGCCGTGAGTTAAATTAATTCAAGGCATATAAATTATCGCTCATTGTTCGCTTCGTGCTCGCGCTGGAGCTGCAGCCGACACCGAGGTTATATATTTAAAGCGCAGCAATAAAGCAGCCCAGGCCATTTCATCCGGCCTCGCCCGCTTCCTTTAGAGGAGCACATAATATTCTTACTCTACTTATAATGCGAATGCGAAATGGCTTTGGCTTCGGCTTCGGCTTGGCTTCCCTTCTGCGCCTTATCCTTTGTACCCAGACTGCGCCTTTTGTGTAGATTTCACTGTCTTCGCTCTCTCTCTGTGTGTGTGTCTCGACATTTGCGTAGCGTCTTTAATTTAATTTCATCGCGTATACGCCCCATTATGCCGCAGTTGAAACGTCAAGTGCGTCCTGGAAATCAATTGACAGCCTCCACTGTGGGCCTAGACGCGCTTCTCCACACATTATGCATATATATCTATATATATCTATACATATATCAAAATATTGTTTGCCATTTGAACTGTATCGACAGCACAAAGTCAATAAGCAGCTCGATTGTTGTCTACAATGCCTTGCAAATTAGGCGTAACTAATTTGCTTTGTGTGCGTACGCCCTCCCGCCCACACACATCATGATTCGCATGAATTTTGAGCTGCTTTTCGGCTCGAAAATTTGACAACATTCAGGGCTCATTGCGTTCGGCTAAGAGGCCAGGTTGGGTGCGCTGCGGCTTATGGCAATGCGAAAACTTATGCGTGCGCTAGGCTAAAGAGTGCGCCTTTGCCCGAGTTGTCAACATTATTTGTGATGCCCTCGCAAGGGCCTCATAGAGCGACCGCATTGCCAATTTCAGCACTCACATGACTGATGTGTGCACAAATGGGGCCAGAAGCTGAGCAAGGCTTCGCAAATTGAGCCACAACTTTTTATGCTGCGTCGTCGTAATAAGGAAGCCAAATTATATAACTTTCTACAAGTTGTATTGCCGAAGCGGAGGAAACCCCAAAAGCGAGTTAACCAAATTAAAGAGCACTTGTGCCAGCCCAAAAGACTGAAGACTCTAAAATTAAGACAATTTGGCTTGACAACATGGCAAATACGATTTTTAATAGAAGAATATAACTGACTTATAACTTGTGTTAAATTCTATTAAGTGATTCTGAAAGTGGCAAAAATTAGAGTAGTATAAACTGAAAAAAACTGAGTTTAAGTTGTTTCTGGTTTTATTTGGAAGCCATGCAAGTGCATTCAAGTGCTTGAAGCTTAAGGCTCAAAATGATCTGACTCGAATATTGGACTCGAGCTGGTTGCACGAAAAACAATATCAAATCGAGGCGACCAATTGATTATCAATATATAAGAGAGTTGTTAAATGTCTGCCTCACAGCTTCCAAAGCTTCTATGGCTTCCCAACTTAGCACAGGAACTGAGCAGTTTATTTAAATATATATTTTTAAAAATTATTTATAAGTTTTCGGCGCACATAAAATGATTTATTATCAAATGGCAAGTCTTAGTAAATATTTGAGCAACAATATTTGATCAATAACTTAAGCACATATTGAATTATAGTATTTTTTCTTGAGTAATAAGCAAACACTATTAATGAACTCTACTCAAAACAGGCAACTATAAGAAGAGTGCAGCTGCAGTCTCAAATATTCTGTGAAATATTTAATTTATGAATAAATATATAATAAAATATTTTATATTTATAAAAAAAAAATAAAAACATAACTAATACAAATATAAATGAAATAATAAATAAATATAATAATATAAATAATCAAAAATAAATAGATAAATACTAGATAAATAAAAATGTAAATTTATAAATAAATTATTAAGTATATAAATATATTAATATTATATAAATATATTATATATAAATCTATATTTAAAAAAATATATATACACATAAATTTTAAAATAAAATCAATTTTAAAAAATAATTACATAAAAAATATATATTAAGTATATAAATATATTAATATTATATAAATATATTATATAAATCTATATTAAAAAAATATATATACACATAAATTTTAAAATAAAATCAATTTTAAAAAATTAATTACATAAAATATATATTTAATACATTTTATACTGAAATATAATAATACAATTTTAATAATAAATTTAAAAAAAAAATCAATTAGGAAAATAATAATTAAATAAAAGATATACATAATATATTTTATACTAAAATATTTACCAGTTCGTAAGGATATCGCTATATAGATATATAGAAAATTGGCAGCTCTATCAAGGCACGTATATATTGTATGCATTATCTGAAAGAGAACAAAGTATTAGTCATAAGTATAGGCATGGACTTTTTAGTAATTTGACCTCCTTTGGTCCCATGGTCTAAGTTCTGTCCAACAGATTCGACCCTGGAAAACGTATCAAGTCCAAAGTCTAATAGCTAATGCGTCTTACTTCCGAGTTGCTTTCTCTGCACACGCAGTTAATAAGCTAGTAATTTGTTTTGTACACCCCAACCTATAAAGTAAGATAGAAGGAAAAGCCACTCCTCTCGCCTTCCATAGTCGTGCCAATGCACATTAACCAAACAACGACTTAAGCCATGAACCGCACACAGATTGAAAAGCCGAAGAAAAAAAATGTGAAATGGGAAGCAAAATGTTTGAATAGAGCACAAAGTGTTGCCAGGCGAGCAACGAAATTTCATTTCAATATTCATATTAGAATAACAAGTAGTCGAGCAGCCAAGTAGAACTCAATACAACAAACACGAATACGAACACGAACACGCCCACACCCACGTCCACGCCCACGCAACGAGCTGTCGATGACGTTCATCGATGTTGGGTGCGTTGCCAATGGGCAGACACGCACAGCAATTGCTGCCCACTATTGCTGTTGTTGTTGTTGTTGTTTGGTGTTCTTCCGGCATGTAAATAAATACTGAAGAAAAGCGAAAACGGCTATGATTTATTTTGTATTTGGCACGCACATTGTCAATATTTATGGAATTTATCAAAAAAATGTTGCTGCTGACTGCCTAAACGCGATGATTGCGTCGAGCCACTTGATGCGCAGGCATCAGCCAGCCCTACACCAACAACAACAGCAGCAGCAGCAGCAGGAGAGCTCATAAAGTTGTCGACACTACTTCGTGCTGGCCCAATGCCGAAAACTTATAGCCAAAAATTGAAGCAGTTATTTATGGACTATTCTATTTTGCTTTTTTCCTTCTCTCAACTGTCGGGGCAGAAGAAAAAAACAACGACAGCCGGCCCATTTAAACAAATGAAAAGCAGCGAAAACATTACGCTAAATATACAGTCAGTTGTTTGGGCCACACAGATGTACTAAATAAGCGACCTCTCCAGCCCCCCCCCCCACCCCCTCCCCCTCACACAGTCGACAGCAGAGAAGTGAAAATCATACGAAAATATTTCTGAATACCTCTATATATACTTATGTATATATCTTATTGCCTCCGCTGACTTTTGGGAATCGAGCGCGTGTACCAGAAATTCTATGAATGGCTGCTGCATCACCTGAATGGGTCTATTGAACTGGCTGATAGCAGCATTTCCCCAATGTAACTTTGTTTATTTACAGAACAGATCACAAATATTAACATATGAGAGATATGACTATAGAGTTCTGTTCTTGTTGTTATTTATACCAAATATTTGGTTTAAAACAAACAGCATTGATAATTAAGTTGGGCGAAGGTATTTCGCTTTTAATGATATGAATTCCCAAGGTGAGCTCCATATTTTTAGCTTCTTTTTTTTTTGGAATTTTGAAGTGGGCACAACACACTTTGACCTACTTTTGAAAAAAACTCTTTGTATTAAGATTAAATTTGGATTTGTAAAATGAAATATTTCGGCATAAATACGTGGATTTTTATATGACAATAGATTTGCTATGGCTGAGTGCATGTTTTACGTGTTGCTTGGATAATTGGTTCAGGAAGCGCCTTTTCAGTCTACTTTTCCGTGGTTTGTTGATGAATGTGAGTACGTGAGAGTATGGTTGAGAGGAGGCTCATGTTTAATGTTCCCTTTGATATCATTTTTTGTGTATTGTGTCCTTAATCAGCTTTATGTTTAAGTCTCTCATTATGTCTTTGTTGCTTTCATAGGTAATAAGCCTATTTCTAAATGCAACAAAACCATTAATGAAGGCATGTAATCCAAGATCAAAGCAAAGCAAAAAGCTCAAATTTAAAAAACAACAAAAATATTCTATATTTATAATATAAAAAGAAACAAAAAAAAAGGAGAAAGAAATAAAATCTTCATATTATTTTGTATAGTAAATATATATAAATAACATTACATATAAAAATAATTATAATAAATATAATATAATTATAATAAATATTTATTATAATTATATTATATTTATTATATTATTATTGTATTTTTTATTATTGTAGAATAATATATTAAAAAGTTATTAATAAATAAATAAAATAAATATCTTCCTATTATTTATTTTTTTTAATAAATATTAATAAAATTATATATTAAAAAAAATATATATTAAGAAATAAATAATATCCTATGTCAAGTTGCAAAGTGTTGAGCAGCAACTCGTGACCTTCCCCTTCTGCAGCGAGATCACCAACTGTTCGCTTTCACTTGCAATTTTATACTGATTTTATTGCTCAGCTGCAGTGAGCGTCGACTGAGCGAGCGCAGTTAGAGCGAGCAGAGGGCGAGCGTAACAACGTTTCCGCTCTTGCAAATGCCAGCTCAAAATATCGCTCTTACATGTAAATTTCATTAGCTTACACAAATTAATTCATACTCTGCTATATTTTGATATATATGTTGTAGTTTTCTTATACAACAGGCAGTGAGCGGCCTTTCCCCAAATGACGTTGCCATACCTCCAAATAGGCTGCTTCATAGTCTTGTATGTTGTGAGTTGGCAGTGTCCATTTCCTAATATTTTTTACTCATTCATAAACTGAAATAACATATTGATTTTGTGCTATATTCGTCTTGCTGTCCATCCGTTTGTGCGTCTGTCCGTATTGAAGCTTGTGACTTGGAATTTCGAATGTATATCCATTACGAGCGTGACATATTAAAAATACACACATTTTTAGCGCCTCATTCCCAAAGCTCCTATAAGTGGAAAGCCCTCTAAGAATTGTTCAAAATATTGCATATTCACATCCACTAATAATATAGAAAAGCTAAATACTCTACAGTTTTACATTTCGAAACTTAAAATATATCAACTAAATTATTGTTGACCTCCTGTATTAACACCCAAATTTATGTAAAAGCCTCTACAGAGAATATCAAGTCAAAGAGAACCATATCTGTCAAAGTTTTTGAGCTGTCAACGCTTAGATCATCAATGAGTATTTTGCAGTCGTTAATGTCAGTCTATAAAACTCTTACTT
This sequence comes from Drosophila pegasa, assembly GCA_035046225.1. Lineage (NCBI taxonomy): Eukaryota > Metazoa > Arthropoda > Insecta > Diptera > Drosophilidae > Drosophila > Drosophila pegasa. The sequence continues at coordinate 366,430 of JAWNOD010000178.1, read as the reverse complement.
ATTCTCTGCGTTGTCCTGCTGGTCTCTCTGAGTTTTTGCATATTTTCGAGAATTGCATGCACTTAGTCGAATCGAGATCTAATCTATGCCAAGCATGCATGAAATGATTTCTTTCCTTATAAGCAGTTTGCCGTTGACACTCGGCAGAGGAGGAGGGGGAAGAAGTCGCAGACAATAAACAGCAATTGGTGCAGCAATGACTGTGTAATATGGCTTCGCATTTGCATTTGTCGCATACAAATCGTTTCGTTTTTCGGAGTAAATTCGCAGTCGAAGTGATTTGTGAGCTGCTTAATGCTGTCGATATATGCTAATGCGGGCAGCACAACACAGCTGCTCGAAAGAGAGAGAGGGAGATAGCTGTGCCAAACTAAAACCAAAAGCGAATCAACAAGCAGAGAGCAGAGCCCCAAGCCCCGAGCCCCGAGCCCGCCCCAACCGCAGCCGTTGTATCCGGGCAATGGCTGCGCATTTCTCACGCGTCAAGTGGCTGCCAAATATGATTTATATGCGTTGGCAGAGTAGAAAATATGGCTGTTAAAATAGAAGAGATAAATGTGTATCGAGTACGCGTTGCATGCAAACAGACGCTCAGCGGAGCTCAAAGCAAATATTTCGCTGAAAGGATGAACGAACTCGGCCCTAATCTAATGTATTGTTATATATGACAACTATATCTAGCGAAAGACTTCCACGAATGCGCTGTAGCTGGAACTGCGACAGACTGATTGCTGCATGCTAATTCCCGACTCGGCTTTAGCACTTAATCAATTGTCAGATAGCTTTGACAGCGGCCAGCGCAATAACACAAAACTAATCACTTGTGACAGCTGTCAGATCGTGAGATATATTGGCTTTCCCATGGCCCACGAGGTCGGCCAGACAAGTTTGATGTGTTAGCTAAAAAAGCACATCTAGATTATATGAATACATAAATATACAATATATATTACGGTATATACTCGATTATAAATGAATGCGAATGTTGTAGTCGGTGAACCCACTGCCATATTTTGTGCTATCTGAGAGGATTACTAGAGGAAGGAAGGCAGATGCAAAGGTATAAGCTTTTAAAATTAAAAAACAACCTGGCAAAAAACCTTTAATAAATAGAAAGTCAGAGAAAATTAAGGTAAAACTTTAAAGCAAAAATGTAAGACATCATTTAAATACTCTCAAGTTAAATAATCAAACGGAATTCTACATTGTGTTTTCAATATGTCATCTAACAAAATATGCAAATAAATTTATTTTCTTTATCAAAAATAAAGTAATTTAAAATGAATTTCACATGGGAATAGGCCAATTTCATAACACACAATTTCATAACTGGAAAAAAATAAAATAAATATTTCTACATTCAAAAGATAAGATAAGAAAGCAAGGAAGAGTGTCATAAACGGGAGTACATGACTCAAAGATACCCTGAACCATGCGAAGAGGTGATATTCTAATCAAAATATATTTCTTATCAACATAATTTTAATCGCTGAATATATTTTGTTCTAAAATCATGCCATTCAGTCATTCATCTAATATTTAGCTTCTTTAAAATTTAAAGTAAGACGGAAGTACTTAAAGTCTGATATAAAAAAAATCTGTATATTCATTATAGATCACAAAAAAAAAATTGGTAGTTTCACTCTTTTCTAGTATTCCATCTACGTATAAAAAGAATTATGTTATCAATGTTGATCGATTATAAAGAAATGGGAATTTAAACCATCAGAAAAAATATGATCAGCTAAAACTGCATATGGTATATAGTAATATAATTTATATAAAATAAATTTAAATTTAAAATCATTCAATATGTAGGTGCAGATCGCGTAAGGACGGATACAAACTTAGACATGTCTAGATAGATTCAGCTCGTCTTCTTTTAATCTGGAATATATAATAAAGAAACGACAGACACCTTCTTCTGTCTCCTAAATACACTTTCACAAAAACATATTATCCTAAATTCCAATTACAATAAGTACTGGGTATACAAATTATTTTTGCACCTGGTCATCTGATGCTTAGACAAAACACAAACAATAAAATAGGAAAAATATAATTTATAGCAAATTGCAAGCCTCAAGCTTCGACTTTAATTAAAATTCAGTCAAACACCAAAAGGCACATTGCACTAAACTAATATACTCTCTGCACAGATGTGTATAAAAAGCAGAACTCAGAGCCATTGAAGTCGTTGAATTTTTGTATGGCAACAACATTTGCTTGTAGCACAACACATTTACCTTGGCCTCCTGAAAGGTGGCAGTAGCTGGCAGCAAATTGCATGTAATAAATGCGAGCAGGTAACTTTTGGCAGAGCCAGCCAGAGCAATGACTGCCACGCCCAGCACGTAGCAGGACTTCTTAGTCAGCTCCGTCGTCTTTCGATACAGCTCCATTTGCCATCCAGCTCGACCATCGCTTGGGGAATTGTGGAGCTGACAAATATGTGGAGTGTCGTGGCTGCCACTTGGCGGGCAGCTGCTGTTTTGCTCCACATATTGATGAGGCACATCACGCCAAGAGCACTTCGGGCGCCCAGCCAATGCAAGATTTGCGCCTCTCCGCACGAGCTGCATTCGATGTCGTTGCAAGGCAGTGAAAGATGTCGCAGTTGGACGCTTGAGCGTTAATTTAGCTGATTTTTATGCTAGATTTGCAACAGTCCAAAGTAAACATATAATCGAGACGAGAGAGAGAGAGAGCTTCATAAACAATTGCCAGTTTATTGCAATGCCATTGATGGTCAGCTTGCAGTCGCTGGGCGCCAGACTGGCCGTTGGCTTAGATGCCATTTTGGCTTTTACGAGCCACTGTCACTGCTTGGCCTCAGCACAACAGCAATGCCAATTCAATCAAACTTTCCACACGTACACAGCAGAGGAGACTCAATTGCCCAGTCCCATTCAGGTCATCGATTCGTCGAACTTTGGCCATAACAATGCGTAATACGTTTCCCCGGGCAAGTGAATTAAACATAAAAGGCAAAAACGTATAACAATTTAATAGACGATGAGCTGACGATGGTGGTGAAGGTCACAATTCCCAGAATAGATTGAGCAACTTAGCAGGAATTGAGAAAGTCCATTAGGCATTGTGTGAGAGAGCGAGTTTGGCTTTGCATTGAGATATGAGAAAAGGCTTTGCCTATCAATAGTTCTTAAAGAAATTATTGTTGCATGAAATATTTGTTAGAGATGAATAGAGAACTGTTGCTAAGCTATTGCTTATATAATTTATAATAAAAGTAAGATTATTTCTGATTTATGTTAGCTTTAGGTATAAACTCTAGCATTAACTTTTAATAAAAACTGCATTTATTTGCAGCTCAAACAATCAAAGTTCAATGCAATTAACAATAGAAAAATTTAAGCAATTCAAAATTCATATATTGTTGTCATATATATTGTTGCATGAAATATTTGATAGAGATGGATAGAGATCTGTTGCTAAGCTATTGCTTATATAGTTTATATTTCAAGTGAGATTATTTCTGATTTATGCTAGCTTTAGGCTATGCTATTATCTTGTATAAACTCTAACATTAACTTTTAGTAAAAGCTGCATTTATTTGCAGCTTAAACGATCAAAGTTTAATGCAATTAACAATAGAAAATGTTGAACAATTCAAACAATTCATATATAGTTGTCATATATATTGTTGCATGAAATATTTGTTAGAGGTGGATGGAGATCTGTTGCTAAGCTATTGCTTATATAGTTTATATTTCAAGTGAGATTATTTCTGATTTATGTTAGCTTTAGGCTCTGTATATACTCTAGCATTAACTTTTAGTAAAAACTGCATTTATTTGCAGCTCAAACAATCAAAATCAATGCAATTAACAATAGAAAATGTTGAACAATTCAAACAATTCATAAATCTACAGCTAAATTACATTTCAGCAATTCACAAAATACACATTTATTTCACATAAATGCATGCAGCTTATAGAGCTCATTCTCATCAGTTTGTAATCAAGTTGAGTTTGGTAAAAAAAAGCATGTTAAGCTCGCAATACAAATAATCATTTTTGTGCCATTCGAACTTATCAAATTCAGTTTTAATTGCTAACCACAGATTCATTTGCATTGCGGCAGACGAACTGTTCTATATGAAAATGGTTCTATTTATTATTCAGTTCAGCTCGCTGCCGAACAAAGCCACACACAAAAACTTTACACGCAATGCCACAAAGCAATTGAAAATTCGATGACCATTCGCCAAAAACAATTGCCAGCAGAGCAAACAAAAAGAGTTGCATTGCAATTTAAAAAACTTTTCGCATATAAAAAGAAGACAAAAAACACACAGAGAGAGAGGGGGGTGTGGGTGGATCGCCCTTCACCTTCACTGATTTGTTGCACGCTTTTTGTTGGCGTGTGTGAAATAAAAACAACGAGAAGAAGTCAAAGCGCCAAATGGCAGAGCGCTAGAGAGATGGACGGAACTAGTGTGGCAGCAGCAGCAAGAGCAAGAGCAAATCAATCAAATCAAATCAATCAATTCAAAACATGTATAAAAGACAAACAAACAAGCAGACACAGGCGGAGGCAGTTAAGCTCTGGCTAAAAGTTCAATTGCCAATAGAAAGGGAAGACAATCAAAAGCCGGAGAAATATAATTGTGCTTGTTGACCCATGCGTCGCCCAGATATGCTGCTATCTAGTATTAAATTGTTGAACTGCCAGCTTGGCTTTTAGCAAATTGATTGCAGTCCACGCACACACACGCACACGCCTCCATACAACCCCTTAATTAGTTTCTGGCAAATTGATTTTGTTGTAACTAAACCCCAGCCCCCAAAGCCACCAGAGCACCTAGCCACCCAACCACCCACTCTCCTCACAGCTGCGAACAGCCCCGCTGGCTGTCGGAGTAAACAATAGACTCCCTGAAATGCATATGTAAACAGCCAAGATTCCATCAGAATCTCTTTAAACATATCCTATTTTCTTATAGCTAAAGGGAGTTTTAGTATATTTTTATTGATTTCTATCATTTTATTTATTAATATATATTTTAAATATTTTTTTAAAGATTTTAAAAGTTAAATAAAAAAGAAAAAATTACAATATGATTTTTATGTTAAATGAATAAAAATAGTAAAAAGAAAAGTATTTTTTAATTTATATATTTTTTTAAATGAATAAGAAAAAAATAAAGAAAAATATTTTTGAAAATTTCTTATATATTTATATTATTATATTAATAAGAATGAAATACATTAACAGATTTTTATAAATTATTTTTATATTTATTTTACATTAATATTAATAAAGCAAAATATTAAAAAAAATGTATTCTTTTTTTATAGTATTTATTTTATTTTTATATTATTAATAAATTTATAAAAACTGAAAGCCTAATGTGCTCAAAAATATATATAATAGATTTTTAACTCCCACATAAACACATATTAGTTATTCATCTATCTTAATAAACAACTTAATCACTTACAGAGTATCTCTCTAGCGAGTCCTTTGCTCATTTATCAAATTGTCAAAGCGACGAGCTAGTCACTAAGACTCATTCAATTAGTAGAGGCAAATTACAAATTACGCATACGCCACATTAGCCGCGTTTCTATTAGAGCAGCTCATTTTTGCCACTTGCTTTGCCACAAGCTGCAGTCAAGGCAGCATTTAACAGCATTACATTAAACACAACGACCTTACAACAATAATTCTCAGTTCATAGTTGGTTGAGCAGAAAAAAAAATCATGCCACCATGTCGCTGACATGATATGCAATTACTTATGCACATACCACACACACACACTCACACACACACACACACACACATCGACAGGGGGCGACACTTTGTGTTGTGACATAGAAAATTTGCTTATGACGGCAGCTCGGCAACGTCAACAACAACAACAACATAAATTGATAAGAAATGTGCAAATGATACAGTCACCCAGGCAGCTCAACCGAGCAAAGAGAGAACAAAAATGTGGGAAAAAATATCAAAATAGAATATCAATAGAAAAATAATGTAATATAATATTTAATGGATTTTTGGCAAAAATTGTTACCCAAAACGAAGCACCACAACCCAATATATTTTAGCAAAAGTTGTTTTTACACAGGTTGGCGAGATCAAGTTGGGTATGTTGAGCTGGAATATTGAGGAGAATATACACTCTAGATGTTAATAGATGATATTAGATAGACAGATAGATTACTTAGAGATAGATGGATAGAGATATTGATAGACTCCTTAAATTAATATAAATTTATGTACATGGATTCAGACCGATAAAGGTAAATAAAGATCGATAGATAGATGAATAAATAGAAACACAGACAGAAGAAATAGATAAGTAAAAAATATATACTATTCTAAGAAATATATGTTTATAGAGTCAGAAATACGAAACTATACCAGTTTCATATTATTTCAGCCAAGAAACCACAGGGAAAAATATTCCATAAAATAACTACCCGAAAATCAAGGATACATAACCCATGCATTGAATAAGCCATAGAGTTAATAGGTTTCACTGATTGCGAAAAACCAATTTGATTTAATAAAGCAATATAAGTTTGACCTCAAGAGCATAAAGCAAAGCACAACAACCACAAAGGCTTCAACTCTGCCCGACTTCAGGGTATCTGCTAGTCAAACACTCCCCTCTACCACACTGAGAGTTGTTTTGAAATGTTTGTGGCCACAGATTCCATATTGGATGCCTGCCAAGCGCATTTCTCGTTTGGAAAGCCAAACATTCTTGGCAAATGGGTTTCTACGGGACTCGATACGCTCAGATCAGATCTAAAATGCATATTACAATTGCAAAAATGTGCAGCAGAGTGCAATTTTTGACTGACAGTCGGGGGCGTCACTCGACTATGCTGTGTGTGCCTGTGTCTGTGTGTGTGCTAAGTGCAGCACATATCTACTGGCTGTTAGCTAGTAGTTAACATGACCAGCTTGCCTGGCTTGCCAATGATTTCCATGTTTAGCCGTCGCTCGTCGTCGTCGTCGTCGTCATCAATGTGTCAGGTACGCACACACCCTTCGTCCGCCGACTAACTGTCCATTCATACGTCTTTCTAATCCCGTCTGCCCCTCCACCGTTTATCTCTTTCTGCTACACGCCTGTGGAACGGGCTGCCTGTCCGTCCGTCCCTCTGTCATTGCTGCGATTGTGCACAAAGTGCATCAATTTTTAAAAAGCATGGCCCGCATTAATGGCCAGCGCCACGCCAGGGCTGCAGAATGCAAATTGCTGACACGCCGAACGCATGGGAAACGAACTGATTGACGTCAGCTGAAAGGGCGAATGTGTCAGCGATTAGACGCTATATTTGCTAGCATTCGAGCTCTTCTCTGGCAATTGCTTTAATTGGCATGGTTATTTTTAAAAGGAAATCAGTGCAAATATCAGAGAAGCAAATAATTGCAGCCATAAATGGGAATTAGAATTATCACGTTGTTTGTGAATGCTATTTTTATCATGCATGTTCAATTTAGAGAGGAGCGACCTAAATGTGCTAAGGAGTATTTAATGGATTGAAATTATTACTCCATATGTTGTATTAGTGAGAGTGTATAAGCCAGAATATTAAGAAACCTTTTCTCGAGCTCATTTAAAATGAAAGAAGGGAGAAAAAGAAGAAAACAGATTGAAAGCAACAAATAAAGAGAAAGAGATCGAAACAGAGAGAAACAGCTAGCGAGAGAAACAAGCGAATTAAGAGGGAGAAAGAGACAATGAGAGATAGACCTATAATTAGATAGATAAGAAGAGACAAAGATAAAGAATGACAGAGAGAAATGAAGAAAGGGAGAGACTAATAGACAGAGTGACAATGAGGCAATGAGAGAGAGACAATGAGAGAGAGAGAGAGAGGCAATGAGAGAGAGAGGAAGAGATAATGAGAGAGAGTCAAATAGAGAGATAAAGAGACACAGAGAAGGAGAAAGACTAAGATAGAGCGAGACCAATAGAGAGAGACAATGAGAAACAGACAGACTGAGAGTGAGATAAATTGAGAGATGAATCTGGTAAAAGATACAGAGATAGGAAAAGGGAGAACAATAAAAAGAAGGATAAGGACAGATGGAAAGGAATAAAAACAAACGACAGAGACATGCCGAGTAGCGAATTCATTGAATGAGTCAGAGAGTGTACAGCAGAATTTATTAGAGTTTCTAAAACAAAAGTTTATAATGTCTCTCGCTTTGAAATATATTCAATCAAATGATCTTTTATCCCATCCAATTTTCTAGCAATGCCAGACACAAACCCAAACTTCCATTCTTCAGTTAGTTTCAGTTAAACGAATTGCCCATTAAGACAACTCAACTACCTCGAAGATATATCTCCCTCGCTCCATCCGGCTCAAAGTGAACGGGAAAACTATTCAACCCTGAATGGGGAGGTGCACAATTTACATATGAAAAAGCTTTTTGGCAATCGCTGCGCTGCGCTGTGCTGTGCTGCTGACACATCAATGCGCTGCGTTTGCGTCGTGTCATTGGATAAACTTGCAGTCAGGAAAGTTTTACACGTGGCCGTGCAAGACATGTGATGGAACACAGCAAACGGATTGAAGACCGAGACGAGAACGAGAACGAAAACACACAAGACTCAATGTGAAATGCAAACACACCAAGGCAGTGTAAACAAATTTGCAAGTGTGTGTGGGGTGTGTGTGGGTGTGTGTGAGTGTATAGGGTGTGTGTGGGTGTGTTGATCTATTGCTGTGCTTTATAATACATTAAGCTCGCATCAAGTCGCTCGCAAAACTGCAAACTCGGCAAATAGATAAGGAGAGAAAAGTCAAGCCAGCTCGAGTTTGGCATTTCGAAAATGCCGTTGCCCATACGAATGCCAAGTGAAACTGAACTGAAACCAAAAGCGCGCATTAAAGGCCTCCAAATTGAACGCAAATGAACGTGTTCGAAAGCCTCGGCGCAATGGAGGCCTCGCATGCGAAATGCGAATAGCTCGAATCGAACACAGCCAGAAAATTGCGAAATGCGGATGCCAAACGGCGGCCATAGGGACGGGTGTGTGCGTGTGTGGATAAGGTTCAAGCTATTCGCATTTTCATTTCGCTGGACTTTATTGAAACAGGTCGACTGCCATTTGGACGGACGGCGGGGCATAGACACGGAGGCATAGGCCATAATAGAAATACGGCGGCCGCGTTCCGCCAAAGCGGACAATGCCAATGCCACAAAAGGAGACTTGAAGTGGTCAGAAATTGTTAGAAATGGATACAGCTGGTTTTAGTATCGCCATTGCCAGCCAGTTGCGTATTTGGGGGCGTGGCATAAGACCCCCCATTCGATTTGAATGAGACGCACAGGTATGAGAGCGCAGTAGAACAAACAGTGAATGGAGAGTCACGATACACTTTTAATTGATCGAAATGGGGAAAGAGGTGGAGAGAGGGGAGATAGGTAGAGTAAAGCAACCAGTTGAATACCATGGAAACTTTTTGATCCAGAGATATGAGCGAGCTTGTGGTAACTAAGAGATGAACGAAGGTAATTGAAATGTTGAAGTCGGATTAAAAGTGTGGAATACAAAAGGGAATGTAGTTGTTAGGGCTATAATCGTGATTCGGCTTTTAAATTGAGAAGTTAGTTAGACTGTTGAGTTACAAAACCATATAAAAAAAATATACTTTTTAAAGATTTATCAATCAGAAAACTGAGTAAATTCGAAGAACCATAGCTAGTATAAAGCATGTTAAATCGAGGCAGTAGACAATGCTTTCAGTAAATTTTATATAAAATGTTGATAATAATTTACTTCATATATTTCTATATTAAAACCTACATATATATCTTATTTAATATTATGTAAAATCGAGGCAATCCAGTAGACAATGCTGTTAGCAAATTTTATATTAAAATATTGAACTTCAAAAATTTTATATTAAAACCTAAGTCATCAACAATGTTAGAACATTGTTGAGCACTCTGTTGACCCAAAAAAAATATATCAAACAACAATATATTTATATATGTATATAATATATGTTGATGCATTAAGGTTTTTATTAATTTGGTCTAAGATTCCAGCGCAGCGAGTTTCGGCCGCACTAAGTCTCACACCACAACTTCACTCGTTGCCCGTCTAACTTATTGTGCCTACAACCGAACCACACTTGACGACAGCGGCACAACGCTGTCGTCGCGCTAAAACGAGACCCTTCCAGTCTGCACGGCATTGCCAGATGCAATTTTGTCTACGTTCCACACGAAAACGTTCAAGGGCACCCAATGCATATTTCCAGCACGCGCCGACACATATTGTGTGTCTGTGTGTGTGTAACTCGCACAATTGACCATCTGGCGAGTGCAGACGCACTCTGTTGCATAGTAGCACAATTATGTTATTTCTCCGACATATATATAATAAGCAAAACGACCTCCTCTATTACAATAGCCCATAAAATAAGCATAGCCAGCTGCTCTGGCCTCTCAGCAAAATGCCAAATTATAGCTACAAATTGCTAAAATGTAGCTGAAAAATGCTAAAATACACGCCTCATATAAACATTTCATGCTTAAGCCTTCTTCGTGGCACAGCATTAGGCTAAACATGTGTAAGCTTTAAACCGAGTTAACAGCCACGAATCACGCATATATTTCTTCATCTAGCCCAGCTGCGACTCCGGCCGCAGTAGCAAGTCTATCGGTATTAAATATGTAGAGGCTCCTGTGTATCCTTACGATGCAGGATACGCGCAAATGAGCCCCTATTTATAGGCCACTCCGGGCATCTAAAAATAAAACACTCGCAAACTTGTTTTTCCCACCTGCGCATACCTGTATATTCCTCGTGTGTGTGCGGCGTGTAAATAAAACAATAGCCAAATTCGACAAGTGTCTTAACAAATTTCAGTAATTGGCATAGCTCGAGCAAACTTTGCTGCCTTTCATTTGTTCTTGCGTTGCTTGGGTGTTTGAGGGAAAAGGAGTATATCGGTTGTGGGACAAATGTCGATCATTGATAAGTCTTTGAGATGTTATATAGTAATATGTAATCAGTTTTGACAGCGAAGCATTTGAAGCTGGAATTGTAAGAATGAGGAAGAGAATGGGGAAGACTTGAGAGCCTTCACCCAATCTGTGCTTAGTATTATGATTTTTATGAATCCTCATATCAGAGGAAGAAAGACGCAAGTTGATTTCCCAACACAGTTGCTTGAACATTTTGGCTTAAGATATACGTGGAAATTATTTTAATAAATAAAATTATTATTGCATTATTATTTTTAACATTTTTTGTAAGCTGCTTTTCATATATTTTTTAAAAATATTTGTATATTAATATCATTGAAATAACATTAAATTATTGTTATAATAATATTTTTAGCAACCTTTTCTTTGAATAATTTTGTATTATTATTAAAACAAATTTAAAAATATTTTATTATTATTTTAATTAATTAATTTAATTAATTATTATTAATATTAAAATAAATTTAAAAATATTTAATTATTATTTTTTGTGAGTTTTTTTTTATATTTATTATATTTAAATATTTTCTAAAATTATTAAGAGCTCATTTTTTTTGTAAAAAAACTTGGCCATTGACTCTTGACCTGCTCCTGTCGATAGCCATGGAACAAGCAAAAATATCTCTACTTAATTAAGTGCAACAGCTGTTGGACTCTCAGCGAGCATCGTGCAGTCATTGACGCCCGACTATCAACTTTCTAAGTGTTTTATTTTTGTACTTTCGCCTGTCGACTAACATTTTGTTTGATTCAGTTGCCTCGTTTGGCTGCTGGCTTAATTTCATTTTGATGCCCAACAATGTTCGCCCCATAAATATGAGCAGCAGCTGGCCTTCCAGTTCTACTACTGTAACTTTAACCTAACTTTCGTAAATATTTGGAAAATCGTGTTAAAAATAATTGAATTTCATATTTATTATTTTACATATTTTCACATAAATTTCTAGCTCAAGTGCTTCCTTTAAGAATGCAAAATTTGTGGCATTCAAACGAGCATTTCATTTAATTAAACAGCATTATATAGTTTATAGAAATGCTCGCATAACTTTTTCAAAGTCAAAAGTTGAAATTATAGAGGAGGAACAAACAGGCTTTCTCGACTTTTAATAGAGGACAAACTTGGAAAGTTTTGCTAATGACAGCCAGGCTGGGAGCACAGTCGAATATCTATGTGATAGCGTGTTTATCTCTCTCTATGTGTGTGTGTGTGTGTGTGTTTATCTATCTGTTTGTTGGTATGTGTATTATCATGGCATATCACACACAAGCAAGGTCATGTTCACAAAAACTTTTGCACATGCGAATCTGTATGCAAAACGAGAATGAAAGGAAAAGTGCAAAGCGTTTTGCCTAGGGAAACTCAAGGCAACTTAACCAAAGCTTTTCATACTAAGCACACACAGACACACACCTACACACACACAGCCACAGTCCGGTTGTAATCAGCTTATCACTAAGCACTCAGTCCACAGCGGACCCAAGTGTTGAGCTCTGCATTTATGCAATTATAGCGTTAAATCAGCTTAAATCAGATAGCAGACGGTCTCACCAATCCGCGCTCTGGCCACACTGCATAAATTAATGTCTAAATAGGAAAAAGCGCACTCACGGCTTGCAGAAATCAAGGTGAGCTCCAGGTTCATGCAGCTGCAAAGCCTCCAAAGCCGAGCGCCATGAAATACGAGCCAAACAATTTTTTGGCCTGCATGAAAATGTTTTTCCCTTCAACTTTCCTCTGTTTACTTCGCTCTCGCTTTTTTTTGTGAATCGCGTGCGCGCAGTTTATGAGCCGGTTATTTTGATTAATGCCTTTCCAGCGACTGCAACGGCTGCCGGCGGCCCGAGGCACGCAGCCAGCGAGGCTGAGCGGATAAATGTGTCAGGCGCTGAAGCCGGCAAAAATACGGCGGAACAATTATGTGAACAATTTATAGACTAGCCTAAGATTAGCTCCGATTTTGCTAGCAAACGGCGGCAAAGATGCTTAGCTAACTATTCCGAGATAAATCAAGTGAGTGCCGTCAGCTGTTGTTGATGATGTTGCCATAGCCTATGTGGGACAGGAAAATCTGAGAATTGGAGGAGCCTTTAGTTAGTTCTTAATCTGAATTGAGTTGGAAATCTGGTTTCGCAGTTTATTTTTGTAATTTTCAATAGAAATGTTAAGCAATAGGCTTGGCTTCGATTGTCTATGTCTTTTAGTTGAATATAATTAATATATATAGTAATAATCAAAAGTAAAAGTGCTATAAGCGAGTCTGATAGCTTCTCTACGTCATTTCTCAGTCATTACAGACATAAGGTATAAGAGCAGTTACTCACGCATAAATAGGCGCCTGAATGCTTCGAAGAACCAACATCTCAATTATGGTTAATTATGGTTAATTAATTACTGAACTGCTTCAATTCCACAGGGATATCTGCCAAACAACAGCTCCACAAATAAATGTTCTTTATAAAATTGGTAGAGCGTTATTAATTTATCCACATTTGTTTTTATACCATAGCCCAATCAAAAACTATTTGAAAAGGAGTTTTCCTAGGTGAAATGTAAAGAAGTATAAAAGATTGAAAATATATTAATATAGAGCTAATCACTATAATTAAATATAATAAAAATATAAATTTTTATTAACTATAAAAAATAGATAATATTCTGAAAAATAGATAAATGCAAAAGTTTCACAAAAAGTATTAAGGGAAATCTGCAATTTCTAGCTCTCTTTGTTCACGAGATTGCTACTTTAATATGCACGGACAAGCGGGCAGACAGGCAAATGACTATAATACAAAGAGACACAATGCAAACAGACAGCCAGACAATGGGCAGCCAGAGAATTGCCTAAGCTTGGTTACGCTGACATGCTCATCAAATATATATGTATATATATATGCATACTTTATGGAAAGGTCCACGCCCTTCTCTGCCTTTTATCCATATTGTCAGCAATGCACTAGATTCGCTTTATCCATTTTTAATGAATGGAGAGTTATACTCTGAAGAGACTAAGGCCAAGCTGTACACACAATTACCATGATCAGTTCTCTCAATGCATAATGCATATATAAAACTGCATATTGAGTTCCTTCCGGCACATCTTACCTACTTCCTTTACTTTACTTACTCGCATATCATGAAAGTTGACCTTTGCTGTCGTAACATCTTTTATTACAAGACTGTCGACCGTGTCTCGGGCTAAGTAGCTCCGCTGTATTGTTTTACAGCTGCCATTTTACTTGAGCTGGCGTTTTTAATTAGTTAGCTTCCGCCTGTTTAAGGAGTCCGGCAAAATATTGTCAGCTAAATTGTTAATGGCTTTCTGACAAGAACCTTTTCCCAAATCTCTCTTCATTTTTTTCTTTTGCCTCAAACTGTTTCAATTAAAGTCAACTGACCTAATCCCTCTTGCTTAAAAGTTTCTAACTTTTTTTTGTTTACTTTTTCCTATTTTTAAATATTGCCTGACAACTTGTGAATGATTTTTACTTGAAGTGGGTCTCCTAAATAAATTATAAAATATGTATTAAAAAAATTTTTAAGTTTTTTTATACATTTTTAAAGGTAAATGACAAATTTAAATGATTTTTTTTTTTTTGGAATTAAAAACTCCACACAAAGCTTGAATTTTGTACAAAGTTTTGGAAGTGTATATAATAATTTTTAATTATTTATAAAAATATATATTAATTATTAAATATATATTTAATAATATAAATAATAATTTTAAAATATTTAAACATTATTTATAATTATTTTTAAATATTAACAAAAATATATATAAAAATTTTATAAAATATAAAATAAATACTTTAAAAAATTTTTATGAGTTTTACTGAAAATTGGACATATTTGTTGCTCTTAAAAAAATAATTAAATATAAAAAAAATGCACATAAATATATAAATACCAAAGAGCTTCTATAAATACTTAAGAAAATTATATATAGACATTTTTAAATAAATATTTATATAACTGAATATTTTTATAACATTAAACACGACATTAGCTTTATATAATCATGCTCCATGAATCACGTTTGCTTCAACATAATATTTGTTTATCGTTAAGCTCCAAAAAATTGGCAACGAAATGAAATCAAATTTTTCACGCATAACTGAATTTCCCATGTCCTTGCAGCACACACAGCACAGAGCTAAGCGAACAAGAGGCGGAGGGCGCGAGCGGGGGAGCTGAACAATATTACAAGGGAGCAACCGCATAACAACAGGAAGAGAACGTGAGCGTGGACAAGGACAGCGCTGCGTGGCAGTGTTAGCAGGATGTCAAAATGCCATCGGCAGATCAAATCTTGTTCATAAATGTCACCACAACGGTGGCCGCGGCTGCGTTGACAGCTGCCGCAGCCGTCAACAGCACGCCCGAGGCGTCCACAGCAGCAGCAGCAGCAGTAGCACCCGTCACAGGCAGCGGACGCAGTGCAGCCAGCGTACAGGCAGCAGCAGCAGCAGTGGCATCCACAACAACAGCAGCGCTGGCGGCCAATCTGTCCGGCTCGCTGGTGGACAGCCTGACGACAACGGCGACAGCAACGGCAACTGCAACGGCAACGGCAACGGCAACGGCAACAGCAGCAATTGTCGAGTCCACGCATGACTGCGGCGCGCTGGCCGTGGAGGAGCTGCATGGCAGCTTCCTGGGCCTGCAGCTGGCCGTGCCGGAGTGGGAGGCGCTGCTCACGGCGCTCGTCCTCTCCATCATCATCGTGCTGACGATCATCGGCAACATCCTGGTCATACTCAGCGTCTTCACCTACAAGCCGCTGCGCATCGTCCAGAACTTCTTCATCGTCTCGCTGGCCGTGGCCGATCTGACGGTGGCGCTGCTCGTGCTGCCCTTCAACGTGGCCTACTCGATACTCGGGCGCTGGGAGTTCGGCATACACCTGTGCAAGCTCTGGCTCACCTGTGACGTCCTGTGCTGCACCTCGTCCATACTGAATCTCTGTGCCATCGCACTGGATCGCTACTGGGCCATCACGGATCCCATCAACTATGCCCAGAAGCGCACCGTGGGCCGGGTGCTGCTGCTCATCTCGGGCGTCTGGCTGCTCTCGCTGCTGATCAGCAGCCCGCCGCTGATCGGCTGGAACGACTGGCCGGACGAGTTCACCAGCGCCACGCCCTGCGAGCTGACCTCGCAGCGCGGCTACGTCATCTACTCGTCGCTGGGCTCCTTCTTCATACCGCTGATCATCATGACCATTGTCTACATCGAGATCTTCGTGGCCACGCGGCGCCGGCTGCGCGAGCGCGCCAAGGCCAACAAGCTCAATACGATCGCCCTGAAGAGCACCGACCTGGAGGCCATCAATGCTAGCAACGTGGCCGTGGGCGGCAGCTCGACCAGCTCCAAGGCGCGCGCCCTCGGCAGCCTCTGCGGCAGCTGGCTGTGCTGCGGCCGCGATCGCGCCAACTTTGCCACGCCCATGATACACAACGACCAGGAGAGTCTGAGCAGCGAGACGCACGCCCAGCCGGAGGGCAACAATGAGGCGCAGCAGCAGTCGCAGCCGCAGCAGCAGCAGCAACACGTCGTGGTGCTGGTCAAGAAGTCGCGGCGCGCCAAGATTAAGGACTCCATCAAGCACGGCAAGGCGCGCAGCAACCGACGCTCGCAGTCGTCGTCCTCGACCTGCGAGCCGCACGGCGAGCAGCAGCTGCTGCCACAGGCCAATAGCAACAATACGGCGGGCAAATCGGATCCGGAAATTAGCACGGAGAGCGGCAGTGATCCCAAGGGCTGCATACAGGTGGGTTAGGAATAGCTTATATAGCGAATCAATGTCGACTTCTCCGACTTTTCAGGTTTGCGTCACCCAGGCTGAGGACAAGACGTCGCTGAAGCTCACACCGCCGCAGTCCTCGTCGACGGGCGTGGCCGCTGCTAGCGCCCTGCAGAAGAAGCCCAGCACCGTGAACCAGTTCATCGAGGAGAAGCAGAAGATCTCGCTGTCCAAGGAGCGCCGGGCTGCCCGCACGTTGGGCATCATCATGGGCGTCTTCGTCATCTGCTGGCTGCCCTTCTTTCTCATGTATGTGATCTTGCCCTTCTGCCAGAGCTGCTGTCCGACGAACAAGTTCAAGAACTTCATCACCTGGCTGGGCTACATCAATTCCGGCCTCAATCCGGTCATCTACACGATCTTCAACCTGGACTACAGACGCGCCTTCAAACGGCTGCTGGGCATCAAGTGATACGACGGTGCGGGCAGGGCGGAGCCGGCGGGCGGGCGCCAGCGGGCGAGCGGCAGTCAGAGTCTGTGCCAAAAGCTAATTTGATTCGCGAATTTGTGGAAACACCTGACAAACACTTCAACTCAAATATGGTTTCACTCATTTGTAAAAAGATCTCGAAGTTTCATTTAAAAATAAGAAAATAAAAAAGTTACAAAAAATATATAAATAAAAGAAAACATATATAAAGCAATTTCTAATAGCATAAAGTTCTTGTTACAACCGTTAATTCTAGACTTAAACTAATCTTTATTTAAATAGTTCAATTTAAAATATTTATTTTTGTCGGCTGACCTCAGCTCCAAGTTCGTTTGCTTCACTTTTGTCGGGTGTTTCGGGCTTTTAAACGTAAAAACTGTTAAATATACTCACGAAACGTAAAGTAAAATTTAATTAAATTTTATGTGTGCAGGCGCTAATCGAAAAAAAATATATATAAAAAAACATGCTAAATAGACAAAAAAATATTATTAAAAAAAATGAATTAAAATATAAAAAAATCGAATTGAATTTAACTAAATGTTTAGGCACAAGTTTGTTGCAAAACTTTCATGTTTCACTAGTCGGCGCATAAACTTAAAATATACCCAATATATATAAAAATATAAATATAAAATATAATATTATAAAACTTAGTTAAATTGACGCGCGCTCAACATTGAGAAACTTCCAACAATTGTTTACTTAGGCATTAATTTAATGATATTTATATATTTAAATTTAGGTAAATGAATTTATAAACAGAAGAAAAAAACAAAAGCATATTAAGCATAATAACCTATTGTAAATGTATTTATACTTTACGCTTATTCGTTAAATAATTTAATTATAAATGAATTTATATGTTCATGACAAAGCATCAAATGTGTTGAGTGTGCAAAAGCACAGCTATAAGCTTAAACTAAATTAAATTTAAATTAAAAAAATACATATAAAAAAGCTAAAAAAAAAATTAAATGTTGCATTATGCAATAGAGTTACCAAAATATATATAAATCGATGTATAAAACCAAAGAAGCAAAAAAAGGAACTAAATCCATGGAAATTTTTCAATTTTGATGGTGTACGATAATTTCACTAATTAAATTGTTTAATTAGCAAATGCAAATGAACAAAAAGACAGATTCGAATAAAAGTTATAAAGTAATAAAAAACCATATATTGTTTTATTTTTTGGAACAGAGAAGCTTCGACATATTGATTTTATATTGGTTGGGCAGAACCTTTTTATGTGAGTCGAGCAGTCGCGTGTAATAGCCCATAATTGAATTATCGATCTCTGAGCTATTTTCTACCTACTTAATCTAATTAAATGGGTTAAGTGCACTTTATACGCTGATTATCAAAGTTTGTGGAAGTTTAGATGGTCAAACAGAAACAAGGGCAAGATATAGGTCGGCCTTTGCCTATTTATAGTTAGCTCTCAAGGAAACCTATTTATATTAAATACAAATTAGAGCGAGCTATGCAATTACTTCTTATATATTACACATTCCTAACGGCCAAATTCAAAATGCATTCAGTGCTGCACAATATCTAAAAAAAAAAACAGTATTTATTCAGTATTTTTATTTACCCTCTACATATATTAACTGAACCACATGTTGCATATGTTGTCAGCTGAGCAGTTTAAATAGCTAATTAACTTAACAGGGCCATGTTATTACCCAACGTTAACATTTTAAGCGCTGCCTTAATTGAATAGCTGACACGAGCTGCTTGCTATAATTGGGCCATGGCTAAGCTATGAAATGTAACAGAAATATGTGCTAACAGAGCAGTAAAATACTTTTGAATTTTACTTCAGCTGCTATTATTTTATCAGACCGAAAAGCAAATAAATCAAAAAGAAAAAATTATTATATAATAATACAAATAAAATAAAAAACATTGATATTTGCTTACAGCGCTTTAAAATACTTTGTCAACTGCTACTGTTTTATGTAGTTGCAAGCAAATTAATTTCAAATACAAAATTTAACAGAAATATATGTTAACAGCGCAGTAAAATACTTTAGCATTCTGCGTCAAATGCTAGTATTTTATTGTACTTTTGGTATTTTTAACATTGCCTTTTGAGTTTCGGTTTCTGTTTACCATATTTTGGTTAGTCATATCCATATATTTAGTTAAAGTTAAGTGAAAATCAGAGCACTATTTATTTATTTCGACGCATTGCCAAAAAGCAAGTAATAAAACAACAATGCAGGTAAGTTAAAACCCCACACAACACATTTGTCATAACTAATTATGACATTTCATCGTATGTATATAAATATCTTTATGCATGTGCATTCGCTTATCTCCATATTTGGTAAAAACTAAAGCGAAGCGCAACGCATGAGTGCTTCGTATACGATTTCTGAATGAAAACTAAAGAAAACTATATTTGCTGTAGGACCCCAACGAAGATACCGAGTGGAATGATGTGCTGCGCGCAAAAGGAATCATTGGACCCCGCCAAAAGGAGGCCGAGATCACAGAGGATCAGATCCAGGCCATGATGAGTGATGTCATTCAGCGAAGGACGGACCTGCCGCCAGAAGAGGGCCAGCGCGACAAGAAGATCGATGACATGTCACTGGATGAGCTCGACGAGCTGGAGGACTCCGAGGACGAGGCAGTGCTGGAGCAATATCGACAGCGTCGCATCGCCGAGATGCGGGCGATGGTGGAGAAGGCGCGCTTCGGCAGCGTGCGCGAGATCTCGGGTCAGGAGTACGTCAACGAGGTGACGAAGGCGGGCGAGGGCATCTGGGTGGTGCTGCATCTGTACGCCAACGGCGTGCCACTCTGCGCCCTCATCCACCATCACATGCAACAGCTGGCTGTGCGCTTCCCGCAGACCAAATTCCTGCGCTCCATCGCCACGACCTGCATACCCAACTTCCCCGAGAAGAACCTGCCCACCATCTTCATATACCACGAGGGCGCCATGCGCAAACAGTTCATCGGGCCGGTGGAGCTGCGTGGCGAGAAGCTGACGCTCGACGAGCTGGAGTTTATGCTGGGTCAAGTGGGTGCTGTGCCCACCGAAATCAAGGAGGATCCCAAGCCGCAAATCAGAGACAAGATGTTGGCCGACCTGGAAGACAAGAGCTCGGATTTCTTTTAGATCTCCTGCTGAAAGGAGTATACCAAGGAATCAGGAATAAGATAAGCTCGGAATTGTGTTAAAAACATCTTCATTCTACTTCATAGTCATGTGTTCATATTAAGCCATTTCAGGTCCTGAAATTCTTGCATTTGTTATCATAATAAAGCGCTACGATTTTTGCTACCAAAGCCTCACTTGTTCTGCGACTTGGCAATGCTCGTCGACGACTTCGTCGCGCCCTTCGGCTTGCTGCGAAAGATGTTCGGATCGAGTATGTTGTAGGGATGCTCGCAGGCGGGATTAATGACGCGTCCGCGTCGCACCTCGTTTTTCTCTAGCAGATGCGGGGCTAGCAGGAGGAAGAGCTGCTCCGTCCACGAGGGCAGGCCGAAGCTGGAGAAGCACAGCTCCCAGTAGGGCAGACCCAGGTGCGCAATGGCCATGCGCAGATACTCGCTGAACGTCTCGGAGAGGAACTGCCAGGTCAGCGTGCTCAGCTCCAGCAAATAGAACTTGGGATTGTTCGAGCTGGTCGAGTCATACAGCATGCAGACCTGAAGGGAAGCAGAGTTATATAGAGCTAAGCAATCAATTGGTGGACCCATTCAAAGCTCACCTTGGCCATTTCGTTGATGTTGTTGATTTCGAATATCTTGCTCTTGGGCGTTATGATGGGCATGGGATTATCCCACTTATCCTTGGGCGTTAGCGGCGCGCAATTCACAGTCGTCGAGGAAGTGCTGCTGCTGGCCGCTGGACTGCACTCGATGTTCTCGCGCAGCAACGTCACCTGCAGCAGGTGCGGAAAGTGTATGTAGCCCACGCGGCGCACATCGGCGGCTAATTTACAGTTCGAGTCGATCAAGATCTCATATAGAATCGCTCTACTTACGCGCATATTGATAGCTCCAGTGGAGCACGAAGCCATCGGTGGATAGGTAAAACTTTTTCATGTCCTCCGGCAGGTAGACACAGTGCCGCTGCTCCCAGTTGACTACCTGGCAGGGATTCAGCGGCTGTCGACGCTCCAAGCTCACTTGGCAGACGCGCGGCACACATGCTGAAAGGGAGTTACTATAGTTGAGATTATCCGGATTACGATTTCACTACTCACATAGAGTTTTGATAAGGCCTAGCGTTAGGTGTTCGTAGAACGCATCTTCCTGCGACACTTTCTTGTTCATTTTGCTTCGCTTATATAAATGGGAGGGCGACTGGCGGATGGGGGCAGCAAACAACGCCCGCCTGGCCCTGGTTACGTTGGCAACGTGTCGGAATGGTTCCTAAGGCAGGTTGTGATTAGAGCTCCACGTGCACACCTTTAACAGTCAGTTGATAAAAAGGCTTAAATTGAATTTATATATTAAATACTAGCTTATTACAGTAGATATATCAATCAAACGAGCCCAGATGCAGTTGAGGCTAAAGAATTTCGTTGAAATTGATCAATAAACAGTTAACTATTTAATTATAAATTTTAATAAAAACAAACACATTTCTGTATTGTGTAGACGATTGTAATATCGTAGTGTGCTAGGATATTTAATGCTAAAATATTTAAATCATATGTGAAAAGCATGGCAGACTTTTTAAATTTAATTGAATTGACATTCATGATTTTCTTATAAAAAACCAATAATAATAATAAAAATAAATAAAAAAAAAAACTATAAGTATATATTTAAATTCATTTCTTTATAGCTTTTATATATTTTTTTTAAGCACAACCTCGCACTTACAAAAATATACAAACAGTAAGAAATAATTAAAAAATATATATAAATAATATTTTTTATTTATTTATCTACATTTTCATATAATTTTTTTTTTTTTGTATAAAAAATAATTAAAATATATAAATAAATAATATTATTTATTTATTCTACTTTTTCATATAATTTTTTTTCTTACAAAAAATATACACTTTATAAAAAAGTTTATTAAAACAAATGTATTTATATAAACCCTTCAAAAGGCATTTAAACTATGAATAAATGTATTTTAAAATGTATATTTATACAATTCCATTTTCTTCTTCAAGAAACAGCTTTTGGTACCTTCAAAAGCATTTTAGAATCTGGAAAACTGTTTTCTTGCTCACTAGAAAATATTGGAATATTTTTATAATATTTAATATCAGCCTATAAATAAAGAAAGAAATCTTTTACACACTTAATAAATTCAAATACTGCAAATTGTATAATTAATTTGATTGAAATTTATTTATATATAATACACTTACAACAATTTATGTACAGAGATAAAACCAAAATGAAACAAATAGATCTAAATGAGGTTTGACTCTGGAAACATGACGAAGTGAAGGAACGTAGAATAAAATTGAGAGAGAGAGGTGGTTCGAAGTGCTATCGAAGAGCCAATGAGATCAAGTCGTGTGTCACTGCTTCATCGTTTAGCTTGCGTTGGGGTCTCACACTCAGCCTCCTCTTCATGTCAGGAAACCTCCCACACTGTGGACTCCATCGAACGACGTGGGCGAGCCGCAACCTCGACATGAGCGTCGAGTCCGTCGCTGAGGCGACTGAAGCGACGCGCCCAGCTGCCACGCGCCGTCGACTGGCTGCCAGCTATAGAGGTGCGCTGAGTGCTGTCGCGGAACAGGCTCATGATGTCCTGATTGTCGCCCTGGGCACGCTTGATGCCGTGCTGGTATTTGGCCTCTTTGGCAAGCAGCTGCTCGCGCTGCATCTGGGTCTTCACCTCCGACGGCACGTCGGGTATGATGAACTGCATTATGCCAGTGAGCACAAACACCACGTGCTGCCATGGAATAGACGAGGCGAAGTTAATGCGATGTGCATTCAGCTATGATTCGATTAACGTACCTCAAATACCACGACAAAGGCCAGGCGGGCGGCGAACACATGCCAATAGTGGGGACTCAGTCCATACGGCTCGTAATCCTTCGGCCCGTTGCTATCAGAAGATGTCAATCGAGCAGTGAGTGTGCCTGACAGCTTATTAACAGCTCCCACTTACCGATAGCCCCTGTACTGGCAGGTGTCCGGATCGCGTTCGCTGCTCGTGGCGCCCCACTCCTCCTTGTAGTCGGACGTATTGAATATGGACAGCGAGTGCTCTATGTAGCCCTCCAGCGTGTGGGTCCTCGAGTAGACGAACTTGTAGACGACGCGCGGTATGAAGTCGCTCGTGTAGGCGATCACAAAGGCATTCGAGACGACGGCCGTGTAGGTGATTATGCGCAAGATCCCATACCAGGCACCGATGTCCTCCACTCGCTCCGCCAAGGGTCGCCTGGCCTGGGTGACCATCTTGTACGCATCCAAACGTATCTCGGCCACGTTGTTGAGTAAGGCAAAAAGTGGTGCCAGGGGAAATGCGGCTACAAACAGCGTGACGAAGCCATACTGAAGAACTATAATAGAGATAAGACTTTAGGGTATGAGTAATCTTTGAATGATCACATCTTACTCATTTCCAGATACTCATCGAAGAGTGCCAAGCGACCTGGATCCTGCATATGATAATCCTGCTCCCAAGCCATATGCAAATGCGATTCGTCCTTTGTGGCCTACAAGGGAGTGAAAACTGAGTTAGTTATATATCTCTATATTTATTTATTTATTTAATTATTCATTTAATCATTTATTCATTAATTCATATATTCATTTATTCATTTATTTAGGTATTTATTTATTTATTTATTCATTCATTTCTTTATTTTTTTATTTTTTTTATTTTTTTAATTTATTTATTTATTTATTTATTTATTTATTTATTATTTAGTTATTTATTTTATTCATTTTTTTTTTAATTAATTGTAACATGTATTTATTTTTTTTTAAATTATATATTCGTTTAGGGAATTTAGTTAGGGAATTTCAGTAAATTTAAAAAAATGTCCTTATAAAGTAACAAGATTCACTCACTTGCTTGTGCTTACGCTGACGCCACCAGTTCCAGAATTTGGGAAACAAATACTCCATAAAATTGTTCCAGCACTGTTTGCCCACCATAATAATAGCCTAAGCACAAATAAAATTAAATTTAAATATATTATATGTACCCAAGTTAACACTACCAATTGTATGCAAAGTTCGGAGAGGCAGCCCGCCGGATCGCATATATCATTTTTGAGGCGAAAGAACTCGCTGCGACGCGCCTGATCATCGCCGGGATAGTCAAAGAAGCGACCCTTGAAGAAGGCTATGTAGATGAGCGACGAGTAGAAGTTCATAAACTCAAAGAAGAATATCTTGAAGGTATACGAGTCCTCATATTCGGTGTGAGTGCGTGGATTCTCCAGGTTTGTCAACTTAATGGCCATGCGGTGGTAGATCTGAAGAATGAAAAGATTAGCTAAATAGGTCTCTTGGTTTTGGTGGTTCAACCTACTCGTGTCAGTATCATGATGACCACCAAATTGATCAGAGCAGCTGTCACAGTGGTAAAAAGCTTGGCGTGCTCCTTCACAAAGAAGCCGCCGCCGCCATAGATGACCGAGACCAAGGATATGCGATAGATGATGGTGCCCAGCACAGCGGACAGCACCACAGAGATCTATAGAGGATTACATTTAATATGGATACCCTATCCTCTCAATCCCATATTATTTACCATAAAGAGCACCGCGCTGCCGGTGATGACAAAGCGTATGGCACGACTCCAGGTGGACATGTAGGGCTCCTTTTCGCGTGTCACCGGATTCATGCGGAATGTGGTTGCATTGGTCTCAAACTCGGGTCGATTCTCCTCGTCCATTTCCACATTATGAAGATCCCATTCCCAGACCAAGACCGACTGCTTGCGCTTCCAGAGCTCCAGGAAGGTGGTTGCTATGAGGGAAATTATGTGAGTAATTAAATGCGATATAGTAGAGGGTTTTATGTATGTTATCTACCCCAAAAGGACATGAAGATGGCGAAGAACACCGTCGAGGGATTGTCGAAGAGGTAAGTCAGACGCGAGAATAGGCACGATTCGGAAAGTCTTTGGTAGCTGCAGGCCTTGTCGCAGAGCGGACAGAGCGTAATGTTGCCTGTGCCGTACTCGTTGCAGATCTCCTTGCTGGGCGTGTTGTCCTCCGACTCGAGTGTAGCCAGTCCGTAGATGAAGCAAAGCGTGCCCACCACGGACGGATAGACGAGCATCTCCGTGTAGAAGCCGAGCCAGCTGAAGTAGAGCGCGATCTTGTCTCCGAAGTATTTGCGCACCAGGCACAGCGGCTGCTTCTTGTACCACTGCGAAGGATGCGCCCAGGTCTGATAGAGGACACGACGATCCAGCGATATGCCGCTCGAGTGCGGTCGATCGTAGCGACCCTCGTGCAACGGAAAGCAGCCCAGGTAGGTGCCATCATTGAGCAGCCGTCGGATGCCATTGCGATCGCCGTCGTCGTACGGCGTGCGGATGAGCACCTGCATGACCATCAGCGAGCGCTGGGCACTCGTATAAGCCGTGGCGCGATCCTTGACAATGAACCTAGCAGAAGGAAAAATATTTGTAAATTTAATTAGCAAGGCTTTAGTGGACCTACTGCTCCTCGGGATTGCCATTGGCCGTGGCTGCCTTGAACGTGGTCTCGCCTTCCAGCAGACTATTGTCGAGCTGTATCTTTTTGGTTAAGCGCTGCCAGACATCCTTCCAGTATTGCACATTGCGCATGACCACGTTCTCCTCATCCTAATCAAAAGATCTGCTATTAGAAATATACGGAATTTAAGTCAGCTACCAACTCACCCAAGAAGGCTTCACGGATATGGTTATGAAGCGTTTGATGGGCAACTTTAGGTTCATGACCTCGGCCAGGCGCGTCTCCAGACGCCAAGGCAGATGAACTTTGAGAAAAAAGGTTTTCTCATTGAACGACTGTGACTTGTCCTCCAGCTCCACCTCGAGGCCCTCCTTCACTAGATTGTCCATGAAACTGCGCCTGATGTCACGCCGTCGTGCCTCTGCCTCCGTCATCACGCCCAGATCCTCCTCCTCCCAGGCCAACACCATGTCCACCTTCCGTCGGCCATCGCGAAACATCAGCGATTCCGGATCGAGACCCTCGCGATCCTGCTTGCTCACGCGCCGCTCCTCGCTGCCATCGCCCGTGAGGCTGTTGCTCTTGCTGGCCTTGCGGCTGCTCATGTAGCTGCCGGTGATGCTGCTCTCCCCGGTGGATGTCTTGCGCTCGGCTGGCATCAGCTGCTTATAGCCGAACTGATCGGGCAGCACATTCGAGTGCGAGGACTCCACAACCTCGTAGGACTCCTTGACACCAATGTCAGCTTGACTGGCCTTTCGGCCGCCCAGTGTGGGGCTTAGATTGAGGCCCAGGGTGCGACGCATTGCAGTGCCCGGAATATCCTCGTCATGATTGCTCACAATGCGCGGCCCAAAGGCCTGTGTGGGACTCGGCTCCGCCGACTCCGTCTCCAGGTGCGTTGGCAATGGCGCCGCAATGGAGTTGACCTTCTGGTAGAACGAGCCGTTGCTGCCGCGCATCATCGACGAGTTCAGCCATTTCTCTGTGTACGCCGCGGAGCTGGTCTTGCTGTTGCAGCTCAGCTCCAAGCTGGGCTTTGGCGTAATGGGATTGCCCAGGGACATGGGACTTTGGTTCATCGCTTGCCGCTCAACTTCTAGAAAGCTGTAAATGTTATCGGCAGAGATGTTGGGCTCTATGGGTGGCGACTGTAGATCCAATTCGATCAAAGGACTTTCCTGTTGGGCGAAAGGATCATAAAATATCTATAGATATAGCTCGGCTTCTAGCACACTCACAGCATAGCCAACTAAGCGGCCAGCCACGATGCCGCTGTCCTGGCTGAGTCGTCTGGGTCGCAGCTTGACCTGGTTGCTGCGTATCATGCGCTCGCTCTTCGCCGGACTCGAGACGACCTGGCGGCGCGCAGTGCTCAACGAATTGTGCTGCGAGTTGCGTAACGTTGGCACCGACAGGAATCCTGTGAAAACTAAAAGTTATGTCGAGAGCATTAAATATTTCAGGAGCCACCCACTTGGAAATTGAAATGCTGTCTGCTCGATGGCGGCTATCTCACTCTCGCGCGTCGCACTGTCAATCAGATCCTCGCGTGAATTGGCCTCCGTTATGGGTGCAGTGCTCTCATCGTCCACACTGTCGATGCGTATTTGAAATATGTTCGATTTGCGGCCCACACTGCCCGTCAGCTTTGCATGATTGCTCATGTTTTCCTCGACTCCTGGAAGAGCGAGACAATTGTACAGCTCAGGATCAGGAGGGTCAGGAGGAAGTTTTATAATTTTTGTTTTGAAGCGACTTTTATGGTAATTTGACCCACAATAACAACGACTCAAGTTTTGCAGCAACTGCTCCTATTCCCATGATTAAATATGCATTCATATTTATAAGCTCGATGAAAATCGAAAGACTACTAATAACACTCGAAAGCAAATGGGCCAACAATACCTGTCTATGCCTATGCCTAACAAAAACAAAGAAAGTATATGTTTCGTAAGCTAATTGAAGTTTAATTTGACTTAAAAGAAAATTTTAGGCGAAAAGCTGGCGATCAATAGCAACAGGAACTCGTTAGGTCAGTCAAGTGTTAGAGCTCTTTTCATCAGCCAGCTGCCTAAAACTAATATACCCTACTTTCAAAGCAACAAGGCTTAGGGTAGAGCATATTTAAATATTTACTTTATTATTATTGTATTTATTTATTTATTTGTATGTCTTTAACTTTGAGCTAAGGTAAGTTCATATAAATAATTATTAAATTTATGATGTATTATTTATTTTTATGTCTTCAACTTCAAGTTAGCAAAGTCAGAGTAAATTTATATAAATCATTAATAAATTAATTATTTATTTATATTTTTATGTCTTTAAATTCAAGTAAATATGCAAATAAATACTTCAAGTTAAATAATAATAAAAATTTTTTTTATGACTTCAACTTCAGTTAGCCAAAGTAAATTTATAAAAATAATTATTAAATTAAATTAAATAAACATTAAATTTTATTGTATTATTCTGGTTTTATTTAATGATTTTAGTCAGACTTTACACACAAACACACACATGAGTTTGCTCTCCCCAAGGAGCACTTATTTCTGGCATTAGATTCCACTGGACAGGCAAACAAACCAGACAACAAATTATATGTTTAATTTAATATATATGTTGAAGCGCAATCAAAATGGAGAGTTTTAAATGTCAAAGGTACAAAATAAAATTCGACAGGAAATGTTATAAATTCATAATGGAGCTCTTCAAGTTGCCAATTGAGCCGATACAATTGATTGTTTATAAATTGAATTAACGTACTTGATATATGCGTGTATATACAATATACATATATTTGGAAAAACAGGACAGATATCGTTATGCATACACATATATAAGCGACATTAAATGGCTGTGCCTCACGTCATGAGTGTAAGCGCAACTTCAGTTCGTAGCACTCGAGGCCACAGTCATAACAATCCATTTACTGGGCACATCGGTACATATATATATGATAGATAATGCACATTAGAGAGACAGCTCCACTTGGGTCGATAAATGTTGAATAAATAAACTTGTTGCTGAACTAAATTGGCGGCCAGTTGTTGATTGTCGCTAGGCGAATGTCAAATATGTGTAATTTATTTATTTTCAATTAGCCGACTTGTGCAGGGAATCTGGACTTAAAACAGCCTGCGCAACCAGCGCGATTGCCACACAATCGAACGGGCTTGCCCCCGAAATGTAACACACATAAATATATAGAGATACGTATCGTAGTACGCCTATGACTTGCCAGATGCGTCAATATTAGTTGTAAGTAGCTGGCTTGTCAGTTGTGCAAAGTCTCATGCCGTCGTAGTAATCACAGCAATTGAAGGTTTATTGATTCGACATTCCCTCTCCTCGAGCTCTATATTAATAATCGATTATTGATTTCAAGTCACAAGTATTCAAATGCCACTCAACAAATTCTGATCAAAAATTTCTGACAACCGAAACGACTTGTGCTTATCCGATTATATATATATACAATATATATATTTTTTTTTCCTTACTTTTAACTCTTGTTTGTTTGTTTTGGTAAAAACTTCAGTTGCTAATGTTGTTTTTTATTTATTTTTTTCTATTGACTTAAAATATTTGTTTTCCGTGTTGTTTTTTTAATATCCTTTTTTGAGCATTGTACTCGCTCGCGTGTCCTATATATTAGTTATTAACACATTTCGTTCTGCATAATGGACACAACGAGCGATTTCCGACCGATTTGTTAAAGCACTCGCGCACGAATGACCAAAGGACTGACACAAACCACTGACCACACACTAAGGACTATAAGGACCCGGCCCAACCATCGTCGGAGCGAGTGTATCTACCGCTAGACCATTGCTAGATAATCAAAGTCGTTCAGTTTTTCATGTGTTGCGCTCTCTCTCACCCACCTGGGTGGCGCCCGGAGCTGGCCACGTTTCTGGCTTAATGGTTAATTGACATAGTTGCCTACAATTTGACATTTCGACTATTCTAATTTTTGTCGTCGTCGTCGTCGTTGTTGTTGTTATAATTTTTATTTTTTTTTTTCCATGTCGTAGTTATATGAATTAATAAAAAATTATGTTCTATTTGATTGGGCCGCCGAATACCTTTAGGGAATTTTGAACTCATGAACCGCGCTCCGACCCATTGGGGTCCTTCTCGAGGGGTTCACAATGTTAAACAACGACCTCACTATTAATTGCCGTTACATACTAGTAACGTAAAAACTATAAAAATAGACTCTAATCGTGAAAAAAAAGGAAACGAAACGGAACCGCTATTATTACACGGCGGCACATCTATTTCGAGCCACTCCATATACTTGCGTCAAACTGGCGGCGGCCAAGTGCGTCGTTTACCACCTTCAAGACACGGCGATGCGTGATATGTGATATTTGTTATTAGCGGCCAAAGTTGTAGTTGTGACGAACGTCGTTATTATTATTTAAATTTACTGCACACAAGTGGCGTAGTTTGCAAGGCTACGCCGGAAGAAATGATTGTTTCGACATTTGACTGACTTCCTGATTGACTGTCTGACTAATTGATGGTAAATGCGTTGCCCGCTGCTCACCTTCCTCCCTGCAGGGAATACCCTATATGAACGCTGGCTATACCTCGGTATTACTATTACTTCATATGCATTAGTACTTAAGCTAATGGTAACTCTATGCTCTTCTATGTGATTCTCATTGATTGAATTGATATGATTTTAATGCATACTCAAAATCATATGCTATTTTGTATTATACTAAATTAATAGCGGCAAAGGGTCGTGCATCTGGTGCATTTGTATTGTACATATACTAAGGGCTTGTTCTTTGCTAAGGACGCTTTACTTTTCGATTCTCATTAAATAAATGACATGATTTTAAATCATATTTAATCTCATTTTCACTTATGTATTATACTAAGCTCAGGTTTCTTAACTCCTGCATTATTAATTTATGGATATCGCCTTTCTATACAATTCTCACTCACTTAGTCCTTTGAGTATAGGTTTTATATGCCAATTTTTGAGTTGATCAGCTTATCGCTGCTCTCTATATCTCTCTTTCTCTTTTCCGCTCTCTATAGCTATCACTCTATCTCTCTCTCTTTACATCTCTCTCATGCTCATGTCCAGACTGCCTTTGTCTCTCTCTCTCTCTCTTTCGATCTCTAAAATGTTCTCCCTCTCTCTGTCTCTTTCCAATTCTCTCTCCTTCTCTCTCTCTCTCTCTCTCTCTCTCTCTCTCTCTCTCTCTCTCTCTCCCTCTCTCTCTCTCTTTTTGCCTCCTTCTCAAGCAGCTTCTTTTTAATAATCCAACCCTTGATAACTTTATTTAACCCAACACCATAAATATATTCATAGCTTTAAAAAAACAGGAATTTCTAGCATGAATGGATCGCTAGACACAGAGGCTGATAGGGCTCACACCCAGCTCACTCCTCGCCCTTGGCCAACTCGTTAGAATTGTTGTTGCATTGCTGCAGGACATCCGCTTCGCAGGAGTTTGTGGCTTTGCTAAAGAACTGGGCCGCCTCGCACTCGGCCTCGATCTTCTGGCCGTGCAGGCACACAAAGTATCCACGACAATTGTTGGCATCTCGGGCCAGCTGGCCGTGCTTGCCGCTGCAGACGCCCACGCGCTCGCCGTTCTCCATGAGGCAGGTGCCGTCGTTCTGCCGGCAGATGCCCAGCAGGCTGTCGAAGCTCTCGCCGTTGCGACAGCGCTGCGAGACGGGCTCGTCCTCGTCGCAGCTGATGTAGCGCCGGCAGTCGCCCGGCTCGGCGATGGAGGCGCCCTCATCGATCACCTTGCAGAGATTGGCCACATCAGCCGGCGCATCGCTGCAGTTCTTGGGCAACGGCACATCGAGTAAGTCCATCTCCATAACATCTGCCTTCAGCTCTTGATCCTGCACATCCTCATCATGGGCCAGCTCGTAGGACTGACACTGCTTCAGCGTTGCGTTGAAGAAGTAGCCCGAGTAGCAGCGCTCGCCGCGCAGCTTGTTCGAGATGCAGATGTAGAAATTGTTGCAATTGCCAAAGTCTGGCAGCAGGTGACCCTGCCTGCCCTCGCACAGCACTGGATTGGGCTTGGGCCTCTGGTCGTTGCTGATGGACGAGTTCGTGGCGCTCTGAGTGCCCACACTGAGGACGTACGGACAGGAGCCATCGTCCTGGGTGCACAGCAGCTGCTCGGCATCGAAGTAGGTGTCGTTGCCGCAGCGCTGCATGAGTGCCACGCCCCCGGCGCAGATGTAGTAGCGCGTGCAGTCCTTGTAGTCGGCCACATAGCTGCCGTCCTGCAGATGCTCGCAGCTGAACAGCGCGCTGCCGTTGCCGTCCGCCTTGCCCAGTTGACCGCGCTGGCACTCGGAGCTCTCGCCAGGCTCGCAGCGTGCCAGGCTGGCGTTGTAGACCTCCTTGGCCTCGCACTCGGCCGGAATGGCCAGTCCGTGCACGCAGGCGTAGTAATGATTGCAGTACAGCTGATGGGGCAGCCGCGTGCCATGGGCCACCTTCCGGCAGAGCCCCTGCGAGTCGGACTGCGACTTCTGCTGGCACTGACCCTGGTCCGGCTGGCACTGCGCCAGCATTTTATTGAAGTACTGACCCCTCGGACAGAACTGCAGCTGCGACGTGGTAGGACTGGAGCAGTTATAGTACGCCTGACAATTGGTCGCATGCTCGAGCAGAGCGCCGGCTGTGCTGTTGGAGCAGATCGCGTCCGGCTGCTTGCAGCTGCCGTCGTTGGGCCGACAGTAGCCGAGCAGGGCGTCGAAGAAGCTGCCCGTGCCGCAGCTCTGGGGCAGCGCTGGCTGCTCCTGCAGGCAGAGATAGAAGCGCGTGCAATCGGCCGCATCCGCAACGCTCTGTCCGTCCGGCTGGCCCAGGCAGTCGCTGGCGGGCAGCGCCTTCAGCTCAGCTGCAGCAGCTGCAGCTGCTGCAGCCCGACACTGCTCCAGACTCTGGCACCTGTTGAGCTGGCGCGAGAAGCTGTTGTCGCGCAGGCAGCTGCTCAGGTGCCACTCGTCCGCGTTGCAGTAGTAGAAGAACTGCGTGCAGTTGGCGTCGGGCAGCGACACGGCTCGCAGCTCGCCCTGCCGGCAGGAACGCCTCAGGCCACTGCCCTGGCAGCTGCCATCGTTGCGCACGCAGCCCAGCTGCGGCTCGAACTGCTCCAACTTGGCGCACGTTCTGCTCCGCCACTGGCCGTTGACGCACTGCTCGTACGAGCGGCAGCTGGTGGCCAGCGCGCGCTGCTGGCCATTCAGACATCTCGTGCCGCTCCCATCCAGGCGACACTGATTCGCATCGTTGGGCTGGCAGTAGTTGAGCTCGCGACTGAAGTACATGCCGCGCGGGCACTGCTGGATCCACCACACGTTCTCCATGCACATCAGAAACTTGTCGCAGGCCAGCGAGTAGGGACGCACGGTCAGGTGCTGGCAGTCGGCCGCCGGCTGGTCCTCGCTGCGGCTGAGCCAGTTGCAGAAATCGTCGGCCTCGTGCTCCGCCATGGGCAGGCAGGTGCGCAGCTGAGCCGCGTAGTAGTGCCGCCGGGGGCAGCTGCGCAGCCGCCACTTGCCCGCCGCGCAGCGGAAATACTGCAGGCAGCTGCCAGCGGCAACTCTGCTCGGGATCGTCTCCGACTCGCTGCTCGCGTCGCACGGCGGCAGGCCCGGCACTCGCGCATAGCTGCAGACCATGTCGTCGCGAGGCTCCAGGCAGCGCTGCTGCTCCGGATTGTAGTAGCGCTCCTCGGAGCAGCTGCGTCGACGCCAATTGCCGTCCACGCAAATCTCGTATTGCGAGCAATTCGCTGGCACGGAACGCTTCGTGTTCAGCTCGCAGATCAACTGCAAGGAGCAGGAATTAATTCATTAATTAAATTTAATAACAAGTAAGAAAACTCTAGTCGGGCGTGACCGACTAGGTGATACCCTGAGCCCCGTCGAATCTGTGTTTGGGGCCGGCATCAAAAATGTAACAAATTTCAAAATTCCATAAAATACATAAAGCTAAATATAAAATTTGGTGTCTCTAGCGCAAAAGATGGGCAATATATAATTTTTTTACCTGAATTTCGATTTTGCTTTTAATCGATAACAATTAATTGGGGATAGCTATCGATTTTTTAAAATAAACTTGATCGCGTGCTATAAACGAACCTACAAAAAAATTTCAAGTCTCTAGCTCTTATGGGGGCTGAAATCGGCGCGTTCAAACATGCGGACAGACAGACGGACAGGGCCAAATCGATTTCTCTTGTCGTCCTGATCAAGAATATATATACTTTATGGGGTCTGCCACGCCTCCTTCTGCCTGTTACATACATCCAACAAAAACATTAAAACCTGATTTCCCATTTTCAATGGGCTCAGGGTATAAAAATTAAAATATATAAGAAACAAATATATATATAGGATTATTGTAAGAAAATACAGATTAAATGTGAGAATATATTGAAAATTTTTATAGATTCCTGCTAGAGATAAAGTCAACAGCGGACCTCATGTAAAAGTGGGCGGTCCTAGCTCTTAAACTCTTTAATGGATCAATCAATCAGTCAGATCAAGCCTTGGTTTTTAGGTAATATTTATGGAATTCTATCAGAAAATAGAAATAAATAGAACTATATAAACTTTATTTAGCCTAGGGGCTTAATTGTCCATTCAAAATATAAAAAATGTGAAGGTCGCTGACAATTTTAAGTACTTTATAAGTCGAGCGTATAACTCTAAGGGCTCAACTCTCTAGCCTTCATACAGACAGACGGACAGACGAGAATTGCCAAAAACGAATATACTCCTCTTCTATCTCTTCTGTAACTACGTATTGAAAAGCCGAAATAAAAGTTCAGTTTGCGTAAATTAGCATATGTATGTTTGTATGTGTATATATATATATATTTGGATAGGTATAATTGTGGTTCAAGCGGAATTTCTCATAATATATAGTAACTCATAAATAACAAAAGGTAAAATTATATAAGTATGTAATTTAGGACATCGTCTAAGCTCTACAAGTCATTCAAGTCATTGGCGGGGGTCACTTTCGGTCAGATGCCTATGTAAGCTTCTGGAAGAGTTTCTTAAGGAATGATAGGGATCTTACTTTTTCCTCCGGCTCCACGGATCTCTTCTGTACGCCATGTTCGATTTCCACGCACATGCCCAAGTCGCGATCGAACAGTTTTCCAACTGTACAGGGGTGATATGTCACAATTTCCGTACTTCCGTCGCACGAGCAGAAGCCTTCAGGCCCATTCTTAGCGGCGAAGGGCTCGTTCTGAGGCCGACTAACGCAGTCCCGCGGATCACAGGGTGCCGCCACGAAGGACGACTCATGCACACAAACGCCCAGTTTCTCATCGAAGATATGGCCAGATGTGCAGTGATAGTAGGTGGGCAGAGTATCGCAGGCGCAGAAGCCCTTGGTTGTGTTTCGTGCAGCAAAAGTATCGAACTTGACACGCGTTCTGCACATGGCCGGATCACAAGCATCGACCACACACAAGTTGAGAATCTTATCAAAGATGTGATACTGTCCACAGCTCTGGTATGTAGCAACGCCCGACGCTTCGCATACGCAGAAGCCATTGATTGTATCCTTGGCGGCGAAGCTACTGAGAACTGTGCGGCTGTTGCACTGTGTGGAATCACAGGCCAGATCCATATTGGCACCAGTCGATGTGTCCAGGCAGATGCCTAGCTTGGCATCGTATTCCTTGCCCGTGGGACAGTCTTCATAGACGGCAACACCCTCCATACACAGACAAAAGCCGGTGTTCGTATTTAAAGCAGCGAAATTCGAATTGGGTGGCAATGATGCACATCCCTTGGGATTACAGACGGTGCTAGGTGCCTGTCAAAATACACGTACACATATACATATATAGATAAAGTAATTTCGAATCAATCAAAGCTCACCTCTCGTATAAGGCACATTTCTAAGGTGGTATCATAATATTTTCCTAGCGGACAGCTCACTAAGTAGGCGGCGCCATCCTGACAAAGGCAGAAGCTTGAGTCATCCTCTGTACATGATGTGGGAAATGTTCCGTCCTCAGGCAGGCAGGAGCACTTGTCGCTGTCACAGTATGGACTGAGAATGCCCTGTTTCAAAATAGCAAATATATTTAGTTAAAACTTATTGACTTTCTTTAAAATTACATGGCTTACCGCTACTTCGATGCACGCTCCAATTTCATTATCGAACTGCTTTCCTTCGGGACACGGCCTGTAATACGGAATGCCTCCCTGACAATAACAGAAGCCCTCAGTTCCATCCATTGCCTCAAATGGCTCGTTCTCTGCAAGAGCATCACACTGTGTCGCATCGCAGACATCAGGTCCCTATAAAGCAATGCATATGTATATATATATATAAATGTATAGCAATAAATTAAAAACAGTCAAGAATTTTTACCGTCTCCAAGCAAATCAATAAGTCAGTATCGAACTCGAGCCCATCTGGGCACTGCGCATAAACAGCACACGATTCCTTGCAGTAGCAGAAGCCGACTGCATTACAAGTGGGCGGAAAAACTGTGAATTCAACTTCATCCGCACATACTGTTGAATCGCATTCATTGACAGGACACACGACATTTGGCTAAAGCATATATATTAGTGATGTAACTTGGAGAAAACGCTGCGTGTAGAGTACTTACGACTGGGTACATGCAGAGTCCTATAGATGCATCGTAGGTTTTACCAATTGGGCAGTTACTGAAGGAGGCCACCTCATTCTCGCACACACAGAAACCGGTGTCCGTAAGCTTAGATGCGAATGTGTCACTGTTTGGCTTACCAACACAATAGCCTGTACAGCATCTGGGCTATAATTGTTGAAGTTTATGTTAAGTTAAGATGAGCTCATGTATACATGTATGGTATCACAGTTTCAACCTACATCTGCCAGCGGCGCAAGTACACACTTGAGTAGAGCAGCATCGAAAGTATAGCCAACGGGACAAGGAACTGATATGGGTTGTTTGGCACGACATAGACAGAAACTGTTCGGATCTTCAAAGTTGACAGAAACACTGTACTCCTCGGTGTTAGTGCACTCTTGAGGATCGCAGGGTCCAGTCTAAAATGTGATTTGATTAAGTCTCGGATCATCTAAGTTATCGATTTCGACTACTCACGAAAAGGCATCCACCTTCGGCTTCGTCAAAAGTTGTTCCCGCGTCGCAGGTCTTCAGATAGGCACCATCTGACTCGCATAAACAGAAGGTGGTGTCATCAGATGTTAGAGATGGGTAGACCTGATTCACAGTCAACGTCGTGCACTGCTTCTGATCACAGGAGCTCTATATTCAATGAGAGTTCATGTTTATAACCAATTTTATATGCGATTTATGAATCCACTTACACTCGGTTGGGTCAGACAAATCAGGAGAGTGGTGTCAAAGGCTGCGTTCGGTGGGCAGGAACGAATAAGAGCGAAATTATCGATGCATGTATAGAATCTGGTATTATCGCTGGTAACTGGGAAGGAAGCTCCATCCGCAGCTGTAGCACACTGATTCGCATTACAAGTGACAGTGGAGGAGCAAGAGCTAGTCTTTGCGTCAAATGCTTCGCCCTTGGGGCAATCGAACACCTCTGGCACCCCAGCGGTGCACTCGAAGTATTTGGAGCAAATGGGATGCGCGACATTGCCGTCTGTAGAGCCACAGGGATTGATGCACTGTCCAGTGACATCAATGACGCAGCTGGAACCATCAAAGCGTTCGCCTTCTCCACAACTACTGGGCACGGCCAAGCCATCGTTGCAGGTGAAGTAGGAGGTGCAACAAGTGCCGGGCATCAAAAAGCCATTGGGCTTGTTGTTACATATCCAGCACGTGGATTCGGTATCGGGCACACAGGCGCCCACGCTGTCGCTGAATATATTGCCGCGACCACAGGTGCCCTCGACCAGCTCACCATTCTGGCACAGCAAATACATATCGCATTCGGTTGTCGAGGCCTGCATGGCCCCCTCGGCCAAGCCGTTGCATGATGCGGACCGTTTGCTACGCGAATTCGGCTGCAGCCATTTGTTTTCGGGGCATTGATTGTTGTCGTCACGGCGACAGATGCCCACGCTGGCGTCGAAGTAGAAGCCACCGGTACAGGACTCCTTAATCCATTTGCCATTGATGCACACAAAGTAGTTCCAGCAGTTCTCAGCACCAACGGCTGCGGACAAGTTCCTGCACTCACCACCAGGTACAGCGGGAGCACCCCAGATCGGCTTGCCTACCTCTGTGCTGATCTCTTTGCCCGAGTCTGCGCTCGAGTCCGAGTTGCATTGTGGGCACACGTTATCGCTATCTATAACGCATATGAGAGCTGTTTTATCAAAGTAAGATCCACTTGGACAAGTCTTGAGCTGCCAGTTTCCATTCACGCACGCGTTATACTCATTGCAGTTGGCTGCATTGGCTGAAAGCTCATCGCCATTGCATTCTGAGCCTGAGCTACCGGAGCAGCAGTAATTATCGCTGTCTACCACACATACGTTTAGGCTGTCATCGTAGTAGTTGCCTTGTCCACAATCAGCGGACACGAGCTCACCATTCTGACACTTAAAGTAAAGGCGGCAATTCTCCGGATCGAGTACGGTCTCTCCATTTTTAGTGCCGCCAGAGCAATCCTTGTCCGTAATTGGACTATCTGTAGAGCACTGTGGACACACGTTGTCAACATCAATAGCACATGCCATTAGAGTGGCATCAAAGTATGATCCAATTGCACAAGTCTTCGAGACCCAGCTACCGTCTTGGCACACGTTGTACTTATTGCAGCTGTCCTTATCGGCAGACACATCATCATTAGAGCAGCCCGATGTTGAGCAGCAATTACTTGTGTCTACCGTACAAACGTTGAGGCTGCCATCGTAGTAGTTGCCTTGTCCACAATCAGCGGACACGAGCTCACCATTCTGACATTTGAAGTAAAGGCGGCAATTCTCCGGATCGAGAACGGTCTCTCCGTTTTTAGTGCCGTCAGAGCAATCCTTGTCGGTAACTGGACTATCTGTCGAGCATTGGGGACACACGTTGTCGACATCAATAGCACATGCCATTAGAGTGGCATCAAAGTATGATCCAATTGCACACGTCTTCGAGACCCAGTTACCGTCTTGGCACACGTTGTACTTATTGCAGCTGTCCTTGTCGGCAGCCACGTCGTCATTAGAGCAGCCCGATGTTGAGCAGCAATTGCTGGTGTCCACCGCACAAATGTTAAGGCTGCCATCGTAGTAGTTGCCTTGTCCACAATCAGCGGACACGAGCTCACCATTCTGACACTTAAAGTAAAGGCGGCAATTCTCCGGGTCGAG
Source organism: Drosophila pegasa (assembly GCA_035046225.1). Taxonomy (NCBI): domain Eukaryota; kingdom Metazoa; phylum Arthropoda; class Insecta; order Diptera; family Drosophilidae; genus Drosophila; species Drosophila pegasa. The sequence goes on along the minus strand of JAWNOD010000178.1, from coordinate 327,248 downwards.
AACGGTCTCTCCATTTTTAGTTCCGTCAGCGCAATCCTTGTCGGTAATTGGACCATCTGTTGAGCATTGAGGACACACGTTGTCAACATCAATAGCACATGCCATTAGAGTGGCATCAAAGTATGATCCAATTGCACACGTCTTCGAGACCCAGTTACCGTCTTGGCACACGTTGTACTTATTGCAGCTGTCCTTATCAGCAGACACATCATCATTAGAGCAGCCCGATGTTGAGCAGCAATTGCTAGTGTCCACCATACAAACGTTGAGGCTGCCATCGTAGTAGTTGCCTTGTCCACAATCAGCGGACACGAGCTCACCATTCTGACATTTGAAATAGAGTCGGCAATTCTCCGGATCGAGAACGGTCTCTCCATTTTTAGTGCCGTCAGCGCAATCCTTGTCGGTAACTGGACTATCTGTCGAGCATTGGGGACACACGTTGTCGACATCAATAACGCAAGACTCAAGTGTGGAATTAAAGTATGATCCACTTGGACATGTCTTTGAGACCCAGCTTCCATCTTGGCATAGATTATACTTGTAGCAGTAGTCCTCATCGGCTGATACATCATCGTCCACACATGCAGTACCTGGAGTAGTGCACTCCTTGTCGGGGCATGTACCGGGTATGCAGTGCAGACCGGTGTCACTGAAGTAACTACCAGTTGGGCACAGTTGACGGGTTGCCTGTTGTTGGTAGCATATGTAGAAGACGGTGCAGTCGTCATTATCGGCCACCATTGAGCCATCGGGCTTGCCGATGCAGAAGTTCTCCCAACATGTGTTGTTCTCATCCTTGGCGCATTCCAAGGAGCTGCTGTTATAGTAGAAGCCACTGTCGCAGTTCTTGACTGTGGTCACCTTATTCTCGCAGACATAGTAGCTGGCACAGGATGTGTTGCTTGGCAAGGACACACCATTTTCTTTGGTCAAGCACGAGTTTTGCCAGCATTCAGAGGCTGTGTCTGGAATGCAAGCGTTGGTCGTGATATCAAAGTAGCTGCCAGCATCACAGATCTGTGCATATGCCAGCTGCTCATCACAGATGTAGAATTCGGAGCAATAGCCCGACTTCGGCAAATAGGCGCCATTGACCTCACTGGCACAAATGTTTGCGGTCTAAAAAAAAATTATGGTTAAATAAAGGGGAAAGGAAAAGGGGAAAGAGGTAATCAGATTTGCCAACTTACACCTGGGAGGGGAGCAGCTAGGCTCAGCTTGCATAGACCACGTCTAGCTGCTGAGCATTTGCCTGTTTTCGGATTGAACTCCTTGCCGGTGGGGCATTTCATGGAGCGCACAACATTTTTGTTGGAGCAGCGATAATAGCCGGAGCAAGTGGTAGGATTTGGCCAGTGTGGTGACAGGCCACGGAGTTTGCGGTAAACGCATTCAGGATCGGCAGCACCGACTATAGATGCCACTGCGGTCAACGTAACCACAGCAAGCAGAGTAACTGTGAAAGAAGAACAAATTTGCCTTACACGAGTCTATTGATTGATGTCCTTTTGCTGACCTTTCATTTCTGTTCACTGATATTCCACGGCTATTGCTATGATTGTACTCCGCACAATTACCAAAATTTCGTAGCCTTTATATACATAATAGGAGATCGCAGTTAACATTGCTTTCTGCTTATCAGCATCGCTCGATCGATCAGTGCGTGCTTATCAGTATTTGTAGTTTGTGTTCAACATGCGCCCATCAAGTATTTTTAATTGAGTTCAAGACTTTTGGCATGAATTCCGGGAAGACAACAAATCTCAGCCACACCCCAAATATCAGTTCGCCGATTCTTAATTGGTTATGAATGAAGCGCATTGTGGCACCATGAAATGACAATACTTCTGCACCCAAAATATTAAAAACATTGTTCAGAATAATAAAAGCTTGAAAGCTCTATAATTCTTTGCACATTTTTACAGTATATTGTTTATGCAATATTCAAGCGCAAGCAGCTTCACAAGTTTTAGTCCTGGAGTCCCAATAGAGATCGGATGGACAGTCTTTGATATACCCAAGCTTACCATCGCAATGCACATACTTGTGACAGTCATATGGATATGGCAGTAGCTCGACCCCTGGATGATTTATGCACATGGTATTGACATCCACGGCAGGCGTGGTTGTTGATAGAGAAAGCGTTGTTCGTATGGGATCATTCTGATCGGATATCGTTGTTGACTCCTCGCTTGTTGTCTGTCCGGATGATCCTTGTGTTGAAGTCTCTGTAGACCTTTCTGGTGTTGAGCTAGTCTGCGGTAACTCTGTAGGCGTTTCTGGTGATGAACTATTTGAATCGTCCGTGGGGATTACTTCCGTCGTAGTCTGCGGCAACCCTGTAGGCCTTTGTGGTGTTGAACTATTTGGATCGTCCGTGGGGGTTCCTTCCGTCGTAGTCTGCGGCAACCCTGTAGGCCTTTGTGGTGTTGAACTATCTGGATCGTCTGTGGGGGTTACATCTGTCGTAGTCAGCGGCAATCCTGTAGGCCTTTCTGGTGTTGAACTATTTGGATCGTCCGTGGGGGCTACTTCCGTCGTAGTCTGTGGCAACCCTGTAGGCCTTTCTGGTGATGAACTATTGGGATCTGTTGTGGGGGTTCCTTCCGTCGTAGTCTGCGGCAACCCTGTGGGCGTTTCTGGTGTTGAACTATTGGAATCTGTTGTGGGGGTTCCTTCCGTCGTAGTCTGCGGCAACCCTGTGGGCGTTTCTGGTGTTGAACTATTGGGATCTCCAGTAGGAGTTGCTGGAGACTTTGAAGTTGTGCCTGGATCACGAGTTGGTATGGTCTGGGGAGTCGTGTGTGTGGAAGCTGTGGATGAAACCCTTGTTGGATCGTCACTTGAGCCATCATCAGTTGTGCAAGGCGGTGCAATTGTTGTCGGAGCTGGAGTAGATATTACACAACTTGCGGCATTCAGTGTGTTTATCAGTAGCAGCAACTGCAAGGATATTAATGCACATGAGACCACTGAAATTAAGAGAAATGTGCTTTAATAAAGTGCTCGGACTATAGCAATTCCGAAATTATAATTATTTAAATAACTTACATTTCATGTTGTTCTGGAATCAAGTTTTAATCGATACTAGAGCAGCTGCAAGCTATGAGCTTGATATTTATAGCACTCGGAAATGCAACTAGTCTGTAACTAATTAGTCTATAAGAATGTACTTGGCCAATTATCTTATCTTGTTGATTTGCATGCACTTACATATTCAATCAGAAATTGCCATTATTATGGCTCATCATCAATCGATGAAAGTAAACAAGGAGTCGAAATTCTGGAAAATTTATGACAGTGATTGCGATGTCAAATAATATGACAATTAAATGTTTTTATTTGCTTAAAGTTGTCAACAAATACTAAGTTATGTATTTGTGGGCTGCCTGAGAGTATGCAACATAATTGAGTGATATGAAGTTTGTAGTAGAGTATAGTAGTAGATATACTACTATTTATTAAAATTGGCAGTAGAATTTTGATTCCTTTGAAACGCAAGTAAAGGGTAAGTAAACATAGAGTATGTATCTAATCCTTGCATTTAAAGGAATATGCCTTAAAATATATTTCAGCAACTTATGATTAGCTCAGTTATTTTACTACTATATTAAAAAATTCATATATATAAAGGCTCGTCCCTCATAGCTTCAAATATCCAAATTAATCATCTACTATTAGTTAATTAATGTAGTTACAGCATTAAACAAATACTAAGCTCGCTTATCAAGTTCCATTTATTGAGGGCTCTAAATGAAGTGCAAATCGATTGATTATAAGCAAATCGACAATATATAAGGTCTAATAGGGTAGCAAAAGTCCAGTCGAAGCTAAACGAACAAACTAAGCACAAAGACCAGCAAGTAATACAAAATGAAAGGTTAGTTTATCCAATCAACTAATATTTGTCAATAATATGAAATACAGAATATCCTGTTTTGATATTCTTCAACTAGTCGCTGTTATTGGAATACTGCTTATCCAAGTGGTATTTGTGTCTGCTCAACCCATTGATGACTATGCCCTAATAGGAGCATCAGCTTTTAATTCACCAGCAACTGCAATAAAAATTATAAGTCCACCAATTGAAGAACCGGAACAAACTCCTTCAACAGAAGAGGCTGAGAACGAGTCGACAACTGCAGAGGACGAAATAACTGAGATACAAACTTCTTCAACAGAAGATGGAGAAAGCGAACCAACAACTATTGAGCCAACTACCGAAGAAACAGAAACAACTGACTGGCCAACGTCTACAATAACAGATGTGGAATCAACTCCCGAACCACCTGTTTTATGTGGCGAGGGAGTTGCATTCCTGCCAGCGCCTCAGTGCACCGATTACTACATGTGTCTACATGGAGTGGGAATCCTGAAATCATGTCCAGATAGTCTTTACTGGGATCCAAGGCTAAACACCTGCAATTGGGATGCGTCACGTTGTGATAGCGAATTGCCCGAATCAAATTGCTCAGATGGTGTGGAATTTCTGCCTGTTGAATCAGATTGCAGACAATACATTCAGTGCGTGCACAATAATCCCATGCAAATGACATGTCCCGGGAATCTATTCTGGAATCAGCCACTTCAAAGGTGTGACTATATCTGTGAATTTTAGAAATGTTCGACATTCAATTTGAGTTTGATAAACTTATTATTTATTGACATGAAAAAGTGAATCATTGAAGCGTGTTAAAAGCAATAAATTGATTGGAATTGTAAAAGGTCTATTGCCTTTTGTTTGATATCTGAGTTGGAATAGATATAATGCAGGCGCTCTTGACAGTGAAGACTATCTCAGACCTTAACCATGGAGAACAATAAAATGCAACAACTCAGAGATAAGACTGGGCTTCACATCGGTATAGATAACTGCGGGTATAAACATATTGCTATGAAAAATGTGGGGCGTGGCGAGAGACGTATGAATTGTAAAGAGAGATATAGATAGATGTGTGTATATGTCGATATGTCTATATATCTATTTTATATATCTATATAACTATATATCTATATATCTGTATGTCTATACATCTGTCTTTTCTCCTTATATCTATGCAAACTAGATGTATTATTATTGTACAGAAATTTCCTTGTACTGGATACTCAGAGTGTTTTTTTTTCTGCTGATCTAAAGACGTCCATTATATTAAGGTAGAGATCTGCATCAGCATACAGAAGACAATCCAAAGTTCTTCATTGTTAACAAGTGAAAGTCTGGTTAAAAAAAATCAATTAACTGAGATTATGGGAAGCACCAAATGGTTGGCGAAGAAAGAACCAAAATACATCACTTAAAATTGTACCATATCATAACAAGACAATTATCATTGTTGCAGACAACAAAACTCGTAATTAAAAGATGATTTCGACTCTGTCTCTTGGGTATAAAAGTCAACGGACTTCAGCCTGCAAAGACAGATCCAATTTTTGTGTGAGCCGAGTCAATATGAAAGCTTTTAGTAAGTAAATCTGAGTGAATATATCAAAGAAAATATTTCAATTAAAGTTCTTACAGTCGTCGTCTTGTTGTTTGCTGCTGCAGTCAGAGCTCAGAGTCTTCGAGACGTAAGCGAAGGGCTTGAATCTCTAGTGCGACAATTATATCAGCTAAGTATTATATTTTCAGCAATGCAGGGGCATTCAGTATGACTTGTTGCCGCACCCGGACTCCAACGAAAAATTCATTGTGTGCGCCTATGAGGTGGCCGAGGTGCGCACCTGCGACATGGACCAGCAGGTGCAGAAGTGCTTCGATCCCGTCAAGAAGGAGTGCAGCGTTGCTTCCTGCACACCAACGAAGCCCGCCGACGAGGACATCGCCAAAGAGATATGCAAGACCTTGGGTCCGTCGGAGAGAATACCGTCCGTGGACTGCAACCACTTCTGGATCTGTTTGGCCAACATGGAGCCCGTCTATGTGACCTGCCCGCAGGGCAAGCACTTCTCGCGCTCCGAGCAGCAATGCATCTCGCCAGCGCTGGCCAAGTGCCAGGCCCCCGAGAAGCTGTGCGTCTCCGAGCTGAGCAGCTACGCAGCCGAAAACTGCAATGAATTTTACGGCTGTGAAGCAAACCGGCTGGTCAAGCGCAGCTGTCCTTACGGCGAGGCCTACAGCGCAGCGTCTGGGTCCTGCGTCAAGGATATAAACAATAGCTGTAGAGCTTATAGCAAGCCGGACTGTGAGGATCCAGCCAATGCCAATGCCTATTTCGCTCACAGCGACTGCTCCCGCTTCTACATTTGCGTCCTGAATCAAGTCTACGAGGGCAAGTGCGCCGATGGCTATGGATTCGATAGCCACAGCTCCAATTGCAAGTATGGCATCTGTTAGAGCGACATCTTAATACATAATAAACACGCATCACTCTGTATTTGAATATATTTGAAATGAGTCTCAATTCCTCGGGGCTAAACACATATTCCAATACAGATAGGGCGGGCAGGTCTTCACAAAGGGCAAATAGTCGCACTGAATGAAACGCGTGCAGTCTCCAGGATAGGGCACAAGGCTGCCCAGCAGACCCTTGCACAGCCCATTGAGATCTCCCTCGTTCTGGCTGGGCGCCGTCTTGGAGCAGTTGCTCAGCCCGTTGACGTCGCAGCGTTGCAATTCGGCATTCCAATAGGAATTGGTTGGGCAACTCAAAGCTTTTGTCTCATAGTAGCGATTGCAGTCACCCGGATAGGGCTCATATGCAATGCCATAGGCTGGGTTGTCATAAATTATTTCTGAGGAGCCAAAGCTGAAGGCAGCGAGTGCACAGAAGGTCCACACCTTAAATAACACTGTGAATAGAAATGTTCAAGAATTCGCTGACTGTGTAAAGCGCCTTTCACTTACTTGTCTTGGCTGTCTCTGGATGGAGAATGCGGGCTGTGCAAGGCTTTATATAAGATTTGAAAGTCAACAATGGCTTACAAAAGTCAAAAGTCAATAATAATATCTATAAGATATATATAGATATATTAATCATATTGTCTAAATCAAATATAGATTGAATGAACTATGTACATAGCCAGAGCTTGACCGGTTAAGTGTTAAGGAAAAACATTTATTTTAATTGCACTCGAGAAAAGAATTTATTTTTATCGCAAGCCCAACTAAATGGGATTAAAGAAGCATTGATAGGAATGATAACGCAGATAAAACTGATAAGAAATCGTATAAAAAGAGATATGTTCAGCATAGAGATCATTGAGTGCTTCCTCAGCTGAGACGAGCTATATCAAGTCACTTACACCCTTCGATCAAGACAATGAAATTTACGGTCTTCATTTGCCTGCTTGGGGCTACCGTAGGAGCTGCTAGCTTTGGTAATGTTGGCATTGGTCTGGTAAGTCGCATCGCAACGAATGTAAAGGAAGATTTTTCATCGAATCTATCTGCAGCCCGTTCCAGGGGAGCCGCCCGTCGAGATGAATCAGTGCCCGGCCTATGATGATCCCAATCATATTGTTATGTTCGCCTATCCCAATGACTGCCACAAGTACTACGCCTGTGTGAGTGGCGTGGCCTACCCCCATCAGTGTCCCGAGAATCTCTACTGGAGCCAGCTGACCTATCGCTGTGACTACAGGCAGTACGCCACTTGCGACAATATACCATATCCGGATCGGACGCAGTACAGCGCATACCCAGGCGATTGTGGACGCTACTACGAGACGCGTATTCTCAGCTGCCCCAACAACTATCACTGGAACGATCAGTATAAGCGCTGCGACATGCCGCAAGTTGCGGGCTGTCTGCCACCGTCGCCCAGCACCCAAATACCATTTGAGCCGACGGCTGCAACTCCGCCGGCCGTGCCCAAGCCATCCATTCAACCCGAGTACTCTGGCCCTATCGAACCGGAAAGCCTGTGCAAGGCCTCAGCTGGCAAATCCATATATCTGCCATATCCCGGAGATTGCCACAAGTTCATTCACTGTGGTCCCACAGTCTCGGTGCTCGCGTGCCCCATCGGCTTGTACTGGAATCGCAGCACCCAGTCGTGCGGCTCATCCCAAATTGATTGCCAGCCCTACGAACTTTCCTATGCTACCTACCCGTACGTCGCTTGAATACCCTTGATCGGGATTAATTGATGAATGACATAATGTGACAAGGAATTTATATTTAATTTGAGTTCAATAAAATCTACTTTATATGCAATGAAAGACAAAAAAAGGGTTTTTTAATGAAACTTAATTAGATTCCCTATGAATAGATGCATTATAATTATAATAACTCTTCTATTATATAATATTTATATAAATATTAATATATTTAAATTTATATAAATATTATTTTTAAGGATATTTTTCCAAAATATATTATTGTAATAATATTTATATTTAATCAACCCACGGCAGACTTTTAAAATATATATAATATTAAATTATTAAAAAAATATATATATTTAACTAAAGTTAAGGAATAGTTGAAGATGAGTCTGTAGCCAAGTTACTGAAAGCATTTTATTAAAATGATTTATTATTTTTATTATTTATTTATTTTATATATTTTTTTTTTATTATTTTTTATATTATTAATATTATTTTTTTCGCATTTCTTAATACCTGCATTTTTTTAGTATTCCTACATATTTACTTTTACAATTCAACGCTTTAAGCCACTTAATTAGAGCTAGGCTCTCCCTCTCTTTCTCTCTTCCTATCTTACTTAGTACAATTGGCCAGCTGCGCATCCATGCAGCTCATGATTATTGGATTGAATTCCTCTTCGTCTGGACAGTCGTAGCCCACAGCAATGGGCTCTTGGCATACGATATATTTCGAACAGTTCTGAGGATATGGAATCAGAGATCCTTCAGTCTTGCCTGCACAAAGCTCGCTTGGCGACTGAGGGGACTCGGTTGTCTTTGTGGCAGGTAATTCTGTGGTGGAAGTCAAAGGTTTCGCAGTTGATGTCATTTTGCAGTTGGCATACCAGGGAGCCATGCAGCGCTTAAGCGTTGGACTAAACTCTTGGCCCACGGCGCAATCGAAGATCAGAGGATTGGGCTTGGTGCACTGAATGAATTTTTTGCAGTCATTGGGATAGGGTACCAAGACGCCCTCCTCTATGCCCGCGCAGGCAACAGTGGGATCAGATGGTGATGTTGTCGTGGTTGTTATCGAAGTTGTTGTAAATTCCGTTGTTGTTGTTGCTGGTGTCAGGGTTGTAGTAGAGTGATTCTCGAGACAGGCATCGGGCGCTACATTGGCACCACACGCACCACTGACGGGATCGTAATACTCGCCACTGCCACAAACGCCCATCATGTAGATATTGCCACTCGCGCAGCGAATAAACCATTGACAGTTTGCTGTGAATGGCAACGTGTTGCCCTTGTTGTCTATGCAGATGTTGGGGGCAGGCGTTGGTGGGCGTGGCATCACTGTGGTGCCAATCGACTCGCAATCACTCTGAGCCCAGTCCGTACACTGCTGCATGGGCGTACTGAAGTAATATCCCTTGGGGCAGTGGAATGCTATGGGCACTGGCTCAGCACAAACGATATATTTACTACAATTATCGGGATAGCCAACGTAGTGCCCGTCTTGTAGTCCGGCACAAATCTCCGGATCTGGCTGATCGGTTGTTGTCGACGGTGTTGGTGTGGTTGTCGACACAGTAGTGGCTGCTGTGGTCGTTGTCGTGGTCGCGCTCTCCTGGCACGCTGTGGGCGACACGTCCTGCCCACAAGAGCCCGTCGCAGGATCAAACCAAGAGTTATATATACAATCAACGACGGCAGACTCTCCATCCCCCAAGCACATTATATACTTCTTGCAGTTGGTAACAAATGGATAGGAGATGCCTAGTTCTTGACCAGCGCAGAGATCTTGAGGGCCTTGCGTGGTTGTTGCTGCGGTGGTTGTTGTTTCAACTTCTTGGCAAGCTGTATGCGGCACATCACTCCCACAATCCCCTGTCTTCGGATCATACCAGGCACTCACAGGACATTTTGCTATATAATATTGGTTGTCACCGAGGCACAGAATATACTGCTGGCAGTCCTCGACGTAAGGAAAAGTTGTGCCAAACTCTTGGCCCGCACATTTCGTGTCTGCCTCCGTAGTTGTCTTTGGGCTTGGCGTGGTTGTCAGCGGTGTGGTCTGATCATTGTGGCACACAACCTCATCGGGATCATCGCATACGAGTATAACGGGATTGAAAAGATAGTGATCGGGGCATTTCTGCAGAACGATTTGCTGATCGATGCAAATCATGAACTCATCACAGTGCTCTGTGGAGGGAAACACAGTTCCGCTGGGAACATCCAGGCATTTCGGATCTGGGACTGGCTTTTCCAATTCATTACAGTCCACTGAATCGGGCGTATCGCAAATCTGTAGATCTTTATTGAAGAGTTTACCGCTCGAACAGAATTTGAGCTCTGCACGTGAATCGCTACATGAGATATATGCAGCACAGTCGTAGGAATATCCATAAAAGCCATTGGGCAAATCTTCACAAAAACCTGGGCTTAATTCAAATTGGCTGTTAGCTCTAGTATTCCGGGCTGGACCACAGTGAACAGCAAGCACTAGAGATGCATAAAACGCAATCCAACTCCAGTTATGAGCTAAAAACAGAAATAGAAAATGAGATATTGAGGAACTTGAAAGTGAGATAGCTCTGTATATGAAATATTATAAATATATAAGTATTATGAATATATATTATGTCAAGATAAAGTACTTTAATAAACTAAACTAAATATACACATATCTATTTGAGGTTGCCTTTTTTAGGCAGTTGCAATATTTATTTTTAAAATTTCAGTTTAATAATAGTTTTCAGTTTATAGTTAGGTCCCATCGCATTAAAGTTCCTTGAATATAGATTTTAGTGCTGGACACAGCCAGTATTCTCGGGCAGATCACAAATGCCCTTCTGTCCATTGAAGTATTTGTCACCGCAGCTGACCTTCAGTGCTCGTTGGTGGCGACAGATGAAGTAGTCGTTGCAGCGATTAGGGGAGGCCAAAAGGAAACCGTCGGGCTTGCCAATACAAATGATTTGAATTTGAGCATCAGCGGATGAGAGGCCAATTAGAGCTTGAGCCACTTCTTTAAGAGGACGGCGGTTGGGACGGGCCCGAATGGGGTGCTTAGCTTTCAGTGCTGAGACGCCTTTTTTCGCGGTTCCACTTGGGCACGGTGTTGTGATGGGGGCGCACGATGTTGTCGTTGCAGTGCAAGGAGGCTCCGTAGTAGGCGGGGCACAGGTTGTCGTGGTGCAAGTGGTCGTAGTACAGGTTGTTGTGGTGCAGGTGGTTGTGGTGCAGGTTGTTGTGGTGCAGGTTGTTGTGGTGCAGGTGGTCGTAGTGCAGGTTGTTGTGGTGCAGGTTGTCGTGGTGCAGGTTGTTGTGGTGCAGGTTGTCGTGGTGCAGGTGGTCGTAGTACAGGTTGTCGTGGTACTGGTTGTCGTGGTGCAGGTGGTCGTAGTGCAGGTTGTTGTGGTGCAGGTTGTAGTAGTGCATGTTGTCGTGGTGCTGGTTGTCGTGGTGCAGGTTGTCGTGGTGCTGGTTGTCGTGGTGCAGGTTGTCGTGGTGCTGGTTGTGGTTGTAGTAGTCGTTGTTGTGGTCGTTGTTGTTGTGGTTGTTGTTGTCGTGGTGCATGGAGTTGTCGTGGTGCTGGTTGTCGTGGTGCAGGTTGTTGTGGTGCTGGTTGTCGTTGTGCAGGTTGTCGTGGTGCTGGTTGTGGTTGTAGTAGTCGTTGTTGTGGTCGTTGTTGTTGTGGTTGTGGTTGTTGTTGTCGTGGTGCATGGAGTTGTCGTGGTGCAGGTTGTCGTGGTGCTGGTTGTCGTTGTGCAGGTTGTCGTGGTGCTGGTTGTGGTTGTAGTAGTCGTTGTTGTGGTCGTTGTTGTTGTGGTTGTGGTTGTTGTTGTCGTGGTGCATGGAGTTGTTGTGGTTGCTGTAGTTGTAGTCGTGGTGCACGGAGTTGTTGTGGTTGTTGTTGTCGTTGTTGTGGTTGTTGTAGTCGTCGTGGTGCACGGAGTTGTCGTGGTTGTTGTAGTTGTAGTCGTAGTGCACGGAGTTGTTGTGGTTGTCGTTGTTGTGGTTGTTGTTGTCGTTGTTGTGGTTGTCGTTGTTGTGGTTGTTGTAGTTGTAGTCGTTGTTGTAGTAGTCGTGGTGCACGGAGTTGTTGTGGTTGTTGTAGTTGTAGTCGTAGTCGTTGTCGTTGTTGTAGTAGTCGTGGTGCACGGAGTTGTTGTGGTTGTTGTAGTTGTAGTCGTTGTTGTGGTTGTTGTAGTTGTAGTAGTTGTTGTTGTGGTAGTTGTTGTCGTTGTTGTGGTTGTTGTAGTAGTCGTGGTGCATGGAGTTGTTGTAGTTGTAGTCGTTGTTGTGGTTGTCGTTGTTGTGGTTGTCGTTGTCGTTGTTGTGGTTGTTGTTGTCGTTGTTGTGGTTGTTGTAGTCGTCGTGGTGCACGGAGTTGTCGTGGTTGTTGTAGTTGTAGTCGTGGTGCACGGAGTTGTTGTGGTTGTCGTTGTCGTTGTTGTGGTTGTTGTTGTCGTTGTTGTGGTTGTCGTTGTTGTGGTTGTTGTAGTTGTAGTCGTTGTTGTAGTAGTCGTGGTGCACGGAGTTGTTGTGGTTGTTGTAGTTGTAGTCGTTGTAGTGGTAGTCGTTGTCGTTGTTGTGGTTGTTGTAGTAGTCGTGGTGCACGGAGTTGTTGTAGTTGTAGTCGTTGTTGTGGTTGTTGTAGTTGTAGTAGTTGTTGTTGTGGTAGTCGTTGTCGTTGTTGTGGTTGTTGTAGTAGTCGTGGTGCACGGAGTTGTTGTGGTTGTTGTAGTTGTAGTAGTTGTTGTTGTGGTAGTCGTTGTCGTTGTTGTGGTTGTTGTAGTAGTCGTGGTGCACGGAGTTGTTGTGGTTGTTGTAGTTTTAGTCGTTGTTGTGGTTGTAGTCGTTGTTGTGGTAGTCGTTGTCGTTGTTGTTGTAGTAGTCGTGGTGCACGGAGTTGTTGTGGTTGTAGTTGTGGTTGTAGTTGTGGTTGTAGTGGTGGTCTTGTCATCGGTGCATGGCGGGGTCGTTGCAACACAAGAAGGAGTTGTTGTAGGCTTAGTGTTCTCAGAGCACGGCGGGCGAGTGGTAACACATGGAGGAGTAGTTGTCTGGCAAGGACTCTGCGTATCCCTAACTGTTGCCTTTTCGCGATTTATGTCAACAGTTTCAATACAGCCTGGATTTTTTTGCACACATATGCCCGCTGTAATGTCAAAGAACTTGGGGCAAGTGTACTCCTTGGACTCTCCTCGATAACACTCGATGAATTTCGAACAGCTGCCGGGCACAAGAGCCCGCAAGCCATTGGGCTTTCCTTGACAGAACTTCTGTCCATATTGTCGGTTATCCACAGTGGCGCCAAGTATGGTGCTTGCAGATACTGCTATGAGCAGTAAAGTTAAAGCTGCAAACCGCCAAAAATTCGTTAGGGCAAGAATTCCTATTGGTTGCTGGCAATTCTGGCTTCTTACCATATATGTTACGCATGGTTGATATTTAATAGTTCGCTGGATCGACAAATATTTTCAATTTACAGCTTTCCGCAGCCTAGGCAGTACTGAGAGTAACTCTTTGTCCCTGTGTGCTTATATACATATTGCAGCATCAACAAACTTGCCAAAAATACCATTTTTCGCGCTGCTACCTCATTAGCAAAGTAGATTCCTGACTCCATCTTTATCAAATATTGATATCGAGATCTTTATCGTAATTTGCGCAAGCTATTTGTTAGCATTTTCCATACCCTGTTCGTTATATCACAATTACTAACTGCAGAGATCAGCTGTGTAACACGCTCCAGATGTTCCAGCAATTATAATTAATAATAGTTTTAGATAAATTATTGCTAGTTGCTTATTAAAAATTAAATTAAGCTCCTCTTTGATTGATTGCAGACGTATGGTATCTCAAAGTCAAGCGTCTCAAATTGCGTGCCCACAGTGTTTTATTTATATCATGGCATTTAATAATGATTATGAACGAAAGACATTTGACGGCTTTCGGAACTGTTAAATGCTTTTTCATTAAGTACTACTCAAAATAGAAATGCATTAACCGATTAGATATATATATCAGCGTCTAAATTAATTAAAATTTAATTGTACATTTGACCATATTATTATTAGGCATTAATATTATAATTAGATTACACATACAATTTAAATGTCAAATGAATTAAAATTAACAAATTGAATATTTTAATAAGAAATTCAATAATTTTGTATTTAACTTCACAAATTTGTTGTACACAGACTATTACACATTGTTAAATAAATTATTTACCTTTCATTTTGATCAATTTTTTTTAATAGTAATTTAATTTTTATAATTGTCTTTCTTAAATTCACACACTCCCGATTCTAGATTTTCCGTAATTATTTCTTTAATAAATTTAATTGCTTATAGTTTCACTGCTTAAGAGCGACTAAAGTGACTAAGTTTTGTGAAAAATATATTCTTGTGGCAGCTCCTAAGGAAACTGATAAACAGCCATTAATCATATCGAGATAAAAACCACGTTGGTGATAATGGAATACACACGGATAAGACTTAAGAAGAATTTCATTAAAATGTGTAGTATTGATTAAAAATAATATAAGATTTTGGTCAAGGGCAATAAATGAATGAAGCGCATGTATATATTATATATATATCATTTCTTTTTTTAATTTTAATGATTCACTCAGGAAAATGAAAAATATTTACTCAGATTGTTGGCAGATAAGTTTGCCTATGTTTTCGCTAATTACACAAAGTCAAAATCATTTAATTTGATATTTCCACTTCGACTTCATGGACTTTTCTAGCATCTAAGAGAGGCGCTTATTACATAGTGCTCACTATACTTTCTGGCTTTCTTAAAAATGTTAAAAAGCATACTCTTAGGAGCTTCTTCAAAACAAGTTTCAACTGTCAAGGCATCAAATACAGATGAGTTCAATGGTTTTTTCCATTCAAGGTTAGTCTTTTGCATCAATTCTGAGAAATTTCGTAGTTTAAAAATTTACTTTCTACTCTATCTATTACATTCACTATATATTTAATATTACATGTGAGTGGTCGGCGGGTTTGTCAACTTGAAGCAATTTTTTACATTTGTCGAACATGAGCGATCTAATCAATTCTTCGTACAAGCGATAGGCAAGAAAGTTATCACATGGGAAGAGGTGCCGATAATATTATCGCAGAGTTCAATTTACATATTGGCACTACAAACTCATTCATCATTCCGTCTATATAAAACACGACTAGATGGCGAGTTCATACAGTTTATACGAGAATTTGATCATGGCCGGAGTCATGAAGTGCCTTGTGATACTGTGGATAATTGTGATTACGAATCAAACAGCTTTCGCCCAATTTAAGGTAATAAACTGGAACCACCTTGATATACACCTATGCTGTATAAATATCTCGATCTTACAGGATGTTGCTCCGTTTAAGGCCTCAATTTGCAAGGGGAAAAATGGCATTCTAATGCCGATGTTTGGCAAATGTCGGGGATACTATATTTGTAATGATGGCAAGGCCGTTGCTGGATCCTGCGATGAGGACAGTCGCTTCAATCCACTCACCTTGCATTGCGATGATGCGGACAATGTCATTTGTCCCTACGAAACGTCAGCTGACGACGAAGATGAATCGGACATGGACTCTTCCGAAGAAGAAGAGGAAGATCTGGACAGTGATGAAATCGAAGAACCGCCTGTTGTCACGAAGCCGTCGAAGCGACCAGCCAAACCGCACAAGGATCCCCATCTTGATATCTGTTTAGGCAAAAGAAATGGCGTAGCTCTGCCGAAAGCAGACTCCTGCACTGAATATTATGTGTGTAAATCGAAAAAGCCTCAGCTACGACACTGTCCGGGGCGACAGCACTTTAGCTCATCCCGCAAGATCTGCATGAAGGCTTCGATGGCCAAGTGTTCCACCAGCCCGGAAGAACCCCAGTCAAGTCCCGCTATTACAGCTGGCATCTGCTCCGACGAGAAGCAAGACGCTCTAGTTCCCCACAAAGACGATTGCAGTAAATTCTTGCTCTGCAGCAACATGATGTTCCTAGTTATGGACTGCCCACGAGGATTGCATTTCAATGCCAAAGCTAGGCGCTGTGACTACCCAAAGATCGCAGAGTGCAATATCGATAAGAAGCCAACTAAGAAAATGAAGGCCAAACAATTAAAAAGGCGAAAGCCAAAAGCATAATCTATCTAAATATATATATACTTATACCTGATGCAATTTTAAGATCTGAGACTTGTTTTAGTCGTTTTCTTAAAGATAGAAAAAATCAGTTACAGGAGAGTCAAGTCCTTGAAAATTTTCGTCTTACAATTGTGGACTAGGATTTGATTTTCATAGAACGATAAGATTACATTGGTTTTATGCTATGTCTTGGCCCACGTCTCTCTGGCTGTGTCTATAATATATATCTACATCTGATTTTTAGACTTGCTCTCTCGTGGCTTATCGGGAATATATATATATATATATTTATTTTATTAAACGTGATGATTCCTCGATTTTATTAAGCTGAAGACTTTGAGTTAAGAACTCGTCTTGGTCATTTTTATTTTTAGATTAAAAATGTATGACATAATGCTCATTGTGATATGGCTAACTCGGGTAGTACTGTTCGATCTACAGTTTAGCTATAGTCTCCTCTGAAAAAAGGAATATATCCACGCCCATGCGCGAATACTCTATGTTTTTCCTTTAGGATCTATTTTCTATAAAAAAAAAAAACTTTGAAAGAACTATAGGTATAACATTTAGAAGCCTGGTATTAGAGCCTACAAGGACTCATCAAAATTTGTTCTACTTTCGAAAACAATGGTGATGTATGTGATTGCAGCTTTAAATAAGTTTATTAATGGATTTGGCTTTAGTTGTCTGGCCAGTCACACACGCTAATCTTTTCGTTGAAAACTAGGCCGGCGACACAGGTGAAGTTGACCTCGCACTCGCATTGACACACAATGTAGCCAGCGCTGTTCTTGCCGTCGGCAAACATGGTGCCATCACGTTGTCCGACACAGCGACCCTTGCTCTCGCAGTAGGTGCCCGAGGGGCCGGCCGTGGGTCCACTTGGCGGTGGGCTGCCATCGTCGCATTGGACGACATCGGGGTAGTCGCACTGCAGGGTGTTGGTGTCGAACTGCAGGTTGTTGGGACACCTCTGCAGGATCGCGTTGCCATAGAGACACTGAATGAATGCGGAGCAGTTCTTATCGACGGGTCCCAGCCAATTGTTGGGCTTATCGCAGCATTCGCCATCGCAGGTCTTGGGAATACACACGCCCTCAGTATCGATAACGCAAGCGCCAAGCTTCACATCGAAATAGGTCTGACTGGCGCACTTTTTCTTGACTAACTTATTGTCCACACATTCGTAGAAGCCAGCGCAGTCAGATGAATCTGGTGTGATCTCTCCATCCTTACACGTACCACCAGGATTCTGAGGAACGCATTGCCCATTGTCCAGCTCGCATTGCTTGTTAGCTGTGTTCCAGTAGTAGCCAGATTTGCAGGAAGCCGAGACATATTGGCCGTTCTTACAGACTTGATATTTGGTACAGTCGGAGGTATCGGCCTGGGTATCTCCATCTGTGCAATCGCTGGGCCCAACAGGAACGCATTGGCCATTGTCCAGCTCGCATTGCTTGTTAGCTGAGTTCCAGTAGTAGCCAGATTTGCAGGAAGCCGACACATATTGGCCGTTCTTACAGACTTGATATTTCGTGCAGTCGGAGGTATCGGCCTGGGTATCTCCATCTGTGCAATCGCTAGGCCCAACAGGAACGCATTGGCCATTGTCCAGCTCGCATTGGTTGTTAGCTGAGTTCCAGTAGTAGCCAGATTTGCAGGAAGCCGAGACATATTGACCGTTCTTACAGACTTGATATTTCGTGCAGTCGGAGTCGTCTTTCTTGGTGTCTCCTTCTGTGCAATCGCAGGGCGCTACAGGAACGCATTGGCCATTGTCTGGTTCACATTGTTTGCTATTTGAGTTCCAGTATTGTCCGCTTGGGCACGACTTCAGGACGAACTTTCCGGTACAACAGCCGTAGTACTGGGTGCAATCGTTTTCATCGGGCTTGGTATCGCCGACTTGACAGCAGTCATCGTCGGCCACAGCTCCCAAGGCAAGGGTCAAAGCAATGAAAAGGAGATACGCTGCAAGTCGATAGATGAATCAGGCAAAAGTGTTTATATTGTGTGCGAGAAACAATGTTCATATCTTACCAAAGTTTAGGTTTCGACGGTGTGCCATTTTCGCTGGATGCTTGTTGAACGACTTTTACCTAGGTAGAGAGTTCGTCTACTGACATCTTCTGGCCCACGTCTCAGCTTTTATATTTTCCGACTATTAAAATAATTAAATGTTTCTGCTCAAAGACGGATGCAGTTGCCAACAGATAAAGCGAACCAGTGCTACTGATCATATCGAACACAGCAATGTGGTCTTATCAAAATATTAAAATGTTTAAAAGAAAGTAGAAATTGATACACAGACAAGATAGCAAGATACATATCTCATTGACCTACAAGGAGGAGAATAAACTCACTTCACTAGCAACTAGCAATCTATGTGCATAGCATAGCCCACAGAATACTCTAGGGAGAGCAAACCAGGAAGTGAAGCAAAAAATGAGTCTAAATTTGTTTGTTATATATTTTAAAATTTTTTATTAATAAGAAAAATATATAAATTATTCAATTTTTTTTGTATAAAAGTATATAAATTATTAAATAAATTCAGTTTTTTTTTTTTTGGTAAAATTGATTTTCTCATTCCGATTTTCTTTAAAGGATTTCAAAAGTAGTTTACCTTAAAATGATAGGACTTCTTGCCTTTCTCATGCTATATAAACTTGATATTTTTGACTGGAGATGCTATACACAAATAAAGATTTAAAACTTTTAGATTCTAGTTTTCACTTTACAGTCTTTAGCATAATATGAAAAACGTTTTAGAAATTGAGTGTTTGAATATACATTTTAATGTATCTTGCTGAAAAGCTTTAAAGATTTTTCTGATTCATTTCAAATTTTATCAAATAAAATTTGAATAAATAATATATACTATAGAGATACAATAAGAACTGAGAAAAAGAGATCTTTTCTCCATCAAATTTTGTGATTGAAGTATAAGCATCAGTTCGACATATCTAATACATATCAAATCTAATTGAAGAAAACTCTCAATTCCTCACTTTCTATTGGGTCTCAATTACACTTTGTGCTCCTTAAGACGTCGAAGAGCAATAACCTCTGGTGTCTCCCACACACGCATTGATGGCGGCATCGAAGTAAAAGCCTCGAACACATTTCTGACTCACAAATTGTCCCTTCACGCATAGGAAATAGCCAGCACAGTCTTGCGGATCGGGCTGGACTTCATTTTCCCCGCAGCACTGATCTATACTCGATTGACATGACTGAGTGGTGGAATTCCAAGAGCTGCCGTCTTCACAAGTCTTATGGACCAAGCTGCCACTGCAGCAGACATAGTAGCTGCGGCTATCGTTGGGATCTGGCCATGTGTCGCCGTCTGTGCAGCAGAGTCGAGCTAGCGACACGATCGAGTGCCACAGGAGAATGCCCACAAGGAATGCTGTGTGGGAAATTTGAACATTTTTAAAGTCCTTCCGCACATTCACATGTCACATCTGTACCGTATTGCTGCTTCTTGAGAGCTTCGAGGTACATTTTAAACTGTAATTAGCTGGGAGCACGAGTGTTTACTAAACACCTGCGTGTTTCTCTCACCTTTTTATATTATTCGCCTATCAAAATTATGATTTTCTGTTGTCTGATAATGGAGCCTGATAATATATTACATGACTCTCAATATCTAACATGTAACAAGACTCGTCCCAGGTGTTGTAAATTAATTAAAGATCTTAATTACAAAATTGTTTCTGTGGAAAGTTTATAGCAAAAACGTTTTTCATTTAATGGTCACCCAGCAACCCGGTTTTCCCCATTAAAATCCAATTTGTTTGAATTGGACTAGTCAACACAAAGAACCTAATCATAATCCTTATATACATAACATATATAACATAAAATTTAATATGTTGATTCAAATCTCTAGTGAGCAAGCTATAAAGCTCTTATCTGGAGGTTATAAATCTTTTGGATGGCTGATTAGAGCTTTGGATCTTTTCCAATTTACAATTTCTCAGTATTGCTCAAGTTATATATGACCAGCTGTTTGACTTATTATTGTCTGAGTAAACAATCGGAGAAGGCGCTAGAAAGGGTAATTCAAATAAATGCGAGTCTAGTCGGAAGTGGTTAAAAAAAAACGTATGATAACATAAATCTTATGATAACTATAATTAATTACTAATTTCCATAATCATTATTGACATATACATAATTATTGACTTAATTATTGTCACTATCATTACTAATCATCACTAATAAGTGTGAATGGAAAGTACAGAAGAAAGGCTAAGAGCCAATGTTGTTGATCCAAGAAACAGCTTACCGCTATCAAAAAAAATGATATATGAAAATGATATATAGAAAAAATATATAAAAAATATATATAAAAAATATATAAAAAAATATATATAAAAATATATAAAAATATATAAAAATACATAAAAATATATATTTAAAAAAAATATAAATATATATTAAAAAATATATTTTAAAAAAATATACACAAAATAATACACAAATATATAAAAATATATATTAAAAAAAAAACATATAAAAAAATATATATTAAAAAATATAAAAAAATATATATATACATAAAATAATACAAAATTATAAATAACATACATTAAAAATATAAAAAAAAAGTATTAAAAAAAAATATTTATATAACAAAAATTATATATATATATATATTATACAGCATATATATTTTGCGAAAAAAATTAATACCAAAAATAGTCTCACTTCACAGCGACTTCCCAGGAGAATTTCTACAATGCGACTGACCGGCCGCTGCAGCCGGCTCGCCTTTATATGGAGACATCGAACCCACTCCAACTCAGACTGAAAACAACAACCTTGCCTGAGCGGGCGTTGGTGCTAAGCGAGTGGCTTTGCATGCGGAGTAATAAAAGAAGAGAAGCGAGCAGCGCAAAGGCGACTGAGCTCAGCTATCGTAAGAGATTATCAACTGCTCGAAGCAGCCCCCTCAAACATGTTCAATAGTTTCCGTTTAGTCAAGCAAATTTGTTAGACTTTACTTTTATTAATATTGCTGTAGTAAATTAGAGAGAGCAGCCTGCTTTGTCGGGGTAATTGCAAGTGGAGAGCTTCGTGTCCCAGTAGAGGCCGTTGGAGCACTCCATGGGCACCTCGCACTCGCACTGGCAGACCACGTAGCCGCTGCAGCTGGTCAGGGAGGGGAAGAGGGTGCCTTCGCGCTGACCCAGGCAGCGGCCGTTACTCTCGCAGGATATGCCCGAGGGTCCGGCGTTCGGGCCGGAGGGCGGGGTGTACGGCCAGGGGCAAGCCACATTCTGCGGATAGTCGCAGATCTTGGTCTTGGAGTCGTAGATCAGGTTGTTGGGGCAGTACTGCTCCACGGCGCAGTTAAAGTTGCACTTGTAGAACATGTTGCAAACGCCTTCGATGGGGAAGAGCGTGCCCTCCGGCTGGTCCTGGCAAATCGTCTCGGAGTTGCTGCAGACGACCTCCGGCACATAGTCCGGCGGATAGTCGCACTGATCGCTGGTGGCGTTGTAGACCAGGTTGTCGGGACAAATGACGCTGCTGCTGCTGCTGCCGCCGTCGGAGCCGGGCGTCCTGTCCCAGTCGCAGACCTGCGCCGTCTCGTTGAACTTGGTATTGGCATCGCACGGCATGGCGATGGGGCACTGGCACTGGCAGACGAAGTAGCCATTGCTGTCGGGATCGGCAAACATCCGGCCATCGCGTTGGCCGGCGCAAATGCCCTGGTCGCTGCACGTGGTGCCCGAGGGGCCGACCAGCTGGCCATCATTGTCGTCCGAGCTCAGTGGCGTGCAGTCCACCTCCCACGGATAGTTGCAGGCCTTCTGCTTGGGATCGAAGTACAGGCCGCTGGGGCAAGTCTGCTCCGTGCAGCAGCCATGGTTGCACTGGATGAACTTCGTGCAGACGCCAGAGAGCTGCAGCATAGTTCCATCCGCCTGGTTGACGCAATCCGTGCGCGAGTTGCTGCAGTAGCCAGGCAGGTCGCCGGGTGGGCCAGCGGTGGGGATGACAGGCACCGAGGGATCCGTATTGAAGGTGGTCTCCCCAGTGGTCGACTCGATGGGCGCCGTCTCCGTTACACCCGTATCCGGGCTGCTGGTGGAGCTACTCCCCTTCGTGGTTGTTTGCTCCGTCACCGGCGTACACGGCGTCGTCGCCTCCACCGGCTTCTCGTCGGGACACTCCTCGGCACAGCAGGTGCACACGCAGTCCTCGTCAGCGACGGCCTTGCCGAACAGCAGGAGGCCGGTGCAGTCGGCGCGCCACTGGAAGTCGCATTCGCCCAGCTCCGAGTTGAAGTGCAGGCCACGTGGACAGCGCCGGATCTGGGCCACTTCGCGCTCCTCGCACACGGCAAAGCGAGCGCAATCCAGGGGCAACGGCAGACGCGTGCCGTCCTCCTCATCGGCGCAGATATTCGACCATTGCGCGAACCCGCTCTGGGCGCCGATCAGCAAGAGCAGAGCAACTGGGACTGGGACGGAGATCGATGAATGAATTGACTTTCGTACTCTATGCGAATCTATTTACCAATTTCTTTCTTTATTTTGCACATTTCCTCAGCTAAACGTCGAGCGCAACTAATTGTCGATCGCGGCGCCTCAGTGGCATTTATGGAAGTGGAGAGGAAAAATTCGGCCCCAAATGTGTGAGTGTGTGCGCGCCCATAGAGTATATCAAATCAGTAGTCAATCGTCTTGATAATGCCAGTAAACGTATTTACCCCTTGATTAGTTCTCACCGCTCTGCATGCATCGCGTGTGTAATTACGCACTTGTTGCGGGATCCGAAATTCTCTTATCAACACCAACTATCATTGTACCAAAAAAAACTAAAATAGAAAAAACCTTTTCCAACTTGGAGCCATGCTCAATATTCGCATTAATTTCAGTTCTTCCTCTGGCGATAAGGCAGCGCTCTCTCTCGCTCTCCCTCGCTCTCTCTCTCTCACACACTTAACGATTCATTCATTTGCCTGTTGTTTAACAATTCTTTAGCTATTAACTCCATTGTTCAAAGCACCGACTGCAATCTAGAGACAGATAACGACCTGGGCGCACTTAACGCGTCCCACACACACACTTATTATGTGAAACGATATGCTTACATCGATTACAAGTGAGTTAAGCTTGCTTGAGACTAGCTGATAAGTATTTACAAATACAATTTGTTTATTAAGTGAATTTAAAAGTATAAATATTATTTAAAAATAAATAGAGATAAAATTAAATTTATATACATATAATATTTATTTATTTATCTATAAAAAAACCTTTTCCAGTTGTCCAAAAGTATGCAAGAAAATATATTTGCTATTTATTGTTTATTAAAATTATTAACCATAATTATTTTATAGCATACTTTTTATACCCTGAGCCCATTGAAAATGGGAAATCAGGGTATAATATTTTTGTTGGCTGTATGTAACAGGCAGAAGGAGGCGTGGTAGGCCCCATAAAGTATTCTTGATCAGGATTATTTCCAATAATCGATAAATATATTCGTTCTTTTGTTATCAAATAAAAACATTATCGAAATTCAGTTAAAAAATTATATCTCGCCCATCTTGTAAGCTAGATAGAGACCAAATTTTATATTTAGCTTTATATGTATTTTATGCAATTTCGAATTTTGTTATATTTTGGATACCCGCCCTAAATTCTCCGCAATTCTATGAAAAACACAGATTCGACGGGGCTCAGGGTATCATCTAGTCGGTCACGCCCGACTCAACTGGCAACGCTTCAGCAATGCAGTGTAAATGGGCTAATTATCAGGCTGCAGAATGCAAACACCCAAACCCTCCTTCAACAATGCCATTTACTCGTGCCAATCTCTGGCTGTTGATTGCTTCCGATTGACGCTTTGCTCATCAATTGATATGCCTGCTCACCCGAAACTTTCTTTTGTAGCAATCAAATGTTGACAATTGTCACACGCCTCCTGCAACACTTTCAACATTTTTTTCTAATTGCAGTTTTTTGATGGCATTGAAAAATTCTTAAGTTTTCTCTTTTTGTGTCGCACAAAATTATTAAACTACAATCTGCTATTTTCAGTGGCTTCTAACTGTAAACATTTTACGAAAATAGACCTTGCTTGCAGTATAGCCAAACAGCGACTCTTACAAAGTGCTGTTTTGACTTAGCAAAGAATTATAATTATATTATATATATATATTATTAAATTCAAGAATTAGTTATAATTTTATATAAAGATATGTATGTATAAATAAATAATACATAAATCAAAAAAAAATAGTTTGAAATTGCTATAGATAATATATATAAATCTTTATATAAAATGGAAATTTATTTCTGCATATGTAAATTATTAATATATATTATATAAATTATTAATTAATAATATTATATTTTTATATATATGATGAATAACATATATAATATTCAGGAATGAATTGCCACTTCATATCGTTTTATCTCGTCTATTATTATTTTTATCAATATTGTCCATTATTTTTCATCAATACTTGCCAAACGCGAGGTCCTGGCAACGCTTCCAAGGAATCTGACCAGAGAAATAATAGAAGAAGTGTTATAAAGTGGCTTATTACATTTTTATTATCGTTATTCATATCAAAGTGGCTTGCAGGATAAGCAGAAATATATTTGCATTAGGAAGAGATGGATATCACTGAATCTAAAAGACAAAACTAAAATACATGAGTAAAAAACGGTATTTGTTTCTATTTTTTTATATTTTATATTACATTTTAATATTTTATTTATATTATCAAATGCCTAAGTCATGCATATAACTATATATCTAATCAGATAATTCCATCTACAAATAAATAAACTTGCCTTAAATCTTAGCTATTAATATGATAATCTGAATGATTGTAGCACTGACAAAATATTGCCCATATGCCCACTCTACATTCTCTTATCAAAGCTGGCCCACTTGAAGGGTATTAAAAGGTCTGCTTGACACATAAAAGCTGCTGCCATTGAATAACAGTTGATAGAGGTAAGCGATATTCGCACAATTAAGACACAAAACAAACACAGGGACGAGGCAGATGTCAACACACAGAGAGAGATTAAAATGTAGATATAGAAAAGAAATCGTTCAGTTATGTATATGTATATATGTGTGACATGTACTGTTAGATGGAAAGAATTGTGCACCTTGATGCACAGCGGCGACTGCGGTGAGTGGCTTCCTGCTTTGGGTCGAGCTAGATGGGATCCGCATTTGAAACTGAGACCGAGACAATTCTAATTATTTATATAGAAACATACGCTGAGCGTACGCTTGAATTAAATTACCAAAGCGAAGAAACTAAGCTAAGACCTGGCCCGAAGAAAGAGAAGAAGAGCAACAAATGTGAAGCTTTCGGGCGCATTGAGGGCTCGTTGGGTTTATGGGTGTAGATTACAGATGGTAAGTGTTTGCCGGTCTATGTGGGCTATGCCGAGAGGGGGAGGACACCGCTCGAGATGAGGGCAGAAATACGAGTTGATCGACAAACAGTCAGAGCAGTCAGAGGGACAGGGCAGCTTACGGTCTCTCGGCCTATTGTAAAAATCTTCTCAGGTGTAACAGGTTTCTGCGATTTAAGCGCTCGCTGCGCCTGTGGCCCGAGCAGTCGTCGCTGACACGTTCGCTCGCCTCGTTATCAGTCGCGATCGCGTTGTGCTATCCGAATATTATCACGCATCCCACCTCGCACCACACCAGTTCAAATTGAAGAACTGAGATCGATTGGTGCATAGATAACGCCCAAAAAGTCATTTCATTTCAATTCTAGCACCATTCGAAATCAGTGCTTTTTATTGGAACAGATCAACGGTGCAGGGAAGTGTCGCAAGTGATCTAACAAATATTGCCAAAGTTCAAAACTCTCCCTATATAATGTGATTTTAGTTATCTACATATAAAGATATATATATTTCTGCTGTCTTTCTGTAAGTATGAGCGCTGCTCGGAAGCCCCTCAAGTGCAGCGACATTTCGCATTGACTTGAACGCAGCAAACTACACAATCTGAGTCACATTATATATCAACCACATATATATAGCCCTATCTATATTGATTTGTATATATTTTGTCGCTTTTGCCGCGTGACTTATGTAGACCAAGTTTGGAATGTCAAATTCTTTTTTTCATTGATATTTTCTGCTGGGCTCTAAGCAGCGCTATAAATCAAGAGATTTACGAACTTCAACCAATTTTAATGACTCAATTGTTAAATAATATTTATTGAGATCAATTTAGTGGTGAAAAGTACAAACTGGAATATTCTATGCGAGTGAGCTCAACTAGTAGTTAGCCTAAAGGAATTAGTTCAGGCTGTAGCTGTGCTTCAGCTGCTTAAGAGTTCCAGATTTTTGTCTTCTATCTTGTATACTTAAAGATATACTAAGTACCAAAATGTTATAGCTTATATCGAAGGGGGGAATAGTTGTTAATGATTATTTTTTAATGAGTTTTTTCTATCAGAATATAATTCAGATTATTAGGACAGCAGATCTATGAAAGGTAAAATACAATATTCTGTTCCATAAAACATAGATTCCAGTTCGTACAGCTAAGAAAACTAGTAAACACACAATGATATGTAAGTAACAAATTCCTTAGCTCAACAACAAGCCTTGCAGAAATCTCATTTCCTATCAGTTGACACTTGATACCTGAACAGTACAGAAAGCCATCAAAGTCAACCTAGCTGACAGCATTAGATATAATTTAATATAATAATAATACACTTTCAAACACACATTTCTTCTGATATATTTGCAAGTAAAACCAAAACAAATGCTAAATCAAAATAAAATAAAAAATAAAATAACTAAAACATTCACAAAATATAAACACAATATTTCTCTTTATGTATTAATTAACTAATTATCATTTTTCAGCGACATTTCTAAATTTCAAGTAGGAAAATTTTGCAGGTTTTTGGTTAGCACTAATCAACAATTAACAAGCTTTATATAAATATATAAAAAATATATATACATACATTTAAATACATATTTACATAAATCTATGCTCACATTTTGTGTGCTAAGCCTTGTTAATTGTTGAATAGTAATACCACAACAAACCACAAACCTCCAAAATATGCTTTATATACATATATATTTGCCCAGTTCTCTCATCAGCCGACACAGTCTTAACACAAGCATACTCGGTTAATGTTTAGCTGTTCTCATTCAATTCTCAGCATCATCAACAGTCGCTAGAGAATACAGCTGATGCTCTTAATTCACAGTTAATCAAATTGGCACATATATTGAACATCTCAAGCTCTTACAAATTTCGTCTTTTAGCTGGATATTGACACAGATATACTTTGAATAACAGATTACATATTTAGAACAAACTTAGCTTAACTGGAAAGCTGTAAACAGTATTATATTAGATACATAAAAACAAACTAATTGATTTGATAAAAGAAAGAAATTGAATTGAAATTAAAAGGGTATAAAAATAATTTAAATTGAAATAAATACACAAAACTTAAAAATATTTTCATTCAAAAAAATGCAAATTAGAAGATTTATATAATATAAATATATTTAAATTGTCTTAAAATCAAAATCAATGAAAAATTAAATATTTAACAGAAACATAAAACTCATAAAGTAAATAAAAAAAATAAATAATGAATTAACTTATAAATAATTTATACAATAATTTTAAATATTGATTAAAATAAATTATATTAAAACAAGTAAGAAAACTCTAGTCGGGCGCAACCGACTAGGTGATACCCTGAGCCCCGTCGAACCTGTGTTTTTCAATACACTTATATTTTGCGTAAAATTATAAAAAAAATTCAAGTTTACTCTTTAACAGCCAAAAAACTTTTTTATTAAAAAACTGACATTGGCGAGGTTCGAACCTACGTTAATTACGCAACGTGTATCGTCTCTACCAACAACGCCACCTAATTTTTATAAAATTAAAAAACTAAATTAATTTCTGGCGTCGCCTGGTCTCGAACCCAGGTCCTCACGTTTCTCGTGCATCGCTTCTACCAATGACGCCACTCCACTGTCTGTGAAATCGGTGGCAAATGTAAACTAAAGCAGCAGCTGATAATTCAACAAAATTCAAACGTAATTTGCGATTCTTCGAATCGACTAGACTGCGAGCGTTTGTATGTGTGTGTGCAAGTGCGTTCGCTTGGCGCTGCTGCCGCGTGTTTTTGCAAAGTAGCCAAACGTTTTGTTTAATAACTTTTTTGCTATTTAACGGATTTCAATGAAATTTTCGGCATATGATCAACATATTCCATGGGCATATTTGTCAGTTTAGTAAAAGTGTCAACTCATTCGCATTTTGGCTATATTTGAGACTGAACTTCAATTGGGGGAAATTTGGGGCCGGTATCCAAAATGTAACAAAATTCGAAATTGCATAAAATACATATAAAGCTAAATACAAAATTTGGTGTCTCTAGCATAAAAGATGGGCGAGATAGAATTTTATAACTGAATTTCGATAATGTTTTTAATCGATAACAATTAATTGAGAATAGTTATCGATTATCGAAAACAAACTCGATCTGCGCGTGCTATACGCGGACCTACAAAAAAAATTTCAAGTCTCTAGCTCTTATACGGGCTGAAATCGACGCGTTCAAACATACGGACAGACGGACGGACGGACGGACGGACGGACGGACGGACGGACAGACGGACATGGCTCAATCGATTTCTCTTGTCGTCCTGATCAAGAATATATATACTTTATGGGGTCTGCCACGCCTCCTTCTGCCTGTTACATACATCCAACAAAAACATTATACCCTGATTTCCCATTTTCAATGGGCTCAGGGTATAAAAATATTATATTTATTTAAATGAATATTATATATATATTATTATTAAAATGAAGACAAATTATATAAAAAAAAAAAAAAAAAAAAAAAACATTATATTGCTTTAAATGAACATTATATGAATATTAATATTAAAATAAAGACAATTAAATAGTAATCAAAATAAAAATATAAAATTTATAAGTATAAATATAAAATAATGTAATAATGTATATGGAAATAAATTATTTATTTTATAAAAAAAAAAACTTTTATAAATTTCAAATAAAAATGGTAAATGTATTTAATTTTGTTTAAAAACAAATGCACTTTTAATACATTAATAAAAAGCAAAAAAAAAGGAATATGTAATATTATTTTACATTTAATAAATACAACAATTTTAAACACATTTTAATTGTTTTAAAAAAGCCTACAAGAATCTATTTAATGACAAATAAAAATATTAAATATTTAAATTAAATAAAAACAAAATATCACTATAAATTTTAAAACCAAAAAAAATGCTACAATTAATAAAAATATTAAAAAAAAGAAAAAGTAAATAAAAAAAATATTAGATAACCTTCGGTAAAGGTTCTTGGCATTTCATTTACGTCTCTGGGGACAACGTCAACATCCTTATCATGTGCGTAGACACATGTAGTAGCTTCACAAATTGAATTATTTACACCTGTTATTAAAGGCGACAGCAATTTAAAAATAATTACTCGGGCGCTCTTATCAAATATTTGGCGACATTGTAAATCATCTTTAGCTGACAATAAATTAGGAGGAGGCACGACGAAATACCAAAGTCACAAGGTGAAAACATATGTATCATCAACAAGGCGTCAAGTGGGGCCAAAAATAAACGAGGAGTAGAAACATTTCTCCGGATTTTCCAGCGATTTCCAATAACTGATCTCGTAACAATTTCAAGTTAAAAATAGGACAAGAAATCTGGGAACATATTCGTAATTATTTGGCTCGGGCGGCAGGTGTGCATGTGACTTGCCGAACCGAATCTTATCTTAGGTAATTGCTTTCGCATAATATATAGCTCGGCATCTACCTATCTACCTGGCGTGAGCCTGCTGCTGCTGCTATATATAATGCCAAATAGTCAAACGCCGGCAGTTAGTTGATTTTATTTACTCAACATGCAAGGTAAAGGCCGATTAATTAAATAATAATAAATTTGAGTGCAATTGGATGAATCTTTCACGTTGCAGAGTGGCTTCTGTTAGCGCTGCTGCTGCTGGCCTGCGCCGAGCTCGGCTGGCAGACGGAGTACCTGAACGATGGCAAAGACGTCTGCCGCCTCTTTCCGGACGGCACGAAGCTGCGCCAGCCCGGCTACTGCGACAGGTGGATCGTTTGCAAGAACTCGGTGAGCACGGAAGGTGGCATATGCACCGGCAGCAAGTCAAAGTTCAACCTCAATCGGAACGCGTGCCACACGTCGCTGGAGACAACGGACAATTACTGCAAAGACCCGTGCACCGCGAAGACCAGCGGCTACATGGGCGACACGTTCAACTGTGAGAATTGGTATTACTGCGACAAGGCCAAGGTGCGGGGCAGTGGGGTCTGTCCGAACGGCTTGTGGTTCGACCAGGCGCGACAGCTCTGCGCCTACCGCCAGGACGTGCCGTGCGAGGCCAAATTCGAGCTCTGCCAGGTGATGCCAGCGGGCGTCAAGGCCAGGGATCCGCTGAACTGCAACAAGTATTTCACCTGCAAGGCGGGCAAGAACACGACGGTCGCCTGTGAGGCCGGACTCTACTTTGACGTGGCGTCCAACGACTGCATCAAGAAGTCGCTGGTGGAGTGCGAGACGCATCCGCTGCCCGACGATGTGTGCGGCAACAAGAAGCTGGCCAAGCGCAACAAATTCGTCGCCGACGGCGCCACCTGTCGCGGCTACTATTATTGCCGGGATTTGGGCTCGGGCAAGCCGGACCCGACACCGGTGTGGCATCAGTGCCCGTTGGGGACGTTTTTCAACGAGGATCTGGAACTCTGCCAGGATCGCAGTGCACGCAAATGCAATGAGGATCGCTGCGATAGTCGAGAGTCGGGCTTCGAGCTAGCCGAGGACGCGGGCTGCCAGCATTATCTCGTCTGCAGCAACAATGCAACGATGAGTAAGGAAAAATGCCCCGATGACATGTATTTCGATATACCGACCGAACTGTGTACACCCGAGAAGAGGAACTATGGCATCTGCAACGGCAAGCCAGATCCATATGATCCCAATAATTGGAATTTCTAAATAAACTTCTCAAAGCATTACAAGTTAGGTATTAGGTTAATCAATTTATTTATGAGCTGCTCAGCTGCAATAAAATAGTTTTGGCTGTATATATAAAAAACAAAAAAATATATATTAATATAAGAATAATCAAAATTAACTGAGTTTACTCAAAATGGCCAAGAGAATAAAAATGGCAGCAATTCACAATGGCGATGCACACGCAACAAGCAGTTCAGCTTGCTGTGCAAAGCAGTTGAGGCAAGGGCCAGTTCATGATTGTGCACTGCTTGCAGCAGTATTCGTGGCTGCTTCTAGTGCAAGCTGTGCGCTTTTACAAACTGTACACCATTGCAAGCTGTGCAATTTGTACTACTACACTGCTTGATTGACCTAAAGCTTTTGGCGCATTTATTTAAAATGGCAAAGTTCTTAGATTTTTAAATATATATGAGAAAATAAAATAAATCATTATTTAAGACTTAAGTAAATTATCATTTATTATATGGCAAATATATATACATTTAATATGGCACTATTGCCGTTTATAAAACTCTGAATTTTTGCTGTCGCATAAAATATAATATATTTAATATAACATTTTTTATAAAGACACATACATGTATCTATGTATATATCAATTTCTATAAATTTTGTTGATTAGCGTATTTCTATCATATCATAAATCAATGTAAATTAATGTTATATTCTTCACTTTTTCCGAAATTTACCAACAAAACTGTATAAAGCCTTGCTATGCGATTCTTGGCTTGTTGGAAAGCTTGAAACTGTTTGTGTGCTCTTAATAAAATTGTTTCATATTTGTTTACACATATTACTTATTAGAAAATTTATTGAGCTCAGTTATTAAGCCATTTATACTTTGCTATATTCCTTTTTAATTGTATTTTTAGTAATTTTCGAGATATATATATATATATATATATATATATATATATATATATATATATATATATATATATATATATATCTCGAAAATTACTAAAAATACAATTATATATATATATATTATATATTTGTATTAGCTATATATATATATATATATATATATATATATATATATATATATATATATATATAGCTAATACAAATTCATTATATATGTATATATATACATTTATTTTACTTTATACATACTTTTTTTTTTAATTTTTAAGGAATTTATAAAAATAATTTTACGGAATTTATAAACTTGAATACAATTAAATAAAATTATATAAATAATTATAGATTTAGTAGGTTCATATTAATATTATATATCACAGCATTTGTAAATATTTATATAATTTTACTTAATTATATTCAAGTCTTTTAATATTATATATCATTAAATTTGTAAATATTTTTTAATTTTATTTAATTATATTCAAATTTTTTTAGCTTTGCAAATTCCGTAAAATTATTTTTAATCAATTCCGACAATTCAAAATAAATATACATAACAATTGGGAGACTTCACCCATGCCACCTCTCGGGCAGATTGTTTTACACTGACCCAATGCGTTTTGGGCATTTTCGCATGCCCCATTCCCCCCATGCCGCCATGGTAACCCAGGCAACTGTATGTGGCATGAAACATTGTGGAGTAATTATCTGCCAGACGGAAGAAGCTCCAACTCCGTTGCAGTCAAGGGGTAGTTCAACGCCCACAAACAGCAAAGGGAGAAAGAGAGAGAGAGAGAGGAGGAGAGAAAAAGAGAGAGCTTGTGCGAAAACTCCATTTTGCAGTGCTGCAGGCTGCAAAATTTCGCTTTTTTCCATGTAGAGACTTTCCCTGTAGTTTTCATTTTAGACTTCGATGTGACATGAAAAGCAAACCCAGAGACAAGAGCAAAAAGAATTCGACGTGGGAGTGTGTTAGTAAGGCTAATTGGCTCTGATGCTGCGGCTGACTGCACTGAAATATGGAGAGAAAAAAACAACAACAAAGAAACTAACAATTAACCATTTTGTTTTTGTTGACGAGGCATAAATCAAATGATAAATTTTTAAGTTGGAGTTTGATTAACGATAATTATTAATATTTAATTAATAATTTATTTAAATTGCTTTATTGATTTTGGCTTTTATAAGGATATAATTGTTTTTATTTCTTTTAAAATTTATTATATTCCCTAAGATACATTTTTTATTTTAACATAATCATATATCATAATAAAATGTGCATTCATATGCACATTTATTAGCATAGCATAACAAAAATCCTTTTTTACGAAATCATCATAATTAAATTTTTCGAATTTTCATTTATAATGAAAAAAATTATTAAAAATATCTATTAATATATTTTAATTTAAATTTATTTTTTTTTTTTATTAATTATAAATTGATAATAATTATAAATATTTTTTTAATTTCAATTTAATTCAATTTCTTTATAAATTTTATTTTTAATTTTTTTGCATATTTTTTTAAAATATTTTAAGTACATTTTGAAATATCTAAAATGTTAAGAAATGTTATATAAATCATGTATTTAGTAAAAAAATTATTTTGTTGAATTTATTTATATATTTTTTATATAAATAAATAGAAGAAAATTTAGATGAGCCTGAATATCCTAGTGATCTGCATGCTGCTGATGATCATAATGATATTTATGCTCGCGCAGATGATGAATATATACTTATGATATAATGATGTACATTTATAATGAATATAATCTTCGTAATCTCAAAAATCTTCATAATATAATATATATTTTTAAAGATATTTATTTTTTTAAATGTTGTTCATGAAGAAGTGAAGATCTTCTTCTGCAAATTTAGTTACTAATGATAATCATAGTTGCTATTATTTCATTATATTCTAGTACTCAAATCATGTCAGCCCCACACAACTATTCGAATGACCTACCGCCATATGGATCTGTGTATCCCCATGCACTAAAAGCTTCTCTAAGAACAGACTTAATTTAAAGCTTAAAGAAGACGAAGAAGAAGCTGCTGCATCAAGCTTACGTGTATTTCCGCATTTGCATATTTGATATGGCTTGGGATATGGTCTCTAATCGGGTCAGAGTGTCTGTAGCGGCCTGAGCTAATAATTCCCAAATGGAGATAGCCGCCTTTAGGCATAGCCTGAGACCCAACTGCAAATAGACTCTTGACTAATGTCTGGAGTGGAGAATCTATGGCTACGGTCATTTGTTGTTGTGCATAAATTGAGAGGTGTGTGTGGGGCACTCAGACAACACCCTGCAAGTTGTGCGCACTCACTCAACCAAGGGTTGTGTCCTGCCCCATGAAGCATTGCAACACTTTGCTGTAAGTACGTAAAATCCTTTTCGTTGTTGTTTCTATTTGGACAACATTTGTTAGTTGCAGGCCAAGGCTCACCTTGTTACGATTCTTGCTTCCCTGTTCATTTTAATTATATATATTTATATACATATATATATATATATATATGTTTATATATATTTATCCACTTTGGTCTTTCGCGAATGTTAGAAAGTTTTCCACCCTCTGTTTTTTTTTTTTGTGGGTGAGTCGGAGCCAAAGCTTGTGCTCCCTTGTTGGTTTCACTGCCATTCGGCGTCACGTTTGCCGCATGCCGCATGCCCCGCCTCGCCTGGCCGTCCTGGCCGTGTCTGCCATTTTGGCTTTTCCTGCAGGAAGCTTGCATATTTTACGTGCTCCACGTTGTTGTTGCCCCTCTGTGTCTGTGCGGGCATCTGTCTGTGCGCTGTGCTCTGTGCTCTGTGCTCTGTGCACTGGTGCCCCAACTCTTCACTTTTATCGATTGAATTGTGTCTCAGGCTGTGAAATACAGGTCATTGATCCGCTCGTGCTTGCTTTTTCGCCGCCGCCATCAGCCCAACGAAATACTCCTCACTTCCATCTAGATTGAGAGTGGGCCGCGCCATGCCGGCGAACCGGGAAGCGGCCGGCCGAACCGAATCGAATCGAATGTGCCAGACGCTCGCTGTGCGAGCCGTCCAGCCCTACTGATAAACTGATTGTGCGGCGAAATAATGGGCAAATGATGGATTTGCGCTAGAACATGAACTTGGCCACTTGGACAACTTTTATAGAGTAGAAAAGCTTGGAAGATGATGCTGACTGCTAGATGGGATCAGAAATGATGAGCTCCTACATTGCCCATCTAGAATTCTTATATAAAAATTCATTCATAAGGCAAATCCCTTTTTTACTTAGACTTAAATATTTATTTATATATTTATTCTTGTGTCAGATTCATGCTCAATGTCATTTTTGTGAACTGAAACTGGATCGAGTTGTCTTTAATAACTGGAACAAAAAGTAGATATCAAACGAAATAAATTTATGTTTTTTAAGAGATTTATTTAAAAAGCTGAAAATATTTATTTTAATAGTATTTATACATATTATATATATTTATACTATTTATATAAATATATTTAATTATAATATTAATAATTATTATAATAAATTATAAAATATATACTGATAAATAAATATATATTATATATTATAATAATTATTATATAATAAATATTATTTTATTTAAGTAGCATGATAATTATTTTTAATATTGTATATATTTATAAAATATTTAAGACCTTTCTCTTTATGTAGATTTATCATTTTTAAAATAATTGTATATAGTAAATATTAACATACAATATATATACTATCATAATTTATTTTAATACATAACATTTTTAAGAATTTTTAAAATATTTAAGAACTTTTTTTATGTAAAGCTAACTCTTTAGACTACATTTCATATAATTCTTCCCAAGGTTACATTATACTATAACTTATGGATCAATTTATATTCTAAGATATCTTATTCCAGTTTTGCAAGCTTTTTAAAAAAATTAAATTTTAGAAGACTATATTGAGTCGCATTAATAAAAAGTCTGGTGCGTACATAATGTATATATTTTTATATAACATTAATAATAATTTCATTAAAAATATTAATAAATTCTTAATATTATTTTCATTAATGATATAGACAATATAATTTAAAAAATATTATTTTTTATTTTATTTAATTATTTATTACTTTCATGTAGCTTAACTTGTTTTTACCTCTGCCTATTCTACCAATTCTGCACCCTTTTCAATTTCTTTTATATAATATATAATGAATCTAATTTCTTCTAGAGCTGACAGATATACAGCCTTATATCTAATAACCCGAAATATAATTTAAATTAAATTAAAATCCTAACTCAGAAAAATATCTCATATATCATAGCAACTGCAATCTTAGCTTCCTTTTAGCTATATCAAAGAAAGTATACCCAAATATATATATATATATATATATATATATATATATATATATATATATATATATATATATATATTTCCAGCGATTTCAACCACCAAGAGCCCAGGCAGAGGCGTCTGGCCCAGTCGCAGTTGCTTGGCTGTGCCTTGTCACACGGTTTCCGTGTTGGACACACGACGAGCGAAGGAAGTCGATGGGGCGGAGGCGACGGGTTGCCGGAGGAGTATGACGATGATAACGAAATCGTTTTTAGCTTTGGGGTAGTGGAGCAGCCAGCGAGTGGGGCGCGTCGTCGATGTCGTGTTGGGCACAAACTGTACCGAAAGTGCGCGCATGGAGGGGAGCACGAGAGCAGGCGAACAGGCGGACAGGCGGACGACCACTAGACCAAGCCAGAGCCAGAGCCGGAGCCAGCCAGCCAGGCCCAGACAGTGGTAGAAAGAGAAACCAACTGCGACTTATGGCCCAGGATGTGTTTTTGGCCAAAGTTGTAGCTGTCAGCATTTATTTCGAGGGTTGCACTCCAGGCCGGAAAATGCGAATTAAAATAACTGAAAGCACAAAAGAAGCAAAACGAGGCAAACCAGAAGAGAAAGAATGGCGAAAAAAAAGTGCATTGGGAAGAAGACGTCTGTGTGCGGTTCAATGACCAAATGCCGCCGATGCTAACGTGGTCCGCACCTACCCAAAGCTCAAATGTGACTAGAGAAAATTCTCGTGGCGGCAGCGAAACGAGCAAACGAGTTGCAAGGTCGATGAACGCTGTTACAGTTGCAGTTGCAGTTGCAGTCGCAGCTAGGGAAACTGGCAAAGCTGGCAAAGCGCAGTTAATATTCCCAGCCCAAAACACGTTTTTCGGGCTTAGCGCACAATTTGCAAACGTCTGGCAACGCTAATCAATCATGATTTGAATGAAGCATGAGCATGAGTGTTGACTCTGCGGCTTAAGCAATGAAAGATTGTGTTTTCAAATGTGTAAGTGTCTGGCAACGCTAGCTATAACACTCAGGCAAACTTTGGTGATTTTTGCAAATCTCTGGCAACATCAATCAATCAAAATATGATTGATGCTTATGCTATCCTCAAGAATCACTAAATTCTTTGGTAATCAGAGCTGACTTATTTCCATAATTTTAGTTATCTGGCAACGCCAACGCCTATTCAATCAAAGCCATTGATTGAAAGTGCTTATGAAAGAATATTCTGCTGATAAAAAAAGCAATGAATCAATGCATATGATTGAAGCTGATTGTATGAGCTACTTAAACCTATTTTCTGTAAAGTAAATTGATCTGAATTTGAAATTCCTCAACATATGGCAACGCCAACATTGTCAATCAGTCAAAATCAATGATTAAGGTTACTTAAGTCAACGGACTGGCTTAAGTTGTTCAATGTCTGGCAACGCCAATGTTGTAAATCAACTTTTGTGCAAGCAACTTCAAATTTATGACCAAATTTTCAACAATCTGGCAACCTTAAGGAAAGCAATCAATCAAAATTGATTGATTGATGATTACAGCTGATTGTAAGAATTTTGTACACACGTTTTACATTTTATACTTGTATTCGACTTTTAAGGTATGCAACTGTCTGGCAACGCCAAAGCTGTCTATCCATCGAGGCTGCTCCCAAATTCTAGCTGCTTCTAAATTATTCAGTGTCTGGCAATGTGACAGCTGTCAATAAAACGTTTCAACTGCTTTTGTGCCCAAATTTGCAAACGTCTGGCAACCCTGCTCATTAAAAAGTGCTCGCATCCGATGTCGGCATAAGTTGCCCGATTTGTTACTAACTTTTGGCTATTTGATTTCGATTCGATGATATATGTTGCTGCGTGCAACATCGCGGTCAGTGCAGTTGCAGCCACAGCCGCTGTGCCACATGGCGCATGCGTCGTTGGCAGCGCTGCCCGGCATAGGATAATGGCCTCTGGTAACGCTCGTTGATGTTATAATCGTTGGCGTCGTTTGCGCCGCCAAACGGGGCACAGCACAAAAGCGACGCCCAGCACTCGCCCCACTCTCACTTGCGTCGCGCTGCAGGCATTGACACGGACTGTGCCTCTGCCCCGCTGCCCTTACCCCTGCCCCTACCGCTGCCTCTGCCTCCGTCTCTGCTTGCAATGGCAATGGCAATGGCCATGGCCATGATATGGCTATGTGGAGTACTCGATATGCTACTCGTGCGTTCAGCTTATGCCACACACGAATACACCTTGCCTGACCCAACTATTTGCATTTGCACGCTGCCTCGCCAAGCAGAGTGTGGGGAGTAGTCGGGGCGGAGATACCCTACAATTAACACATGTGCATAAAAGACTTCGCATAAGACTTTAGCTGTATATTTTTAATATATATGAGAGACAAATTTAGCATTACAGCTATATAGAAAGCTTATAGAGATAGGTCAATATTGAGATACCCTGTAAAACTAATGTGACTAATGTTAGGTATAGACTGCTATGGAAAAAGTTACCTCTAAACATTATGACAAAATATATTATTTGTATTAATTTTGAAATATTTTTTTTATGCATGAGAAATATCTAAAATTATATTTATAATTAAGGTTTGCTCGACGTTCAGATACTGTGCCTTGCAGTCAAAAAGCTAAGCCCCAAATGGTAATTCTTTGATATTTATGAACGGAAGTGTACAGAGAAATATTATAATAGATTACAAAACAATTCATGTTATATGTAAGTAATCTAACATTTTCTCAAGCAGTCTAAAATTGATTGACTTTAAGCTACTCTGCTTCTAAAAAAGATTAAAAGGGAAGGATTAAGCTTATATATTCCCATAAAGGAAGAACCTAGAAAATTATGACAATTTTTCTTCAAATAAAGTTAGATATTTGTAAATTGATAATTAGTTCAGAGGCAGCCACTTTACCGAAGTGGTTACCGGGTAGACACTCTATAATTAGCAGGGAGCACAATTTAACGTATTTTAAAAATAATACATCAATTCTGTCTTTTCATCTGGACAAGCCAAATATTTCTTATATTGTAGTAGCCTCTGTTACTATTATTTTATTATTATCAATTTGCCAGCTTTTATCTTAAAGTTTAAACGAATGTCTTAGTTTTCAGTGTTCTTTTTTTGTCAAGATTAATTTTAAAGTTTAAGCTCTACCTACTGCGCTATCTAAAACTATTTTATACTTAAAGAAGATCATATTTATGACCTACAAAAAAATTTGGTAACGCTAGTTTAATAATGAACAATTGAATTTGGATGCACTATCCTGATGATCAGCTTCTAGCAACCGTTTTCTGTAAGCTTTTTTGTTCAAAGAATTTTTAAAAATATTTCCTGGAATTTTCCAGAGCTCAATCTTGTTTTATATTAAAAAGAATAAAACAAAGTAAAAAAGGAAAAATATTTAGAACGATATATCGAGCGATATAGAAAATATACAACATGATGAGAATGTAAAGAGGGCGCTATCTTGTTGAAGCGCGGTGTATACATCTCTAATCTCTAATGTCTAAGCTCTTCAATCTCTCTCTCTCTCCCGCTCTCTCTCTCTCTCTCTTTCTATTCCTGTTCATCCCAGATGAGCGCGTCCTTAGACAATTTCACTTAATGATGAAAAGTGCATCACAATTAAAATGAAAATCAACGAAAAGCGAAAACTTTCTACACATACAGTCATAAGTAAGCAGGAGGGAGAGAGAGAGAGGGAGAGAGAGAGAGAGATAGAGAGAGAGAGAGAGAGACAAGCACACACATACAGAATAGAACAATAACAGACTAACCTATTGTAAAGTGGGGAATACATGAATGCAAGCACACATATACAGAGGTGTGTGTGTGTGTGTGCGTGTGTGTGTGTGTATTATGCACATACAAATTTTACTGTTGTGTTGGCAACAATTTCCAAAATGGCGTCTCAGCGTGACTATGCTCACATATGCAACCAAATACATGTTTACCCCGGGCGAAATATCAGAGCTTCGCTTCTTCTTTTTTTTTTTGACTGCTGCACAAATGCAAAAAAAATAAAAGCGGAGTCAGAGCCGGAGCCGGTGCTGGAGCAGGTCAATGATACCAAAAGTTAACCCACACCAGCGACGTCTGCGTCGCACTTGAGCAATTTTCACAAAAAAAAAACAAGAAAAAAATAAAATAAAATACAAACAAAAACGAGCAGAACTGGCCGCACCCTTTGGGCAAAGCCGCCCACACCCAGAGCCGCAGTCACAGCCAGAGCCAGAGCCAGAACCAACTCCACAATCAGCGCCAGTGTCAAGTTTACGCTATACACACACACACACAAACACTCACACACACACATGCATGCATACACAAGCAGATCTGGTCATGAACTCCATTCTCCATTTTCAATGGCAGCCATAGGAGTCACCGCATAGCCGCAGCAACAAAAGCTCTTTTATCTTTCGCATGTTTAATTTGTGCAGTGAAAAGCGCGAGAGACAACACAAAAAAAAAATGCAAAAACAAAATGAGACAACAGCAAAAAAATAAATGCAAAAAAGCAAAAGCAAAAAAAAATCGCAAAAAGAATGAACTAAAAACGAATGCGGCGACTAAGCAGCTAACTATCTAGCTGTCATGTCGCCTCCCACTTGGCCTGCCCACACCGTTCGTACGCTGCAGCGACGCTCACCTCGCCCCTCTCAACTCTTCTATCTTTTTCCTGTGCAGCAGCGAGCAGAGCAGCCAGCAGCAGCAGCGACGGCAGCGGCAGCGACAGCGACAGCAACATCAGGCCACGCCACAACTTGAACAACGCGGTGAAGGTCATTGCTACCAAAATTGTGTCTCCCTTTTGTCCTACTCTACTCTTGACTCGATTCGACTCGCATTCTCATTCGCAGCGCTGCAGCGCCCGAGCAAAAAACACCAACACAAATACACACCGACAGACACACATACACACACACACACGCACACGTGCTGGCACACGTTTGTCAGTGTATTTGTGCGCATTGCTGCATTTAATCGTTAGCAACGACGACTAAAACATCCGCACATGCCGCAGCGTTGCCAGACTGCTACGCCTGGACTAGAAACTTCTAACAAGCAACTCCAGCCAAATAGAATTGCGCAAAAAACGAATTGCAGTGGCAACACTTGCCCGCCGCGTATATTACAACATCCCAGCGCAGAGTCGAAATGCAAAAAAAAAAAATAATATGAAGAAAGAAAGAAAAACTCGTTCGCTCTGTTCGACCCGTTCCGCTCCCGTGCCAAAAGCAAACTGTGTCTGTGTCACTCAACCCACTAAACTTGCACACAATGCGCCGACAACAACGACGACGACGGCGACGACGACGACGACGCTGGCTTTGGCTATGACGACGAAGTCCAACTCGCATTCGTGTGTAGTCGTGCTGCGACGCGTCGCTGCCTGCTCCTGCTGCTTGCCGTTGTTGTTGTTGCTGCTGCTGTTCAATTGCATGCGCCTCTGCCACTCTCTGTCTCTCTCCCTCTCTCTGCCCTGCCCTGCTCTTGCTCTTGCTCTCTTCCACACGCTTTTGTCGCTATTTGTTGTTGATTCTATGCGCTCTTTTTCTTCGCTGCCGTCGCTGACGTCGCGCTGTTGCTGCTGGCGCTGCTTTGCGCTGGGTTCAATGTCTGGTGGTTGACCTACCCGTACCAGATTTTTCTCCAGGACTCTGCTGCTGCATTTTGCGCATTTGCTGTGTGTTGACTCATTCCCCCACACCCCTCGACAAATACGACAAGTGAAAACTAAAAAAAAGTAAGAAAATTTGTGCAATGTTGTCGTCTGTCGCCTGCAAAGTAAAAGTTGTGCAACTGCGTTAGTTGGCGCTGCTCGCGGGGGCTGCTTAAGTTGTGTGACAGCTGAAATTACACAACGTTGTTGTTGTTGTTGCTGTTGTTGTTGCTGGCAACTGTTTGGCCAGACAATTGCTCATAAACATTTATGGCTGATAGTTGATTGGCTTATCTATGCGTCAACCCGACTCTGTCATGATGCATCAAGCGCGCTTCCCTTGACTGTGGGCATGGCGCATAAGCAGCAGCAGCAGCAGCTATTACATATGCAACACACACACACACACACACACACTCACACACACATTTATTTGTTTGCTTATGCAGCAAGCTTTTGCATTCGTCGCTGCTGGCTAACTGGTTTTCCACTTGTAATTTCACTCGCTTGGCCAGTTTTCTACCTGGTTGGTGGCAAGAAAAGCCAGCAAATCGCACTGGAAACTATTAGAAGATTCAAGGCTAAGGCTGCATGTCTAAGGCTAAGGTCATTGCCATGCGGCAGAGCTGCAGAAAAGATACCCTGCCAAGCAAATTGTGGAAAGGGGCGTATTACTTACTTATGACTATTCGTAAGTTTTCTAATAAAAATGTATTTTTTTATGTAACTTTTTTATAATTTTAATAAAATAATTCAATTATTTTTTATAATATTTAGTTTTTAATTTTTTAATATATTTTCTACAAAAAATCATAGCAAATAAACCAAAAAAAAAGATAATATATTTAATAACAGTTGTATTTGACTATTCGTGTTTCTAATTGAAATTACAATATTTTTTTAAATACTTTTTATTTTTAGTAGAATTAAAATATTAATTTTTTATTATAATATATATATATTTTTTTTATTAATAATATATTTTCTACCAAAAACCCATAGAAAATAAACAAAAAAAAAGTTTTGATATTAGTTTTTATACCCTGAACCATTGAAAATGGGAATTGTTTGACTATTCCTCCTCTTAATTAAAAATATTTTTTTTTTACTATTTTATATTTTTTAACGGAAATATATTTTTATTTTTTTCTAAATATATATTTTTTTAATGTATCAAAATATTTCTCAAATATTTTTTTTTGTTTTGACTATTCCTCCTTTTAATTAAAAATATTTTTTTAACCATTTTATATTTTTAAAAGGAAATATATTTACTTTTTTATAATATATATATTTTCAATGTATTAAAATATTTTTCTAATACTTTTGTATGATTTTTGGGTATATATCTCTCACTTTTCTTAGACTTAGTTTGATAGACATATAAATATACAAAAAATGCCGGGTATTTAAATGTCTTTAATGCCTAAACATATGTACTTGCAACTTCATCTTCTTTGTCTTCTCTTTCCACTGAAGAACTACCCAACATCTTACAACTGTCATAAAATCGCACAGGGTATTTCAACGTCCATCACTCTTCATCAATTTTGCAACATTCTCAGGTCTTCCCATCGATGCATTTTCTGCATTTGAATGCCAGCGAAGGAAAAACTAGTTTTCCACCATTCAAGTGAAGAACAAAAGCCAGTTATTATTACTATTTTCTTCAGAGGCGAACGGCAAAGAGCTGAAGACTGGCCGAGCCAGTTGCGAGTGCTTACCTGTTCTATGGGAGAAAGTTACCTGTGTGTGTCGTAAGCTTTTCCATGGGAGAAAGTACTTGGTGCAGGAGGAAAGTCTTGTAATCGTTGCAATTGTCATGTGTATTTGCCAACTGGAACTAGGTAAGGTGACTCACAGCTCTCAGCTCACTTACCACTTGCCACATGCCACAAATGCAACCCCCGTTTCAGCTACAACTATTTGCTGACTGTTGCAACTTGCAACTGCTGTGTGGCAGGCGAATGACAAATTACCCTGGAGACCACACTAAATGCATATCGTGCAGCTTACCTTGTTGTTGTTGTTGTTGCCATACTCAGCTTGACACATAACAGCCAGGTTCCAGGTGCTACGACCCAGAGCTGCCGCAACACCAAGGCAAATATGTGTAGAAGAGGAAGAGTGCAGTTGTAATTCTGGAAAAGTGTGGACAACATATAATTATAACTGTAAATGTGTTTATAGAGAGGGAGGGAGAAAGAGAGAAAGGGAGGGAGAGAGAGGGAGAGAGAGAGAGAGAGAAGAGAATAAAGCTCTATCTATATCTATATCTATATCTATATCTATATCTATATCTATATCTATATCTATATCTATATCTATATCTATATCTATATCTATATCTATATCTATATCTATATCTATATCTATATCTATATCTATATCTATATCTATATCTATATCTATATCTATATCTATATCTATATCTATATCTATATCTATATCTATATCTATATCTATATCTATATCTATATCTATATCTATATCTATATCTATATCTATATCTATATCTATATCTATATCTATATCTATATCTATATCTATATCTATATCTATATCTATATCTATATCTATATCTATATCTATATCTATATCTATATCTATATCTATATCTATATCTATATCTATATCTATATCTATATCTATATCTATATCTATATCTATATCTATATCTATATCTATATCTATATCTATATCTATATCTATATCTATATCTATATCTATATCTATATCTATATCTA
The DNA here is from genome assembly GCA_035046225.1 of Drosophila pegasa. Classification (NCBI taxonomy): domain Eukaryota; kingdom Metazoa; phylum Arthropoda; class Insecta; order Diptera; family Drosophilidae; genus Drosophila; species Drosophila pegasa. Next base: position 282,341 of record JAWNOD010000178.1, on the reverse strand, counting down.
TATCTATATCTATATCTATATCTATATCTATATCTATATCTATATCTATATCTATATCTATATCTATATCTATATCTATATCTATATCTATATCTATATCTATATCTATATCTATATCTATATCTATATCTATATCTATATCTATATCTATATCTATATCTATATCTATATCTATATCTATATCTATATCTATATCTATATCTATATCTATATCTATATCTATATCTATATCTATATCTATATCTATATCTATATCTATATCTTCTATAACTTAATTTGCGTATTACACTCGATCATCTACAGTTACAGACGCACCCCCTCCCCCACACACCCCCACCCCCACTCGCCATGGCTGGGCTTTTATAACCCCCTTAATGGCAACAATAAGCCATGCGACGCCAGCAAACTGTGCGAAAGTTATATAGATTGCAGTTGTCGACGCATGTGCAACCCCTTTGTTAATGTTGCAACCCCTACCCCTGCACCCATCCCCCCGTTAAGAACTCGTGCAAACACAGACAGACGCCGCCACCTCTTGCCACCTTGCAACAAATTCGTGGCAGTTGAACTTTCGCTAATTGTAATGCAACATCGGGGCAGCAAGGGCTTAGCTTGTTTTGGGGCATGCAACCGACAGACCAAACAATTTGATGGATTTTGTGAGATAACAGCAGAGCCAACATATGGTGACGCAATGTGCAGCAGCAGCAGCGGCGGCAGCAGCAGCAGCAGCCACATGAAGGTCAATAAACCATGAGTCTGTGGCACGAACAGCATAAAGGTTGGGCTGCAGCTTGACGAGCAGCTTTTTGGTGGCATGAGCTGCAAATCTGTTTGTGGACTTAGCGGGCACAGGGAAGTATTTTTGGCATGCTGCGACGGTGTTCAATAATATCAGAACTGTTAGATAAAGTATCAATGCTTATAGAATTTTATTTAAATTTAATTAATGCAATATTTAATTTAATTTAACTTAATTGTTATATTAAATTATATATTTATATTAGGGTTTTTAATAAATTATAAAAATATAGTAAACAAATTTGAAATTAAATTAACTATTGTTATATTAAATTATATATTCACATTAGCATTTTAATAAAATATAAAAAATATAGGAAACAAATTCGAAATTAAATGAAATTAAACAAATTTTAAAATAGAACGATTTTTAAAATATTACTTTTATTATTTAAATTTGTTTAAGGCCTAAGATCATAATAAATTTCGGAACTTTATCAAAATTTATCAAATATAAATAAATATTAAATTAATTGATTTTAGAAGTAAGTACCTAAATTAAAATATCTAAAATGAAAAATATTTATATCTGAATTGAATTTTTTAAATTTTATTAGGAAACCCTTTTAACACATTTTAAATTATTTATATATAAAATTTATTAAAATGCTTTCCTAATAATATTTAAAAAATTTAATTTAATTATTTTATTTACCTAACTTTCATAAAACAAAGTTGAAATGTATTTTTTTTTTATAATCTAAAAATATAAATTAAAAAAAATATTCATCATCTTGTTACAAAATTGTTTTCTTTTTAAAAATTATTATAGCATAAAAAAATTATTATAACATAAAACAAAGTTGAAATGTATTTTTTTTTAATCTAAAAAAATACATATATCATTTAGTTACAAAATTGTTATTTTTTTTTTTTTAATTTTTTTTATAATATTATATATTATCTATTCTAAGAAATAAATATTACTTACCTTATTACCGCCGACTTAACATGCAACCAAACTACAAGTTAAAATTTACTTTTTACATACAAATAAACACTTTATACAATTTAAAATATAATATAGAACATTTATAATCTGTAAGTTGAACTTTTGTATTAATGTACTGACATATATACATATATATATATATATATATATATATATATATATATATATATACATCCATTAAAATATATGTCTGGCAAAAACAAACGGATTATCACCATATTTAGAGAGTATTTGGGGAGTTGAGCTTGGGTATATTGAAATTGTGAGCCAATATGTGACGCATAAAAAGAGTATAAAATCCTTCACTCAAAAATGGATGGAATTGTAGTCTACCAACTTACCATATATCAATTAGCTGTCTTGATATTCCTCTATTCCTCTAATCCCAGAAGAATTCCAGATACACTAAAAAAGAAACTTGAAATATTGTAGAATAAAATAGGATATAATTTAGCTGTCATTGAAAATATTACCTAAGTCTATAATAAAGTGAAAAAAACTCTTTTATATAGTCTCCAAACTTCACATATGCTCTCCACAATTTCAGAAAAACTCCGTTTAAAAGTCACTTTCCCTTAGGGAGTCTGCACTTCGCCATGGCACTTCAGAATTTTCGGTTTTCCCCAAAAAAGTTCAGGCAAAGCCGTGACGAACTTTGAACTCGTGTTTAACCTGTCAGGCAGCCCCAAATGCCGCCTGCTCATCATATGGCCGGGCAGCAGGTGCAATGGACACAAGTTGTCCACGGCGCCAGCTAAGCCACGAAAAAAGAGAAATGATTACTCATCCAAGCCAAATGCGAGTGATTCACTGGGGGAGTCGCACCTTTTCAGCCATTATATAAATAAAGCACGGCCCGATGGGCAAACCGAATGCCGCACATACGTGTCCTGCCAAACAGTCAGGACTAAGTTTTGCGTGTGTGTGTGCGTTGCCTGCCTCCCAGCGGAGGTGCCTAATGAGTCACTGACCGGGCGGTGCTCCCCATATATCTGCTCCTCTCTCTCTCCCCCTCTCTCACTGTCTTTGCATAAATAAAATAAACTCGGGCGTCGAGTTGTTTCATTGAACCGAGCCGCAGCTGCCTCAACTTCGACTGACTTATAGCATACATTTGGGCGCTGAATTGAATTAGCCCCAAAAATCGGTTCACTGCACGCACGTTGACCTAATAATTGGCTCCAATATACGCTCGCTCCGGGTATCAATCGCATTGCCATTGTCTGACTCTTTATGATAAGGGCTCGACACGGCCATTCTTTTTGCTCAATTACGACGACAGCAGACAGTGAATGAAGGCTAATCCGGCGAAAGTTATCAAAGGGTTGATACTCGACAGTTGATATATAATATATTTTTTGTAGATAGAATATATTTCTTTTGTAGAATTTGGATATTTCTGAATGCCTATCAAATGTCTATAGGTAAATTGAATTTCTACTGAAATAGTTTTTAGAGGTCATAGAGGAGTAGAGATAAGGAAAGAGAGACGTAGAAGCTTTAAGGTCTGTCTGTCTCTTTTAATTTTATATTTATACTTCTATCCTTCGTAGACCTTTGGCGACATTTTCTCTTTCTTCATATAATATTAAAAAGTCTTTATGCAATTCTCAGACAACAGACAGCGACTTGTCTGTTTCGCTCTCTCTCGATTTTCTCTTTATCTGTATCTGTTTCTATTCTCTATCTCTCTTTCTCTTTCTTTGTATTGCACTTTCTAGAGGAGTTTGTCTCACTCTTTCTATTCCCTTCTATTCTATTCACTACATCTTTTTCCACTCATTCTCTATCACTCCCTCTCTCTCTCTCTCTCTCTTTCAACCTTTCTCTTTCTTTGTTTATCCTTCATTATTTTTTTTTCTGTCTAATCTATGTCTGAACTGTCTCTCTCTCTCCTAACGTTCTCTTCGTTCTTTCTCTCTCTCGTACTTCTATCTTCGATCCTCCTGTCTCTTTATCCCACTTACTCTTTCTCCCTCCCTCTCTCTCTCTCTCTCTCTCTTTCTGTTTTTTGTTTATCTTTCATTCTTTTTTTTCTGTCTAATCTCTGTCTTAACTGTCATCCTCTCTCTCTCCTAACGTTCTCTTTGTTCTTTGTTATCCTTCTCTCTCTAGCTATCTCTCTCGTAACTCTATCTTCGATCGTCCCTGTCTTTTTGTCCCACTCTCTGCGTCTCTTTTTTTTCAATGCATATATCTTCATACTCTCTCTCTTTATTGCCATTCTTCACCTCTCTTTCTATATTTTTTCTTTCACTTCCTTCTTCCCGTTCCAGGTCTCCAGAGAGAGAGTCTCTTTTCTCTTATTTTGCCCAAATATTTCAGATTCTCTACCTTTTTCTCTATCTCCTTCTCTCTCTCTCTAGTCGGTCTACTAATCCTACTCATCATTCTCTCTTTCTCGCGCTCTCTCTATCTCTCTCTCTCTCTCTCTCTCTCTTTCTCTCTTCCATTCAACTATCCATATCTATACTTTATTAACTATATAGAGATCAATAATTAGACAATCTTTTCTGCTCATTCCTCCTCTCGCTATTCCATTTAACATCGCCTTTCTCTGCGATTTTCATCGAGTCATTTTACCACTAATCTCCGTCTTTATTGCTATTAAAACAATATATTTTTGTATAAATAATTAAACTTAGACAAGGGCTGGCAGCCATGAAGTTCTATTTGTAATCCTTGGGCTTTGGGTAAAAGTTATTTTGGGGCGAGCAATAAAATTCTTTATTGGGCGCATCAAATGCCAAGGAGTTTGTCAATGAGCAATGGCCACAGGACACAAAAGGGGTTCGTGTTGAGGCGAGACAATGGCGGGGACAGCCCTGAAATTGATGCCGTCTGCCCAGCAGCCAGCCCCACCGTCACCCCAACCTCAGACGACGCTCAATGTCATTTGCAGCATGCAGCAGCAGAGGAGTGGCAGAGGAGGAGCAGCAGCCGCAGCAGCCGGCAAAGCCGGTGCAGGCAGCGCCCAGACCTTGGCAATGAGAGTGGGCGCGTGGCAGAGCTGAGTGCTGAAGTGGAGCTGCTGTCCCTAGCAGGAGTCGGCTCCGGTGTGCATGCGGAAATGCGCATGCTTGCGTGTCCTTGCCCTTGGTAGCGAGTCCTGTGCCCCTGAAAGCTGTTAACCTTCGTGCAGCGCGAACGAAGGATTTTTGCAATGTGCAACGCGGAACATGCGCGTTGCATGTTGCAGCTCTCCTCGAAGAGAGCGAGAGTGTGAGTAAAGGAAAGAGAAAGAGAAAGACAAAGAGAGAGGGAGAGAGCTAGAGTTGCCACCCTTTTGGGGTGTCGTCTGGCTGCCCCTGCCAGCAGCGCTGCCATTGCCATTGACCATGATATTTAAGCAATGTCAGTGAGTGGAGCCCCGTGGGGGACTGGGGGCTGGGGGCAGGCCAGCTTAACCCACACACATAGACATTATTTCAAGACAAACTTAATCGTCATTAGCGACCTTCGGCGACAAGTCGAAGACTTGAGGGTTGCAACTCCAGACAGACAATGTGGGGGTGCCCCCCACCACGCCCCACCCTTCCACTATTTTAACAATTATATATATTTGTAATTTCTATGCTACGACAACTCCAGGAATTCTATGCCAAACTTTGCAACCCCAAAAACAACAAAACAACAAAAAAAAGCAAAGCTCACACAAAGCAACGGCAAACGGCAAAAACAACGGTTCCAGACGCAGCCAAGCCCAGCTACGAGCATAAATCTAAACTCATAACAACGGCAAAATGCCCTGGAATAAAAAAAAAATAGTTCAGACTGCATGCATAACAATAATCATCTCCACATACTGACTATAAAAATACCCTAGCTAATTGAATTCAATTATTCATAATTAATTCACTTACATCACATTTTTCCTTTCCTTCACTTCTTTCTTTATTGCATTTACACCATACCAGTACACATACCCGCTTTAATTGCTCGCCCTTAGGGTATAATAACAGCGTAAATCTGCAGCCCAACACTTCCGTCCTCGTCGTCGCCGTCGCCGTCGCCGTCGTCGCTGTCAGCGTCAGCGTCAGCGTCATTGCACCCCCAACGCATTGTACATTGACTTCTCTGGGCTACGCTTTGTTTTCTGCATTCGCCGACGGCAGAGTCGCAACAATGTGCGCTCTCACCACACTTGCTCTCACGGTCGCACGCGCGCTCTCTCATTCTCTCTCTTTTGCGCTTTGCGCTTCACTCTCTTCGTTCTGTTGCTGAGCGACATTCCCATACCACGACCTACCTTACCCACACCCACAGTGCGCTTTCAGCTTTCTGCGTTCGGCTTGGGCCATTCTTCCGTGCACAACTCCCGCCCAGCCAATGCGACCGCGGCGGCGGCGGCGGCGGCAGCGGCAGCGGCAGCGGCAGAGTCTGTTGTTTGTGTTGCTGTCTGCGCCGCAGTCGACGCAGTCGGCGACGCTGCTGCACAAATTCGCAGTTCGGTTTTCATATTGAAAGTAGAATTTTTCACTTTTGCAAATTTCTGTCTCGTTTCAGTCGCGTTAACGACGTCATGTCGCACGTTTGTTCTGCATTTTGGTCCACCGCTCGTCCAGTTTGCCAGGCGAATCTTCCAATGTTATTGTTGTAGCGGGGTAAATGCAAATGTGAGAATAACTGTCAATTGTTATGTGCAAGTGCTATAATAAATTACATACGGGCTAACATATGTGTTTGTGCGCGTGTGTGTGTGATCGCAATGATCACTGTTAAACGTTGCGCAGGTAGCAGACAATTGGAATATGTGCTACGAAGAGAGGATAATGAAGGAGACTGCAAAGGCGAATGCTGCTGATTAACGGTACTATGCCAGACTATGTAAGGAAGTAATTAAAGTATTGTGCAATAGAGAAGAGATATTTTGATGCCATTTGACCTTTCACTATCAGGATCAGTCAGATTTTGCTGGACCTCCTCCTGCTCCTCCCCATGCCCAATATGTCTGACTCATTCCAGGGCAGCTCTCACAAATGGCGCCCACTTCAAAACTCCAGACATTGCAACCCTCATTACGCCCCCCGCACCCCCAACCTTGAATGTCTGGTCCATGCACGGGGCGGGCTGCAACTCCAATTACCCACACACACACACACACACACACACACACACACACAGAAGCATTGAAACTCTGCTTAACAGCGCGCTGCTCGCTCAACTGTAGCGCCGCTGTAGACGCTCTGTTAAGTGCGCCAGTGACACACACAGCGACAGCGACAGCTGCTGTTAACCTTGCCTTGGTATTGGTGAACTTGACTAAACACGCGCTAGCTGCTCACTCGCTCGCTCTCACTCATGCTCTCACAACCTCACTCGCACTCTTTCCGCCTAGTAGCTGCATTCGCGTGCGCTCTTTTTGCGCTCTCTTTTGCTATTGAGTTTCTATTTCAAATTCTTCCCAATGTGTGTATGTGGAGCGCGGCAGCGGCGCTGTCAGCAATGAGCATTCAGTGTTAAGGTCAATACGTTTGCTGTGTGCATGCACACACACGCACACACACACGTGCAGTGCATTCGTGAGGTTGCGTTTTGCTCGCTGATTACTTTGCTATTGAATTTTGTCACTGGCGCGCGTGTGTGTATGTGTGTGTGTGTGTGAGTATTTATTGCTCATTTGTCACTGCGGCTGTTGTTGTTGTTGTTTTTTTCTTTTTTTTGCTGTTGTTGTTGTTGTTTTTTCTTTCTTTTTTTTCGCTGTTTGTTTGGGGTCAAATTGTGACTCTGACGATTTGACGTTTACGGAAGCTTTTTTTTTATAATTTATGAATTGACTAATGCGAATGCATCAGCTTGGCTACGTGCCCCCCGTTGGGTGTTTGAAGCGTCGCTCAAAAAAGCCGTAATAAAATGTGCCCATGTCGAACTTCCCTTAAGTCTCGAACCTACCTCAATGCGTTACTCTGTCTGTCCGTCGCCAAAGTCTTTTGCCAACGCATATTGCTCATACGCACTGTGCTGCTTGGAGTTGGGCGGAAGTTGCCACCCAAGCGAACTACCCTTGTTCATTATTCATTATTCTTATTTTCAAAAAGCCACCCCCAGCAACTCCACAATTTGTTAACCCCCCCGAGAAAGAAAAAAAAAAATCTCCCGAAACTTGGTTTGTGCGTGTTTGCCGTTCGTCCGCTCATTCGCGTTTATTTTTGTTTATTTATGTTTTGCTTTTTGTATTCTTTACAGCATTTTTGGCTTTGCTTCCTCGTTTGCTTAGCGCAAGCTCACGCTCTCTCGCACTCACACACACAGGCATACGCTTGCTTCCTCTCTGTCTCTGTCTCTCTCTCGCTCATGCCAGTCGGTTAGCGGGGCTTCCTCGCTCTGTCAGACGTGCCCACTTTGCAGCCAGGCACACACACAGACACACACACACACGACGAACGGTTTTCACTTTCATTGTGCAGCTTATTCGCCCACTCACACAGATTCTCTCTCGCACGCACACATAGGCAATTGCTCACTCAGCAGGTTTGCGTATTGCTCTCCCTCTCTCTTTTGTTCTGTTATGTTCTCTGCGCTCTCTCTCAGCGATGTTCGGCGTTCTGTTCTCAGCCTGCAAGCTTTTTGCGATTTTCAGTTTCAGTCAGAGAAAGTACGGCGCATGCAGCGGTCGCGAAACCAAAAGCGCGTCCATCAATCAAACCTATTAAAAAACAGCCCAAAAATCGCCGTCGCTAATTAAATATTTAAATCTAGTTAATTTCTGTTCAAAATCTGAAGCCGAAAAATGTGCAACAAGGCAGATCACATAATAATAGAAAATCAAATCAATATGAATAATTGCAAGCATTGTAATTGAATCAAGTAAAGTGTTGCAAGTCGTTAACATTGAGTCGAGTCGTCGTGTCCGCGTCGCGCTGTGTCCTTGTCCTTGTGCAGCGCCCAGCGTTGGCAGTCGCCATTCAGCCGAACAGCTGTTGGCTGCCAGTTGAAGTCCTCGGTGCTCGTCCTCGTCCTCGCCCACGTTCTCGTCCTCGCCCATGTCCTCGTCGCCGTTAGCCGTAGCTGTTGCCTCTTCACCTTGCTCTTGAACGCTGCCCAGGTCCTCAATGTCAGTGTCAGCGCCAGAGCCAGAGCCAATGTCATCCTATTGAATTTTCACAAAAAATATTCAACTTTTCCCAGCCCCGCCCCCCACTCAGCTGCGCCCAGCTGTTGCTGCAAAACTGAGTAGAAAATCGAAACGAATCTCCATCTAATATGCTGCACGAAACAGCTGTAGTCCTCGCATTCGAATTTGTGTAAAGCGTCTAAAGGAATCGGGCCAATAGCAATGTGTTTTAATAAGCTTTACCTGTTAAATAAATGCGTGAATTATTCGCCAGGTGCGCAGTGCAAATGTCCAACATAAGTGCGAAGCAAAGCAGAAATACAATAAAAAAATAAATTAAAAAAAATTACCAAAAAAAAATACAAAAATTAATAACAACAAAAAACAAGTGACATAATCACTCTCTCCCTCTCTCTCGCACTCCAAATGAAACATTGAAGATAGAAAGAGAAGGCAAGCTCAGTTTCATAAATGCATAAATATATTTTTATAAAGGTGTTTATAGCCCCATAACAATATTCAACAAATTTAATGCTCAGGTGAAAAAAAATTACTAAAACAAAAAAAAATTTAAATAAATAAATAATACTAATTAACAGGCAACTAAAGCGTTGTGTTTCATGTGCAAAACAACTATATATATATATATAAAAATATTATTATTATTATATTAATATACACCTGTACAACATATATATATATAAATATAAATTATATATTTTTGGAGAAGAATCAAACGAAAAGTGAATGAATTTAATTGAAAATGTTATCAAGCGCTGACTAATTGTCATAATTGTAATTATTATAATACAATACTCATATATATATATAATATATATAACAATTTATATCGTAAACTCAACTCAAGTATTCATCAAACAAATATCAGAACATAAATATTATGTTTCAACCAAATGCATGCGATAAATGCATAAATATATTCTATAAAGTATAAACATATATATTTGGTTTTGCATTCTTATTCAACAATCAACTCATCAATCAATCAAGCAAACAATCAATCAGGTCTATAAATTACTTATAAAAGTAAGTGTCCAAGCTTAACAGCAATTTAATGAACAACTCTTATTAATTATAATAATTAATTAGAAATTTATGCGGAAGCTAAAAGCATAAGATTTAAGCAAAAAACAATAAAAATTAAAATTGTGTGGGAAATTTTATTATTGTATTATAAATGCATATATGAGGATATATATATTTATGCTCGCTCATGTAGTTTAAGGAGTATATTAGTTCTATGCAATATTTGTCTTTGGTATATATAATCCTTGGCACACTCATCTTCTAAAATGTCTTTCTTTCCAAATACACCTCCTATGGGCGTGGCAAACTGAGCAAAACTATATTTTCTATGAGAGAAACTCTTTTATTTAAGGTGATAGAGGCTAGATTTTATATATATGGTCGTATAGACAAGCTCAATACCAAATACCAAAGGATCAAAAAAAAAAAATATGGCAGATATATCTCTGCTCATTCGGGAAGCATAAAATTGGATGAAGTGTATCTTCTAAAGAGTTTGACCTAAAGCTCGAAAGTTTGACATTTAATTGCTTATATTTTGAGAAATGATTTAACTCTTTTGGGATCATGAACGAGTAGTATGAAGTCAGGCAAGACCGACTTGTTTCTATAATTTTTTAAATATTTGTTTATTTTTATTTAATGAATGGAAAATTAATATTTAGAAATTATTAAAAATAAAATAATAATAAATAGAATATAAATAAAATGTAAATAAAGTTATTTAAATATTATATGCTATTAAATTATATATATAAAATAATATAAATGAAATATAAATAAATTATAAAAAATATAATATATTAAAAGTTAAATTTGGATAAGAAAATTAAATAAAATATATGAAGACATTATATACAAGAAAATAAATAAAATATGAAATTAATAATAATAAATAAAATAATTTAAAATATTATATACAACAATTTATTACTATTATTACAAAATATGCATATATATGTAATAATAATAATAATAACAAAAATATTTGTATATGGTATTTTCATTTTTTTTTTCTTAATGTATAGGCATATATATTATTAACTTATATATTATTATTAATCAGTTTTGTATAAAATATCTTTTAATGTAAATATATATAATATATAAATAAATAACATACATTTATTTATATTTATTTATATTTTATTTATTTGTGACATACATTTATTTATATTTTATATATATTTACTTTAACCATACTCATATACAAATTAAATACTTCATACTAATTTTATTTTTTATTTATTTATTTATTTTCTTCTTCTTGCTCTTCTTTCTTTGCAGCTACTACTTAGAATACCTACAACATACTCGTAAAGAAAATATATATATAGAAAAACAAAAATACAGCTGCTGTGGAGACGTCGTAGAAACCAGAAGAAGTATTATTAGTTATAGACATTGAGCATCCTCAACATACTCAATCACAACAAGGCCTCATGATATTTAAATAAAACAAGCATATATATATACATACATAAATATATATATACATAAATATAGATATAGATCTGGGCAGGTTTAAGGACAACGCTAGAGAAGTAAGCAAACAATATTCTAGGAACTACGAAAACAACTTTGCAACTTGAAGGCTGAAAACATTTTGATAAAACCCCAAAAAAAAAAAGAAAAAAAGAAAAAAATCTATATATATTTGCAACAAGTGTAAAGAAGAAGAGACTGATTTTTACAAGAAGAAGAAGCAGAAGAAGAAGCAGAGATAAGGCAGTAGCTGGAGAGCAGCAAGAGCTAGTAACTAGAGGCAGACAACGCAAAAAGTGATCCAGGATCAAATCCAACAATTTCTCGAATTGCAATCATGCTGAAGAAACTGAAGTGCATGGAGGCGGCAGCAGCTGCTGCTGCGGCGGCAGCAACGGCAACGGCCGCTGCCAGCAGCAATGCCAAGCACATCAAGACGGAGCCCATCGACTTTGAGCTGCTGCAGCTGGAGGAGCAGGAGCGACGCCAAACGGAGCCGAGCAGCAGTAGTCAGAATAATAGCAGCAACAACAGCAGTCACAGCAGCAACAACAGCAACAACAGCAACAGCAACAACGTTGCCCCGCAGCGCTATACGCACGTCCAGGTGCAGACGGTGCCGCCGCGTCAGCCCACGGGCTTGACCACGCCCGGCGGCACACAGAAGGTGATATTGACGCCGCGCGTGGAGTATGTGCAGCAGCAGCAACAGCAGCGCGCCAGCAACAAGCACAGCTATGCCGAGGCAACAGCAGCAACAGCTGCGGCGGCGCCACAGATCATCATCACGCGCACGCTGCCTGCCACACAGTCGCACGGGCAGCTGTCGCGGCGCCACTCCGCCAGCCCCTCCGCCACGCACTACCAACAGCCGCAGCAGCAGCAGCAACAGCAGCAACAACAGCAGCAACAACAACAGCAGCAGCAGCAACGTTTGGCTGTGAGCCTAGCTGCCTCGCCGCCGCCTTTGCTGCATCAGCTAGAGGAGCAACAGCAGCAACAACAGCAGCAGCAACAGTTGCAGCTGCATCAGCGTTCGTCGGCTGTGCGCGTCATACGCGACGGTCGCCTCTATGAGGAGTCGCTGGCCGGCAGCGGCGGCGCTTGCAACGTTGTGGCACGTCGCCATTCCGTGTCGCCGCCGCCGTTGCATCATCATTCGCGCTCCGCGCCCGTCTCGCCCGTCATCAATAGGCGCGCCTACGCCGAGCAGCCGGCGCATGTGCAATACCAACAGCAGCAGCAGCAACAGCAGCAGCGGCAGCAGACGCCGCCCGTCACGCCGCCGCCGCCGCCGCCGCTGCCGCCGCCTGCAGCACAGCAGCACTTTGTCAACGCTGCGCCTCCCACGGCAGCAGCGCGCAAATTTGTGGTCAGCACCAGCACGCGGCATGTCAACGTCATAGCTGCCAACCACTATCAGCAGCAGCAGCAGCAACAGCAACAGCAGCAACAACAGCAACATCATGTCATTGCCAGCGTCAGCTCCAGCAGCGCCTCGCCCGCCTCCTCCTGCCCAGCAACGTCCTCGTCCGCGCACATATTTCGCACGCCCATTGTCTCCAGCAGCAGCAGCAGCAACAGCAGCAACAATCTCTGTCAGCAACAGTTGCCAACGCAGCATCTTCACAGCAACAACAACAATAGCAACAACAGCTCGGCCATGCGGCCACCGCCGCCGCCGCCGCCACCCAAGCTGAAGCATGCCTCCAGCCTGGGCAGCAGCAACAATAGCCACAGCAACAACAACAACAACAATAGCAACCACAACAACAACAACAATAGCAGCAGCAACAGCAGCAGCAACAACAACAACAACAGCAATGGCGAAGAGCCGTCCAGCTCAATTCCTGATCTAGGTAAGTGAACCAATTTGCCTTTAACAACAATATATATAAATATATATTGATATGATATAGCATATATATAGACATTGTAACTGTAACCCGTTGACCCTGGACGCAGGTTGTCGCACAATACAAACACTTGCAGGCACGCAATGTAGTCGCCATAGCGCGACAATCAAAACTTTGCTACAAAGTTTGGCAAATGCTGAGCATTTGTGATAAAAACTTTTAAGAAATTTAAATATATTTAAATAAAATATGCTAAGGTTGTGAATTGCTGAAAGTTGCTTAAGATATGTGAAAAAAATTCTTATAGATTGAAGACTATAAATTATAGTTATAGAAGTTAGATCTGTGATTAATTGGGTCAACAAATTGTAGCTGTCTCGGAATATGTTCCCTCATAATTAAACAAAGAATTAAATGAGACTTTTATAAATTTTTTGGACATAAAAAATATGAGGAAATAAAAAGAATGATTTCATTAACCCCTATTCTAATCTTATTTAGCTAATATTGTTTTTAGAAATTGAGTATTACGGGTAATACTAGAGTTATATGTTCCTATATATAATATACGTATAAAAAAATTTTACTAGACTTATATGTTCCGGATGTTTCTAGAAACTTTAATTTTTATGGCACATGCATGCAGATCTGTTCATAAAAATAATAGTGCAATTAAGCACTAGCAATATTATTTTTATGAACACCTCTTTATATATGACATAAAACATGAAACTTCTAAGAACAGACCAAAAAATCTCCAACTCCAACAACTCAATCTACTAAAAAATATACAATTTTCTCTTATGCGGATTCTATTCTAAACAAAAAATGGCTATATATTCCTACTTCAATGTAAGATGTAACTTGTCTTTTCGTTTATGCCTTGTCTTATTTATATTAAAATTAAAACAAAAATATTCAAATTAAAGGAAAAATAACTAAACAGCATCTTTAGCTATAAATCATAAATAATTAAAAATTTAATATACTATCATATCATATTATATCTTATAATATATGATATGATTAACATAATATTATTTTATTACATTATTAAATATCTAGCTTATTAAATATGTTATTATGATATAATATAATTTTATTTTATTATAATCTATAGCTAACGACCTCTTTAGTCAGCAAGTTTAGTATATCTATATGACATTTCCTACAATCGATCTATCTATCTATCTATCTATCTATCTATCTATCTATCTATCTATCTATCTATCTATCTATCTATCTATCTATCTATCTATCTATCTATCTATCTATCTATCTATCTATCTATCTATCTATCTATCTATTTATCTATCTATCTATCTTAACTCTATCCCATATCTGAATAATTGACTTTCAACTCTTTTCTACGGTCTAAAAACTTTAGTTTTATCAAGAAGTTTAATAAAAATCTTTTCTCAGTTATGTTGCGCCTAAATTAATTTAGGAAGTGTTATACAATTGTTTATTTGATTGTTCTATAATTAAAGAGGAATTACTCTGCTTACTTGAATAATCTCAACATAACTAAAACTAGTTTCAACTCTTAATAGTTACTTACCCGTCAAGCTTGAACTTAAATATCTACTTAGAACAAAACAATCTCAGCATTGACTCTAAGCAAGTCTTATAAAGTCATTCCCATTTTATGTCATGTAGCACAGTGTAAAAGCATGTGTAAATCTATAATTGTGTATTATGTTCGATAGCCGAGTGAATCGACAACTTATGAGGCTGTTTAACAGTTACTTAGTCAAGTCAAGTAGCTTTCCCAGGCAAATGAACATATATAGATATAGATATATATAGATATATATGTATTTGGATATCGATATTGCTCTAACGGTTGCATTTACAGTTATAAAAGGTCAGAGCAAATATGATAAAATCAATTATACATTAGCTATACATATATACTATATATAGATTTATATAGAACTTGGCGGAAATGCTTATATAATCAGAGAGCTCAGAGAGCTGAACCAGATTCTCTTTGGGTTCCGGAACAAACAATAATATTTATTTATGCATTGCACAACTCGCTCGGCGTACTAAAAAAAGGCGTCAAATTAACGCGCTATACGCATTACATCACGCCTGATAGGTATATATATATATATATATGATGGATCATGCACATTATATATATAATATTTATTTATTTATTTATAATTTTTATTAGAATTTTTTTCGAGCTCAACTACGCCTCGCATTTGATTTGCAATTTAATTATCAATTTAAAATTGAAATTGTTTTCGGGCCACGCCTACCGCACCCATGTGCCCGCCCTCACCCTGCTCCAACTCGCTTTTCGTTCCAATTTTCGGCAAGAGTGTGTGCGTGTGTGTGCTTTTTTTTTTGTCAAGGCTGCGAAATTTGTCTTTGTTGTGTTTGTGTGTGTTAATTTCGTGTATACGATAATTCTTTTGCGTGTCTGTTTTTTTTTTATTTGTCGTTTTTATATATATTTTGTTTTTATTATATTTTTTGTTGTTGTTTTGACTGGCGCTTTTACCTTGAACTTCAACTGGAATAAACTTGGCGCGCTCAGCTTTCTGAATTCAGAATTCCTACAGCACCTATAAATAGCTGAAGCGTAGACGACTGGGTAATACCCTGAATGTTGAAAGTAATGAAGAAGCTACGGTGGGAATACCCCAAATACACTCTCTATAAGCCTATTTATCTGAAAATGAGAGTATATAAAAATATATATTTAAAACATGATATGAAAATATAAAATATACTAAAAGTAAAAATATATTAAAAATAAAATATACTAAAAATAAATATAAATCAAGTATATTTTTATAAAATATTTAGTTTAATTTTTAAAAATATATATATAATAATTTAGATGGGTATTTTTCTCTTCTGACCTCTCCTCTCTCTCTCAGTGTAAAAAAAAAAGATATTAATAATAGATTCACATTTATAAATATATATATATTTTACAAATTATATATATTAAACAATTTCTAATACTTAATATTATATACTAATAATCATTTCGCTTCAAGTATGAAATACATTAATATATAATATATATACTCAATGCTGAGCTCTGCACAATATACAAAATATTACGTATACGCACGTGGAGCAGATATGCTAATACTCTATATAAATATATATATAATATACGTATAAAAAGTATACTTTATATATATATATTTAGGTTTTTATATAAGCCAAATGAATTTGCATTGTTGATGCAGTTAAACCAGAATATCCGTTCAGTCGGCTTTCTTTGCATAGAAAATATCTGAAAAAGAAAATAAAATAATTTATTATTATTTATTTTCATTTTAATTTGAATTCACATTCAATATGTGAATTTATATTCAAATCTCATATTAATATTAAATAATACATTAATTGAAATTTGCGCTGATTTTGAATTAAGTTCCTAAGAATAAGAAAATTAATTTAAAATAAATAAAATTAAATAAAAATATTTTCATTTATATGCCTTCAAAGTCTTTGCAACTTATTAAAATTGAAATGAATTTTACATTTCTTAAATTTTAGCAAATAAACAAATTGAATTTTATGCCAAAATTTTTAATTTAATATATTAATTGCGGAACAATTTTTATAAAATTAAATTAAAATTAATAATTATTTAGCATTTATAAATTTAACTCAAGTTCAATTTTTATTAACATTTAATTTGACGAGTTTAAATGTTGAATATATAAATAAATAAATATATAATTAATAATTAATAATTAATTATAAAAATATAATTAAATTATAAATCTGTAAAAGCTGATTAGAATTTAATTGGAATTGCAGCAAATTCGTGGCACTTCCAATTCATTTGATTAATTTGTATCTTAGGGTTTTTTTTTGCTCTTGTTTGTGATGATGCGGCAGCTAGCCTGGAAACCTGTTTCACGGCGAAGGTGCCAGAGACCCAGTTAAAAGTGACAGTTGTGGACGACGTCGCGCATGGGTGCCAAGTCAGCGGCATTCTAATGCTATACATACATACATTTATATAATATAGATACAGATGTATATATGTATATATCAGCTCACATATGGGCAGTCCAGCTCAGGCAACTGATTTTTTATTTATTTATTTGATTTGATTTTATTTGTCGCTTTCTTATTTATTTTTTATTTTTTCTACTGTCGCTTGGCTAATAAATAAACGAGTCTGGCATTTGTTGCCGCTTATTAAAAGTTAAGCAAATAAAAGTCAAGGCCAACTGGGCTGCTGTGCGAGTCGAGATAGATTTATGTGGCTTTTAAATGGGTCGATGGCTGTGAAAGTGTTGGCCAGCAATACCTGTGTGTGTCCCAGAGTGTGTCACCTGGCTGTTGCCATAGCTGAAAGCCCTCAATTCCATTGAAGCGCAGCGCAATTTCAATGTCAATGTCACGCACAGAGATAGATCTCAGCCACTCGCCTATCAGCTCTCCCACTCTCACTCTCTGTATGAGTGTGCGTGCGTGTGTGTGCTTAATTCGATTGAAACTGTCTCTCTCTCTCTCTCTTTCTCTCTCTATGTGTGTATGCCAATCAAAAGCATTTTGTTTTCACTATTGTCCACGCAGACGCATTCGAGGAAAAGCTTTAATGCAGTCAATCAAAACAATGAAATATGAATGAATTAATAATATTGATGTGCCAGCAGCTAAAGCACAGTTGTTTATGCGTAATACCCGATGTTAACATAAATATTTATCTATTTCATATGAGATGTGGATATAGAATATATATATAATTTGTAGTATATATTATATTTACTTTTTATTTCGATTTCTCTATCTAAAACTTTTGTGATAATATTTTAATATTCAAATATTTTTGTGAGATGCGAAAGGGGCTTTCGCTGGAGCTCTATGAATATTTTATAGAAATAAATTTTTTATAATAATATAATATTTTAAAAATAAATACATTAATATAATAAAGTATGTATACAATATAATAATATAACCAAATAAAAATCAATAAATTAATATAATAAATTATATATAGAATATATAATAGTATATATAATATAATAAATTAAAAATAAATAAATTAATATAATAAATTATATATAGAATAAATATATTTTGAGAGAAGAAAAGTAATACAGTTATATTTTTCTTTAGTTTAAATACATTTTATTCAAATCTTTTCTAGATATTTTAAGAATTTATTATTGGATTTATCTATAAATATAAATATTTTTTACTTTTACTAAAAAAAATAGTTAAATATAAATATAAAAGTATATATAAGTACATTAAAAATATATAATATATTTTATATTATACATAATATGTATATTTTTTTATTTTATAAAAAAAAACTCATGTAAACATATATGAAACTTAAAAAAAAAGAATTTATAATTTGATTTATCTTTAAAATTATATATTTCTTATTTTTACTAAAAAAAAAAAAATAATAATATAAATATATATTTAAATACATTAAAAATATTTATATTATAATTATTATAAAATTATTTATATATATTTCTTTTTATATTATAAAAAAATCAATTAAACATTTATGAAAACTAGATAAATATAAATATGAATATTATACTCTAATATTCTTTAACTTTTTAATTATTTTAACTTTTTTTTAGTTTAGTTTAAAATACATTAAAAACATATTATATATCTTATATGATTTTATACATATGCATTTATTTATTTTTTATATATTACATATCATATTATATTTTAATACTATATGCAAATTCACCTGATAAGCACCTCTGCCTAGTTGAACCACAAATGATTGGAATTTGATTAGGCGCTGGCAAATAATTAAATGAGACCGCAGCTTTATACAGGTGTTCGTTGATTGTGTTCTCATGTTCTGCATAAACAAATTTATAAATAAATATAATTTAATTATATACTTGAAAATCTGAAAGAGAGAGAGGGAGAGAGAGTGGGCGGGAGAGTGAGAG
The DNA here is from genome assembly GCA_035046225.1 of Drosophila pegasa. Lineage (NCBI taxonomy): Eukaryota > Metazoa > Arthropoda > Insecta > Diptera > Drosophilidae > Drosophila > Drosophila pegasa. The sequence goes on along the minus strand of JAWNOD010000178.1, from coordinate 263,219 downwards.
AAAGAGAAAGAGATTTGTTCGTATTGCGTTCTAATCAACTTTCATTCGAGTCGCGCTCAACAATTTAACTTATTTTTCCGGCTTGGACGACCTTGCCGTTAAATAATATACTTGCGACTGTATAACAGTTGATTATATATATAGAGAAGTGTGATACATGCAATATAACACTTATAAATCGAGGCGTAATTTGCATTTACCAAATAGTATTGAAAGTAATTGATTATGACCTATTAGAAATATTACGAAAAAAGCTTACCTGGTAATCACAAGACCTTGGCGTTATGCAAGTCTATATAAATACGAATGAAACCTTTAACGTTGCTTCAGATCGTATGACAGCTGCACTTTAATTTAGAGAACAACAAAAACTGATTTCATTTCACTTTTGTCTTAAGTGAGATACTTAATCTAATTACAAAAAACAACACTTAGACTTATTGTTAAGAAACAGTTAGGCAAACGCTTAAAAGGTGTGCAAGGTGTATCTAGCGGATAAACAGACCAGATTAAAAGCAACAACAACAGAACCTGTTTAGAATTATATAATGTGCACTGTATAAATATGCGAATTACAAGTGGGAGCGCAATACAAAGCACAACAATAACAAATACAACAGTAATAAAAGAACAGCAACAACAACAGAGCAAAGCACAAGGTCATTTCGACGTCGTCTGACGCGGCAAAGCGGCATTAGAAGCGGAAGAGAAATAGCAACAAATAATAATACGAGTAATAATAAAAGCAAAAGGCGGGCAACAACACAAAAATGTGACACACTGAAAGCGAACGACGAGAGGAGGCAGAGCAGCGGAGAGGCGAGCAGAGCAGAGCGCTTAGCAGAGAGCAGCGCGCACAGTGTGTGTGAGTGCGAGTGGGAGAGCAGATAAATTTATCTGTGCTGTTGCGCTGTTTGACAGCGGTGCGAGCGAGCGCGGGCGCGACACATTAGACAACAAGTGCAGGGCGTAACGTAACGTAACGTAAAAATCTAGCACACTTCCTGCAAGGTTGGTCGGGGCGGCGCAAGCGGGGCGGGAGACTGTGACAATTAGCGAAAATCGAATTTGATGACAATTACAGTTACATGATACAGTTACAACGTGACGTGTTGAACTTGAGAGTCAGTTTTAACTGTCTTACCATGCCTATCGCTCTCTCTCACTCTGTTGTTAGTTGCGGCAGATTTTGCAAGTTTGAAGCGTTTGCAATTACCGAGGCTGCGTAACGGGACCTAGCGACTAGGCCAGCCGAGCTTTGATTACGTGGCGAGGTCTTTTGTGTAATAACAGACGTTGTTTATATTACGTTATATTATATATATATTTATTTATTATATATTTTTTTATTATTATTTTTTATTATTATATTTATTTTATTTTTAATTATTTTATTATATTTATTTTATTTCATATTATAATTATTTTATTTTTAATTTTATTTTATATTATATATATTTTATTATTTTTATTTTTTATTATTATATTTTTTTTTATTTTATATTATAATTATTTTATTTTATTTATTTATTTTATTTCATATTTTATTTTATTTTATATTATAATTATAATTATTTTATTTTTAATTTTATTTTATATTATATATATTTTATTTTTTAATTTGAATATCGGCAATTATTTTACCAACTGTCGCCTAGAAATAAAACCCATTTCAAGTTTTTTTTTTAATGCTTTTTTGTTTGAAGGTCGCCTCTGAGTCATTGGGTAAAAGTTTAAAATTTCTCAAGCTCTTCTGAGTCATCCGAGTTTGGAGCCATAGCCCCCAAATGGTCACGCATTTGTTATAAATCTGAGCAGCGCGAGAGAGAGTCACATAGATATTTACCGATAACGAAGAAGGCCAAAGACAGTATGACAGTTATGACAGTATTGAGGAAATATCATTTAAGTACTTGAGTCTACGTATTTAATTACGTACAGCCCAGATGATCTTGAATTTGCAATTCATACCGCAATATCGTGAGGTATCTAATTCTAATAAATATTTATATATATATATTTAGCTAAAGATTGATTATGAGCCGCCACCCTCGAAGCTTTTGTATAACACATTTAGGTCATGAACCGGAAACGTCTTAATTACGTAGAGAATAAGTGAGGCTCGAAAGTCAAATTGCATGCTGAGAGAGAGAGCAAAGGCAAAGAGAGGTAGGCAGAGGCAGCGACAGAGGCAGCGACAGCGACAGCGAGTGCATAAATAAAGCTGGAATCAAGTCAAATAATTAAACCGGCCAGCAGAGCAGAACAAGCGCGCAGAAAAGGGCGAATTGTTGTTTTTTTTTTTATGGAGTGTAAGACAAGGAGAAGAAGAAGCAAACAAGAGTAAAAGAAAGCGAAATCAACGCGCAGAGAATGGCCAGACAAAGGTCTGAAATCGAATGAAAAAAAAATGATGAAAACAAAAACAAATGAAGTAAAATCTGTGCAGACGACGACGGCGACGGCGACGGCGACGTTGAACTGCGCTGCGAAGACCTTGAACTTTGGAAAAACAGCATGCAGAGCAGAGCTGAAGAAGAAGAAGGAGTAGAAGAGAGGAGGAGACGCAGCAGATAACATGCACAAGCAGTGAGCATAAAATCAAATTGAAGAAGCGCTGAATCAAGCCGCGACGGACGGCACAGGCACAAAGTAGGGCAGGCGAAAAGGGCGGGGCAGGGCAGAGAGGAAAAGAAGAAGAGTGGAAGAGAGAAGCGAGCATGTCTGTGTTATTAGCTGGATCAGCGCAAAGCAGAACTGGTTAAGCGAGCAAAAAGGGCGAGCGAGCGAGAGAGAGAGAGAGAGAGCGACTGCTGCAAGTGCCATTGACCCACAGGCAAAAGTCGTTGGCTTCGTTGGCAGGGATCGGCAGCGCAGCCGAGGACTAGGGCGTTGGGCAGGGCGAGCAATAAAACAACGCAAAAAGACCTTGATATTGTCAACGACGCGCGGCTGCTGAAGTTTATAAATACAAATCAGCGCCGAGCCATCTGCCGGCTCGCTCGCTCTGCCCGCTGGCGTAAGCAGGTAGAGCGAGAGAGAGGGAGAGTGAGGGAGAGAGAGAGTCTAGGGCGCTATTTATATCGCGCTATTTTAGTGCAGCTCCTCGAGGATTTTTCGCGCCTAAAAAGCGAGTCGACGCAACTTGCGCTTGCGTCCTTGACTCAGGTCAATAGCTTAGGCCGAGCGGGCATTTGAGATCCATTTGGAGCCACATTAACCTAGTGTATCCCCACACGAGCATTGGTAAAATGTCAAGTGCCATGGCCCTGACCTGACCTCCAATTCACACTAGCCAGCAATAACAATTGGGTGTTAGCTGTCCGCCCCATTGTAACCGCCCCCTACCACACCCCCAACAACCCCCCTCGGATGTCTGTAAGCACATTTTTTCATTGCCAACCCATTCACGTTCAATGTCAGGTTCATGCACGTCAACCGAAATGCAAATGCTGGTCGGATGCGATAGGTGGGGGGCGGGGCGGTACGGGCGCCACTGGGGGCCAAAATGTGTACTTTAGTTTAAGGTCAGAGGTACTATAAACCCATGAACTAAACAAGTAGTGGGCAAGCGGCAAAGCAAGTCCAGTTCAGGTTTGCTTTAGGGCTAACTACGTTAGTTTCCTGTTTACTCTATTAATTCAGGTGTAATGCAATCAAATTTCCTGGAATCTAGGTGTAATGCAGTCGAAATTACTCCAACTTGCTTAACTCTTAGTTAACATTTGTCAATTAAAAGGAACTCTCCGTGAATTCTATGATTTGAGAAGTTTTCCGAGGGATCCTACTTGGAAAAGGAAGGAAGACACTTTACATTTTGCATTAGACTCAATCAAATTACGTGGCGAAGGAGTATGAGAGTGTGTGGGCGTGGCCGTGATGATGCGCTATGTGCGAAAGACCTTCTGCACTTGACAAGCTCGTGTGGGGAATGCGGATGCGGCAACAGCAACAGCTCAAGTGACATTGGATAACAAGGACGACAACATGGGCTCCCAGTGAATTGTGTAATCGTCGGAAGTTCCAAGTCCAAGTGCGAGGACAATGACTGTGAGGAGTTGAGCGCAGCTAAAATTGGCGACGGGGTGTATTCGTAATATTGTATATATAATATATATATATAGTATATATACCGATATTATACTTATATAATGTGCTGGGCGTCAATAGCGCAGCAGGAAAATCGATTTTGGTTTTAGCTTGGCTGCCCAGTTTTGCTAGTTCGACTAACCCAATTCAGAACGTTCACTTTCTCTCCCACAAATTGATGGCTATTTTTGAAAAACAAAGCAAAGAGGGAAAATATATATATATTATATATATATATAGCAGGCTGGCAGGGTCAGTCATCGCTGCTCTGGCTGAATGATGAAATTTCTTTGACAATTATAATTGGTTTGGCTTGGTTGGGCTGGCCGACTTCCGCGCATTGGCCACACTTGGCTGGCTGCCCACTGTGCTGCCAGCTGACGTCGTTGCAGCGGTCAGACCCCACCCCCCGCCGCCCCAAGTGCCACCCCACCGCCCCCCACCAAATTTACATTCGCATTGGCCGCATTGACCTCACCCACATTACTTTTGCACAGTTGTGCGACATTGAAAATGTATTTTTATATAGCGAGAGCGAGCAGGAGAGATCGCCCGACTCGACTCGATTCGCATATTTATTGCCTCGTCGGCTTCCGCATTATAAGTTGCTCCACACAGGTGAGCATGGGTGCCAATGAGCGCAAAGGGTATCTTTTAATAGAGCAACAGATGAGCAGATAGCCTAATGTATTTATTAATGAATTTATTTGGCCAAGTCAAGGTTATTTCCGTGGCGCTATATGTATATACAGACGGAGGTTAGGGTATCCGCGAGTGTGGCATTCTCTATTGGAAATATTTCGATTTGAATTTTAGTATTGTTACGCAAAATTGAAATGCAATAATATTTGGCAAAACTTTTTCGATTATGCCAAGGCTTTCCTAATTTCTATTTTTACCTTATAGAAGAAAAAAACTTTTGATATGAGGAAAATGAAAGAGACTTATTATAGGTATAGGAGTTTATGGAATCTAGTAAACAATTTATGGAAATTATTGAGTGTTTTGTGTTTAGTGTTGTTAAAGACAATATAATTTAATATAAAAATTAAATATAATATTAATAAAAAATAAATATAATTAATAAATGTATAAAAATATATATTAATATAAATACTATAATAAAAAATATATAAATATTAATAAAAAATATAAAATACATTTTATATCATAATACAAAAGGCGATAATATTATATATATGTATATATTATCTTCTTTAAGACTTCAATATAATTGAAAAATATTATTCTAATATACATCTTAAAAAATATAAATTCTATATATAAAAGACTTAAATATTATTCGAAATTCTTAAAAAATATAGAATAATATGATATATATATAGAATAATATAGAATAATATGATATATTCTTGAAAATATTATATTCTTCTTAAAAAAAATTAAAGAATAGTATGATATATGGCTTAAATATTATTAAGAAATATATATAGCATAAAATAAAAATATTATATAATAGGTATACGACCTTAATATATTAAGCAATTTTATGAAGTGTAAGATAGAAAAGTTTATATATAATCTTATAAACATCTTCTTCATATTGCACCTACATTAAATAAAATCTAATCTGACTTCAAATCTATAGTTTTCACTTAGCTAATCATTCGTCTTAATCTGATGACAAATAGTTTCAATAGCAAAAGTCAAAGGCTTAAAGGGCTTAGTCAAGTTTTTATAGATTCTATATTTAAATTTGATGATGATGATAAGAAAATAATATATTTCTTTTTATACATATATTATATACATATATAATATATTCATATGCTATATATAATATGTATACTATATATCGACATATACTATATTTATAATATATAATATATAAACTATATATTTTCATATACTATACTTATATATATGATATATATAATACATATGTACTATATATCTATTTCCATATACATATATCTATGCCTATACAAGTCTATTCATAAAAATAGTAGTGCCGCACTAAACAAAACAAACTAAATAAAAAGCTATTTTTTTCGGTTGAAAATTAAAAAGATCTTCAATTTTTGTTTAGAATAGAATGCAAAGCAGAGAAGTGCTAAAAAAATGTAATTTTTTTTGGTCAGAGTTAATTTAAATAAAAAAAACTGGCTGTTCAGAAAAATAATAGTGCTGAATGTATAGGATCTAAATCTATAAAAAATATGAATAATATATTTTATTATATTATATTGTGTCAAATTATATTCTATTATGTAATATTATATTTTATATTATTTTATATATTATATTTTAATTTATTATATACAAATTAATATTTATTTCAAATTCCTCTCAAAATATTGAGTTTATCAGTAATTTTCACTATCTTCATTCAGTGCTCGATAGCACTACTATATATATAGATATAGTCCATTCCAATATATCCTGGCAGATTAAAAATGCCAATGTCAAGGCGCTTTAAACGTTTTGCAATGCAATTATAATACTTTTCGACCAGGGTATAATAAAAGCTGTTTATGGAAGGCTTTGGGCACGGGTCTTGTGTAAGCCAAATGGAAATAGCACCTATGTACACACACACATGTGTGTGTACGAAAATGTGTGTCACTCACTGCTACATATGTAGAGCAAACGACCGATAGAAAGAGATGCAAATAGAGAGGCTTTCTCGCGAACTTTCTAGCCCTCGCTCGCTCGCTCTCTCTCTGTCTCTCGCCTGCGCGTTCGAGCAAGCGAAAAGTAAAATGAAAATAAATTGTGATGGTCAAGGTCGTTGGCGTGCGCTTTGCGTAATAAAAAAAAATACAACAACAACTACGACAACAACAACAACTATAAACTGTGCAAACAAAATAGATAAATAGACTCGAGAAGACGAAGAAAGCGAAGGCAAATCACACAGTCACAGCGAAGGCAAAAGAAAAGCGAACTAAACTACTTGAAGATACTTTTTCGGGCTCAGCTGGTTTGTCCGACTCCCATCTGTGGTCTTTGGCTCTATATAGCTGAAATGAAATGGAAGTTAGGGTATATTTACTGAGCGATTAAAAGTTTTTTTGTTTGCCTTGTGTAAAGTTAGCTGCTTTTATCTGTCAGACAATACTTTGAGATACATTTCTGGATTTTAACTGAATTGCTAGACTGTGGGGATATAAAAATAAAAATAAAAATAAATAAGTAAATAAAAAATAAATAAAGTAAACGCAGTTCATTAAGGGTTAGGGGCTACACAGAGAATATATAATAAATCAAGCAAAAAATTTAATTTAATTTTGAAATTTATAATAATTAAATTAAACTGTTAACTGTTTAGCAAGAAAATATAAAAAGTATCTCAATGATATAGATGGCCTCAAATTCATATCATTGAGATACTTTTTAATTTCCTTGCAGTTCTTACTTTCAGCTCAACTGCATGAGCTATCAAGCTATTCCATTTATATTTTAAAATGTATTTAAGTATGTAGTAAGATATAGAATGTTATACAACAGTCTGAGATACTTCTCAATTCAACAGCAAATATGTTGAGACGATTCTCAACTTAAGTTTGATAAACTTTCAGATACTTCTGCTCTATACAGTTTGAGATACTTTTCAACTCAACTCTGATATACTTTTCAACTTAAGTTTGAGATATTTTCAGATACTTCTGCCCCATACAATTTGAGATACATTCATATACTTAACTTCAGATACTTCAGGATACTGTTGAAAAATTATGTGGACTCCAATTGAATTGAATGAAGTATTTTTAAGATACTTTCCTAGTCATTATGATAACTGAAGTTTGAGATACATTCGTATACATTTCGTTTATCATGTTAACTCGAAGTTTAAGATACTTTCAGATACTTTTCGATTATCAACTTGAATTACTTTCAAATACTTCTCATTCCATCATGATTCTCATCCTTAAGTTGCTTTTAGATACTTTTCCATTATCATCGTAGCTCCAGCTCAAGTAACTTGCAGATACTTCTCATTCTATCAAGATGCTCAGCCTTGCGTTACTCTCAGATACTTTTCCCATTCAATATGATTCTCAATTTCCACTGAATTCATTTCCCACTTATGCTGGCTACAGCTAACTAAGCACACTTTAAATCAATTTAAAGGCGAAGCCCATCTAAACTTAGCCAGGCTTAATTAAGTTGCAATCAGTTGGCCCAAGTTGCATGCAACATATGTGTGTAGCAGGCACCCGCAGATGGATTGAATGGCGCGTTAGTTGCGCAGCAGCCCGGGACGGCGTATTAACGACATTTTTCGCCCGCAAACCAAACTGGAAACTTTTGCTGAATGTCACTCAAACCTAATTACGTTGCAATTAGGTTCAATTGGTGGCAACTGTTTCTGCGTGGCAGCAATTAGTTAGCAGCTTGCAGCATGCAACACGAGCGCGACGGCGACCTTAGACAGGACACGCGTGCAACGGCTTCACGAAGGCTGCCAACGATCAAGGGCAGCTCAATGCCACACTTGCGACTCGGATCCTTGTGGGGCATGTATACTGTGTGGCAAGTGGGCGCCAGTGGGCGTCGAGGCGCTGCTCTCCACTTTGCTTTGACTGTCAAGGTCGTTCGCAGAGCTTTGCCAACAGCTGTTGGTGTCAGCTGACCTCCTCTATTGTTGCTGCAACTGTTGCGCTCTGCCTGAAGCTTGCAACAACTTGTGGCGCCACAGTAGTTCTCTCTCTCTCTCTCTCTCACTGTCTCGCCCGCTCTCTTTGAGCTGCCCAGAGTTGCCTACAGCTCGAAGTGCAGCAAAGCTCCACAGTTGCAGTTGCACCGCGAAGCTTTGGCCCGTTCTCCGCGCGGCTCAAGCTTTGCCTTAATAGTTTGTGATGCAACCTATTATAGTTGGGAAGCTTTGGAAAGCTTTTGCGCTGCAGCTTTTTTCTAGCGAATTTCTAATGCATTTTGCACTTAAAAGGTTGCAACTGCTGCAGTTGGCTGCAACTGATGAAAGCTTTTTGAAAGCTGCGAGAAGTGAATCAAGTGAAATATTTTTAATGGGTTTTTTTATCAGCAAAAAAATAATAGTATTTTTTTAAATTTATTAGTTAGTTAGTTTAACTGAGAATTTAGAAGGTCTTAATTGCTTGACAAGGGATATTAATATACATTTTTAGTAGAATAATATAGTATAATAATAATTTTGTTATAATTTGCTTTTATGCCATGAGTTCCCAGGTGAAACTGTGAATTCAGCATCAAATGTATTTTTGCAAACGTAAAAAACAGTTCAAATTAGGCCTGGCAGACCTCATTAAGTATACGTCGATGAGGACAACGAGCGAGAATCAAGTCAATCTTTGTCTGCTCGCTATAGGCTTACTTATTGTTGTGTATCTAACGCAGTTCACGCTTATCAAATTTTAGTAAAATTGCTTCCATATTATTATTATTGATAAGAATGCATAATTTGTCTTATCTTGGCCTCTTAAAAAAACTGGAAGACACCTATATCTAGCCAAAATTTACTATGTCATCCGACATTTGGCGCTCAGTTGCACTACTATTTTTATGAACACATAGTCTGAACATTTCCCACACATCTAACTCTTTCAAAAATTACAAAAAAAGAGAACCTATTGCAAGTAGAGCTTTTTTAGTCAAATGTTTGTTTGCTTTGTCAAATACATAATTCCTTATATCTATTTTCAAAATGTCATTAAGAAAGTAAAATTGAAAGATAAGTTAGTCAATAACTAATATCAAATAAAACAGTCAGTGCACGGTTGGATTCCTCATGTTATTATACATAGGTACATATAAATAAAAATATATGCAAGTATACAAAAAGCCTGAAATGGTTAACACAGCAGGTGTAAGCAACACAGCGGGTATATCCTAGTCAGGCACTTACAATTTATTTATTTATTTATTTTTTTTTTTTGCACAGTTGACTTGACTTTTAAAAATGCTCTTAGTAAATGTGAATCTGAAATAAAACCTGCTTAAATATGCCTATTTCTGAGAGAAGTTTCCACATATATAAAGGGATAGTTTCAAATAAGTAAAAATTTATGGTAAAGTAGATTGTGGTCTTAAGCTATTAGTATTAGACTACAGAGACTATACTCAACATTTTATATTATTTATCATATATTTTATATTATATATTTAGTGAACGAATCAATGAATCAAAGATAACTCAGATACACATACATAAAAACTATAATAAATACATGCACACACACACACTCTAGTTAACCAACATAAACTTATTATCATTGTCATTTTCTACACCATCCACATAAACATTATTCGACTTTTATGACTTTAACCCAACATTAATTTAATTCTGCGGTTAGCTGGAAAATATGAGCAAAGTTTTTCACTAATTTTTCTCTAGTATTTTGTTTATTTATTTATCTCGTCGTTTTTGTTGTTGTTGTCATATTTCACTTGAATTTCGTTTACTAAATGTTGACCAAGAGATATAAAGTCTAAGCAGCTTAGACAAAGCCGAAATTAAATTGCCCTGGGGCTGGGAATTTAGGGGTTGTTAATGGAGGGGGTGTGGGGGTGGGGGGGGGTGCGAGCGGGTGGCTATAATGCCTATACGCCCACGCAGTCAACGCATACAGACATGGATTTATCTACATATAAATGCGTGTCAGTGTGTGTGTGAGTGTGTCAGTGTGTGTGTGTGTATGTGTGTGTGTGTGTGTGTGTGTGTGTGTGTGTGTGTGCATGTGTGTGTGTGTGGGTATCTCTCACACGTATTAGCACTTTGTCAAGTCTTTTTTTTGTCGACTTTAACTCTCTTCTTTCATTTCTCGCTTGCCCATGGATACCCTGTAGATGAGCAGCAGCAGCAAAGGGGTAGACTGATGAGTCACTGTGAGCTTCTCTTGCTTTGTCTTTTGTTTCACTACGCATCTACTCTGAGCTACAGGGTATCTGCGACGTCTGTCATGTCGTCTTTTGCAACCTTGTGGCGTGTGTCGAATTTCGCTCGTTGGCATTTCGTTATTGGCTTATATATATTTTGATTGCTTGGCCTTGACTTTCAGTAACCTCTCGGTTAATTCTAGTGTTATTAATGAAAAGCGCTTAGAATTCGCGGAATTCGTGCTCTCAGCGCGCTCTCAGCACTCAGCGTCGCCGTCTCCTTGCCTTTTATGAAGTAATTGAATTTGTCAGCTATATATTGATAAAAACACAGAGAGAGATGGAGAGAGAGAGGGAGAAAGCATTCTTAGCCTACTCCAGCTATTTATGGTTGCCTTTTAGCAATCAGCGCCAACTTTTCAGATACTTAATTATGATAAATGAATGTAACTGAACTGAAGCACTGAAGCCTACCTCAAAAGTTCACACACACACACACACACATACGCTCTCACACACTCTCCGAAATTCGTTTGTCACTTTGCATATTTCGCTGGAAATTTGCCACGCGTAAAACTTTGCTAAAAATCCTGCCAGCAGGCTGTTACAATTCTTTGCGGCGCAAAACTCAAATTCATGGTCAATGTGTCAAACACCAAGCAACCACCCAAACCACCCAACCACCCAACCACACAGCAGCCCAACCACCCAGTCAGCTCGCCTCCTGCCCAGGCTCAAGCTCAATGCACGCACTGTTGTGCTAGGCCTAAACGAATGCCAACCTCACTCACACACGACCTCCCTCTCTCTCTCTCCATCTCTCTCTCTCTCTCGCCTCTCTCTTTTCCTGCCCGCTTTTCCGAGCTAAAAATAACGAGCCAAGTCTCCAATTTCTGCCTACCCAAATTTGTCTTGCGTTGGCTCTGTCGCCCTTAATATTCTCACTTATTCGCCTCCGCTCTCGCTCCCCCCCCCTCTCTCTCTCTCTCTCTCTTTCTCCCTCTCACTCGCTCTGCTTGTGTTTCGCTCGCCCTTTCTGCCCATCGATTTGTTGCTTGGCATTTCGTTGTCTGTTGTTGTTTTTGTTCTGCTTTTGTTTTATTTTTATTTTTATTTTTATTATAGCCTTATAGCCCACTTTTTGTTATGTTTTTGAACTTGGCCTAGAGAAGCAATTAATAAGAAAAGACATTAAGCTGCAACACCTTTTTTTGGCTAACTATTCACACTTGTTGGCTTTCAGTGTTGGGTGTTGGGTGAATATATGGATGAATGGGTATATATAAAAAATTAAATATATATATTATATTTAAATTAAAAAAAAAATTAAAAAAAATATATAAATGTATGTATAAATATTATTTATATTATTATTATTATATTATATATTTATACATACTTTTATATATATATATATTTCTATATTTATATATATACATAAATTTATACATATTTAATTTCTATTCTTACAAATAGCTGTGTTCATAAAAATAATAGTGCGACTGACCATTAAATTCTCATTAAAAAATGTATAATTATTATTGTATTAAATTATGTAGAAAACAATTTACAGCTTTACAATATACAGCTTAATTTTTTTTTTTTGTAAGTTATATGTTTTTCTGTTAGAAACTGAGGAACATATGCGGCTGCAATTCAGAGCTTGAGCAAGAAATATAAACAACATTTAGTTGTTCACAAATATAGTAGTGGCTGCAAAGCGAATATTATTCAGTGAATTTATATAATCTTTGTTTAAGACAGCGCTTTCCTTCTCTCTCTCTCTCTCTCTCTCTCTCTCTCTCTCTCTCTCTCCTCTCTTGCTTTTCTTTTCTCCCTCCCTCTTGTTTCACCCCTCCTCTCTCTATCTCTCTATCATCTGTCTTATATGGGATGCTTATTTTAGAGTTACGCAAGTTGAAATCATAGTAAAACTAAGAAATAAATTTTGAATATCAATGAAGCAAGCTTTATTAGATGGAAAATATTATGACATTAATATTTAAGGATGTTTTTGACCATTGGCAGATAAGTATGGCAGATGACTATATGTATTATAAATACAGATGTGTTCAAAAGAATAGTAGTGCGACTCAGTATATTAAAACTTTTATATTATTTATTGTATATACAGTAGTTTATTGATATATACAGTAAATACCTTTTACATATAAAATTATATATTAAATACATATACAAATACATAGATATAAATATTTTATTACAAAAACCAAATCATAATTATTCCTTTTCAAGTTATACCAAAAACTTGTACCCTTAAATTGTGATCATAATTATTCCCTTTCAAGTTATGCCAAAAAAAGAAAACCTTTAACCTTAACTTCTCATGCTAACTATTATCTGCAGCTTATGTATAGCACTTAGACTCTACTCTTAGTGCATAAATATATATATAAATAATATATAATATTTATATATATAAACACACACACACCCACTTTACTGGCATTTATAAATGTTTTGTTTATGCCCCTCTCGCATCGTCAATAATGCGTCGTATTAGCAAACAAAACACATACAAACAAAAACACATTCAATTCATAGCGAAATTCATAATAAATACGGCAATAAATAAGTGGGAGTGTGAGACAGAGACAGAGAGAGAGAGGAAAAAAAAATGGAAGAGTGTGGGAGAGAGGTGGGGCGAGCAGGCCTACGCTGCGTATGGGTTATGGACGACTTCCTTCAAAGCTTTTCCGCATAATTTTGTTATTTCCTCAGCTCTCCTCAACACACACACACACACACACACATAATAAAGAGCCAACTGTCGCACGCGCCTCAATAACAAAAACAACAGCAACAACAGCAACAACAATAAAGAAAAACTGCTGATTAAATATACACCTAATGCCACGGCTGTTTCTTTATATACAACGCTTTACACATACATACTAATACACACATATATGTGTGCGTGTGTGTGTGCGTGTGCATGGGCCTAAGAGCAGCCGAAAACGCTGCTGACCCGAGCGCCGACGAGCGGAAACGAAGGCGCGCACGTCGCTCGGCAAATAAATAGGTGAACGACCGTCGATAATGCGCGACCTTCAAAATAATCTGGGCCAAGTGGAATATCATCATCATTGTTGTTGTTGTTGCTGTTGTCGCTCTTTCTCTTTGTGCGTGTGCCTGCGTGTGTGTCTGTGTGTGTGTATAGCACTTTTTTTTCTGCCTGCCTGCCTGCCTGCTTGCCCTCTGCTCTGCTTTGTTCCTCCTATGCGGCGCTCGCTTTCGCACCAACTCTCACTCTCTGCCTCTCGCTCGCTCTCCAGCGCCTAGAGCCGAACTTTTCGTTTCCTTTTTGTTCGAGCAACGAATTTGTTGTTCTACTGGCATATATATGAAAGAGGCGTATTTAGCGTAACTTGAGATGGTAGATATTTATTTGATATAAATTAATTGTTCACAATAGTTAAGTCAAGTCTAATTTGTATGTATTATTTTAAATTATATTGTTATTATTAATTCTTATATTGTATAATTATATATACTTATTATTTTTTTATAATTTTTTTTTAAATATAATTAAATTATGAAAGAATTTAATTTAAAATTTGAAATAATATTTTAGTAGCTACAAAATGTATGCTATATTAAATTATAAAAATTAAAAAAGTACAATAATTGCTAAACATTTAAAAATAAAATAAACTAAAAAAATAAATGTATTAAATTATAAAAAAAAATATTCTATAATTAATAAATTTTAAGCAGAATTTATTATAATAAAAATGTATTAAATTATAAAAATTAAAAAAGCACAAGAATTGCTAAATATTTAAAAATAAAATTAACTAAAATAATAATTCAATAAAATAATAAAAAAAATGAAAAAATTTCAAGCAGCAATTAACAATATATATGCCATAGTCATTTCACTTTCACTCCCTATCATTATATCCACATCTATATCTACATCTTGATCTATCAGCCAAACAATCACAGCTGAAGCTTAAAGCTCTCGCTGCGCAGCTTTTAGGCTGCTGTTTGTGCAGCTTTTTTGAATGTCGTTTGGATTGGCCTTAGACAGAGTCATTGCACTTCATTCAGGACAATGACAGTGGCAGCTCTCGATTGCACGCGCAGTTGGGCACGCCCACACACATTCACACACCCACACACACTCGCGCACACCCACCCAATCTCGCACATATAACTAACTACATTATAAAGACAGAGAGCACTTGGCTGGAATTTGAATGTTATTGCCGTATTTAATTAAAGATCCACGCTTTTTTATGTGCTCCTAATGCTGTCAGCCATTAATGGACGCCTTCTGAGCTATTTGCATGGCTGTAGCAGCCACTGTAGGCCACAAGCCTGACACAACCTCTTGTGGCACGGTGTCCTTGCCCGATTTTCCGAGTTCAACAGACAGCAGAAGGTCAACGAAGTGGCGCTTGGCTACGTCAAAGGCAACAACGAGCACTGCGAACTGTACAAATAAATGGAAACTAAATCTGAAATTAGCTAGAGGGCAGAGGATATAAATATAATGATGAAAAGGGCTAAAATAAAATAGGAAATAATTTTAGATATAAAATAGAATGAATAATTATGAATAATAAAATGTTTTGAAATATAAAATATATATAAAATATAAAAAATTATTTAAAATATACTAAAATAAAAAATAAAATGGTATGAAATATAAAATATTATTGAATATAAAATATAATAAAATAAAATTGAAAACATTATGAAATCAAAAAAATGTAAGAATGAAAATTATGGAAATATGAAGAATAAAGTAGTATGAAATATAAAATATTAATAAAATAGAAAAAATTATATAAAATATACTAAAATAAAATAATATCAAACATAAAATATAATAAAATAAAATTGAAAACATGAAATCAAAAAAATTTAATGTTCATCATTATGGAATTATGAAGAATAAAATAGTATGAAATATAAAATATTATGAAAAATAAAAGAGCAAGACATATAAAATATGAAATATGAAACTAATAAATATTAAATATTATTAAATATATAATATTAATAAATATAATAAAATGCGCAAAAAATATAAAATATTATGAAGTATAAAACTAATAAATATAAAATATTAATAAATATTAAATATTAATAAAAATATAATACTAAGAAGAAATATAATAAAATGCGAAAAAAATATAAAATATTATGAAGTATAAAATATAATAAAATAAAATAGAAAATACTAATATAAAAAATATTAATTTATAGAAAATATAAGTAAATATAAATATGTGTTAGAATTTTTAAAAATAAAAAGCAAGTTTTAAGAAAAGTTATAGCAGATAGTTTGGAGTGTAGGGAGCTATTTATAGTCAGCAGAAGATATAATCAGTTTTAGTTTTAGCTGATCTATTTATATTTCAAGATATCAATAGTATAGTAGTAGTTCATATGATAAATGTTCTGAATTTTCTGATACAACAGTAATACTCACTTTACGAAATGAGGAAATTCGTACCTTGTTCCGCTGCTGAACTGCTCAGCTGCTTGACCTGGTCAAATCATCAGCTGTCCAGGTCAGCAGAATGAGGCTCAAAATTTTGTTTGTCCATGATTTGCATAGCCACCCGCATAACCCATAATCCCCTCAAGCCACTTAACCACTCCACGTCAGCTGCAGTCCATCAGCTTTACAGAGTATCCATCGTGTGCAGTCGCTCGCAGATGTGAGCTCCAACGTCGAGTGGAGCACATTTCTGGGTTTAGCGCCAATGCAGCTGCCGTCGTTTAACACGCTTAATGGACCAGCAAAGCGAACAATCGAACAACCTAAGCAGCGGCCCACTCCAACCCACAATCACAATCGCAATCGCAGTCGAACGACGGCGAACAAAGCAGCAGCAGCCCCCATGGCAACTGGCAACGGGCAACGGGTGAATGCAACTCGCTGCAAGAGCAGCCCCGACTGACCCTGAACTCGGGCGACGACACAGAAACTGAAAAAATGTTGCCTTCCCACAGGCAGAGAGGGAAGGGGAGCAAGTGGGGCGGGCGACGGTTGGGTGGGTGGCGCTGCTGGTGGGGTCTGGGCATGTCTGTGTAAGAGTTGCTGCAGCAGGAGCACACAAAAAGTTCAAATACGTTCGCTGACATTTTCGCTGCAGCTCTCAATGTCGCGCTGTTAGTCGCGCTCAAAACTGAGGATTGGGCCGCTTGAATATGTAGCTCAAGGATTACACACATAGACTTGGACATGGACATGGACATGGACATATTCAAAAACTCACACAGATTGGCTTCAATAACTTTCTCACGTCCCACTCGCAGTTGGCTCTGCTAGGTGTAGTTCGTTGTTCGTCACGCGGCCTTGAGTGTTTCTTCTGTCATTGGCATTTTTACAGTTCATTTAACTTTCGCCAGGATAATAGGTAGCCTGTCGCAACGAATTTCTTGTATAAAGCTTATTCATTAAGTCAAACTTAATAATCATATATAACAAAGACATAATACAGTTATCTAAATTATTAATCAACATTTATCACAGCAAATCCCGCTCTTAATAATTACATACATAATTTTAGCATTTGAATTTGCGCGCGCTTTAGCAGCCAAAGCTCATTAACAGCGCAGCTGCAAAGCTTTTACAGCGCACGCTCTTAGACATTGCCATTTTGAGTATAACACAGCGCTGTTGTGCTTAACAGCGCTTAAGCGACTGCTAAACCTGCCCAATTGAGTATAACATGCCAAGCGATCAAACATGCCTGAGCCAGCTGTGCAGCCGTTAGCTGCTGTTAAATTCAATTGAAGGCAAAAGTTAGGGATTTTTGTGTTTGAAAATATATTGATTTAATATATGTATAAATTATTTAAAAATTCTTATAGATATTTTAGAATAAATGGTGTTTATAGCATTTATATTTGGTAAATGTTGCCTTACCAAATTATAAAGTTTCAATTCCTCCAGCGCTGTTACTAACATAACAGCAACTGTTAAAGCTCTTGTGGGTGCCGCCAGCTGTCTGCTTGGCTGTTAGTGTTGGGTAAAACATTCATTGGCAGTGTGTTTGTGTTGTTGTTCCGGTGCTTGGCGCTCAAACAGTTTTCGGCAATATTTTTGCGAAGAATCTTATGAAAATTGCATGCAATAACAATATAGCTTAAATCAAACCAAGTGTCATACAAAAATTAAAATAAAAAATTGAGAGAGAGAATTAAAGTCCTAAAAGTAGCTCCTAAAAGTGTGAAAATAATCATGTGTAAACTAATTGTTGCATTTACTAGATGAAAATGCATAAAGACTTGTCCAAAAATAAGACGCGTAAAAAATTGTCATTACCAAGCGAGTGTGCCAGTGCAATTGTTGCTATTTTGTGATATTTCTATCGAAAAAAAATTAAAATAATATTTTAATAAATTAAATCATAATCATTTGCCAATCCAACGGGTATCTAGAGACTAAACATAGTTAGCTAGCGTATACAATTTTACATCCAATCAAATCAAATCAAAAGAAAGAACTCAAAAGGTGCCATAAGAAATTGCTTAAAGTGATAAAAGGACTTTGCTTAATAGTTATAAATAATAAAAACTCACACAAAGACACTCAAAGTACTTGCTGCTCAAATAGAATAAACTTTTAATTATAACAAAAAATCAAGAAAAAATCAAAAAATGACTGTGGGAAGTCGCGAAGATCTGTTTGCTCAGGCCAAACATATCGATGATACGGAACGTCTAATTGGCCGCGTCTTAGCTGGTGAGTGAGCTGTCCAGAATTAACAAATTAGCTCAACTAAATATATATTTATATATTTAATATATATTCGCCAATGATTCGCTCAATTTGCCTGGCTGAAAATGAGAAATACTTTCGCTTTCTATGGCGCATTTGCTGCGCTGCCTCGGCGGTCATTGAACTCATTAACCTAAATTTTCATCGTGCAAATCAACAGAGTTGAAACGCGTCAGCAGCGATAGCGAGCACGAGCTGTTTCGTTCTTTGAATACCCTTTAAAATGCTGGGTGAAAGGGTAGCTAAGCTGGGCTAAGCTTTTGCTTAAGCCTTTGAATCGTAATGCTCTGAGTCTGCTTTGCCCTTTTATTCTATCTCTTTATCCCTCACACTCTGCTTCTCTTTCACTTGTTCTATTCCTCTTTTCTCTCTCTTTCTATTCCTCTTTCTCCCTCTTATTCTGTTCCTCTTTCTCCCTCATACTCTGCTTCTCTTTCACTTATTCTGTTCCTCTTTTTCTCGCTCTGTTCCTCTTCCTCTCTCACTCTGTTCCTCTTTCTCCCTCTTATTCTGTTCCTCTTTCTTCCTCATACTCTGCTTCTCTTCCACTTATTCTTCTTTCTCCCTCTTATTCTGTTCCTCTTTCTCCCTCATACTCTGCTTCTCTTTTACTTATTCCTCTTTCTCTCTCGCTCTGTTCCTCTTTCTCCCTCTTATTCTCTTATTCTGTTCCTCTTTCTCTCTCACTCTGTTCCTCTTTCTCCCTCACTCTATTCCTCTTTCTCTCTCACTCTGTTCCTCTTTTCTCTCCCGCTCTGTTCCTCTTTTTCTCTCACTCTGTTTCTCTTTCTCTCTCACTCTGTTCCTCTTTCTCCCTCTTATTCTGTTCCTCTTCCTCGCTCCCTCTGTTCCTCTTTCTCTCTCACTCTGTTCCTCTTTCTCTTTCACTCCATTACTCTTATTTTCATGCTGTCTCTCTTCCTCTTCTTCACACCTTTTCCCTCTTTATCTCCCTTCTCTTTTTCTTTCCCCTCCCTTTATCTCTTATATCAGCTGCGAACGTGTGCCACGCTGACGTATACTTAATATTAATTAAGCTTATGCTGTTCGCATATGTTAATCATACGCCGCATATGCCAATTATCATATGTTTATATAAGCTAAGCAAATATCAAGAAAGAACAGGAGAATGCGTAACAAACGAACCGAGAGAGAGAGAGAGAGAGAGGGTGGAAGAGGGAGAGGGAGCGGAGCGACAAGTCGGCAAATCTAAAACGACGACAACAGCCGAGCCGCAGCTGACGAAGCTAATGCATGAAAGTAAAAGCAACAAGAGCAACAACAACAACAACAACAACAATGGCAACGATATGAACGTTGTTGTTATTGCAAAATCTAGGCCATGGACTCGTGCGGTCGTTGAACTTGGCAAACGCCGTTGACTGCCTGGGTTCGCTAGAAATATAGATAGAAATAGAAATGGGAATGGGGAGAAAGGGGCACGCATTTGGGACTGTGGGGCAGCAGGCGATGCCGACGGCGACGATGGGGGCATGCGTAAAGCCGGTCGACGCAATAATTTCGCTTTCAATTTGATGGTCAGCAATTCAATTCAGTCTGCGAGGCAGCCCAATTAACGGAGCTGCCTCAAATATTGAGTATACGCCACCGTCTCCACCTCCCCTTTCAGGCCACGCTCAGCACATTTCATGCAACTGTGGCACATTCGCGCACAGCATCAAGTATTTAGGGCATTTGTTGACATTCTTCTAGCATTTTATTTCCATTTTTCTTGTTCCAAGTCGTTTTCATTTTTCTTGGTATTTTTTGCCATTTCGATTTGTGGTCGCTCAGTTTTTTTAGCGCTGTGACAATCGGCTGTGTGTGTGTATATTTCTATACGTACATTAGATAATAGCCAGGGCATGCAAACACCTACAGCGTGGCATATGATAAACCTTAATTGCTCTACGGCGGGAAGTCGTAGCAGCAGCAGGAAAGGTTTTCGAAATAGAAATAACTGAAAAATTTGCTGAAAGTTGTTTTTTAACTATTTATCAAAGATTTTATTTAAATTTTAATTGTCTTTACTTATTTTATTGAATTTCCTATTATTTTATTGTATTATGTAATTTCTATTATTATTTTATGTTTAAATTCCAATATATTTTTTAATTTTTACGAAAAGTTTTGCGTATCATATTTTATAACTATTTAAAAAAATATATATAAATACTCTTAAAATATTTATAAAAATTTTTATGCATATTTTATTGAAAAAAAAAATGAATAAGAAAAATACAAAAAAATATTTAAAATAATAAGAGAAATGCAAAGCTTTTAACAAATATTACATATTTTTAACTATAAATGAGTATTTATAAAAAAAATCCCGTTTAAATATTTATAAAATATTATATTCAAACTATCAATATAAAATAAAAGCAATATATATAAAAATTTAAATTTTAAAAAAAGGTTTAAAAAAATAGCTTAACAAATATTAAATATTTTTAAAATATTATTGAGTATTTAAAAATAGTATACAATTTATTATAATCTAATATATATACAATTTAAAAAAGAATACAAGTAAAAAGACAAAAAGTAAAGGAAATATATAAGTGTAATTTAGCTACAAATATTTGTTTATTTTTATTAAATTAATTTCTTACATATATAGATTTTTAAAGATAAAATAAAATATTATTTTTACAACATTTTGACTCTACTCCTTATACACTTTATTCTGCTTCTTTCGTAATTTATTACTATAATTTAGTAAATTACATATTTATTTATTATTTATAAAATAATATTGAGCCCTCTTATTTTATATTATATATATTTTATAAATATTTTATTTTATCTCTTATTTTCAATTTTTTGTTTTTGCTAAGTATTATATTTGAATTATTTTATTATGTTATTCTTCCATTTTTACTATACATTACAAAAAAAATATTGTTTTTGATTAAACAACCCTTTAATTAGGCAAACCTAATTTTTGGCAATATTTCTGTGGCATTTGTTTGCCTAGAGCTAGACACTTGTGCGATAAGATAGCCAAGCGACATACATAGCAGCTGCCAAAGCTTAGATCATTCTCATTTTCTGTCCACTTGAAAGTATCGCCCAATGGTATCTGAATAATCGCTGCAAATGTCCAGTTCGTAGTCGAGTCACATCCAATGTTTTTCCAATGCTTTTCCTTTGCGCTGTAACTTTTGCATATTTGTTTTCACCTTCAGCTCGCAAAAGCAACTCTCTATACTCCCACTGGCACTCCCACTCTGCCTGTCTCTCTCTCTCCCTCTCACTCACTCTCCCTCTCACTTATTCTCGCTCTCTTATCATACGCTGCTTCGCCTATCTGAAGCTCTCTCTCTCCGTTTGGGGTTCTATGCGCCGTGGCTTTGGCCTTGGAATCGTTTGTGCCTTTGCCTCGTTCATTGACCCGAAGGCTGGTTCTGTTTTTTCGCTCGCGAATTGCGCTGATATCTGTGCCTAAGTGTGTGTGTGTGTGTGTGTGCGTGTGATTGTGTTTATTTCTATTATCACCATAGTCGATGTACGTCGCGATATGAAATCCCCCATGCCGGCCGTCCGTCCGTCCGTCCGCCCGTCGCATGACCTAATAAAATTTGCCTGCTGCGCGACTGCCTAAGGCGAGGGGGGGGGCGCGTGGGGCTCGCGCTATCAATTGTGGCAGCCGCAATAGATTCTCAAATGTGTACCTAGAGCGCTTATGTCTATGCACAAACAACTAATTGCTTTCATTTGTCGTTAATAAATCGACAGCAAATAAATGCAGACATATTACGCATACGCAGCGTGCGCCATAAAGTGGGCAATCGAAGCGCATTGTTAAGCATAAGCAGCAAGGGGGGAGGGGGAATTGAGGCAAAGAAAATGGGAGAACAATAAGGATTAAATAAAGGAGAGAATGAAGAAATTATTTTGTTATTAAATATATGTTTAAAATAATTAGAAATAATAATAATGCAATAATATAAAATAATTAGAAAATATTGATAAAACTGTGAGTGAATTTACAGAAACGTATGGAAAGATAAATTTGTAAAAAATAAAAAACAATTAATGTTAAAGATAGAATATGTTGACTTAGCTTTACTATTAATTTATCAAGCTTATATTAATTAAAAAATTGAACAAATAATTTATAAGTAGCATTGGGAGATCTAAAATAAAAATATATAATATTCTATATTTAAAAAAACTCCAAATTGTTAGTATATTATAAATACTGTTATATATTTTAAATATATCTGAAACAAACATGTTTTTAATATTTGTTTATGAAATATGCTTTCAGATATTCTTTAAAAAATCCAAATATATTTTATTTTCGTATATTTTGAACTCTATTATATATTTTAAATATTCTCTAATAAAATATATTTTTATATATTTAAAATATTTTTAAGCCAATATTTTTAAAAATTTCTAAACATATTTTATACAAATGTGTATATGTATGTATGTATATATAGATTTGGGCATAAATATATTGCTTAGCAAAGGTTTCAACAAATTTCTCTACTTAATTATTTTATAATTAAAAATCTTACTAATCCCTTCATTAATTTCTATTTCCTTTCAGGTAAGTTTACTCAATTTTCTATTCATCACACTCGCACACACTCTCAGAGCGGTCGCATTTTTCTAGCCATTCGAACGTAAGTAAAACGATTTGAATTGAAAAGCTTTTTCGCTGAGCAGATGGGAGACGAATGTCATTAGAGGTTTTTCACCTGAGGCACAAGCGCGCGCACAGCCGTGCAACCTTGTCAAGCAGCAGAAACTAAGTCAAATAACTCATAAGAATAAATGTCGACTGATTAATGCACTCGACTATTTGTGTGCATGTGCATGTTGCCTACACGATTTGCATTCAAACTGACAGAGAGAGAGAGAGAGAGACAAGAGAGAGAGGGAGAGAGGTAGAGCATAACATTCGCTTTTGTTCGTTCGTTCGTTACAATAAATAAATTCAACATAATTTTTCTTAATGCCATTTTTTTTTTTTGCGGCAAAAACTAAACCGAGAGTTGAATGCACGCGCAGCATTGTAAAGCAATAGCCTCGATCTAAATTTACACACAGATACGCAGCCGCACACACACACACACATGCACGTGGCAGCTGCAGTCTGTGTTTGTGTCTGTGTTGAACTTGCACTTAATTTGTATTCTCGACAGTCACACACACACACACACACACACACACACACACACACACACACACACACTGAGAGCAACACTCGGCATTTGAGTTTAGCTTTTTGAAAGCTTTTTTGCGTCGTTTTTTTGCCTTGCACGTTTTTTATGCTCGCTCGGCGAACGGAAATGCTAGCGAGCAGGCTGCTGTGGCTATTTAGCTATAAGACTATAAAAGACTGCTTATATAGTTAATACTATATAGAACATGCGTTTATATTGCATACTTTGTTTCACTTTTCTGCGAGGAATTTTACATTGAATAGGAATTATAAAAACCGAGAATTAAAACCCCGAATAATTATAGGGAATTGTAAAAAATGTTTGAAATATGAAAAGTGCTTAACTGTTAATGCAGTTGTATATTTTAATATTGCATGAACGTTTTTGACGGTTGATTGATTTATTTAAATTTGTTTAAATAAAAAATATATAAAACTTTATAAAACCATAAATATGCCAATATTTAGAAAGCTAAAATATTTATAAACAATTTTAACAGAATTTAAGCATTAAAAAAATAATTTAAATTACTTTATGTTTCTTCAGCGACTTCTAAAATACGTAATAAACTTTTATATTGCTGTTGAAACTTAAAAATTTATATCTAAATCGATCTTAAATATTTAAAAATATTATAAAAATATTTATGTTGCTTCAGAGAGAATATTTTTATAATATTAAAAATATTTTTTTATTTTTTTTTTTCAAGCTTAAGTAATATTAAAAATATATATACATTTTTTGACAAAACTTACAAAACATAAAAATATATTTATATTATATATATACTTATATTATATATATTTATAATTATTACTATATTAATTATTTTTTTAACTAACTTAAGGCACTTTAAACTTAATACAATATTTCAAAAAATGTATAAAAAATGCTTGTAAATATGTAAAAGTATTTATAATTTATTTACAAGTATTATGAAAATTCCAAAACCACTTTTTTTACATATTTTTAAATATTTGATTACGTTTAATATTTTGTCTACGTTTTCCAAAAATCAAATTTAATTCAACTTTAATTTATATTATAATATTTCTAGAAAGTACTAAAGATTATAATTTCAAAAGTTCTAAATATGTACTTCATAATTATAAAACTCTCAAAGATTTTATTTAATATGATTTAGCTCCAAAAATTACTTCTAAGCACAAGGCTTTCACATTTCTTTTAAAAAATATTTTATTAATTATTATATTTAATTATGAATAACAATACAGACTAAAAGCTTATAGATAGTTCAAATGCAGCTCCAGAGCAAACCCTCAATCACATGCAGCAAAACATAGTTGAGCTTTAGTTATGCTCAAGAGTCAAACAATTACAAGTTTTTATATACATACATATATATCTATATACATATAGATAACTATATATATATATGTATATACATCTATAATCGCTGTTCAGGCCAATATCGCGTAAGTGAATCAAAAATGTTTAGAGGTTATTGCGAAGCGGGTCAATTCAGTTCATTCGCCCGCCTGCGCCGAGCGCCGAGCGCCATATTGTAAACTGCACGTGACCTCGTTGCATGCAACACACAGGCCTGTTTCTAGTTGCTGTTGCTGTTGCTGTTGCTGTCGCCGCTGTCAAATGTATTTGCCTTCTCTCTAAGCGCTTATGTGTGTCTGTGTGTGTGTGTGTGTGTGTGTGTGTGTGTGTGTGAGTGCACTTTATGCACATTTTGTAGCCAGAGAGCAAATTGAAGTCGACAAACGTTCATGAACTCAATTCGGGTTTTTCCTTCAAACGTGTGCAATGACGTCAAAGTGCAACTGTAAATTTGTGCTCTCGCAAAGCTTTTCGACTATTATGGGCTAGCGTATGATAATAAAAAAGCTCACAACACAATTGGAGGCATATTTTTTCATTTTAATATGGAAATAATATGAAATAGAGCGAATTATGAAAAATATATTGAAGGAATTATTATTTGGAGGAAAATATTTATTTTTAAAAAATTAAATATATGGATTATATATATTAATTTTTAAATATAAACGATAAATATATTTTTTTAATATTTTATATTATTTTCTTTATATTTTAATTAAGTTTTAAACTTAAAAAATTCAATTCTTATTAAATTTAAATAATTTTAAATGCAACACCAAATTTGTTGCATACTTTTAAGCTGAACTAAAATGCTTTGTGCGCAGATTAAAACATTGCACAGCGCCATCTATGGAGAACAAATACGAATGCTGTGCAGCTGTTAACAGATGTTTAACAGTGTTTAAATTTGTATTTAGAGCAAATAGCATTTGAGCTGTAGATTTTTGGAGTACGAATGTGCTTGCATTTAATTAATAAATAATTTAGAAGGAATACATTTATTTTAAATTTAATATCTATATTTATATCTATACATTAAATATCTATATATATTTAATACATTTTCTACATTTCCTTCACTTTGCTGTATGCCTAGCCATCTGCAGCGCCATCTCACGGCAGCTGCCAGCAAACAGTGTGCCTATAGACAGCGCTCGCTGTAAGCTGCGCCTTTTGGCCGCTTGGAGCACCACAGTATATGTTGGGCTAATTAAGAAAAGCTTATTAAAACAATTTTGAATATAAATTAATATTTTAAAAATATTTAAAAATGTAAATAATTTGAGTTAAAGCTCAAATTGACTTCATTTTATTTATAAATCATTTTAAATAGCAAATAAGCTTTTTGTTAGCTTCTTTATTGCTATTAAAGTGTCTAACATTTAACTGCCTTTAATATGCATATTTTTAAATGAAATTTATGGAAATTATAGATGCCATAAAAGAGACAAATTATTTTAATATTGATAGGCAGATTATAGTAATCATATATAATCATATATATCATATATATCATATATATATATTAATCAAATATATAACTAGATTTTTTTTTACTTTCATTTTCTAAAAATATTTTTAGATATTTAAAAAAAATTTTAATAAATATATATTTAGTTATAGTTTTTCTAGCTCCCTTCGAATATTTTAGACCTAACTCACTCTAGCTCTATTTACACTAATATTATTTTGTCGGGTTATTCAAATAAGCTCTGTACAAGCTGAGTCAACTGCTAAGGCTAATGCGCAGTACGTACCCACAGATTCCGGCCCTTTTCTGCCCCGCCCACCTTCGTGCAAGCCGCCCTCAATCGGCTGGCATCTGCAAGTCAAAATCGCCCTAAGTTTTCTGATCGAAATAATAAAAGCGAACAAGTTTATGCGCATTACAAATTTAGTTAGCCCTTCTTCAATTCACTCTCTCTCTCTCGCTCCGGCTCGCCCTGCATTCGCTCACTCACTCTCTCTCTCTCTCCCTCGCTCTCTCTCTCTTACTCTTGCTGCCTTTCTGTTCTTTGACTTTGGTAGCTTTTCTCCTCTGACTGCTTTCAAGGTTGTTCGGACATTGACATTTTCATTATTTTTTTGGGCAAAAAAAAAAAGTTTGCTTTTTGTTGGGTTCTGTTTTTTTTTTATTTTTTGTTTTTTTTTTGGTGCGTATGTGTGCGTTTCTCCATCTTTACTCTTTGATTTTGTATGGTTTTGTGTTCTGTTTTGTTTTGTTTGCCTCTTTTTTCGTTTTTGTTTCCTTTATAATGCCCGCATAAAATTTAACTAAAAGATGTTAAGCGACAGGGCGCTGAAGAGTTGTTTTATTGCCGCGAGCTGAGGCGACTCGCCTCGACTGGCCTCCTTCATTTCTCTTTCTTTGGCCGCGCGACACCCAAAAATGGCGGCAAACGTGCCGCGTGCCACGTAATCAACTAACCCACACCCCCCAACCCCCCACTCCACCCACGCAGCGAAACTAGGCAATCGTGCGATTCGAAATTTCGGGCACGTACCCTCAGCCCTTGGCTTTGAAAGCGCTCAAGCTTTGGCTTTGCCTTTGTTTTACTGTATTCTTCCCTGCCGAAGTTCAAGTTCATTTAAAAGCGCTTTAAATTCCAGCTCCGCTGTGTGCATATCATTTCAAATGGGGCCCGGTGCCGCCTTGGGGCGCGTGTAATTGACACATGCGTATGCCCAGCACATATATACCCTATACACAGGCGTACCTAGTTATGAAACGAGCCTAAGCCTGAGTCGAGAGCGGGCCAGGTATTCATTCCGCCTGGCAACTGAGCCGTGACTTGGCCAAAAGTTACTTGAACTCTGGTCTAATAACTGCGAGCAATTGCTTTCTGACTTGCAAAAAGGAGATGAAAAGAGGGAGAATGAGGGAGTTGTAACTGCAGAATACCCTGCGAAAATAGAAAATATATAGAATTAGGACTTGGACAACTTGGAAGTAACATAAAACACTTCTTATGCTTATTTCTCAGCTGAGAAAGTGAGAGACAGAGAGAAAGAGAGATGAAGTTCTGACTCAAAAATACCCTGCCAAATTCCAAAAATCTAAAATAAAAGTGAGAAAAATTATAAGTTTGATTAAATACATCTTAGACTTACTTTTGAGCCGAAAAAGAGAGATAGAGAAAGGGATATCTGACTACAAAACACCCGGTAGTGAAGAGTTTTTCGTGATTTCAAAGGAACTAGGAATAATATAGGGTTTTTTCTGGTATTTCTATATATAGCATGGTACTACTCCTACTAAGCTTTGACTATTTGGGCTAAGACTCAGTAATGAAGAATCTAAAATATCGCCAAATACTCTCTAATAAAGGGTTAATACTGTCATGACAAATAATTCATATCTAGTCTTTCTACTCTCGCACTCTCTCCCTCTTTCTTTGTCACACTCTCCCTTCTATCTATCTTTCACTCTCTTTTCTCACTCCCACTCTCTATCTCTGCCTTCCTCTCTTCATCTCCTATTCTTTTAATAATCTCAATCTTCCTCCTACCATATAAACCTCTTCCTCATATCTTCTCTCAACTATTTCTTCCAAGCTACCCTACACTTTCGTTCATCATGAAAAGGGCATTTAGAGGCACATAAAGCGAAGAAAAGCGATCTATAGCTCCAAAGTTCTCAGACACATTTTTAATAGGCTTTTTTTTTTGGGGCATTAGAAGTTCAGATTTGAAATTTCAAGTGAAGCCAAGTCAAGCTGTCAATATGACATCACCCGGCATTAGCATTAGCATTAGCTCAGCCTACAACAATTTAATTGTTAATAACATTAATCATCTGAACCTTAAAAAAAAAGCCAACAATTGCCTTCATTGCGATTAGCATAATTGCAACTATTAAACAATCAGTACTTAACGAGCCTACGAGACAATACGTATATGTTTATATACAGGTATATAATCAAGAGTTATGAATAGACTATATATGAAGTAAGTCTGTATTTGCAGTAATTCTTTAAATTAAATAGATATCTTGGTAGAATATTATAAAGGATTTTATGTAAATTTCTTATGCTCAGATTTGTATCTTAGTATGTGTCTATATATATATAACTATCTATACTATTAGGCTATATATACTATACTATTATATAATAAATATATTATACTATATTTCATGTCATTTTTACAAATTACAATATATCTATTTAATGTTAGATAAAAGACTCTATGCCTCTTTAAAACTTTATATATCTGGCTTTTCATCTATATATCGAAAGTTCTCAGTTTGTATATATATCTATCTTATATGAATTTATATATATATATCTATCTTTCTTTATATAGGTGGATGGATTTATTTATCTATAGACTTTCTTTCCTTTCCTTTAGATGGAAGGATCGAAACAGAAATATATAGATAGACTATTAACTAAACAGACAAATAGATAGACGAATAGATTAAGAGAATATTAGAAAGATATATATAAAGATATTTGGAGAGCAATATAAATAGATAAATATATATAGATCTTTATCTATATATCCTCTATGGCAATATATTTCATGTCTTAAGATATGAAACAGTTTTCTTCCATCTATCTATCTATTTAAATAGTTCTTCCCCATGCATTACAATATTTCTACATAAAGTGCCTCAAAATCAATCAAATATTATATTTCCCATTTTATTTATGATCAAATATTATTAGCCACAATCAACCTGATTGTTTCATAACTAGAACTGGAACTGGAAATTCAAAGAAAAACAGCTTCTAGCTATGCCCTTAACGAAAAACCCTTCGACACAATCCCACGCCCTTTTCAGCTTTTCTCCGCCAAAGAAACGAGCCACAGGTTGAACAAAGAAAGAGACCCAAATCTTGATGCCCATTAACCCATTTTTATTGACCAAAAATGAGCGGGGAAGCGAAGAGCTGGTCAAAAGCAGGCCACGGCCACAGCCACAGCAGCGCACGACGATGGTTACATAAGCGTGTCTAGTGGCAGAGGCAAGAAAGCCAGCACAAAAGAAAGCAATGCACAAAAGAAAGTAGCCAAGAGAGAGAGGGAGAGAGTGAGAGAGAGGGAAGAGTAAGGAAGAGTAGAGAGTAGAGAGAGTGAGAGAGCGAGTCAGTCAAACAGAACAGACTTTTGATTTCAGAATCAACAAGGAAAGTCAACAGAAAATTCATTTCTAATGGGAAAATATTTATGGGAAATATAAATTATATTATATTATATATAAGGGAAATACTTATGGGAAATATATATTAATTACATTATATATAATATAATGATATATATAGCTATTATATCATATATGATTCACAGATTTCGTGAGTTAAGTTTCGGAAATTTATTTCTATAGGGAAAATATTTATGGGAAATATAAATTATATTATATTATATATAAGGGAAATATATATGGGAAATATAAATTATATTATATTATATATAAGGAAAATATTTATGGGAAATATATCTATATATAAATTACATTATATATAACTATTATATCATATATGATTCACAGATTTCGTGAGTTAACTTTCAGTTTTTAGGTGGTGCGTAATCTTTTGGGTAATATGTACTTTGGGCACAATCTCTAACCAAATTATAAAGTTCTGAGCAACGCAGTTAATTAATATGGCCGACCTTCGTTGCGTGCTTTGAACCATGTTTTTTCAAAGTTTTTTTTTTTTTTATTTTGGCCATTGTTTTGATGGCTCAACGACGACGACGACGAAAAAATACAGATTGTATGCTGAACAAGTTCTACAACAGTTTCGCTTAGTTTGGTTATTTTGTATATTTTTTGTATTTTTATTTTTGATTAATGAAAGCCAAATAAATAAATAGTGAACCGGTTTTCCCTCCAAGCATCAGATCATCAAATATAAACAGAAAAACCAGCCAACAGCACAAAGGAAAACTCCCTCCAATAAGACACGCACACACATTTAGGTTTTTAATTTCACACCCGCTACAGCAAACAAATCCTAACTCTAGCCTACACTCATTTAAATGTATTTTTACCAAGTTTATTTTGTTTTTTTTTTCTAGTTTTTTTTTTTTTACTTTTGCGTTTCGGCTTGGCTTCCCGACCGAGCGACCGAGAGACCAAGCGACTCATAGACACAAAAGCAGCTCAGCTCATTTCGAATTCGTTCTAGTTTCATTAAAAATGTAGAGAGGGCGAGAGAGAGAGAGAGAGGGAGACAGAGGGAGAGGAAGAGCAAGAGAGAGAGAGAGAGGGCGCGAGAGAGAGAGAGAGGGAGGGCGCAAGACAGAGAGAGGGCGCGAGAGAGAGATCGTTCTATTGCTCGCCGTTCTTATATCTCGCATTTGTATCTCAAGCTGTCGCTGGGTATCTGTGTGTGTGTGCTGCCCGGCTGTTTCGGTTCGCTGCGTGTGCGTCGACGCCATCGCCGTTCCCTCATTGTGCGTGTGCGTAGCAAGTTTACTGACCTTGAACTTCGAAATAATTGTTGTTGTTGCTGCCGCCGCTGCTGTTGCCTCTGTTGCCTTCGTTGTTGTTGTGTGTACCCGAAAATGCGAGCAGCGCACATAAATTTGAAATAGAGATACACCCAAACAGACTGAATGTGTATTTAGAATAAACATAGACGGTTTATTTATATACCCTGTACACAAGTAAAGTTATGCAAATGTATGTGGGTGCCAGAGGAAGACCCTAAGAGAGTGTATTTAAATATGTATCTATTTTTGAGGCTCCTGCGGAGAGAGACCTTAAATGGTTTGTAAAACTAGCGGAGCTATGCCTAAAGACTAATGTCTTTTATGACTAATATATGGCTATCATATTTACAGCTCTGTTCACAAAAAAATAGTAGCTCGATTCGGGCACTAAATGTTGAACAACACCATTTAGTGATAAACACACACTATATTTAACAATTTGTGGCCACATTTCAGGGCAGGCCTTTAGTTCTGTTGAGAATGATATCATAGTTGTCCATTGATTATCTATGACTGGGGGAAGTGAACTTGCCAAGGCTAGAGCGAAGTCACAAGCGTTAGATCAATCAGTCAGTGATATACTAAATATATATACGTATATATGTTATATATAGCTACTATTTAGTTTTGTGTACAGGGTATTTGCTAGTCGTTTGCATTTGACTGTGTATATATTTTTATTAAATCCAATATAATTTTGGTAATTATTATAATTATTATATATATTATTATATGGGACATTTTGAGTACGTAATGGCTTATACAGCTTCGTATATATAATTTACAGGGTATTTGCTAGTCTCTAGCTAATTATAATTTATTTTTAAATACAAATTGTATAGACTCGTATAGTATATATACGTTTTCTAAAAATGTTTCTATTATAACCTATCCTTATTACATATTTCTATATAAGTACAGGGTATTTGCTAATCAATAGTTTTTATTTATGTAAAATATATATACATATATCTTATATATTTCAAATACATTTTTATATCTTTCATTTAAATTGTTATTTAAAAAAGGTTTATATCATTTTAACCAATATTTATACACTAAATTCCACAAACAGGGTATCTACTAGTCGATTTATTTTCTGCATAACATATATAAATATATGCTTTAACATTTAGCATATAGAATTGGACATATTTCAATGCATATTTCATATAAATATGTAATTTTCATATACATATTCCTTTATTCCCATTTCAAGTACAAGGTATTTGCTAGTCAGTACATCTCATATCTCACTCTCTGTGCTATTTAAACACATTTTGTAGACGCACATTTATTTGAATTTGTTTTGGATTTGGTGCGGTTCGCTTGTACCACAAACAACGCTCATTATGAGGTGATCCGAGTCGCTTTGATGGATTTACTTATAGAGCATATTGCTCCCGCTGTGCCGCCTGTGGGCTGTCAGCGCGGCTCAACGCTTACGAAGCAACAGCCTTCGGTTAGATAAAGATATTTGGCTATTATAGAGTGTCATACTTGGGTTAAAACTCGTTTGACGTTCAGTTCACGTGCGCCTCAATGATAAGATAAAGCGAAACGTAGTCGAGCATTTACCTGGGGCTACCTGGCTGTGAACTCTGCGAAGGGCTTTTTGCGCATTTGACGGGCATGAGGCGAGGTCGCAACAGCAACAGATTATTATTATATACTCATATAAATATATATGTATATGGTCATGCCATCGATCTATGTAAGCCAATAAAAATAATAATGTGAATACACGTTTACCCTACCTGACTTCCTCTGGGCGAGTCCCTATGCTCGGCCTGTAGAACAGGTACCATAAAAAACAAAACGAGAAACAGGGCTATAAACGCAACACGACGACTGACAGTTCATTCATCAAGCGACCCTTTCTCCGGGCCAACCATAACCTAACACACAATCCAATTGGATTCCAAATAGAACGGTATTCGCTCTCGACGCCCCGAGGGCACACCGAACGGGGTACCTGTTCGGAGAGCAGAAAAAGAATGTATCTTCCATGAAAAAAATGTGGAACGGGCAGTCCGAATGGCTTTTCTCGCCAATGAACATTAGCTTACATCATAATGAGCTAACCCAGAATATATATATATATAAATAGATATATCTATGATTTTATGATATCAGCAAATGAATGCTTACAAAGTACCTATGTAAGACGCATTAAGAGTAATCAAATTCATTTTAAACATTGCTAATTCATTCTGTTTGTTTCTTTAGCATCACAAATTTTTCCACTTACAAACGCTTCCGTATAGCCGGGTTGAGTAATCCCATGCATACCAAGGTATTTGTTCTCGACCATAAATACTATGGAAAACTTACAGGGTTACGAGCTAATGGAAACCAACTGCTTTAGGTTGCGTTACACGTGCTGAATCAGTTCGCCGCTCTCAGTTTTGTTTTTGTTTATATGTGCCTGAGGGTGATTAGGGCGATAGGAACTAAATCTGATACTACGAAATTTCAAGTGATTTCCTGATCAATTTGTAAAATCTAAATATTAAGATAATGATTAATGATATGATAATATAAATATAAATAAAATAAAAAAATGATATGATACTAAAACATATATAGATTCTATGAAAAGTAAGGCTTAGCTCGAGAACTATAGCAGCTACAGCTATTTATTTTGATATGTAGGCTTTCGCATAGTATAAACAGCTGAACTAGTTCAATTTGCTGTTTATACGTGGAATCACGAACTCATTAAGTAATACGGCAGTTCATTAACAATCCATTTAGGCGATCATGAACGATGCGCATTATTCAATTAGTTCATTGTTCCAGCGCTCATGAACGTATCGTTCATGAACTGCTCAATAGTTCAATAAAAACAATTCGTAAGCGAATCGTTCACGAACAATTGAACAATTGAACTGATCAAAGCATTTCAATGGTGACCAACTGAACTGTATGGCTCACTGAGTCATTAAACCAGTTCAGGAGATCATTTTAATGAAACAGTAAAGTGGAATTATTGTAGAATATGTGAGCAGAGTTGAATGTGAAATTATTGTAAAATATATGAGATGAATAGAATGTTAGTTTAGTTTATTTCAAAGAATACCTTTGGCTAAACAGAGTCACAGTATCTAATAGTCAGTCACTCCCCTCTCAATTACTCTTACCTAAGCTGCATATTTCTATTCCTGATTTTTCTGGAACATTATATGAAAGTTGGTTATATTCTATTATATTCTCTATTATATTACAATATTTTTGGCAAAAGCAAATAGAAATTCAACAAATTTTTGGCTCTGTTTTTTGCCAAGTGCCAAAGTGCTCGCGCTGACAGACAGACAGTCAGACGGAGGGCAGCCGAACGACAAAGTGTCATTCACATTGCGCCATGAAAAACAACCGTTCAAAAAGTGCCAAAAAGAAAATGGCGATCGACGGCGAAATAACAAAATGGAAAAAGAAAAAGAAAACAAAATGAAAAGAAAATAAAAAGAAAAAGTCTTGCCAAAAAAACAAAAGCCCAGCCAAAAGGGAATCCATGATGAAATAGCAAAACAGAAAAGAGAACAGCGTAAATGGAATGAACAACACGAGCGGAATAATGAGGAGGACAGCAGGCAGTTGGGGCCGGCGGCAGGGGGAGGGGGACCGAGTGTTGGTTGGTTTAGCTCCACTGGCAAAGTCGACGCCACGAATCTAGGTTATTACGCCGAAAATAATTAAATACACAATGCCCGGAGGTGGGACAATGCAAGATCTCGCAAATATACTTAGCCATAAGTGTGGCCGCCTTCCAGGCCACGCCTCCGTGCCGTTTTCTCGTCTTCTATGGCCACAATGTGGCCAAGACTTGCGCATACGACTCACGCGTGTCTCAAGTTCATTGCCAAATACACACACACACACGCGCAGACAGGCACATACACACACACGCAGTCTCTATAAGCCATTAACAGCAGAGAGCTGGGTATTTTTTGGAAGTGAATGACGAGGAAATACCCTGCGGTGTGGTAACTTAGGCAAAGCTTTGAGATGAAGCTTAGTTTTGGATTGACTTTGATTTGATTTGACTTTCAGAAAAATTTTACTTCAACTATCAATAATATATCAAGTCTGTTTTAAAACATATCTATATAGTTTTCTACATTTAATCCTCTATAGAGTTCCTTAAAATTATTATTACCTATAATCTTCTATAAATAACTTAATATAATCCATGATCATATGGTCTACAATGTCGAAAGAAAGCTACATAGCTTTTAATATAAAGTGAATACAATTTCTAGCTTTCTATATATTATTCCTTATTCCTTCTTCTTTTATCTCTTTTAAATGTTGCTTATATAAAGTTTTAAACTATTTTTTCATTATAACCCAACATTTGTTCAATCAATTACATTCTCTTTCACTCTCCTTGCTTTATTTTTATTTCCTTTATTAACTACATCCATTTGTCATATTCTAACTTTCATCTATAGCTCAATAGACCAATCTACAATCCTCATCTATAACTCATCCTCTACTTCCTTGACTCAATCAACTTCTCTCTTAAATAATCAAATGTCCTTTAACCCCCTCCATGTTCACTTTTCCTCTATTCTCTTTTAACTCGACTCTCTTATCTCAATTCTCCCACATACAGGGTATCTCCTAGTCCATCCTCCTTGCTCACCTCACTAAGCCATTGTCTGGTTTTTGGTTTTCGCTTTTTTGGCATTTTATTTGTTCTTGGCTTGGCTTCGGTTGGCTTGACTTCTTTTGCTTCATGGCATGTAATTTGGCTCTGGCCGCTCTTGGCCAAGAAGAACGTTTTTTTTTTGTGTGTGTTGACTGGAAAGTTCTGAACCTGTTTTGACGCAAATATTGTGGTTCGCATTTGACTGACTGACCGAGAGTTAAGCAGATTGTTGATTATGCAGAAAACAATTATGTAAAGCGTTAAAAGACTTTTGCTTTAATGTCGATACAGATATTTATTACGTATATAGAATGTGTTAAAAAAAAGGTTTTTATTCTGAAATGAAATGCGAAAAGAAAAACTATAAAATGTAGAATTGGGTAGAAAAATAATAGTTTAAAAAGGTATAAACGTTTTAGGTTCTAAATGTTGGATAAGAAATACAAAAATTAAAAACAAAAATTATATAAAATAAAATAAAAAATATATAAAAATAAAATAAACATATAAAAAATTATAAAAATAAATAAATATATAAATTGAAAGAATATATAAACGCAAACTAAATTTTTGAAAATCTATTTTGAAATATATTTTTAAAAATATATAAAATAATTGTACTATAGTAAAAAAATATTTATGTATATGTAAATTCATACCTAATATAGTTTTTTTGCTTTTAAATTAAATAAATTACAATACATTAAATAAGCAAAAAAATTAATATAATTTAAAATTAATAAAATAATAATTTTTATATACTTAAATAAAAATATTTAAATCTACAAAAAGTGAATAAAAATATTTAAAGCTAAATAGCAAAAAAAATATTTATTTTGTTATTATTATTAATAAATAAAATAAATTTGTTATTCATTTGCTATTATTAAAATATAAAAATTAAAAAAGGAAATTAAAATTTTAATTGTGTTAAAAAGCTAAACATATTAACAAAAACTCAAATACTTTACATAAGTATAATTAAATAATTAAAAATATATGTTAATATAAGTAAATATATATTAATATAAGTAAAAAAACTGTAAAAAGCAACAAAAAATAATAATTTTATACAGTTCCCCACTCTATATTGCCTTTTGTTAGTTTATAACTTTTTATGATCAATCTCAAAGGGCAAGAAAACAAAAAGCCTCAAGCAGAGCCTATAAATTCGCTGTACTCCACTTAGCTCTGCCTCGCTCCCCATCTCTCTCTCTGTCTCTTCCTATCTCTCTCTCTCCCTCTCTCGCTCTTCAACTGTATTTGCAGCCTCGTCGCGATCATTGCACTTTGCATCGCGCTCGGCGTCTCTGCTGCATGTTGCAAATTGTTTGCAATGAGAAAAAAAAAAGAAAAAGAAATGGAAAACAAGTTTCCGATTGTGCAGCATGTACCAAGCCGAGCCGGGCCGAGGCGCAGTCGAGTCGAGTCGCGTCGCGACACGAGCTTTTGTTCGTGCAGCGTCTGTTGCAAGTTGCACGGCTGCGCTCTGGTCGGTCAATGGTTCTCTGGTTCATTGCCATCGCGCTGGGGGTAACTAACCCAGCCAGCCTCTGAGTCAAGATCGGAGGAAATACCAAAGCCGACTTTTGCAGCGTCATCCGCTGCTGGTTTGGCTCGTTTTTAACTGAAGCAAGGACGTCAGCAAAGGTGTGTGAGTGTGTGTGTGTGTGTGTGCCATTCACTCGCCAGTTGTGTATGTGTGTGTGTGTGCAGAAAGCAGCAAATAGATGTAGATAAATACTTCATAGTTGGCTTTGTGCGCTTGGTTCATTGACTTACAAATGGCTGAAATGTGTGGTGGGCTTATCGCACTGCCGATTGATGAGCAATAAATGGAGCACTAGGAACATCGAACTATAAAGCGATCAAGGTTTAAGTCGAGTAATGAGATATATATATGTATATATGTATGTATAGATATAGATACAGATGAATGTTTGAGTTGAAAGTAAATCAGACTTATAGGCCTTAAAATTTCATCCTTGACTATATATACTATAAGATCTTTGAGAAATATGGAAGATATAGTAGACTCTTATATACCTTAAGCCTAAAAATGTGATGCTTGCCCTTATATACGAAAAGATCTTTGAGATATCTGGAAGATAGAGTATACTTTTGTATATTTTAAGTTTTAAAATGTCATCCTAGACAATATATACGAATAGATCTCTGAGAAATATAGAAGATATAGTTATTTGTATATTCCTTAAGTCATAAAATGTCATCCTAGACTATATATACGAAAAGATCTTTGAGAAATATAGAATATATAGTTGACTTTTATTTACTTTTACATGGCAGATCCTTTTGATAAGCCCGTTTTAATAAATTTCTGAATTGCTAGTTCATTCTTATGACTATATACCTTAAGCCTTAATATGTCATCCCAGACTATTTATACGAAAAAATCTTTGAGAAATATAGAAGATAGAGTCGAATTTTATATACATTTATATGGCAGATCCTTTTGATAATCCTATTATAATCAATTTCTGGAATACTAGCTCATGCTAATGTTTGGAAATCTCTAGAAATATGGAAAAATAGGATTTACAGCTGTTCAAAAAAATAAAAGTTCCATTTTTTAAAAGATATGAATATAAACAATCGTTATATAACGGAGATATATAATATATAAAATAATTAAAATAAAAAATATATAATATAATTAAAATAAAATCTATATAAAATAAATAAAATAAAAAATATATAAAATAATTAAAATAAAATATATATAAAATAAATTAAATAAAATATATATAAAGTAAATAAAATAAAAAATATATAAAATAAAATATATATAAAATAAATAAAATACATATTTATAAAATGATTCATATAAAAATTTGAACCTTATAAGCATTATAACAATCCTCCTTTAAATGACCATTTAAATCCGTGCTAATCAGTTTTTTGTTATTATTACAAACTGATGACGCCTTAAGCACTTAAATCCCTTTTGTATCTTAATGCAACACTCATGACTCAATGAGCATATTCGTAAAACATTTCGAAATAAATTCGGCAATCGCGCAATTTCATCAGCAGCAACAACAACAACAACTGTCAGGGAATCAGAGCAGATTTCAAATTTCGACTGCAATTCGAGGGCATTTCAATACTCGAAGTGTTCTGGTTCGCATCGCGTCACGATTGTATAATCGTGTCATTATACAAGTAACTATAGCTGTGTGTGTGTGTGCGCAAATGCATTCGTCAGCGTTTCACACACTCAAAAGCAAAAAAAAAAAAGAAAATAAATAAATAAAACAAAGCGAAGCAAAAACAACTGCAAAAGCAATTACAACAAACAATCAGTGGCAAATGCAATTTCACAAACACAAACGCAAACAAGAAGAGTCAGAGGCAATTGACCGCTTGGCAAATACAAATCCTGATGACATTCACCCCGTTACGAGCATCGAGCAAACAAAAAGCAACGACAACAACAACAACGGCAATAATAACAGCGGCTGCTTGAGAAACATGTGCAAAAGCGCAAAAGAGAGCTTTGCTGTAAAAAGAAAAAAAAGCAACAACAACAGCAATGCACAAAACAAAAGTGCACTGAGCAGTGGCGCAACAAAAGGGGATCGTTGAGTGAGCGCTAACAGCTGAGCCGCTCAGCTAAGCCACTGCTTGTCTCTGCTCTCTTTCTTGCACTTCACTGGGAATGACTTTTTCTTGCTTTCTGTTTTCGACACTTTTTTTGTTGACTTGACTTCAACTCGTCGTCGACGTCGACGTCGTTGTCGTCGTTGTTGTTGTTGTTGTTAATAAACTTGAAACTGCGCTGCTTAAACGCTTTCCGCAATGTTTTGCCACCAAAAATAAAGAGGCAGAGCGAAGTGAAAAAAAAAAACAAAATTAACAAAAGATTCTGTTGAACTTGTTGCGTAGCATCAAGTGTTGTTTGTTGTTGTTGTTGCTGAAAGGAAGCGATATTTTTGGCAGTTATCAATTCAAGCTTGGACACTGTGTGTGTGTGTGTATGTATATGTATGTATGTAAGGCATACTTATTTGGTATGTGTGCCGTCGTCTGGCCTGATTGCTGATTCTGCTTCCTCTGCTGCTGCTGCTTCTTTTGGGCCACACGCGCCTTTAATTGGCCCAAACATGCTGATAGCATCTACAATGGCAATTGCATCTGCTCTGCAAGCTGTTTTCAAACTCAATCGATGGCAGATATAGCTATAATATATATATATATAAAAGATAATATATATATATATATATATATATATATATCGTATATAATAAGTCTCTAAACACATTTTCTCCTCCGTCAAGTCTTTAAGCTACTTTAGCTAAATACCGTTAATTGACACTGGCAAAAAATTTCGCAGTCTAAATTGTTTTGTTTACACCAGAACTCATCAACTAACGAAGCTACCAAAAAAAAGAAGAAGTAAGAGAAGCAAACAAACATAACTTTCTTATAGCAAAGCAAAAACAACAACAACAACAACGCCGCGCATTACATAAGACGCAAAGCCGAAACGCAGGTCAGGCCAAGCCTGTCCCTCCCCCCGCCTCCCGTTGCCGCTGCTCGCGCAGCTTTCTTCCGCTCGAAAGGTAGTGAAAGAAGAACACGCAGAACGCAACGCACAGAAGAGGAGAGAAAAAAAAAGTAGAAAGTCATTAAATAAGCAAACGTCGCAAAAGAACCCCGAAAAAAAAACACCGAAAGAGAAAAAAATCAAAAGTTGTAAACAAATATGAGCGTAAAAGAAAATGAAAATCCAGCCGCTACTATTACATCAGTGGATGGTGCGTCCAGCAGACTATGTCTACCTTCCTCTCGCCCTCTCTCCACTTCTCTCCCTCTCGCGCTCTTTCACTCTGTTTGAGTGATCGCTCGTACCGTACACTTTGTGTAGAATGTTTTCGACCGCGTTGAACTTGTCCCAAATAAACAAAATTCCACCGGCCAAAGTCAGTTAGGTAATGTTGTTGTTCCTCTTCTTGCTGCTTCTCGCTCTCTCTCTGTGTTACTTCTTTCTAGCCGCCATTTTACTTGTTATTGTTAGATATTATTGTGATGAATTGAAATCTGGATACTCTTTGGAGGGGATTACAGAAATTATAGCTCAAAATATATCAGTCATTGAGGCATCTGCCTATATCTAAATATCTGATAGTTTGATAACCATAATCAGTCTGGCTAGTATTTAGGTTAGATCTAGTCCTCCGGTTTTCAAATTATATTCTTCTATACTTTAAAGACTTTATGCAGATCAAAAAAATATTTTACTACCTATAATAGATGCAAAATCGATCGACTGAAAACTAATTTCATTAGATAAGTTTCTTCTAAGATATTAAGAAAATCTTAAAGAAAGGATGGCCTAGTAAACCCGCTAAATTTTAAAGTCTATAAGCTAGTTTTTATTTAAGAAAAATTATAGAATTATATAAATATAGAATTATAGAAAAATAAATAGAATATTTGTTTCTTACCTTACCTTAAATATTTTGACATAAGAATCTAATTTCTTTTGGAAGAAAATCCCAAACTTATGTTAAATTGAATTTTCTTCTTTATATTATTATCTA
Organism: Drosophila pegasa; assembly: GCA_035046225.1. NCBI lineage: Eukaryota > Metazoa > Arthropoda > Insecta > Diptera > Drosophilidae > Drosophila > Drosophila pegasa. The sequence goes on along the minus strand of JAWNOD010000178.1, from coordinate 221,351 downwards.
TGAATTATAATAAATATTTATATTTAATTGAATTATAACAAATATTTTCTATTTTATATTATTATCTACGAAATATAAGAAATATTCCCTATTTTATATTATCTATTTTATAATATATATTCTATTAACTTATATAAAAGTGTATTCCTTATTCGTCTTACCCGATCTTAACTCCTCTCTACTTTTGTTCAGCTACAAACTTTCAAAAGGTGTTGAGGTTTATTTTTTTATATTTCGTTTTTTTTTCACTTATTTTTTTCGCGGAAATTTCGTGTCTAAGCTGTTGTTCTTCTTGGATCTGATTGAGTCATACGCTGGGACAATTTTTGAGCAGCCAAGTTCATGATCTGAATACTTATATGTCAATTATTGCTCTAACTGCAATTTATGGGCTTTGGCTAGCGGGGAGTATTATGTGAGTACATATAGACGTGTATGTGTATGTTTATATAACAATATGTGGAAATGTGTCAGGTAGATAGAGACAGCTAAGCAAAAGTTGGAAGTATATATATATTGTATAACAATATATGTTTTATATTGAATATGCTTATACTCGTAATCATCTAAGGTATATACATATAACACATATAGAAATATGCATATATTCCTTATAATATTATTAAAAACATTATAACATGGCTGATAAATCAGATAAATCGTGAAGAAGGCTCTCATATAATTAAAATATTTCTGTACAAATTATCATATGAAATGTTAAAATAGATGCGTTTTCCATTTTCTACAATTTTGAACTACTTTCAATATATACATATGTGGTCATCATATATCATAATACACATCATATCATATTCTCATCATTTTATCATTATATATATTAATATTATACGATATTAGATATATAGGATATATTGATATTATAGAAATTTCATTCCATATATCTATGTATTTCTTATATGGACATAAACCTCTAAAATTGAATAAGAAATCTACTTAAATTTACCCCCAATTTTACCTCAAATTTTCAAATATTTTCAATACATATGTTGGCATCATACATCATAATACACATCATATATGTATATCATCCTCATCATATTATCATTATATATATTGATATTATAGGATATTAGATATATAGGATATTTTGATATTATAGAATTTCATTCCATATATCTATGTATTTCTTATATGGACATAAACCTCTAAAATTGAATAAGAAATCTACTTAAATTTACCTACAATTTTGCCTCCGATTTTCAAATACTTTCAATATATATGTATATCATCCTCATCATATTATCATTATATATATATTGATATTATACTTTTTTGAGATATAGGATATATTGATATTATAGAATTTCATTCCATATATCTATGTATTTCTTATATAGACACCTTTTTCTTAAACCTTTAAAATTGAATAAGAAATCTATTCATAAATTCTTATCAATTTTCTTTTGCTCATCGAACAGCTAGCTTTATTTTCTCACACAAATCCTCCCATCCCTTAACCCTCTAGCCGACTTTCACTGCCACCCACGGCATTTGCATTGACCTCCAAAAAAAACAAAAAAAAAAATAGCCAAAAAAGCCGCCATGGCCAACTATATCCAATCAGATTCGCATTGGCTTCGCTTGACTTTCCAGTCGTTGCACTCGCTCTATAAAGTTAATAAACTATAAATTACGCTGCACCGAAATGCCGAAAAAAACTTTCACAATCAACGGCAACAATTTGTTGTTGCTGCTGTTGGCAGTTGCTGCGCCAATTTTCACCCGAGCTGGCTTTGTGCAACACGTGGAAATTCCCAATTCCCGGGCCCGATGAAGAAAATCAACGATTTGGCAACGATTCGCGAACAATTTCACTTTGCCTGGGTTAAAGTCCTGGCGTCTCGGTGTCAGTCAACTTTCATAGTTGCCGTTGCAGTTGTTGTCGTTGCAGTTGCAATTGTTGTTGTTGTTGTTGTTGCAGTTGCAATTGTTGTTGTTGCTGTTAGTCTCACTAGCATAGTTGCCCAGCGAACAACACTCGAATGCTCCACTGAATGCAACGGCGCTCGCAAAGTGCAGCGACCTGCATGCAACACACACAGAGAGTCACACACACACACACACTCTACACTCTGTCCCCCCGTCGCCTTTCGTCTAGCCATTTGACGTGGCAGTCAGCTGTTGCTGCCACAGCCAACGCGCCGCATACCAGTTTGCTGCTATTTTGCATGCCTCGCCCCCCGCCTGCCACATGTGGTAGAAAGTGGCGTCGTTGCTGCTCCGCCCCGGCTCTGTGCGCTGCTCTGTGTGCCTGCCTGGGTTGAGGTAGTAATGACCTCTTTGCACGAGGTGCTTGACTCATGCACGGCCGATCGCCGGATCGCCTGACTCTTGTCGCATTTCGATTGAAAGTGCATGCCACAAAGGCGCTCACAGTCTCTCGCGCCCTCACTCTCCCACACTCCCTCTCCCCCTCTCTCTCTCTCTCTCTCTTCATCTCTCTCATATATTATAATATGCTATTCTAAAGGATGCCCTAATGACCCTTAATTGCCTTAATGGCCTCATTGCTAATGAGCGTTTGATCTGATCAAAGTTTAGCTCCAATTTTGCTGAGTTTTTTTTTGAGAATTTTTAGCGGGCTGTTGATGAGCTCAGTTTGAGAAGTTTGAGAAGTTCTAAGCTAGGGTTTGTGGATGTTGTCTTAGAGTTTATAATGAGGAATTATAATCTTATATTGATTAGCATAATGATAATTATAATGAAAATGAGAGTTTATTCATATAGAATTGTATTTAACTAAAAGATTTCCCTTTAAAACCAATATTACTTGACTCAGATCTTCGAGATTTTTCATTGATACCAAGCTGACTCAGGATTGACTTTCTGCAAAGCAGTTTTTGCATAGGATGTCTGAAGAGAGTGCTCGAACTTTCTTTAAGATATAATGTGCATGTATATGAAGAATATAATGATATGATATGTTATGATATGATATGATATGATATGATATGATATGATATGATATGATATGATATGATATGATATGCTATGATATGATATGATATGATATGATATGGATAATATAATCTATGTGTATGTGTGTAATGTATGCAAATAAATTATATGATATGATATGATATATGATATGAATGATTAGCATAACTAACTAACTAATTAGCATAACATAATAATAACATAACATAATCCAGTACAGATCCAATAATTTATAGATCTAGCTGACATAGCTTTACTTAGGTCTGATTTGGCTAAGATTCTTCTAGATTTGCCCACAAAGCTGTGCTTACTAGGTGAGAATATTCAAATCGATATGACTGCTAGTTCCTTGTTTGGATATATATAGGTAGATCTTAAACTTTCCTTAAGAGCTAATGATCTAATGATCTTGAAAAGAATTAAATTTGGATTAAATATCATTGAATATCAACTTCAATGCAAATTTTAGTTATATTTCTTTATATACGCCGATAGATCTTGAATTTTCCTATAGAAAATAATGATCTAATGATCATGAAATTATTAGAATTAGGATTAAGTATATTAACAATAACAGTCCTATTAGCTAATTCCGATCATATGAGCCTTACATATATGTTCAGCTGTTATACTAAAGATACTTAATTGCAATTCTATTAATTTTCTTAACATTCGATCATTAGGTCTTCTACCCAAACAGCCTTTAGACTCATTATTTTTTATCATGCAAGCTCTTCCTGTTTTTTTTATATACATATATATTATATATTATATATTATATATTATATATTATATATTATATATTATATATTATATATTATATATTATATATTATATATTATATATTATATATTATATATTATATATTATATATTATATATTAAACATATTTGTATTTATTATAATTATTATATATATTTATATTATTTTATTATTATTTTTTTATATAATTTATCTCATATATATTTATATTATTTTATTATTATTTTTTTATATAATGTGCCTCATATATCTTCCGATCTCACGTCATCTTTTCACACGTCAGCCGCCCTCAAAAATTAGTCTCGACCTAGAGGCAATCAACAAGTTTAGTCGCAACACCTGTAGGCCCGCCCCCTCTGCCCCCAGCCCCCTCCACACTATCACCTTCTGTGAGACTAATCCTCCTTCAGACTTCGTTTGGCATTTTGGCCTACACGTTCTTTGGCCGCGTACGCGTACATTAAACCCGGGCCTCACTTCCTACTGAGGAGGAGGGCACTACGTGGCGCTACGTTTCAGCTCGCATTCATAAATTATGGCAAACATTAAACAACAACAAAATTATGCTAAGCGCGTACAAAGTTTGCTGTTGTTGTTGCTGCTGCTGTTGCTTTTGCTGTTGTCTTTCAAACAGGTTTCAAATTCCTGGCCAGTTGGTCGAGCTACGCTCGAAGCGCGAGGGCCATAGAACAAAGCCAGAGTCGAAGCCGGAGTCGAAGCCAGCGAACCAATAAAAAACATTTCGGGCCTCTGAGTCGTCGTCCGAGTCCCGTCGAGTCCCGTCCCGCCACAGATGGAGCCCAAGTTTTTTGGCTTACTAATTATTATGCTAAGCTTGATATGAGCGGCGAGAAAGGGTTCATGCGAATACACGAGGGCAGCAGCAGAGCTCCAACTGGAGCTGCGACTGCGACTGCGACTGTGGCTGGGGCTTTGTTCTGTCGACTCTTCTCACTCGCACGCTTCGCGCTCGCTTAATGGCGGTTAATGGAGGTCATTCACTTTCGCACGAATTGTAATTTTTGTGCTTTAAGTCAGCTCAAGTTGGCAACGCGGCGCGTTTGGCCCCAACTTTTAATCTTATTATGCTGCACGAAAAACAGAGCGAGGGAGAGAAAGAGCGAGAGAGAGAAAGAAAAGCAAATAAATAATGAGACAGATATATATTAAAGACATACGTTATGATATATATATATATATATATATATATATATATATATATATGTTTATATATATGTCATTACTCAAAACATAAAGCAAATTAAAAAGTATAAAATATATAAAAAGTATATAAAAAAAGTAAAAATGAAAAAATATATAAAATAAATAAATAATATATAAATATAATATAATAAATATAAAAATACAAATATATATAAAAATATAAAATAAAATATTTTTTTAAATATATAAAAAAAATATTTTTTTAAATATATAAAAAAATAGATTAAATATATATTATATAAAAATAAAAAAAAACTATATTAAATATATATAATATATAAATATTAAAAAATATAAAAAAATACATTGTTTTTATATATATAAAAAATATATTAAATATATACATATAATATATAAAAATATAAAAAATATATAAAGTTGCTCACTATTTGTTTAGAATAGCATGTAAAGAAGTATTAAAAAATCCCTTTACTTTCGCTCAGAATTAATTAGTTATTGACCAATTAAATGCGATTTTTCAAAATGGTCTGTTCAAAAATATGATAGTGCTGGATGTAAGCAGTTGAAAGATATAAATAATAAATAAATAAAAACCTATCCATATCTAAATAAAAACCTATTCTGTGGATAGGTTATTATTTATTTTTTATTTAATTTTAATTCTTTTATATTTTATTAATTGAAATTGATTGGGATTGCAATTATGTTTTGATTTTATTGAGTTGAGGAAAGCATTTTTCGACAGAAAAAAGAATTTCACCTGTTAAAATTGAAAATAAGGATAAAACTTGTGAGGAAATGGAAAGATGGTGGGATGTGCAGCTACCTATGATAGTTAAGTTCCCTAGTTACCTACAGAAAGAAGAAGCCTAAAACACCTGGTAAAACATTTAAAACGACTTTTGTTGACGTTAGACGAGCAGTGTGAGAAACTAAGAATAATGCGTTGGCTTCAGCAAAAGAAATGAAATGGGAATTAAAATCTGCTGGTTAGTGATTGGACAAACAATCAATGAGACATACATATAAGTATTTATGCTATGTGTAAGCCCCCTTGCAGCACTCTTATTCGAGTTATCCATCCCACCAGCTGGACGAAAAAAAGCCGCAGCAGCATCGATATAAATTTAATAAAATATTGGGTCGTTCACTAAGTAATTTTATTGTTAATTATTTTAAAAATCATTCATTTACATAAAGAGAAAGTTCTTAAATTTTTTTAAGATATATATTCAAATAAATTATTATTGTTAGTGTATAAATAATATTTTTTAATATAATAAATTATTAATAATAATTGTTATTATATTAATTACTAAAGCCATAAATCCTTAGCTGTATTCACAATATTAGTATATATAATAATATTTAGTATATTACTGAGCATAGCTATAAATAAATATATATATTAATAATAATAATATAATATAATGATATATAATATAAATTATATATATAATAATACTTTATAAAATTATAAAAATAATAATATATTAATATAATAACAATATAATCACATGATTAAAGTGCTACAACTGCCTTTAGTTGAAGTCACTAAATGGACTAATTAATTAACTAAGCTTCCGCTTTGTCTAGAAATCTGTGGGCATCATAAATCATAGCAGCCATTAGCAGCAGCAGTCGCAGCAGCCTCAGCCAATCAACTACCGTTTGAATCTATTAGAGACCTAGACTAAGCCATAATTTAGAGACACATGTTTAGCCCAGAGCCTGGCTTGGGAGTGCAGCTAAGCAAGTGCAAATTAGCAATTAGCTTGCCCAGCTGCTCCAATGGAGGGGGCGAAGGGGGGGTTGGTCCCAGGCGCGGCCACTGCTTGCGGCGTGGCGTAATCATAGCAAAAGCACGTGCGGCAATTTCCAATTTCTACTGCTGCTGCTGCTGCTGCGGCTGGCCAAGTGCATTCAACTTGGCCAACTGTGCACATGCGTGGCCGTTCGACCAACTGACAAGTCAATAAACTCATTGCTCGCTCGCTCTCTCCCTCCCTCTCTCCCCCTCTCGCTCTCGCTTATCAGCGAAACTAAGCACGATCTACGATCATTGGCACCAAATGCCTGCCAACTGGCAGAACCAACGTCGACTGCAACTGCAAATAACCCTCAATAACAGTTACAAAACTGTATGCAGTCGTTAAGAGAGGCAGCAGCAATAGCAGCGCAGCAGCAGCGCAGCAGCAGCGCAGCAGCAGCGCGGAGTCAGCGTCAGCGTCAATGTACGCAACTAGGCCTAGGCCCAACTAACACATAGAGCGGCAGAAGAAGAATGTGCAAGAAGAAAATTGCAAAAGACACACACACACAGACACACACACATACACAGAGAGAGAGACACAGCAATAGCAGCAATAGCAGCGCAGCAGCAGCGCAGCAGCAGCGTGAAGTCAGCGTTAGCGTCAACGTCAATGTACGCAACTAGGCCTAGGCCCAACTAACACATAGAGCGGCAGAAGAAGAATGTGCAAGAAGAAAATTGCAAAAGACACACACATACACACACACACACACACACGCAGAGAGAGAGACACACACAGCTCGCAAGAAGCGCATAGGTGGGTTGTTGAGGGGGGGTTTGAAGTGGAATTGAAGTTGCGGCTGTTGTCGTCGGCGCTCGGAGTGCATTGCACTGCACGAAAGGGTTAAAGACCCTCAACGATCGGCGCGCACTGTGAAAATGTGTGCGAAGAAATGTGAGTGGAAAAATCCAAAGTTGCTGCCATGGCGCATACAAAAACAAATCTGTGGCAGCGGAAAAGCAAAAGTGCAGCAGCCCCCCCTATTAGAAACGAAGACAGACCGAACCTACATCAACAAATGCACACACACACACGCACACACACATGCGCTCTGGTCGTAACACGCGAGCGCGCAGCCATAGAGCGTCAAGCGAGAGCGAGAGCGGGAGAGTGCATAGAGGAGCTTTCGTTAAGTTGTTGTTGCTACGATTGCAGTGGCTTTGAACTTCACACAGTTTACAGCACTGCGCTGAGCGAGCGAGCGAGCGAGTGAGCGCACTCAACGAATGCTTTCTCTCTCACTCAGCCGTTGATAATTGTTGATGATTGCTTTGCTTTCGTTGTAGTTGTTGTTGTTGCTCTTTTTTTTTCAATGTCGAGTTCGCTTTTCAAAACGGGGCATGTGCAAGAGCAAGAGATGCTATTGGGATAGATCATTGAACGTTCAATGAGACGCGCTGCATGTGTGTGTGTGTGTGTGTGCGTGTGCGTGGGTCTCTGTGCCACACACTCAAGTGGAGGCGTCTGCTGCACTTTTGATTAATTTCCAGTGTGGCCGGGACCGGGGCCGGGGCCAAGCATTTTCCACTGATAAGCAGGCATTGTACATGTATTAAATTGTGCTGCGCTTCCTGCCCTTGCATGTCCACTGATAATAACAATAGAACAAACCAACAACAACAACAACAACAATTGAGGATTACGCCTGCATCTTTCTCTTCTTTCTTTCTCTTTTTTTGATAAACGATCAACGCGTCTTCCTCTTATAATTATAGATACTTAAGCAGTTCTTCATTTAGACGAAAGAAAAACGAGTTCAAGTACTTTGGAATGTCTACTGAACGACGACGACGAGGAAAATCAAAGAGAGAGAAAGGAAGAGACAGAGAGAGAGAGGGAGAGAGCGAGCGAGATTAGCAGCAAATAGAACACGCTAGAAATGCGAGCGACTTTCGCTCTAGAAGTCTTCTGTGGCAGCTAGAAAATTTTGTGGCTGCTCAAGGAAAAGTCGAGAATGTTTGCTGAAGATTCTTAAGCTCAACAATTTTTTCCTGAATTTCAAGCTCTATCAATATGCATAATTCCAGGGTCACAGCTATGTTTACTCTAACATTTAGCAAACCAATACAAAAAAAAAAAATAAAAAAAATTAACAAAAAAATAAATAGAACCCGAACATTTGCGCAAATTTCACCGACCTTGGCTAATAAAGCTTTCCGGCGTGTTTCCTAAGCACATACAAATTGAAGAAGACGGATAAGAGTAAGATAGCTGCATCTCTCTCGCTCTCCCTCTCCCTCTCTCGCTCCACAGACATTGTGTAATACAAGAGTTTCGATTTGCACGCGCTTCTCTTCTTCTTTTTTACTTTTATTATTATTAGATAGTGCTGAGGGTGGACCTTGAAAACCCTTATCGAATTTTCACCTTTTGCGCGAAATCTACAAAAAGCAAACTATTGATAAGGCAATTAGGCGAACGTAACACAATTAAACGACCCAGAGATGCACTCACTGCGAAGGGAACTATCAAGCTGAACTATAACTGAACTAGTTCCGAATAATTGACTTCAAATATGAACGGGTGATTCAAGAAATGTTTAGTGAAGTGTGGTATAGAGTGGAGTCAGATAGTTTAGAACTAGTTCTATTGAATTGTTAATTTAAAATAAACTTGTGAACTTATTCAGTGAGTCATAGAAAGGTTAGTCATAAAGGAACTTGTTCATTTTTTAGATGGTTCAATAACTAGAACTATAGTGTAATATGTATTATGTATTATATAATTGAGCTAGTTAGCTTAGAACTAGTTCCGTTAAACGGTTCTTTAAAAGTAACTAGTTCATTTAATGACTGGTTTAGTAAATTGAGTTTCAGTTAAATGTATGTATTGTAGAATAAAACTAGTAGTTTGGAACTAGTTCTATTGAACAATAGTTTATTAAAATGAACTAGTTCATTTATAGTAGGTTAATCGATTATAAACGTCAATATTAGAGAATTATATACTGCACTGTTCAACACACTGAACTAGTATGAAATGAACTAGTATATCGTGCGAGTCTAAAATGAACAATTTAATTAATTCTCATGCAATGGAACTAGCTTAGCTAGTTCAAAGACTAGTAGCTATGCCATAGGTGCTACAGTCTGAGACGCGGCTATAGTTGCCGACGATTTTCGTCTATATTTATCGGAGTGACGCGTTTTTTGTATTTATTTTTCGCTTGTGGGTAAAATAGATAAGCGAACCATTAGGAATTTGTGCTGCTGACCTTCATTTTTCGCTGCTGTCAGCTGATAACAGCGATAACCGATAAGAGTATGAATATATATATATATAATGCGGCTGTGTGCGTGTGAATGTTTATTATTATTCAAGTTTTTTTCGTAGTAGTTACGCCAATTGGCATTACGACATTATTTACAATATGCGGGCGCATATAAAACTAAAGCCCATTAACAATATTTATATACATATATTTATATTGCTTGCATCTTAACAGATAATTTTGGGTAAACACAACTATCTATTGCCATATAGTATAGAAAATAGTTTTCGATATACGAAAAACATGTTTTGTTGTGTCTATGGAACAGCTGCTCCTTCGATCAATTGTTCCGTTTCCCAATCGCCCATATCTTTAGCCTTGACAATCCATTTGATTTTTCCAAAAGCGCCCTCTCGCTCTAGCTCTGTCTACCTGTCCCGCTCTCGCCTGCATGACATCATGAGCTCTCTGGACAGCCAGCAAAAAAATTATGCGTAATCACCAACCCTGCAAAAAAAGCAGCACACTTAACATCAAAATCTGGCAACATAAAAAAAGCCACGCAAAAATAAATAAATTGCTCGAGTACACTCGAAAAGGCAGGGACATTCGGGAAGTTCAAATGCCCTTTCCGCGGGTGGATAGGTGAAATAGGGGAAATATATAAGAAATTATGGAAATATAGTTGAGGAAATGCAGAAGAAAGTTGAAAAAGTAATATTTAAATTAGGAAATGTATTTAAATTCTTATTAAACAATATTTTATTTATATAGAGCGACAAAAAAAAAACAATTTAGTTAATTTAAAAATATTTCAATATTTCATATATACATACTAAAATATTTATATTATATAATATTATTTTTAAAAATATTTAAATATTTAATATGTACATACCTAATTATTTATATTATATAACATTATTTAAAAAATATTTAAATATTTCTTATATACATACTTAACTATTTATATTATATAATATTATTTAACATTAATATTTAATAAGGAATTTTAGAAACTTCGTATAATGCTCTAAAGGCTAAGAACAAATATTGTTAGAAATAATGTCAAGGTAGATATGAAGGAATTTTAAGAAATCAATTTAAAAATTAAAAAAAAAACATGTTTTGAAAAAAAATATTATTGTATAATATTAATTATATAATATAATTAAAGGAATTGTAGAAATATTGTATGATCTTTTAAGGGCTCAGAACTGATATTGCTAGAAATAATGTCAAGGTATATATGAAGGAATTTTAAGAAATATATTTTAAAATTAAAAAAAAATATATATATATTGTTTATAAAATGAAGAAAGGAATTTTAGGCATTTGGAAGTTCATAAAGACTGTATGAAGATTGAATTGAGAATTAGCTTAAGCTAATAATATATATTACTTTAAAAATAAATATATGAAGTCCGATGAGTGTCTGGAATACTTTTTTTTTAAGCTAAGAACTTCTGGAATAATTGTTATTATGATATAAGATATTATTAGCATATTAAACTAACCTTAATGACTGCTATGCAGTTCATTCTATAGGAAGGATCTATGGGAACTAGGATATAGGATCTGGGATCGAGGATCTAGACTCTAGGATCTAGGATCTACGATCTACAAATTAGTCTAGAAAGATCTATAAACCACACTTACTCCTATCTCTCCTACTGTCTGCCCCTTTCTCTCTCTCCTTTCCAAATACACTTTTTCATATACCAAACCCATGCCGCCACAATCTAAGCTTCTGGTTAGGGTATCTACGAAACGAGAAGCGAGATTATAAATATAAAAAAAAACACACACATTTTTTATGCGTATACCGCAAAATTGTGTTGGCCTTCAAATTGACCGAGTTCATGAACACCAACAAACGTGGCACAGACAAACGGACAGACAGACGATCAGACAGACAGAGACAGGGAGAGAGAGAGGGGCAGATGGAGGAACCACGCACCTCCCCATTGTGCGTTAATTATATAGTGAGAGCGAACAATACAGATATTTCTACATACATATATATGCGTATATATGTTAAGATATAACAAATAAGCCAACATGGAGCAGATGGCTGATATATTCTAGAGGCTAAAGTCTCTGCCCTCTGCCCGCCCCGTTCGCATAATTCGAATCGTTTGGCAAGTTCAAAAGTTGCGCAATCGCAGCCGCAGCAACAAAACTGGTTTCTCAGTTCTAAAACTCAAAGCGAAATTACTTGCCCAAATTGTTAACAAGTTATCAAGGAAGTTTATTTTGTCTCTTAATCACACAGTTTTTGCACAACGAAAAAAAATAAAATAATAATAATAAAAAGCAGCAGAAGCAACAGCAACAACTACCAAGGAAAAAGTCATCAAGAGTCGTTCAACTTTATGAAGAGCGCGGCCAACGCGTGTCAGAGAGCAGCGAAGAGAATGGAGAATGGTGGACAGGGACAGGGAGAGAGAGCGAGAGTGGGCGACTGAGTGGGAGAGAGTGGAAGAGGGGGCGCATGGAAGGTCGCTCTGATTAAGCCTCAAAAAAAAGTATTATTTATGTGTGTATCAAGTAAATGCTCGCCTAACCGATTAAAACAACTTGGGGGCGATGCAATTGGAAAGCTCATGATCATTCTATGAACTTTAGAGTATATATAACCTGGAGATCATAGTATGTACATAAGACAACTATATATATATATGTATGTACGGATATCAAGGAAGTTATAGGTTATCTAGAATATATATAGTGTATCTAGAATCTTACAAGTGTTTCGTAATATTCTTATATCATACAAGAATATAATGATACAATATAAAGATACAATATAGGATAGAAACACTTTAGACACACGAAAGCTCGCTAATCCTTACTCCCCTTTTCTTACTTGTACAGTCTCTATTTCGCTCTCTTATGGATGGATTAAAATAAATCAAGAATTACTTTAATTTATCTTGGGTTTTTTCAATAATCTTTGACTGCAAAAGTTTTAGGCTTCTTATATTATAGCAATTCCTAGTTGTAACATTCATTCCCCATATAATCGCATTGCCTTTCTTCAGGTCTACTTATATTTCAGAGAGAGTGAACTTCCTCATATCGTTCTCAATTTTTTTCCTATTCGACTCTGCTATATTCTCCTTATATATATGTATATATACAATAAAGATAAAAATATAATATTTATATAAATAATACATATTTTACTTTACTATAATATTATATACGCTATCCTGAAGACCAACTTTTAGCAAGCTTTTTTTCAAAAATTTAAAAAAAAAAATTCCTATAACTTTTCAGAGCTCAAACTTTTTTCCCTTTAAGGAGAATATAGCAGAGTCGAATATATCATACAAGTAGTCTTACAGTATCTCTTATATCTTAATCAAATAAAATATAATATATATTATACATGTATTTATATTAATATTAATATATTCAATTTCATATTATATTTTTAATATTATATTTATATTTTTAATTTATATTTTATTATTATTTTTATTTATATTTTATTATATTTTATATCTTTATTATATATTTATCATATATCATTCAAAAATCACAACGCTCTTGAAACAGAACGTTCAACCTTAAAAGCCTAACCTTAGCAGCTTATAGAAAAGTTAATAAGCGCAAATTGTTTAAATCCACAATGAATTTCTATTATTAAAAGCTTGATTAACATTGAACGTACGCTCCCTCACTCACTCTCCCTTACCCCCTCTCTCTTTCTCTCTCCCTTTCTCTCTCTCTGGCCCTGTTTCAATTATCGGTCAACTACTTGTCCAGTGTTTACAGTCCTTTTTTCGATAGGCGCTCAAGATCAAGTTGATGCTGCAGACGGCATGATAACCAAATTTATTGTTGCATCAAGGCAAAGTCGAAGTCGAATTCGAACTCGAATAAAGTCGCAGCCTATGCGGCATATCCATGTGAAGCCAATGACATTTGGCTGGGGTGCATTCGCCTCGAGCGACGATCGTCGTCGGATCATGGCGAATGCATTGTTCATGACGCAGCCAAAAAGTCGTTTGCTGCTGATCGTGGCATCTGAGAGAAAAAGTGATTTAAATAATGCATGTTGCAATGGCTATGAACTCCGGGAAGCCAGCGATCGACATGGGCCCAATTTTCCGTTGAACTTGACCTCCACTTGAACCAGGGCCGTGGCGTTGCCAGATCAACGGCGATGCCTTCTCGCTCTCTGGCTCTCTCTCTCCCTCTCTCATTTATTTTTAAACGAACTTGTTATGTTTATTATTGCAATTGCATTAATAAGGAAGCTAAATGTTTATTTTCGTTGCGTCTGGAATTGTAAGACAATTTTAGCGCTCGGCTTGGCATACATAAATGTCTGTGAATCAGGGCTGATCGAGTATCTTGTCTATATACGGAGATTTATGTATGTATAAACAGATCGATTTGCCGTCAGATCGAATTAGTCGCACTGGGCGGCGACACGCCCACAATTCTCTGGAATTTTCTTGCTCAAAGAAAATACCTGAAAATATCTCTTTGAGGAAAAATAACTTGCAGCAAAGTTATTTTTATCCAAAAAAAAAAAAAAAACAAGTAAGAAAACTCTAGTCGGGCGTGACCGACTAGGGGATACCCTAAGCCCCGTCGAATCTGTGTTTTTCATCGAATTTGGGGGAATTTGGGGCAGGTATCCAAAATATAACAAAATTCAAAATTCCATAAAATACATATAAAGCTAAATATAAAATTGAGTGTCTCTAGCTTAAAAGATGGGCGAGATATAATTTTTTCGATTTTGTTTTTAATCGATAACAAATAATGGTGGATAGTTATCGATTTTTTAAAACAAACTCGATATGCGCGTGCTATACACGGACCTACAAAAAAAAATTCAAGTCTCTAGCTCTTATGGGGGCTGAAATCGGCGCGTTCAAACATACGGACAGACGGACATGGCCCAATCGATTTCTCTTGTCGTCCTGATCAAGAATATATATACTTTATGGGGTCTGCCACGCCTCCTTCTGCCTGTTACATACATCCAACAAAAACATTATACCCTGATTTTCCATTTTCAATGGGCTCAGGGTATAAAAAAAACGAAATCTTTTAGCACCCACGCAAAGCGAAAGAGAGCGAGCCTCTCTCTCTCTCTCTCTCGCTCTCGCCTTAACCTTGGCTAGAGACAGAAGTAGGAGCAGCATTTGTCCACACGTGGCATTTGGCTCCGGGCGCGGCCGCTTGGCAACAGGAAATGCTTTTCACATTGACCTAGGCGCATGTAAATACATATGCATTTATTTATTTACATTTCTTTTAATATATATTTTTAAATTAGCTCGACGCCGAAATGTCAACGGCATCGTGTCAATGACTCTGCGCGCCGTGTGTGATATAATTTTAATTAAACACACGCAACAAGTTGTAATTAAATAAATTGCATTCAAAAAAAAAAAAAAAAAACAAAAAAGAGAAAGAGAAAGAAGCAAAATCGAAAGAAAACAGCATTTCGCTGAGCGCATGAACTTGGTGAAGTTTTATTGAACTTGTTGAACGCTCCGAGCGCGCCATGAACTAGCTCATAATCATGATGATCATGATCACGATGTTGTCGATGATGATGATGATAATGCTGGCAATGGGCATCATTGCTAAAAGAGTACAATAACCGCTGAGCGGCGTTTACCTTGGGCCGGCTATCGGTTTATTGGCGACATGTGTTTCACTCGCCGCAGCGAAGAGAGCGGGAGAGGGAGAGCGTAAAGCACGGCAACCGCCTGTTGCCAGGGTAGTTAAGGGCCCAGCCTGACAAATTGGGCGCTGGGGTGGCTATGCAGCAGCGTGTGTGTGAGTGAGCAACACCCTCAACTGCGCTGCATAAGCGAACAGCAGTTAGATCTCTCTCTCGCTCTCGCTCACGCTCAAGCTCTCTGCACTCACGACGGCAGCGCTCTCTTGTTGATGTTTTGTTTTTCTTATGCTCGCCCATTCGCCACATGTTTTACTGTATTTCAAGAGCACGTGAGAGCGTAGCACAGCAAACGTAGTGAGAGCGTAGCACAGCAAACGTAGTGAGAGCGTAGCACAGCAAACGTAGCGTGAGCGGCGCTCTCACGTTCGCTTCGCTCTCTCACAGGGTCGACGGCGACGTCGGCGTCGCGACTGGCCGAAAAAACTGAACAAGATCCAATGCGAGTGTTGATTTTCCTTTCATTCAACGTTGAAACATCGCAGCGAACAGATCGTCGTTAGCTCCGTCGCTTGCCGCTTGTCGTCGCTGTCGTCGAATTCGCCGTCGTTAACGTTTTTTTACGTCTATTTCGCGTTGCGTAAAGTTACCAAAAAAAGGAGAAAAATTATAAAAAAAGGAAAATAATTTTATTAAATATTAAATATCCTCAAGTGACAACTCAAAGTGTTTACTGTGCGAAAATTGATGCATGCCAATGCCAACTCCCTTAACAAGTGCACAAACAACAATGCCTGTTTAGGCCAAGTTCAATAAGTTCGATTTATCTCGCTGCATAGAAAAAGTGTCCAAGTTCAAGTTCAAGTTCCACACAAAATGCTCATGTCCGCGGACAGCTCCGATTGTCAGCCGAGCAGCAGCGCCATGGAGGCGTCTGGATCGAAGGCCACCTCGGTCATCTGCCTGGGCCAGCCGAGCAGCACGACCAGCAGCTCGCAGCTGCTCGTCGCCGGTCGCTCCCACCTGGAGAACGCGCTCAAGTTGCCGCCCAACACGAGCGTCTCCACCTACTACCAGCACAGCAAACTCATTGTGGGCCAGCCCCAGTCCCAATCGCAATCCCAATCCCAGTCTCAATCGCAGCCCAGCGGCAGCGCCGTCATCTTCAAGACGGAATACCATCAGCAGCACCAGGTCGCACCTGTCACAGAAATGGATACTGTGCCGAATACAGGTGTGCCCCTGGCCAGCAAGATACCCCACAGCAATGTCATCTATGTGAACAAGTCCAGCTCCAGCGTCGTGGTCAGCACCACGGAGGCGCCCCAGCAGCTGCTGCCGCCCCAGCAGTCGCACTTTGAGCAGGCGCCCCCCCATCACGTCCATCACATGGCCGCCATGTATCACCACCAGGCGACAGAGGGCGCCACGGTGCACGGCTATCCAGGTGGAGCTGGGCACCATCACAGTCACCACCATCACCTGACGGTCGCTGTGCCCAGCCCAGCCCAGCCCAATGGCCAGATCGTCGTCATGCCCGCCGATTCGCGTCCCCAGACGCCGGAATATATCAAATCCTACCCAGTTATGGATACAACTGTCGCCAGCTCGGTCAAAGGTGAACCAGAGCTAAATATTGGTGAGTTTCAACTCGAATGGGAGACGTGAGCGAATGAATGAATGGAAGATAATGTTGGCAATAGAGAAGGGGAAAGGGAAAGAAGTCTGATATGAATTGGTAAATCCAGTTGGGATTGAATCATAGTAAGGGAATTTTAGAACTTCAAGTGGGAAACTAACAGCTAAAAAACAAAAATATTTAGAAAAATATTTAAACAAATTTAAAATATAATAAAAAAAAAAAAAATAATAATAATATATAATATAATATAATAAAATATTTTATAAAATTAAAAAAATTGTGGATAATTTTTAAATTTCAAAATACCAATAAATGGTAAAAATAAATATTTATTTATATCTTTTCTGGAGTACAAGAAAACTAAATAAAGCAACATTAAATGGAAATAAATAATAAATAATAAATAAATAACAAAAGTAAGATATTTTTAAAAAATGTAAAGAAACTTTTTATCATATAATGTAGCTAGAAACGAAAGAAAAGATTTTTAAATAACTATCCACAATTTTTTTTAAAAGCACATTCAACAATAAATAATAAATAAATAAAAAAAAGTAATATATTTTGAAATATGTTAAACAGATATTTTTTCATAAAAAATATATATTAATACATAAAAAAATAAATCAAACAGATATTTTTATAATAACTATTTATTTCTAACATTTTCTTAAATTAAGAAAATTAATCAAGAAGACCCTATTCTTTAATATAAAATATAATATAAAATAAAATATATAATATAATATAAAATTTAGCTATTTTTTCTAACATTTTCCTAGATTTTCTTAAATTAAGACCTTTTTTTTGGGTCTTTAAAACACTAACAAATTGTTTTTAAATAATTATCCAAAGTTTTTTAAAGACCCAAAAAATAAATAAGAACTTCTTGCCTAATTTTCTTAATTTAAGAAAATGTTAGAAAAAATAATACTGATTAATTTTTAAAATGTTTTCGACAAGGCTTTCTTTTCTTTCAAATAAGTCAATTATTATATATATTTATAAATTTATATTTATATTTATATATATATAAAAAAAGTCATCAAAAATATATATATTTATATATATATAAAAAAAAGTTAATATATTTTTCGTAAGACTAAAAATACATACTTAAAAATATATACTAAAATTTAATTTAATTTTTTACAAATTTCTCCCGCATTTTTCTCAAAACTTTCATATTCATATATTCTTTCTCATATCGAGTATTCACTGTAGTTGCTGCTGGTCACAGCATTGACCGCATGTTTCCGCCTTAAGAACCTTGGACTTTTAATTAATATTGCAATAGGCCTAGGCCTAAGCTTAAAAAAAACGCTCGCAGTTAGCAACAGAGCAGCTGATGGCAACGGAAGCTTATCATGCCTAAACAAAGATATATATAGAGAGAGATATATATACACTTGTATTTGGGGTGCTAAGGCTAAGATTTTAATGAGTGTATTGACTTTTTGACGTCATGTTAATTGGCTGGCCGAAGTAACGCTTCCGAATTTTTGCACTCTGTCAGTCGTTCACTCAGTCAACAAGGTCGTTCCGCATACACTGCGCGAAAGAGAGACGCGACTCGAGCTCGAGCTCGAAGTTCGGTCGAGTTCAATTAACTCGTTTATGCGCGACTCGCTCTGTGCGTGTATTGAGTTATAAAAATAACTGTATCTCAATGTCAGGAAGGGAGTTAATGCACTGCCTGCCTGGGTTATCTGAGGCAACAACAACTGCGTGCGCAGCGTCGCCTTATAAATCAGCGACTGCAGACGCGGGTTCACAGCGATGAGTCAAGGTAAAACCCCCCATTAGTAACGTTGTCAATATGGGGGGCGAGTGGGAGCAAGGAGTGGAGCGGTATGTGAGGCGAAGGACAGGGGCGAACTGTGCTGCAGCTGCAATAAATCCTGCTCGATAGGGAGAGATTCAAGTATATTTGAACTGATCTTGGCCTCCGTCAGTTATATGAAAGATATCTCCTATATATCTCCATATATATGAAAGATATCTCCTATATATATCCATATAAAGGAGATATCTTTCATATAACTCCGATAGAGCTTATGTTGCGTCTTCGTACAGCAGCAGTTTTTTTCTTTGGGAACGAATATAAGATATATATAGCAAGAAACTAACCAAAGCTTAGATACAATTTTATTATCTTGTTTATTAATCTTAATTTACAAAAAGAATTAAATCTATATGTTGCTTAGTTTAGAAGCTATAATTCGTTTATTATCTATATATTATATATCTTTTTTTTATTTTTACTCATATTAATGTCAT
Organism: Drosophila pegasa; assembly: GCA_035046225.1. Lineage (NCBI taxonomy): Eukaryota > Metazoa > Arthropoda > Insecta > Diptera > Drosophilidae > Drosophila > Drosophila pegasa. The sequence continues at coordinate 201,846 of JAWNOD010000178.1, read as the reverse complement.
TAGTGTTTATATATTTATTTTTATATGCATCTCCCTTAGTGGTATTTTTTGTATTTTTATTATAGCATAATCCTTGTAATTTAGAGAATTTAAATATTATTAAAATCATTATTCTAGATATTATTTTATTTATTTTTATATTTATGAGCATTATTTTAATAATTATTATTTAATTATATATGCTTTATTTATTTATTTTTTTATTCAGAATAATTGTCCTATGTATGTTTTATCTATTTTTATAAGCATTATCATTATCATTATAATTTTAAATGTTATACTATTTATGGTATTATTAGTAAATTTATTTGCAATTTTATTTATAAATAATTTAATTTTTTTTTTGCCAAATTTTTTTATTATTATGATATGAATTTAAAATTTATTTTAAATACTTTAATATTTATTATAATTGTTATTAGCGTTTGTTATTGTTTTTATTGGCATTATAATTATAATTGCCATGAATATTAGTAATTTAAAAAAACATTTCCCATTTTTAATGGGCTCACGATATAAATATGAAACTTAGTAAGAATTAGCCTCTTTATATAGTGAACCAAATACAGCAAATAATATATATATACAATGATATATATACATAATTATAGAATGCAGAAATTTCTAGCAATTCAAGCTCTATTGCTTAAAGCAGTCAATGGCTTAGCTACAGACAAGGAAGTTTTTGATAAACCTCAAAATATCATCTGATGATGATTCTAAAGAGTTTCTCTTGATTTGCTGAAGTTTTTAGAGTAGTCCGAATATTCATATAAAATTATATGTTTAAGCATATAACTCTACTCATACTACCTATATCACATCATCAATATAAAGCTCAAAAACCTTCTTAGCTACCCACATATCTATCTATCTATAGATATCACACCTCATCATTTCCCATATCTTTTTCCTTGGCATTTTCACTAGCTCCAGCTCGCCGAGTCAACTAGACTCCATTAGCTTTTCAGCTGTTGCTGTTGCTCCCCCATAACTCTAGCTGCTCGCCAATCTAATCTGAATGGAGCCGCCCCCCTTGTCACACATTCATTTGCACGCCCTGTCCGAAGGAAAGTGAAATTTTGTGTTTTAGCCAAAGTCAAAGTCGCAGTCGCAGTCGCAGTCAAATAATGTTTATATGTCGTCGCATTATGCGTTTGCATTTCGTTGTTTATTTGTTTCTATTATTTAAAATGAAAAAAAAAATCAAGCAAAAAAATACTTTTATTTATTTGCGTCTGTTGCGGCGTTGCATTTCTCCAAACAAAAACAAAAAACTGGGCGACTGGGCGAATGCATTTGATATGCCGAGCCAAGTTCATTGCTACCACAAAGACACACACACACACACACACACACACACCTAATGCTGTTGGCATTTGTCAGTGCATCCGTTAGCCAAGTTTTTAATTTCAATTGCGAAAACGAAAGTGAAAAGCAAAGCGAGGCGAGGCGCGGCGAGTGCAACGGCTGAAATTCACTTTTAGTTTTCACTGCGCATGCGCAGTCAATTTATGGCCAAAACGCACCCAGGCACCAACCCCTCCCCCCTCCACCCCCTTAATTTAAATTCGCTGTCAAATTGTCTTTGACATTTTCTTGGACTTCGACGACTTCGACTCCAACTGCGACTCGTCCGTCCGGTTGCCAGCGGCGCGCTGATCGTATCCCTAGCCACAGTGAAGTCTGGCCTGTGTTGAATGTCGGTGAAAGCGCCGCCTCGCCGCGCTACAATTGTGCAAAAGAAAAGTTATTTGCTTTTGCAGTTTTTCTTTTTCTTTTTGGATTTTGTTTTTCGTTGTTTTCGTAGGCGGCGCTTGAACTTTTGCTTGGAAAGTTGTGCGCTGCCGCGTGTTTATTTTTATTGGCACAATTATTTGTGCATTTTAGAAATTTATTGAGACGGTCAAAGACCCGCCAATTCTCCAGAGAGAGAGAGAAAGAGAGAGAGACGAGCTGTGTAAAAGTGAAAACTATTTAATTGAAAGTAAAACCCTTTTCATTTTTTTTTTTTTTTTGCAATTATTTTTAGATGTGTTGTGCGCTTGACTTTTACCTTAAGCCAGAGTAAACAAGGCCAAGAAATGTCTGAGAGACTTTTGAGATCATCCCAGTAATTTTTGAGAGACTTTTGAGATCATCCCACAGTCATCTTAGCATACATATAGCTTATTAGGCGGCTTATGATCATTAGCATAAGAAGGCAATCAAATGTTTGAGCTCTAAACTAGATAATATATGGGTAGCTCTTGAGTTAGAGCTAGAATAGACTTTTAGAAATGATCATTGTCTCTTTAACAAAATCATTGTTTATACAACTGCGATCATTTCTATACAACAGTGATCACTTCTATACAAAAGTGATCGCCCCTAAATGGTCTGAAGGCCTTTCTTAACTTGAACTTCAGTTGAACTCATGAGTTGGCCTTATATGATATTATATCATATATGATATTATACCTTATATGATATCATATCATATACCATGCGCGTCATCAGAGTTCTCCATTAATTCTTAATATTTACTATATAATACGAGCTTAGTTTTACCATTTTATATGTATGTAAATTAGATATTATTATACTGTCTTCTTAGGACATGAAACTTAATGCTTCTAGCTTTACAGACTCTACTTATAATAAAAATATAAAAAATATTTAATTCCTTTTATTAAAAGTCTTGTAAGAATTAAGACACTTCACAGTTCTTAAAATTCTCGAATCATAATCAAAACAAATTGTTGATCCTCGCTTAAATGATCTACAAAGTGTTATAAAGGCAGCTCTTGTTAAACGAGATCGTTTGAGTTGGGCTTAGCACGTAGAAACATAGTTCTTGACAGTTCTCAAGTTAGATCAATACAGATTAATAGATAGATCGATAGATAGATATACATTTATGATATGATTAGGGTTGCCATCCGTCCTGGAATTCCGGGACATGCCCCGCTTTTGAAGGTAATGTCCCGGTGTCCCGACCTGACACGAAATTGTCCCGGTTTTCTACTGTTTCGATCAAAATATCGTCATCTTTTATTTAAAGGAACAATTTGAGTCTAATTGGTGAACTAATTAACTACTGATTTTTCCCTTTTTGTCAGAAGTGACCGTCCCGGAATGGCCTGAGGGTCGTGTGGTCACCCTAGATATGATACATTTGTGTATACGACTTTATAATACCCTGAACGCTTAAGAACTATCTCGGTTAATCTACAATATCTTAAAATCTTGACTTTATAATACCCTGCACACTTAAGAATTATCTCTGTTAATCCTGACCTTAAAATCTTGAAAGTCATCTCTATTTCTCTAACTTTAAACACTCTAAAACTATCTCTATTACTACCCGTCTCCCTCCCCCTCCCTACCCGCCTCATCTTTTGCAGCTTCCATTCACTTTTTTTTTTATAATTCCATATATTTTCATACATGATCTTTATATTTGCATGCGCATTTAAATTGATAATTTGGCGCAGTCAATTTTGATATGTGCATTACTTAAAGCGAAATCTTATTTATGGCAGAGAGAGAGAGAGAGAGTCAGAGTCTGTTCACCCTTTGCCTCAAGTGATTCACAACTGTTCCTTTCTCGCTCCCTCTCTCTCTCTCTCTAAATATGTTCCCACGCCCCAAACGATCGTCAACCTTGTGCCAGCTGCTCCAGAAAGTGCAAGGCACCTAAGGAAAAGTAAAAAAAAAAAACCGAAAAAAAAAACTGTAAAAAGTCAAATCGAGTCAAGTCAATGCACGCAGCGGTCGTTCGCCGATCATTAATTTGAATTAAATTAATGCAGTGCGAATGGCATTATTGCATAATCGCAGTCGCCGCTGCAGCAGCTCGCGCACGTTTACGCTTCGCTCACATGTTTACCGTTTACCCGATTCATTGAACCAGCCGCGCCAGCCAGTCGAATTCAGTGGGCGGCTGCGCACGCCCACTTTACAAGGCGCCGTCGCGTCGTTTAAATATGCGTGACCTCAGCTGCGTTTTTTGAACCCAACAACTGGCTAAAAATTTTGTCGAAAATTGAATTTTATTGCACGAAACGTTGAACTTGCGACTGTTTCGTTAAAAAAAAAAAAAAAACCTGTACGAACATTTCCGCATTGGCGCTGCGAGCTTCGAGCTGCGAGCAGAGAGTGAGTGGGAGAGAGAACAGCGAGAACAGTGTGTGCAGCAGCACAGCACTCTCGCGCGCTCGCTCTCGCGCGCTCTAGCCTGCACGCGCTAAACTTTTATTTATTGATTTAGATTGGTGCGAGCGGGAGAGCAAGCGAGATACGCGAAGCGACGAACAAAAAAAATTTCAATGTCAAATTTTAATTTAGTTGCGTTTTTGAGTCAGAACATTACCAATATGGCAGGCGCAGCTCGCTCTCGCGCTCGCTCGCTCTCTTCTGCCGTCACATGAGTGTGCATGTGTGTGTGTGTGCGTGTGTGTTGTTTTCTATTATAGCTAACGTGTGCGTGTATGTGTGTGCATTTGTGTGTATTTCATATCAAGCGAGCCGAAAATTTTGGTTGAGCTGTCGGAATTAATTTGTTTGTATGCCACACACACACACACACACACACACACACACACACGTAGCTATTATGCAAGTGTGTGCGTGTGTTTTGTTTGTTTGTTGTTCTTTTGGCGTATTTCTAGCTGATAGTGCTGCCCCCCCCTGCCCCTGCCTCTGCCCTAGCGCTCACTCGGCCCGTGTTCGTGTGAAGTGAATGAAACTTTCAAGGTCGCCGCGGCGTGCGCCTGTGTGCGTGTGCAGTGTGTGTGTGTGCGTATTAGATAATAGTCATGAATTCTTCTGGCCATATCGGCGGCTATAGATTCATATCTATCTATCTATCGTCCTTGGTCTGCAGATTTGCGTATGAGCATCGATCTTTCACTCCCTGCCAACTGGTTAATCAGCTTCCACATCTAGTTAGACTTAACTTAATTGTTATTAATCTATGGGCAGAGAACAAAACTTTTAATTTAACAAATAAACTGGATTAGTGGACTTTTAAACCAGGAAGTAATTTCGCTTTATGGCTATATCTAAATTTACCCTATATATTTAATGGGTGTGCATGTGTGTGTGAGTGCTGTGTGTGTGTGTGTGTGCATGCGCCAAAATTTTACCTTATCAGCTTAGCTTAAAAAACAACAAATGTTTTTTTCTACGAATTTGAAATTTTTAAATGGGAATTTGCTAAATTTTTAATAGGCAATACCCTATAAAAAAATATAGAAATTTCATTCAAATATATATATATCCTATAAATTATATATGTATGCCCTATAAGTTATATCTATATACCCTATAAAAATTATATAAGATAATATATATAAATATATAAAGAAAAATATATATATAATAATTTAATCAAAATATAATATAAAATATCTCAATTTTCCAAAATTTTAATAAATTATACCCTATATATCAAAATATCAAAAATTTCAAAATTGCTAATAAATAATATCATATACCTATATATTATTCCCAAAATAAATAAAAAATATTATAGAAATTAAAATAAAATATTTTATTTAAAAGTATGGAAAAATAACAGAAATATATATTATTAATATAAAATAAAATAATATTAATTCATATTAATTATTATACATATTATTATTATAAAAATAAATTAAAATCAATTAAAATTCTTCATATATATTAAAATAAATATTATATAAAATATATATTTTCATTGCTACTCCAATCAAGCCTAAATACAGGGTATTTTATAGTCAGCTAGGCTGCAGTTCTTTCTCTTTTGATTTTTATATATATAATTTTTATATATATAATTACCATGTGGCACATATTTAAATATAAAATTGATATACATATATATATAACGGAATGTGGGCGCAGCAAGAATAACACCTACGCCTTGCCCCTAGCGGCCCCCTGCTCGACTGTCTGTATACCCTGCAGACGGCGAAGGGATTCTGTGCGACTGACGTCATCAGCGAATGTGCTATTGATCTACATACACACATATACAGATACATGTATAGTAATATGAATTTATATGTATATATTTTGTTTTGGAAACTTGCTTTTGTAATTCATTCACGAGCGTGTGCCCATAAACACAGCAACAAGGTCACATGTGACGCCGCCTCCCCCACCCCCCGTCGCTTAGATCAGCTACAACAATTCATTTGCTAATCGACGACACGTGTAAATGCGCTAATAGTGTAAAATTAAAAATAGAAAAAATAGAAAAAAAAGAAGAGGAGGAGCAAGAAGCGAGATAATAACTGCGAAAGCGAAATGTCGCTTATCAAAGCATTTAAAGGGCAGACAATGCGTCGTGTATAAATAAAATTTATATAAATATAGCTTAAATATTGATAAGAAATACATATGCAATGCACTGCATTTATCTATTAAAGCAAATTCGCTTAAAATTCATTTAGAGTAGCTCGACAAGATTTCACACGCAAGAGAGAGAGCGAGAGGCAAGCAAAAGTGCAACGATCTGCAGTGCAAAAAGTCAGTGAACTTGCCGAGACAACAACAACAACAACAACGACAAGCAACTGCAGACATCGAAGCGTGTCTGGCGCACAGAGCCGACAACAACAACAACAACAACAGGCAAAACTATAATGCACAGTCACAGCGTCTCTTTCATGATCATGATCATGCAGCAGATAATGACGTTTGCAGCTTGCAATTGTTTTTGTGCACAATGCGTGTAGCGCCAGCTCGCTCGCACGCAAGCTCTATGCTAGTGGGCAAATAACAAATGAGTGAGCAGCCAGAGCATAGGAGAAGAGAGCGGCGCAGAGAGAGGAGCAAAACAGAGTCAGAGCGTAAACCAGTTTGCTCTCTGTGTGTGAGTGAGTGTGTTGCTGTAGAAAGTCTTTCTCGCTCGCTCGCTCGCTCGCTTATTATCTTGGCGCAAGATTCTTGTTCTGCTTTGTTTACTTTCTTCGTCCGCTTTCTTTGGCAGCTTGCGGTGAAAGTTACGTAACACTCGCTCGCTGCCTGCAATTGTATTCACATATTACACACTCCCTCCCTCTCTCGCTATCCCTCTTTCTTTCTTTCTCTTGCCTGGCCAGAACAAGCTCAAGTTCAACCAGTTGCCCATTTCGTTTTGCTGCTTTCTTCGTTGACATTGGCATTGCCCAAGCGAGCGAGCGAGCGAGCGACTGGCTCTTCGTGTGCAAAGAAAGTATTACGTCTGTATTTACTTTCTTCGGCATTGGCCGAGAGTAAAAGTTGGCCCGAGCGTGTTTAGCCCCAATAATGCTCAATTATCGAGATTTGCTGCGATTAGCTGGGAGCTTAATTGAACATTTTGTGCTGTAAATTTATGGTTATATTGAAAATAGAAATTAAATAAAAAAAAATATAAAAAATTAATACATTATAAAAAAAATAATTAATAATTAAATAATAATTAAAATTAATATAATTATAAAAATATTATAAATTTATATATATATTTTTTATTTAATTTATGGATCTATTAAAAATAGAAATTAAATAAAAAAATATATAAAAAATTAATAAATTATAAAAATATTAATTAATTAATTAATAATTAAATAATGATTAAAATTAAAATAAATATAAAAATTATACAAATATTATAAATTTATATATTTTTTATTTATTTAATTTATGGATCTATTAAAAATAGAAATTACATAAAAAAAATTAATAAATTATAAAAATATTAATTAATTAATTAATAATTAAAAAATAATTAAAATTAAAATTAATATAAAAATATTATAAATTTATACATATTTTTTTATTTAATTTATGGATCTATTAAAAATAGAAATTAAATAAAAATATATATATAAAAAATTAATAAATTATAAAAATAATAATTAATTAATTAATAATTAAATAATAATTAAAATTAATATAAAAATGATAGAAATATTATAAATTTTTATATATTTTTTTTATTTATTTCTTATCTATTTATCTATATTTTAAATTTATATACATATTTTTATACATTTTTTTTGTATTTTTATTTAATTGCATTTTAATTGATTTTCTTTTATTGAATTTTTATATTAATCGATTTCTTTCCCCCTTTTTGCCTTGCAGAATTCGATGGCACCACTGTGCTCTGTCGCGTCTGCGGTGATAAGGCCTCCGGCTTCCACTATGGCGTGCATTCCTGCGAGGGCTGCAAGGTAAGTTATACGCCCACTCCATATATATTGTGGGGGTGTCTGCTGCTGTGGCAGCAGCAACCACCGGGACACCGACTGAAGCTGACATTGAACTCATTTGACCTCGGCAAGGCAAGGCAAGGGTAGAGGGTCCGTGGCTGCAGTCGCGGAGGGTTGCTAAATTGGCAATTGCGTGGCAGACATGAAAACCTGCGTTGCTCCTGTTTGTCCTTGCATAAATTGCGTCGCAATAAAATAAATCAAAAGTATCCTGAACCCTGCAAACACCACCGTGGCAAGCACCACCGTCCGTGCTTAGCCCTTTGTCTGTGACATTGAAAATCGCCGCAAGTTCATTCGCCCGCCGCTGATCAAGCTGCCCTCGCTCTGGCTCACTCGCACTCCCTGCCTCCCACCACTGCAGTCGAGCTTAGTCTGTCGCTGTCCCGCTCACTCCTTAACCTTGGCAAAGTAGTTTGCCCTATTCCCTTATATTCGCCGCGCTGCCGCCAAAGTCGGGAATAATGTCTCAATGACGTCCTTGAATTAGGTTAACAGCCAGTTTCCAGTTCCAGTTTCTATCTCGCTCTCGCTCGCTCACGTCTCGCCTCGTCTCGCCGATCCTTCGTCCGCTTGTTGTTGTAGTTATTTTTATTTGTTTTGCGCTGCGCCGCGACGTCTGCGCGTCTGAAATTTCAAACTTTCCAAGACTTTGGCCCGCTGCTGCTTTTTGCGAATATTCTTTTACTCTTCTTTTCTTCTTTTTTTTTTTGCGCTCGCCTTTGCTGCTGCTGCTTCTTCTTGCTTGCGTGTGTTTATGTGTGTGTGTGTTTTTTTTTTTTTGCGCTCTCCTCTTTTTTCGGCAAGTTCATTGACTTTGCTCTTGACCAAGCGTCGTCCACTCTTGAGCTTTGGCTTTCTTGGAACTTTTTTTACACACACACACACACACACATGCATATGTGTGTATGTATGTATATTTTTGCATATATATATAACTCGCTCGCTCGCTCTCTCGCTCGCTCGCTTATGTATAATGATATTAAGTAGCTCGCGTCGCTTTTATCAATGTTCCAGTCACACACATGCGCTAATTTAATGCATGCATGTATGTGTGTGTGCGTGTGTGTGTGTTTGTGTGCCTTCGTCTGTCTGGCAGGTAGGCCTATTAACAAGCTGCTCGTACGCGCTTTTTTGAAGTTCAAGGTTAAGCCAAAGGCGCAGGGTCCCAGCCGCAGCCGCAGCTACGCTACAAAAACCTGTCCTGCCCTTCTTTTGCACACGCACTCAGTCTCGCTCGCTCTCTCTCCCGCTCTCTGCCCACCCGCTCTCGCTCGCTCTCCCTCTCTCTCGCTCACTTTAACTAGAGTCTCTAGAAGTAGGAAGCAAGTTTTAGAGGTTTTTTGCCATTTTTGTATTGCTCATACGACGCGTGAAGCGCTGTCATCATTGCTGCTTCTGTTGTTGTTGTTGTTGTTGTTGTTGTTGTTGCTGCTGTTCGTCATGTAGCTGATACTTCCGCCCAGGCCAGCTCTGACTTGGCTTGGCTTTTGCTTTAGCACCTGGCCCCAGCGCCAGCCTTCGCTGTGTCTATTGACCTCTATTTTTTTTTTTTGTATAAACATATATATAGACATACATACATAAATACACACATACATACATACTGACTTACATAAGTATGTGTACACATTTCTACCTTTATCGTGGGTTCTATTTTCACGGACGAATCGGTATATGATGCTTTGGACTGTAGAATCACTAAATCCAACCATCTCAGCAATTTTTCTACGAGAATGGTAATTTTTAAAGGGTTTTTAGAACAAGTTCCCATTTTGCTAAATTCAATTTTCTGAAAATTGAGCTCTTAAAATTCAATAAAAATTGATTTCATCACACTGCGAAAACATTGCATAAAGCATAGAACAAGAATCTACCGTTGCATTGCAAAATAACGGATCTTTGATCAGCTGCAAAGTTTGTGGAACTGTTTTGATCTCGTTTTTTAGTTTTTAAGCATAATAAAATATTTTAAAAATATTTAAAAAATAAATGAATTCATTTTGTATTAGTTTAAACAGCACACTAACAACCTGCGTTTAAATTTTGTGGATATCCCCAAAAGTTTCGATTTTATAGACCAACAAACTTTGGTTGAAATAAGCTGTGAACCACTGTATGATATTCGAATTCGAAGTTCGAGCTCGAATTTCGTTCGAATTTCGTTATATGGAACTATAAGCCCCCACACGCTGTCAGCTTAGACTCTTGCCTAATCTCTTGCCCATTCTCATTCCTAATTAACCAACACTGCTCAGCTTAACTTACTCAACACTGTATTTACTTTGTACTTCACTTCACTTTTCACTTCCCACTTTCCCATATTGGAAGCAAGCCTTCCATTCGTCTACCTAAGTCGCCTTTGCCTATGCCCTTTTAAGCCTGTTTCTAGCCCCCTCTTATGCACGCCCTTCCTCAGCTCATCTCATCTATTCACCATATTCCCCGTCTCACCTGGCAACACACTTTTCCACACTGTGCCTAATGACCCAATTTGTGTCCAGTCCGAGTCTATGGCAATGGCTGCGCTCTTCGATAATTCCTCCAAATTTAAGCATAAAAACAAAACGTAGAAAATAAGCAAACAGAGGCACAAAAATAAATTAAAACCAACACACATACATACACACGTATGTACATAAATAGGTAATGTCTGTCTGTGTGCGTGTGTTATTTGTTGACGTTGGCATTTTCGAGTGTGATTTCTGTTATGCTTGCGTCCCGCTGTCCTGCTCTCTCTCTCTCTGTCTCCCTCCCTCCCTCTCTGTGAATGGCTTGCTTTCTTTGCTCCACTCGGCTCGACTCTTCGGCTGTTATACAACATGTTTTTGTTCTTTCATATTATTTAGCATATTTATTTATTGTACATTTGTTGTTATTCTTTTCCTTTCCCCACACACAAACACACACACACACGCACGCATATTTGTTATTGCGTTTTGCGCTGCGCTGCTGTTGTTGCTTTTTATGCTTCGTGTAGTTTTCGTGTGCAGTTGGGCGTGAGTGCGAGCGAGCGCGCGAGTGAGCGAGCCAGCGTGTGCGAGCAGCGCGAGTGTGTGTGGCTGTGTAAATGTGAATGAACTCGTTCAATGTCAGCGACGAAGCAGCGAAGCAGCGTACGCAGCATGGGCCACAAGAAGCAGCGACTGCGGCTGCGGCAGCGAAGAGCATAAGCCGCGAGAGGCCTCAACGTGCTGCGCTCCTCATGCGCTCTCTCTCCAGCCAATGCAGCGGCAATTTGTGCTCTCAGTTGCTCGTATTTTCGCCGTGGAGTTTTCGTAAATTGCTTTTGATCTACTTATGCACGTCGGCATGTGTGTGTGTGTGTGTGTGCTTAACATGACGCTGGATTCTTATTCTTATCTGACTGTTATTCTCTAGGCATCTCGCTGTTAAAGGTTCCATTTGAAAATTTCATTGCATTCCTAACCTGCATCAATAATGACGTTGCAGCAGTAGAAAGAGGAAGGGGGAGAGAGAGGGAGATAATACACTTGATAATCATAGAGAGGAAATTTGTGTGTGTGTGTGTGTGGAGGGTTGAGCGAGAATAAATAGAAAATGCGTAAAGTAAATATAGAAAGAACACACACAGAGAGACAGAAATAAATACAAATAAAAAACAAATATTTTAGCTGCAATAATAAAAATTATCAGATATAAATAAATATAAATATATATAATATATAAATAAATATAAGATATATATAAATATATATAAATAAATATATGTATATAAGTTAATCAGCGAACTTCTCTTATTTTCATTTAATTAAATTTATTGCTGTATTTCCTTCTCCCTCTTTCGCTTTGAATTGGAAACGGTAATAGGGTGAAGAGAGCGCGCGCTGAATGCAGCAAAAAGAGCGGCGCAGAGAGCGTGTGTGTGTGTGTGTGAGCGAGAGCGAGCGAGTGCATATTTATGCTTGTGTTAGTGTTGTGCTAGGACCCAAATAGAGCGGCAGACAGGCACACACACACACACACACACACAGACACACACACAGACACACACATAGATATTTATGTGCTGGCAGAGGTTAATGCTCTGACATGCACTTGAACGACTGACTGCAGTTCCTGCTATCTGTGTGTGTGTGTGTGTTTGAGTGGGGGTGTAGAACAAACTCTATTATGTGCACACACACACACACATACACATACTTAGAGTGTTGCATGTGTGTGCTTAGGTGTAGAATGTTCCAGAAATGCGGCAGCAATTTGGGGCTTTCGGTTAAGTTGTCTCTTTTTTTATAGAGTATATATTTTATTTAATTTTTAACATATTTTGTGTATTTTTATACAGTATTTTTCACAGTGCCTGCCACGTGCTCACACACACACACACACTTACGCCTTTTGCACTTTGCCCAGAAATAGTTCAATGCACTTTGCAATTTAGGTCAATAACCTTTATCTATTTAGGTTAAATTAAAAATTAAAAATTCTTACAAAATCTATATAAATATAGCAAATCTAACTAAAATTTAATTTAATTTTTATTATAAACCCAAATTAAAAATATAAATAATATATAAAATGCACGACAATTTAACTAGCATGCGAGCTCGTGCTCTGTTAAGTGTGGAGCAGCGCTGTTAACGCCTGGCGCGCCATCTAGCGACTGCTTGCTGCCAACAGCGCAAAAGTATGCTACAAAAAATAGTTTGGTGGTTGGTGTTGTGTATAGCAAGCAGCTTTTGAGCGTGTGCTAAGCAGAAGTTGATTTTTTTAATGCAGCAAAAATTTGTTTAGCTTTTCTTTTAAGTATTAAAAATAGGTTGGTAATATCTAAAAACTATAGAAAAAAATAGGAAATCAAGAACATTTTTAAAAAATTTGTGAAATATTTATTGTTTTTTTTTAATTATTTAACTACGCTAATAGCTTTATTGTGAGATTTTGAATGCCGCATAATGCAGCTTTGTATTAAATATTATAAAACTTGGGAAATGTTTATATATATAAATTTATATAAATTAAATTGCATTTATTAAAAAACTTTTGCACTAGTTCTATAGCCTTATTGCAGATTTTGTAATGCAAATAAAACATTAAATTAAATTAAATATTGAAGAATATTGTTTTTAATATAATATAACAAAATAATATATTTAACAAAATACAATATAATATAATAATAAAAAAAAAAGATAATAATTTTTAAAGATATTTTACCAAAAAAAAAATTTAGTTTTAAAAAATATAATCGTAGTAAAAAAATAATGATAATAAAACAATAAAATAAACAAATTGAACTATTTTTAAATTTTGTAAGATTTTCAACTAAAATTGAATTTTGTCTTAATAAAATATAATAATATGATAAAAATAATATTGAAAAAATTACATAAACAAATTTAAATAATGATTTAATTTATAAAGATTTTTTACTAAAATTAAATTTAGTCATAATATAAAATAAAAATAATATTAAAAATTTCATAGTATTGAAAATTACATAAACAAATTTAAATATTTCCTAATTTTTTACTTAAAATAAATTTAGTCATAATAAATTAAAATAATATAAAAAACTAATATTGAAAAAATTACATAAATTTAAATAATTTTTAATAATATGTAATAATTTTAATAATATATAATAATAATATTTTAAAAATATGCTGAACACAAAAAATGCTATAAAAAATGCTCAACATTTTTTTTTAATATTTAACAACATTTTTTTTTTAGCTTAACTTAACTTTGCTACAATTATTCTTATGCCAAGGCCAAATCACGCGCGCAGCTGAACTCTCCTATGAAATTATATGCATATATATATCTATTTTTTCAATTATTCCAATTATTGTTGGCGTAAAAAAAAAACAATAACAAAATTATAATTTGCTCTGCAAAAAAAAATCGCATTAAATTAATATATGGGCAAACGCCCACCAGCAGCAAAGGCTTATCTAACAATTTGATGTGTGTGTGTGAGAGTGTGTGTGTGTGTGTGGCAAAGAGAACGTGCAGCTGCAACACAGCAGCAGCAACAACATTGAGTACTACGAGCTACGTAACTGGGGCGAGGGCATAGTGCAATGAACTGGCCTAGCTGGCTGGCTGCAGCAGCAGCAGTTGCAGTTGCAAGTTTATATGCTGCATGCCACACACACACACACACACACACACTTGCAGCAAAACTACGAGTGATAGTAAAACGTATATTTGTGTATATAAAAGAGAGAGAGAGAGAGAGAGAGAGAGAGAGAGGGAGAGGTAGAGTTTGGGGTTGGGGTTGGGGCTGCTTTGGGGTTTGTTTTGTTGGGGTGGCTGTTGCTGCCACTTTTGCTGACCCAGTTAAGTGTCATTCGCCGCTGCTGCACGTGGCTTTGCTTTCATTCGAGGTTACTTACCCCTTTCTGGCTCGGGCTCTGGCTCTGGCTCCACTTCCAATTGGGGGGGAGGGTTGTTTGGCCTGCGGCTTAGCTGCGCGGGCTATAAATTCAAGCATTTTCGGCTGCCGCTTGTTGACTTTATTGCTAATTAAATGCGCTGTTTGCGCAATGAAAATAAAAATAAAAAAAATAAAAACAAAATAAAATATAAAAACCAACAAGTTAGCAAGTTTCCTATTGGAGTCTAATCAGAAGGGCTTAGCAAAGTGTTGCGCAACAGTGCTCAGCAACATGTGTCAAATGGCAAGGGAATTGAATCAGGAAAGCCAACATGTAGCATAGCAGAGTTCTTAGCAACATGTGTCAAACGGGCAAATGGCAAATAGAAATCTAATCAAAAAGGCTTGACAGAGTGTTGCTCAGCAGCTTTTAGCAACATGTATCAAACGGGCAAATGGCAAATAGCAATCTAATCAAAAAGGCAAAATGTTGCTAACATAGCACAGTTCTCAGCAACATGTATCAACTGTCAAAGGACTTATGCTAAATGCTATTAGCAACCTGGCAGTTTATACATGTTGCTGAGAACTGGCAACAATTGGACTGCATTTTTTTCTGATTTAGCTTAAGCCCTTTGGGAGTTGGTATATGTTGCTGAGAACTGGCAACAAGTTGTTTTTTTTATTAGATTTATATGCCATTTGCAACATGTATCAAATGCATATGTTAAATGATTTTAGCTTTGATATTTTGCAAAAATCATTTAACATATGCATTTGATACATGTTGCAAATGGCATATAAATCTAATAAAAAAAAAAAAAACAAATTGTTGCACAGCTCTCAGCAACATATACCAACTCCTAAAGGACTGAAGCTAAATGCTATTAGCAACATGTATCAAATGCATATATTGAATGCTTTTAGCTTTGATATTTTGCTAAAATCTTTTAATATATGCATTTGATACATGCTGCAAATGACATATAAATCTAATAAAAAAAAACAAATTGTTGCCAACATGTATCTCAACAACATATGTCAACAGCCAAAGGGCTATTAGGAACATGTATCAAATGACATGCACTAATTTTGGCAGCTAAAATGTTGCTTAGGCATATTGCTTAGACAATGCACAACATGTTGCCAGCCCCGAGTGTTGTGCTAATACCTTTAATTGTTGCCATTAGTTACATGTTGCTAGACCACTGCCCAGCAAATGTTGCCAGCGCTTGACATTTTACTGACTGCTCTTCATCATGTTCTTTGCCCGCTTTGCTTTCTCTTTCTCTGCTGCAACTTATTGCCAATGCTCCGCTTGGCGCGCAACATTCTAGAAAAAACTCAACGAGAATTACAGCAACATTCAGCAGCAGCAGCAGCTGAGCGACGTCAACGAACCCGAGTCAGCGCGCTGCAAAATAGTTGAGCGCAGTTGACGTCGTCGTCGCTGACGTCGCTGTTGAGCAATGAAAGTACCGCAACAAAACTGCAAAAAATACACACACACATGCATATATATATATATGTGTGTGTGTGTTTATGTGCTGGAATAGAGGCAGCCAAAGTGCATTGACTTTGCTTTGCTTTCTTCGCTGCGACGGCGACGCCGACGGCGACGGCGACTGCGAATGTGGCTGGGGCTACTACTAATGTTGCAGTTGTTGTTGTTGCTTGTTGCTTGTTGCGGCTTGAGTTGAATGCACTTTGCATGCAAATGGCTCTTCACATTGCAGCAAATGTTGCACAGAAGCAACTGGTTGCACTCACACACACACACACACACACACACACTAACACACACACACACAGTTGTTGCTGCAGCTCGTAATTGCCTGATGTCATAAGTCAAAATGTTGTGTGGCATTTGTTGACAGTTTTATGCGTTTTGCCAGCTGTTAAGAAAAAAAAAAAAAAAAACAAATACAACAACAACAACAACTGCAACAACAACAACAACAACAACAACTGCAACTTGGCCAGCTTTATAATTAAAAAAAAAAGCCAGCAAAACGTTTAATGCATTATTTATGATCATGTGCCGCGTGGGCTGTGGGCGTGGCATTTTGGCTATTAAAAAGCGTGCGAATGCCAAAAACTCTTCGTACGGCCCACAAAGCTGTAAACGCTTTTTATTTATAGATATTTAAAGTGTTTTTCAATTAAAAAATAAATCAAATGGCCAACAGTATAAAAAATAAAAAACTAAAAGAAATTTAATTATTGCTAAAGAAAATATATAGAAAAAAAATGGAATAAATTGATTGAAAAAATTATAAATTTTTAATATAGTAAAATAATTAAATTATTTCAAATAAAATAATAAAATTAATGTGCAATATCTTAGTTGCCTTTAATTTTTAATAAAAAAATTAAATACTTAAAAAAAAAAACAAATTATTCAAACAAAATACAAAGCATTATATTTAAACAAATATAAAATAGCATTTAAAAATAATATTAAAAAGAATTAGTTTGATCAGCTTTTATATTAAAATTAAATAACTGAAAAAAAATTAAAAGCTTGCAAAATAAATATCTAAATATAATAATTAAAAAAAAAAATAAATAAAAAATTGTATATATAAATATTATTAAAAATAAATATATACAAAATATATTTTATTTAGAATATATTTTATATATATTTATTTCTATAAATTAAATATATAAATATAATATTACAAAAAAAAAAAAAAAAAATGTTATATATAAATATTATTAAAAATAAATATATATAGAATATATTTTGTATATATTTATTTCTAAAAATTAAATATATAAATATATTATTAAAAAAAAATAATAAAATAATAAATGATGTATATAAATATTATTAAAAATAAATAAATGTAAATTATATTTGTATATATTTATTTCTACAAATTAAATATATAAATAATATATAAAAAAAATTATAAATATAATTATTATTAAAAATAAATATATCTAAAATATAAAAAATAAATATATCTAAAATATATTTTTTATATATATCTAAAATATATTTTGTATATATTTATTTTTAATAATAAATTTTAATATAATGATTGCTACAAAATCAATTATAAATATGTTTAATACTCAATGTATTAGAAATAAATATATATAAAAAATATATATATATATATACATATTTTACATCGATTTAGATATTATAAATATTTGTCTAAATTTTCTCACATTTACTTTAAATACACTTTCATATTTCACTTTTATTTATTGCACAAATATTTCGCTTCTTCCCCAAGCATTTTCCGCTTCATTCTTATTCCTATGCCCGCTGCTATTGCATCCTTTGCTCCCAGCACTTGGGGTTCAATGCACTGAGTGGGGCAGGCTTCTCTGCGCCTAAACAATTGCCACTGCTAAACGCCACGCCCCCCTTGCCGCAGCGCCCTCGAGCCGCCTCGTTGCCGCTAACTAATTGATTTATGTGGCTCTGGCTGCACATTTGACGCGCGCGATAGGCAACACGAAATGTGCCCAAGAGGCACAACTAACAGCCAACAAACAAGCAACAACAACAACAACAACAACTGCAACAACAACAACAATTGGCTATAAAAGTATAGCTAACAAAGCACGCGAGTCGAATGGGAATGGGAAATGCTTCGCTTCGCCTTGCTTTGGATTTTCTTTGGCTTTTGGCTTGGGCAGCCCCCAAAAAAAAAAAGAAGGAAAATCTTAGGAAAATTTATCGTTGTTGTTGTTGTTGCTGCTCGCAAGTGGCCAACGGGCATTTAACTGATTTTGCTTTTGAGATTTAGCTGCTGCTGTTTTTGTTTTTGTTTCGCTTTGCTGCTCCAAACACTAACCTAAGACAATGAGTGCGCGCCCGAGGCAGGGCAGCCACTAGAGGTGGGGGATCGAGGTAGGGTGGCCAGGTGTTGGGGCTGCTGTCGCTGGCCAACGGCAACGTTCACATGTGCGGGGGCCACTCGGTAGCCGCCACAGCAGTGCCCCACTCTGACTTTTCTTAGCCTTTGCTGTCGGCCAGGTTAACTGCAACTGGCCAAGGAGCAGAGCACAATGCAATGCACTTAACTGGGCCTAAACGATTCGATTTGTTGCGGCTTGACTTAGAGCAGCTTTGGGCCAGTGCACTGAGTGGCACACTTAATGTTTTTGATTATTTAGGATTTGTTGAATATATTTTAATTATTTTATTTTTTTTCTATTTACTTATGTTTACTTAAATAAATCACAATTATTTTTCTTTTAATTAATAAGAAAATCATTCTATAAAAATTGAATATATAAAATATAAATATAATATACTTAGTATTTATTTATATTTTATATATTTTTGTATATAAATTAAAATATATATTTTACACCTTTTTTATATATATATTTTATATATATATTTTATATATAAATTTTATATATATATTTTACACACATTTATTTTTAGTAAGCTTAAAAAATTAATCTTAATTTATAAATATTTTTTATTTTAAAAAAAAACTTTTCTTGTTTGAATATATAAGTCTTTAATTTATTTCAATATTTTTTATTTTGTTTTTAATTTAAAAAAAAAATAGGTTAATTGTTTATATTTATTTATATATTATTTTTAAAAAATTGTATTATTTTTTATAGATTTTTCTGTATTTATTTTTTAATTTTATTGTATTGTATTATATTATTATTTTTATATTTTAACAATTTTTTATATATTTTTTTATATATTTTTTATATATTTTTATTTGTATAATTTATGTAATTTTTTCTTCATTATTTATAACATTATTATTATTTATATTATTTTTTAAGTTTTTTTATGAATA